>CM024270.1:14084829-14174829 GCA_013621005.1 Aeschynomene evenia
AAACACTAAGGACTTAAATTTCAAAACACTTCGAGGACTTAAACTGCCTTCAAACAGCGAAGGACTTAGCGTTTTTTGGAAAGTTGTTTTTGCTTTGAAAACGAACTACTAAGATTAAGTTACAAACTTAATTTGACCCTTAGTAGACTTCTAGATTTTAACTTACAATTGTAAGAATTTACACCAATACAGAACTAGAAGATTTTCGCAAAGTTGAAAGAACAATTCCGTAAAATTGTCTTTTCTGAGAAAGTTCTAAGTTTTCGCAGATGATTTTCAATTCAGCAGAGTTTTTGCACGTTTAATCAAGAGTTTTTAGCGCAAGAGTTTCGTCACATTGCTCTGGAATTGAACTCATATATATAGGCATCAAAGAGCCGCGAAATTAGAAGCTTTCACTTTGCTTATGTGGCTGTGTCCTTTTCAGAACGGCTCCCTGCTACAGTCAGCGCGAAATGAGGAACTTTTCAGAACTGCACAGTGCGCGTGTTCCCACTTCCTTAGCTAGTTGTAGCGAGCTTCTGAGACTTCTTGCGATCCCTTGAGACCAGCCTTGGTTGCTTCTGAGTCCAACTTTTGAGAGTTGTACGGACTACTGAGGCGAACCTTCTGAGGGAAGACCCTTCTGAGAACTACTAGTCGCAAGGTCTTCTGAGACCCTTCTGAGGCGACAGTGTTCTTTCCTCAGAAACATGTTTTCACCTTTTGCGCTTCTGAGACATCCTTTCTGATATCTTTTGGCGCTATGATTTTATCAATTGATCTCGAGGCTACTTGATGTTTGTCTTGGTCTTTGCTCATGGTATTGCAATAATTTAAAGCTTTCTGAGACACTTAGCGCACATATTAGTACAACCTTAAGTAAAATTTTTATACTTATGGCTTACCTTGTTATCATTAAAACTTTCATTGCTCTAAGAGAATTATGCCTAATTCTCTCAGAAGGGTTCTGGAGCTTACATACCTCCACAGCCAAAAGAGAGAAAAGCAAGAGTGATACACTTGAGAAAAAGAATTTGTGTTTAGCAAAAGCAAGTGAGGTAAAAAGAGTGTTAGTTGCTAGGGGGCCTTTATACTTGCTATATTGCAAAAATGCTTTTCTAACCACTAATGAATCAAAAGAAAATGTTTTGCCTTCTTGTGTTGAGTCACTTTTGTAGGATTCAAAGGTTTGTTTCCTAAGGAAATACCAAATGGGTTGCCGCCAATTAGAGGTATTGAGCATCACATTGATCTCATACCCGGAGCGTCTTTGCCCAATAGGCCAGCATATAGGAGCAATCCTCAAGAGACTCAAGAAATTCAAAAAGCAAGTTGGTGAGCTCATGGAAAAAGGGAGGGTTCGAGAAAGCATGAGCCCATGTGCGGTACCCGCCGTAATTTTTGGTACCAAAGAAAGATGACACATGGAGGATGTGCACGGATTGTAGGGCTGTCAACAATATCACCATCAAGTATAGACATCCAATTCCAAGGTTAGATGATTTGCTTGATGAATTGCATGGTTCTTGTTTATTTTTCAAAATTGATCTTAAGAGTGGTTACCATCAAATAAGAATTCGAGATGGTGATGAGTGGAAAATTGCTTTTAAAACCAGTTTGGATTATATGAGTGGTTTGTGATGCCATTTTGGCTAACTAATGCTCCAAGCACTTTCATGAGGTTAATGATGTAAGCTCCAGAACCCTTCTGAGAGAATTAGGCATAATTCTCTTAGAATTATGAAAGTTTTAATGATAACAAGGTAAGCCATAAGTATTAAATTTTACTTAAGGTTTTTGCTAATATGTGCGCTAAGTGTCTCAGAAAGCTTTAAGCTAGTGCAATACCATGAGCAAAGACCAAGACAAAACATCAAGTAGCCTCGAGATGAATTGATAAATCATAGCGCCAAAGATATCAGAAAGGATGTCTCAGAAGCGCAGAAGGTGAAAACATGTTTCTGAGGAAAGAACACTGTCGCCTCAGAAGGATCTCAGAAGATCTTGCGACTAGTAGTTCTCAGAAGGGTCTTCCCTCAGAAGGTTCGCCTCAGAAGTCCGTACAACTCTCAGAAAGTTGGACTCAGAAGCAACCAAGTGTCTGGACTCAAGGGATCGCAAGCAGTCTCAGAAAGCTCGCTTCAACTAGCCAAGGAAGTGGGAACACGCGCACTGTGCAGTTCTGAAAAGTTCCTCATTTCGCGCTGACTGTAGCAGGGAGCCGTTCTGAAAAAGACACAGCCACATAAGCAAAGTGAAAGCTTCTAATTTCGCGACTCTTTGATGCCTATATATATGAGTTCAATTCCAGAGCATTGTGACGAAACTCTTGCGCAAAAAAACTCTTGATTAAACGTGAAAAAACTCTGTTGAATTGAAATCATTTTGCGAAAACTTAGAACTTTCTCAGAAAGACAATTTTTACAAAATTGTTCTTCTAACTTTGCAAAATCTTCTAGTTCTGTATTGGTGTAAATTCTTACATTTGTAAGTTAAATCTAGAAGTCTACTAAGGGTCAAATTAAGTTTGTAACTTAATCTTAGTAGTTGGTTTTCGAAGCAAAAACAACTTTTCGAAAAACTCTAAGTCCTTCGTTGTTTGAAGGCAGTTTTAAGTCCTCTGGTGTTTGAGGCAAAGTTCGAAGTCCTTAAGTGTTTAAGGCAAGGAAGTCCTTAAGTGTTTAAGGCAAGGAGTCCTCTAGTGTTGGAGGCAAGGAAGTCCTCTAGTGTTGGAGGCAAGGAAGTCCTCTAGGTTGAGGCAAGGAATCCACTTCGGGTTGCGAAGTGGTGGAAGTCCTTTACTTGGTAAAGGCAGTGTTGTCTGGGAAGGCACATCAAGAAAAATATCTAAGTACTCTCAACTGAAGGTTGAGGACTGGAGTAGGTTGGTTATAACCGAACCAGTATAAATTCTTTGTGTTAAGCTTTTCTCCCTTGCTCTTTACTTGCATAAATCTTTGAGAAAAACTCTACAAGAATCTAATTAAGAGGTCTCGTGAAAACCTTATTGATCTAAACCAGAAAGCTTTTAAGAAACTCAAACCTTAAGTCATTTTCTTAAATTCCTCAGAAAGGAACTTTCTCAGAAAGACTAAGTTCTCAGAAACTTAATCTTCTCAGAAAGTAATTTCCGCTGCTTACTCTCAATCCTACCTTCTGAGTAAAAACAGCTTTCCAAGTAAAAGTTTTAAGAAGTAATTTTTAAAACGTGCACGATTCAACCCCCCCCCCTTCTCGTGCACACATACACTTTCAAATGAGTCATGTTTTGAAAGAATTTCTTGGAAAATTTGTTGTTTGTGTACTTTGATGATATTTTGGTATATTAGTTCCTCCTTAGAATTGCATGTGAAACATCTTAGGGCTGTTTTAGAAAGACTTAGGGAGAAACAATTGTTTGCAAATCTGAGAAATGCATATTTTGTACTGATCATGTAGTGTTCCTAGGTTGTTGTGAGTGCTAAAGGTGTTGAGGTTGACAATGAAAAGGTAAAGGTCATTCAAGAGTGGCCTACACCAAAAAGTGTGAGTGAAGTGAGGAGTTTCCATGGTTTAGCAAGCTTCTATAGGAGGTTCATCAAGGACTTTAGTACCTTGGCAGCACCTCTTAATGAGGTTGTTAAAAAAAGTGTTGGTTTCCATTGGGGGGAGAAACAAGAGAAAGCTTTTTGTGCATTAAAGGAGAAATTATCAAATGCTCCAATTCTTGCATTGCCTAATTTTTCAAATCTTTTGAACTTGAATGTGATGCATCAAGTGTCGGCATAGGCGCTGTCATAATGCAGAGGTCATCCAATTGCTTATTTTAGTGAGAAATTAAATGGGGCTTCCCTAAATTTTTCTACCTATGATAAGGAATTGTATGCCTTGGTGAGAGCATTGCAAACATGGCAACATTATCTTTTACCCAAAGAGTTTGTGATTCATAGTGATCATGAGTCTCTTAAATTTTTGAAAGGTCAAGGAAAATTAAACAAAAGGCATGCCAAATGGGTTGAGTTCTTGGAACAATTCCCATATGTCATCAACATAAAAGGGTAAAATAATGTTGTTGCGGATGCATTGTCTAGGAGACATGTTTTGATTTCTCTTCTTGAAACAAATGCTTGGTTTTGATTGCTTGAAAGAAATGTATGAGCATGATGTTGAATTTTCTGATTTGTACAAGACTTGTGAGAAAGTTGCTCATAATGGATTCTTTAGGCACAATGGCTTTTTATTTAAAGAAACAGATTGTGTGTGCCAAAAGGATCTATTAGAGAGTTGCTTGTGCTAGAAGCACATGAAGGTGGTCTTATGGGTCATTTTGGGGTTCACAAAACTTTGAAACATTGAATGAACATTTCTTTTGGCCTCATATGCGAATTGATGTGAACAAAGTTTGTGAAAGATGTATAGTTTGTAAAAAGGCCAAATCAAAGGTGAAACCCATGGCTTGTATACCCCTTTGCCAACTCCCGAATTTCCTTGGATTGATTTATCCATGGACTTTGTTTTGGGGTTGCCAGAACCAAGAGTGGTAAGGATTCAATCTTTGTTGTTGTTGATAGATTTTCAAAGATGGCACACTTTATCCCATGTTAGAAAGTTGATGATGCTTCTCATGTGGCTAATTTATTTTTCAAAGACATTGTAAGACTCCATGGCTTGCCTATGAGCATTGTTAGTGATAGGGACTCAAAGTTCTTAGCCATTTTTGGAGAACATTATGGGGAAGATTAGGTATAAATTGGTATTTTCTATCACATGTTCATCCTCAAACGGATGGTCAAACCGAGGTAGTAAATAGGACTTTAGGGACTTTGCTTCGTGTTGTTTTGAAAAAAAAATTGAAAGCTTGGAAGAGTGTTTGCCACATGTTGAATTTGCTTACAATAGGACTATCCATAGCACAACAAATTGTTCTTCTTTTGAAGTTGTGTATGGCTTTCAATCCTTTAACTCCTCTTGATTTTGCTTCCAATGCCTAATATTTCATTTTTAAGCACAAAGAATGGCAAGGTAAGGCAGATTATGTGAGGAAGTTGCATGAGCGTATAAAGGCTCAAATTGAAAAGAAAAATGAGAGCTATGCTAAGCAAGCCAACAAGGGAAGAAAGAAGGTTGTCTTTGAACCCGGAGATTGGGTTTGGGTTCACTTGAGGAAAGAAAGATTTCCGGACAAAGGAAATCAAAATTACTGCCAAGGGGCGATGGTCCATTTCAAGTCTTGGAGAAAATCAATGATAATGCCTACAAGCTTGATTTTCCAGGTGAGTACAATGTTAGTGCTACATTTAATGATTCTGACTTGTCTCTCTTTGATGTAGGTGATGAAGATTTGAGGACAAATTCCACTCAAGAGGGAGGGAATGATGAGGACATGACTAAGGAGGTTCAAGAGCTCAAGGTGGATGATGCATTGGTTCTAGTTTTGGAGTGCAATATAACATGACTTGGGAGGACCAATGACTAAGCTAGGGTCAAGAAAGCTAAAGAAGCTTTGTCAAAATTGTGTCAATCATCATGGAGAGTCAAATTCAACATGGAAGCCCAAAATGGTGTTGTGCATCAAGAATGAAGAAGCAAATGAATAAATGGACTGAATCAAGGTGCATCACAAAATTGAGGTTGAAATAAATATGTTTATTTCAATTTTAGTATATTTCGGTTTTATTTGTATAAAGTGGGCTGCATGAGTTGATTGTATGCCTCTTTAATTTACAGACTTACATTTTTTTTTTAGTGTTTATTTTCTTTTTATTCTTACAAGACATAGGCTAGGAAACTCTTGGATTTTCTTGTGATAGATTATTGCAAGTTTAGAGTGATAAGTGAGCATTAAGAGCATTAAGACACACATCATTGCTAGGGAGGTTACAAGGACTAGTAATTGTGTGAATCAATGTTCTTAACTTAGCCTAATGCTTGTAATTTCACTATATATGTTTTACTTCAGCATGAATAAAACATAACTTTGGCATTTTTATTAAATTTGTGAGAATTATTCTCTTTTGTTCTTGATTGAGCAAAATTTCAGACTTATCAAGGGAAATTCTTTTCCTTTGTGGCGTCTAAGGCTTATCTTCAATCTAATTGGAGTGGCGCCTAATTCTATCTTTTTTGTCTTGATTTTATTATTCTAAATTGGTTCAAACACTCATACACAATCCATTCCATCCAAATTGCATACTTCATCATTATTGGAATTTGTTTGCAAGGAATTAAGCTTCCTAAAGGTCCAAATTCATAGAGTCCTATCTTGGATTCTCATCACGGAGGCTACTAATAGAGTTCTGATTGATATTATCAAAACAATGGTTGAAATCAGCTTAAAAAGTGGCATGAAACGTTATCTGAGGCGTTATGGGCATATCGAAATTCTAAAGCTACAGCTCTAGGTAACACCCCATTTCGGCTGACATACGGCCAGGATACAGTATACCTTTAGAAATTAATGTAAAATCATTAAGAGTAGCCAAGCAGCATCAGCTGACAGCCGATGATTACAATCAGGCTATGTTCATGGAATTAGATCAGCTAGATGACGATCGGCTCCATGCTTTGGAAACATTCAGGCCAACAAGCAAAAAGTAGCTAGGGCGTTATAAAAAAGGGTAAAATTAAAACAATTTCCTTAGGAGATTATGTTTGGAAGGCAATTTTGCCAATTGGTTCAAAGATAATAGCCAAGGAAATGGTCTCCGAAATGGGAAGGACCTTTATTGTAAGCCGAGTGTTAGGAAAAGGGGCGTATTATATAAAAGATATGCATGGTAGAGAATTAAAAAATGTGTTAATGCCCAATATCTAAAAAGTTTTATGCCCAGTATTTAGGAATCATGGGTTAAAAAGGGAAAGTATTAGCGGCAAAGCGTAGCCGAAAGTAAACCCAAAAGTAAAGCAAGAGATGGAAAAGTATTTTCGGCTACATGCCATCCGTTATAGCAAAAAAAAAACAAACAATTGTTCGAAGGAATAAATCATTGTTCATGAATAGGATCGATACCAGAAGTAGCAGTTTTGGGGTCATCTTCTGTTGGAACCGTAGACGAGGAAGGAACAGCTAAATCAGTAGGAGCGATCAGCGATTGATTTTCCGCCTCTTGATTGATGTAAGAATCCATGGCGTCGTCCGAAAAATCCAAGGTAGAAAAGCATGGTGTCAGAAAAGATGATACCAAATATATAAAAAAAAAAATGAGAGGAATACCTTTCTGTTCTATCAGAGATGAGGGTTGTTTGGGAGGAGATATCGACTGAGCAGCTGGTAAGGTTTTATCGAGGTTTAGCCATTTGCTCTTAGCCTCTGAAAGCACATTTTGACCCGTTTCGTACTCAGTGTTCAGCCGAGATTTTCCCTTTGCATGGTTGATTTCAGGATCAAGTTCAATGGCTTGCACATACAACTCCCTCTGAGCTTTCAATTGAAGTTCTTTTTCCTGCTCATGTTGTTTGATTTGAGACACAGCTCTTCAACTCTTTTTGCATTTCAGCTATCTTTGAACGAAGTTCCTTTGACGGTCTACGACTGTATTCTGGACTGGATTGCTTGATCCTTTGCTTCACGATGAGCAAGATACACCTGGATCAAGTCAGCTTTAGTGGTTTCCAAAGCAACTAGGCGATCTAAGCGTTGCCGATCGAAGAGATCAACTTTGTGCTTGTCGTGCCTGGTAACGTAATGGAACTAATTCATGGGAGAGGCGGACGCACCAGTCTTTGAATTCAGCCGTAACCACTTCCGAAATAGCCAAAGCATCCAGGCTGTTCTGTAATTCAACAAGAGTGGAAGGGTCTGGAAGATTAGTAGATGACAGAATGGTTTGAACCCTTTCCATTAGCTGTGATGAAGGGAGTACCCGGGAGTCTCTTGAACAAAGGGGCGGAAAATACTCATCCATCTTGTCATCCTCAACAGCCACCATTCCAAGAGGAGAAACGTCCAGTGCAATTGGCTGAGGCTTTTCAGGACTGGGATCAGCTGTGGATACTATGGATTTTGGTTTCGGAGGGGAAAGATCCAGAGTAGGGAGAAGGTGTAGCGTCTTCATCAATAACAACAGTGGTGCTAGTGGAGCAGGTTTGCGGATTCTAAACAGCAGAAATCATCAGCAATAAGAAGAAAGAAAGATGGAATAGTAAGGAAAAAGGAGAAAAGAAATACCTTGATTTGAGAGCGAACCCTTTGGCTGAATCTCCGGCGAGGTTGAAGGTTAGAGGTGGGAACATTGGCTTCCTCAGCTTCCTCTTCGTTTCTTCTCCAGCTGGGTTTGATTTTGCAGCCTCTTGCTTAGCAGTCGAACGGCAGCCGCGTGG
This sequence comes from Aeschynomene evenia, assembly GCA_013621005.1. Taxonomy (NCBI): domain Eukaryota; kingdom Viridiplantae; phylum Streptophyta; class Magnoliopsida; order Fabales; family Fabaceae; genus Aeschynomene; species Aeschynomene evenia. The sequence goes on from CM024270.1 coordinate 14,093,110, forward strand.
TCAACGGTTTAGCCGAACCTTTAAAGAAAATGCAGGGGTAATATGGTGGATGGTTATAAAGGAATTGCAAATACGGGTGAGGCAACTTACTTTACTTTCTTTTCTTTTGCTGGCTGGGTTCGTTGTTCTTCTGTTGGTTGTGGGGTTCATCTCATCCACACTTGACATATAAAGTCAGGTTCTGAAGGAAAGACAATTTGTTGGAGATTGTCCCACCAATTGTCATATTCTGTATCAGATGAGGGCAAAGGAGTGAAGAGCGACAGCCGGAAAGAAGAACGAGTATCTTCAAAGTTGATGCCAGTTGACCCAATCATCTGCAGACAGCAATGGTCGTTTGCCAGAACTACAAAAGATTCAATCAATGTGGAGACACTTTGGAAGGACCAAATTGGCGAGCCAACCAGTGTGGTGGTATGGTTCAACAGATGCTTTGTTGTTGCGAGAAGTTGGCCGAATTTCGGTAGGAGGTCTCGGGCCACAAACACAGATGGAAGAAAAGATTCAAGAAGAGCTATTTCAGAGGCATCGGCTGAAGAAGGATCAATGCGAACCCAGTCTAGGCCGCTTTCACGGTGAGGGTAAGGAAAAATGAGAAGGGATCAGAACGGTTGATGCTGAAAAGAGTATTGATGTAGTCAAAAGGGGTGAAGAAAAACTGGGTAAAATTTGGTACTTTCTGCCGTAACAGAAAAGGAAGATGTTGTGTGAGATTGGTGGGAAGGAGTTCAGGCAGGTAAAGAGTGGTCCAAAGATTGAGAAACCACAAAGGACCTTGGACATTATTGAGGAGGTGTTTGAATTAAGACAGTCTACAATATCATTCAGAGATTTGTATAAACAAGACAGAAAGTATGAAGCCAAATCGATACAACGATCGGACATAATAGCATCAACAAGGAAGGAGTAATCTAGCACAACAGCGGAGGAATTGGTACAAATAAAGTACTTACAACCCAATAGAGAAGAAAAGCTTTGTGCTCCGTGACTCTCGGCTGACGGTGCTGGGGTTGCAGGTTGGCTGAGATGAATGAGGAGTAAGAAGCGTGGGCTTTCTGGAAGACGACCCCTAGTGAGACGGCGGAAGAGCTGTAAAGAGGAGGAATTGCGGCACCAAGGCAAGGGAGCCCCAAAATGGCAGCCACATCCATGACAGTTGGTGAAAGCATGCCAAAAGGAAAAATGAATCCATTTACCCTAGGATTCCAGAACTGGGCCAGGGCACAAATCAGAGAAGGTGAGCAGAGGTTTGTGATCAGGCTAAGTTTCAGCATATCGTGAATCTTCCAGGGGGATCATTGCTCGCCGTATGGTACTGCTGCCGATTAACCATTCGTGGTAGTCGTTAGCGTATCGGGGCCACGAACGGAGAGTGGTCGGGCAAAGGGCTAAGGTGGAAGATGTGGGGTGAATAGGAAGGTCTATGTGATAAGGGAACAGGAAAGTGAAGATGTCTTCAGAACTTTGAGGTGGTTCATCAGAGCTAGGTCCGAGAGTGAAGAGCTTTTTATCAAGATTCACCGGCCGAAAAATCGCCATGAGTGAAACTCCTCATCATTATAGCATTCACAACCAATATCATTAGAACCATCATCGTTACTAAATCCATGGCAAATTGATCCCGTCAATAGATTTTTTAACTTGATAACTGATATCCAGAAAATAGCTGATAGGCGAAAGGGAGGTTAGTCAATTAGTGTGCCGAGTTGGTGCAGCCGAAAGGACTGATTAGCCAATCACGGTTAGTCGTAGCCGAATTATTGCAGGATTTTGACTACGGCTAGGAAGGAAACGGCTGAGGCGAAGAGCGGTTGTCGAGCGGTTGCGATATTTGTGGGGAAGTGCTAAAGAGTGGAAAGTGAGAAAATGGGTGTGTAAAATAAGGCGAAAAAAGAGGACAGAGGAGCATTAGCTGAATGTGAGAAGTGGAGCCGGGTTAAGCGCAAGAAAGGATCAGAATGCTAAAGGCTATATAAATGGAGGCGGTTGACGAAGATAGGGACCCCAAATCAGCACAACGTCTTGTTATTTGTTTTAGTCGTTTTCTTACTGTCATTTCAGTTTACTTAGGAGTAGATGTAGGCAGAATTATTCTTATCTTTGGTGTATTTGCAAGTTTGTTGAGAGTAATCCAATTTCGCATTCTTATATTCCATATCATTTATCATTATCATTTCCCACCTAAAATCTTGCTCTGTATTCTTAAGATTTTAGGGAACTTACAGCTGAAAATAAGATTCTCATTCGCGGCGCAATCGCCTCAAGTATAGGGATCATTAGGTTATTGTTCTTCGGCTAATAACTCTCGTAATATTAGCCGAAGCTATTTTGTGCGACAACAATAACAAATCCGAGAGAAGACATAAAACAAAAAAGAAATAACAAACAATCAATGATTCATATCCATCAAATAAACCATCATTTGTAGACTACTAACGAACGAAGGATTATACGATGAATGTATTCTATATTCTACATATATATTTTTCAATTTGCGAAATGGTATTTGCCAACACGCAAGCAATGCTGACATCCGGTGGACACGTGTTTGATACGCGCCCGTAATGTCCTAAAAAATAAATTTTTTAGATCGGACACGTGTTAGATATTGTCTAACATGTGTAGAACATATGATGCCACACTATGGACACAACAAACACCGTGAAAATTTATGTATTTTAATTTTTTATAAAGAACTTAAACTTAAACTCAACCCAAATTTACTAGATCTAAAAATTCAAATTAAATATAAATTCTTAAATCAAAATAAGAAAAAATTTATTAAAAAATATTAGTTATATATACATATATATGTTTTGTATGTGTCATGTAATTTTTTAGTATGAGTGTTTTTTTTTTTTTTTTCATGCTTTTTAGATTTGAAGTATTAGGCTCTAGTGTAAAAACCTTGAGGCAAATTTCCGTTGATATAAAGGGAATAATTTTCTGCACAAATTTTATTCTCATTTTTATAATTCTAAACAAACACACCCTAAGATGGTAAAACCTTACAGGTATCAAACAAAGAATTCTTGCTGCTGGCAGCTTGGGAAGATGAATATACAGAAATAATGGAATATGATGTTAAAATAAGTTCAAACAAAGTAAATTATTCTGTGTTAATATATATATATATATATATATATATATATATATATATATATATGTATGTATATATATGTAAACCTTTTTCTATTCTTACATTCCTAAAAACCTTTGTTGATATCAATGTTCATCTTCATACACAGAATGCAATATGCCTTTTGCATTTTGGAAAACAGAAGAGTCTTTCTTTGTCTTTTCAACTATTTGCCTTATCAATTGCCTTTCAACCTCGTTATCATAGCTACAACTTTCATCTCCATCAACATTTAAATCACAAATGCTCTCACTTTGCTCTTCCAACATCTTGTTAGAAGAGGACACTTTTCCACCATTATCTCTGGAGTCAGTTATGGAACTATTTGCATCACCATGTTGAACCCCTAATTCATGCCAATCATGTGAGAGTGAACTTTCGTTGTGGTCACTATTATAATCATGGAAGCTTAATGGTGAATTTTCCTCAGAGTCATCTATCTTTATTAATTCTTCATAGGCTTCATTGTAAGCATCTAGAGCTTCACCTGATAAATTGAGAATTAGGGGTTGGTGCATCGGGTCACAGTCTTCATAACTCGACATATTTCCTCCGGTAATGTGAGGTTCCTTCTGGGGAGAATGCTTTTGTGCCGTTTCCATAAGCCGCACTTTACTCTGGCTATGATAGAGGGCGACCTCAAGCTCCTTGACGCGTTCCTCAAGTTGGGATTCTACGACTTCGTGTAACCGAAGACTCAGTTCATGAGCTGAAACTCCATAGCTATCATCGGCATTCTCATTTAGTTTTGCATTGTCAAAATCTTTGGTATTGACCAAGTCAGCTCGCAACTCACCTAGAGCAAAATCTGCTGCAAACTCTGGGTCAAGCTGCAAGAATTTGCACACTGTTAACTCCCATGGACACCATTTAAGAACCATTAAAATCAACCTAAAAAACGAAGGAATAACCCAAGGAGGCAAACTTTGACTAGAAAATTAAAACTTGCATGACTTCAATTTAAAGATAAAACATTCTGTAAGAACCCCTCCCAGTTGAGATAAATAGGATATAGAGAATTAGGATAAAGGTAGCAGCAAGGTGATATAATAGGGAAATATCAGAATGATAATCTCAAAATATTTATTCAATACTCAAATATAATCAAAGAGATAAGAATGATTTATTTTCCCTTTTTGGCATTCAAGAGGCCAAAACTCTCCACAATTAGTTCACTCTACTAATTCCATAGCTATCATTAGTTTCTGTTCTCTATTTATACTACTTAATTTCCCAACCCTCTTCCTAAAATTACGCCCTCTTCCCTTTAATTCAGTTATTCTTGCTTCTTTTGTGGTAAGTAAACGGGAAAGAACTGATTCTCTCTTCATGTTCTCCACTAATTTTGCCCTTTGGGTCTGTCACACATTCAAGAAAGAATATGCATAAAATATCTACTAGAAACTTCACATCAATGCAAGTTTCTGGCTAGGAACGTTCAGTGCCTTAATTTCCAAAATGAGACGCATGCAGCATTGGAGTGTACAAAGATACAGATATCAGTCTTTCTTGTTACAGTTCTATGTTATACTTTGTTACTTCATTCGCTATCAAGGAGGAAACAAAGTCAATTCGAAGCTGCATACATGAATAATCACTAATAAAACAAATCACATTATCGAAGGAAAAGAAAACGCGCAAACAAACACACACTTCACAAAAGATATACTGCAGGACAACATTTTGAGCCTAGAGGATCATGTAAATTGCAAGTAAATGTGAAGATGTACATTTATACTTGCCTCTACAAGTTCAGACAACTTTCTTTCCAAGCTTGATACATTCATGTCCAACCCCAATCTCTCTAATTCAGCTTCAAGCTCAGCCTCAATTTTGCTCAAAGATTCTAGACTTTGTTCTTCCCTCTGATCATATGATTCTTGGTGGTCCAGTTTAGGAGTGCTATGCTTTTCAGGGGAAAATCCCTTTAGCTCCTTTTCATAGAAGGAATGTTCACATATATCATGTGAACCATAATTTTCATTATGTAACTCCTTCACAGTCATTGAATCTTTCATGTCAAGTTCCTCTTGTAGATCTTCGATCAAATTTTCTGTCTGCTTCAGCAAATCTCTCAACTCATCCATCTCTCGTTTATTTTCCATGACGGAGAATATTATCCCAAAAGAAATCCCAAGACTGAAGAGAAATGTTGCATCTGATGATTATGGACATGTCAAGAAATTTAATTATCAACGTAAAACACATTACATAACACAAATGAATGCGAGAGGCAAGATATACCCCCACCCCCCTCTCCCAAAAGAAAATAGCAAACTAAATCGTTAAAAGGTCAATATTTGCAGTAGCTGATGCAAATCATATGTTCGCATTAGAAATCTAGTCTTGATCATCACTGTAAGACCAGATAACAAAACCTTTGCTAGTAAATGCTGGGAACGCAACTTCTCACCTTGACCAGCCCTAACACAAATCCACTTGGTCCCTATTGTGTGTTTCAATATTGAATCTCATGAATAGAAACATAAAATTTATAGCACTGCCAACAAGTTCAAAAGCCATTTGATTTTCACATAACTGATAATATATGAGTCTCATTCTCTATAACTAGCGAACTGTAGGGAAACAACTACATTTATAACTTACACCTCCTTTACAATTTTTCTCATCACAATACAGAAAGAGACTGTAATTAAACAGTGCACACAGAGAAGTCTAATTATATCACATGGGAAGACTGTTTAATCACCTCAGGAATAAACGTGTTATTCCCAAGACAATGAGTTCAACTTCTTAACATAGTCATGACTAAGTATTAAAAACAAACATTTGCAATGCACTACAGGATAGAGAGGTATTTGGAAATCAAGAACTATACCAGGTTGATTATGGATGCATTCTTCCCTAAACAAATTGTCGGAAGAACTCGATCCTCGACTTTGTCCAGTGACTGCATAAAATTTCATCTTCTCGGCATCATTAGAAGATCCAACTTCCGGTATGGAAGAGACCCCAAATACATTTTCATCTCTTACTTGACAGGCTTCTTTATGCAACTTATATTCTTTGCTTCCCGTTAATGGACTGAAAGAATCATTTGCTCTGCTGATTATTCGGCTTCCATCACTTACAAGAAACGGTCTTGTGGTCATAGATGGTGACAAATGAGAACTAAAGACATATTCTTCCATTTTGGCATGCTCATTGTAAAGCTGAGCCATGAAACAACTTTCCAAGGAATTTAAAGGTCTACTAATATTCCCAGATAAATACTTTGAACTGAGAGAGGTTTTATTCCCAGAAGAGTTACCGATAGGAACCACTTCGGCAGAGGAATCAAAAGGAAAGAAGCCATGACTTCCAACAACATTGGAGCTTTGCTCATTTCCATCTTCGATATCCTTAAAGCTATCGATTGGTGAGAACGATACAGGCATGTTTGATATTGAAAGCACATTACTCTCATCAAAGCTCCGGATGCAGCTTACTTTTTCACCATCAAGCTCTTTGTTAGAAGCCCCTTTTGCCGTCCAAAGTCCATCCGGTGAGTTCACATCCGAACCCCTTCTATCTAAACAAACATCTTTTCCCAATTTCTCTCTCCAAGCTTGTTTCGGAAAGGGAAAGGAGTAGCTTGGGGATCCAGGACTTTCAAAATATGAATCCACCGATGACAAGTGACAAGAGCCATCACCGATTTTTGAAATCCTATTCCAATATTTAGCTAGATACCCAGCTCCAGCAGCTGCTGCAACAACCCAAAAATCCATTTTTGGCCCTCCACAACAAAGGAATTAAAATAAAACAAAGCAACTAACCAAACTCCACAGTACAAATTCTCCTCTTTCTTCCGATTATCAGCACCAACCAACCAAGGGAAGAACTTTCCATGAATTAGAGAAATATAGCCTTCAAAGGGTTCTTGCAATAACTGGCTAAAGGATGCAGTGTTGAAAACCACTTCTTCCAGAAAAACAAAACCTCAATCCTTGATTCACCAAAGATACATTCCTCCAACCAATTATAACCATATTGTGCATTAAGACCCCTTATATACCACTACTCTAACCAGAAGAAGCTACTCCCAAGTAGAAGCAAAGGCCAAAGAGAACCACCAATACTTGAAGAAAAGAAAAATCAAATAAAAAACATCAAACAGGTGATAATAACAAGAGAGAATGAACAACAAGATTTTTTTTTAACTGGATTTTAGAAGTTTCTGCTAACTTCAAAATTAGAAATGAATCAATGCCAGAGAACAATTCCTGATGAAAAAGGTAACCACTCATTCAAATAGGAAAAAAACACAAAAAAAAAAAAAACCAACAAAACTTGAGAAACTATAAGCTACATAAGAAAATAGCTTCTTTCACTGCCAAAAAAAATAGAGCATTCATTTGAGAAACTCATTTCGCCAAAACAATCGAAGCCAACGCTCCAACATTTTTTTTAATTTAAAAAAAATAGGAACAAATCAATCTGACATAGGTTGTTGCTAACTAATTCTCTGGCATCGGAGAAAAAAGTAGAAAAAATAAAATATTACGTTTGAATCTTGGACACGATGATTGTTCGTTAGAATGTTAGGTACCTGGAAAATGGAATCAAAAGGAATGAGACCCGCTACACCGTTATCTCCACACAACACAACGGGTGCAGCACTTAACAACATGTTTTTACGAATGAAAGAGAAAACACCGGTCGCAAATAAATAAATAAGGATTTAATTTTGAATCGATTGACAATGTACAATCTTTTTATACAGTCAATCAATTATATTTTGTCATATTAATTATGATTATATTTTCTCTCTTCCACTATCTTAAAAGTTATATAAATAAAATGTTTTGATTGAATGACAGTATAAAATCAATGTATCAAAATTAAATTCAATAAATAATCTCTAATTAAATACTACATATAAATAAATAAATACTAATAATAATTTTTTTTTCCAATGATATTTCCATGATGTTTTGTTTTTTTGCTTTCTGTCCCAATTTATATAAGGCCACTGAAGTCTCATCCACATTGCCTGTATATTAACCGTTAGGCAGCGTTTAATTGAGTAATACAATATAGAAAATACGGATGAAATTTTTTAATCTCAAAATTATTTTTTTTTAATATTAAAAATTATCTTTTATTTTTTTTGGTTAACAAAAAATTATCTTTTATAGATTTGAATAATATTATAAAGTTATTGAAAAAGCTAGAGAAATTAAGGGGATGTTTGGCACATTATAATGGAAGATTATCGGTAATCTAGATTACATTGTAGATAGATATAGTGTGTGTTTGGATTAACGTTTGCAAACGGATGTTGATACAAATGTGTTTCTGTAAAATTAATTTTGATCAAAATTGGATTGGGGCCAATGTGATTTGTGTTTGGATACTTTTTGTCAAACGAGATTTTGAAAAATGAATGTTGTTTGGATAATGTTACTCAAAATCACGTTTTGGAATATAATTTTCGAGGAATAAGGAAAGGAATGGAGAGCGTCAGGGTGAGAGAGTGGGAGCGAGGACGGCCTAAAAATTTCCTAAACACTAGAGTGGGTGTGAGAAGGGGTCTTGAGGGTGAGAATCCTCACGTCATTGACGAGGATGGATGGACAATAGTGCGAAGAAGGAAGTGGTTGGAGAAAAATAAGAAAAGACACGAGGTGGGAACCGGGAAGGTGACTAGCTGGGAATCCAAGGGTCACACTGTATTCGTGGATGGGTTACCTGATGAAATATCTAAAGGTATGTTATTTGAGGCTTTCGGTAGAGCTGGGCGAATAGTTGACATTTATATCTCTAGGAAAAAGAGGGCTAAGGCTAAGCACTCCTTTGCCTTCGTTCGATTTGATGCGAAGGGCGGTGCGGAAAGGGCCATTTCTAATATGGATAATGCTACGATTGGTGGGAGGAGGATAAAGGTCAACGTGGCTAAGTTCGGGCGTAATAACCCGGTAAGGAAAACAAGTTCGAGGAAGCTCCAAGCGATTAATGTAGTAAAAATAGAGAATGGAAAGGTGCAAAAAGAAGGAAGGGATGTGTTGGTTGATGGTAACAGGAATGCAAATTCGGAGGAAGAGCGCATGGGTCGAATCGAGGTGTGTAGCCAACCGTATCTAGTGGAGAAGCTAAGGAGAAGTCTAGTGGGGATTTCCAATTCTCCTATGAGCTTTAATAGAAAGAGCCAAGAAATAAAGGAGATAGGGGAAGGTTGGGGGGAGATGGTATGCAGTGAGCTGGGGGCATTCAAGTGCATGATAACTTTCGAGAATGTTGAACGTATGCAGGAAGCGTGGAAATCTGAAGTACTGTTTTCTATATTTGATAACGTAATGCCATGGAGTGTGGCTATCACTTGTGCGTCGAGAAGAGTTTGGGTGGAGATTATTGGATTGTCGGTTCAAGCATGGTGCGAGGACACGTTCTGTTCGATAGGGAAGTTGTGGGGTAGTGTTGTGATGGTCGACAATGGTCCGACGGCTTATCGGTCGTTTAGCTCGGCCAGGGTGTTGGTGGATACTAAACTTTGGGACCTTATCAATGGGAGGGTGTACCTCATTTGTGATGGTATTGACTTCACTGTTTATGCTAGAGAAATTGGGCGAGATATGTATGGCTATCAATGTTTTGCTCATTTAGACAGTGAGGATGCTAGTAATGGAAGGTTGTCTGAAGCGGAGATGGAGGAGGGGGAGGTGGTGCCCGAGTCTGAGGGCGGCACGTCCACTGGAGGCGATGAGGAGGGAAGGAGCGTAGTCGGCACGGATAATCAAAAGTTAAATGACGGGGCTGTGCACTCTAGGTTGGCAAACGAAAGGGCTTGCATAGGGAATGCTAACCATCAACCACCCTCGATGGGCACAAAAATTGCGGAACTTGTGGACCCCATTGTGGAAGGGTTGTTATCTGTTGGACCTCAATTGGAGGACAGGGATATTACAAGTTTGAATGATTGTATTGGGTTCAATGAAGGTGACCCGGCCCAAGTGGGGTCTAAAGAAGAAAGAAAATTACATGGGTCTTACCATGATGGTGGGCTGATTCACGGAAGCTCAGAGTTGGATAATAGGATGGCTAATATGGTGAGGGATAAAAGTGTGTTGGAGAACAATTTTAAGAAGGGTGAAAATCTTACCATATACCTTGCATTAAATGCACATGGGCCTAACCAGGGAGGAGATGGAATGTGGGTCTCTAATGGTGTCGATGTGAACACATCAAGATTAGTACAAGTCTACACCTCTCATAACCGAGATGATGAACCCCGTAGGATTGCTAAGGGTAACGATGCAAATGTGAATCTAAATGGGGGAGCTTTAATACTGGAGGAGTCTCAAGCTCAATGTCCAGGTGTATACGAGAGCAGTCGCTCTACTTCTAGATCTTGCTATGGTGAAGGAAGCATGGGAGGAGCCTCTTCAACATGTAGATCGGCGGGCATAGAGGTATATTCAGATGATGAATTGAAGTTCCTTGCTAAGCTAAAGAAGAGGAACCGTGATAGTGAAGCGGCGAAGAAGATGAGATCAATGGGGCATAAGATTGTTGGAGTTACGATGGCAACAAAGAAAAAAAAAAGCAATGGCACAGGAGCTCGCTTCAAGATTAAATCAGGTGATTGTCAAACATCCAAATGAAATTAGTCTCTTGGAATGTGAGGGGGTTGGGGGGTAAAAGGAAGGTTGAAATGGTTAGGAGGTTAGTAAGAAAAGAGAACATTGATTTTGTTGGGTTAATTGAAACAAAGAAGGAAGTTGTTGATGTTAATACAGTGAAAGTGTTATGGGGGGAGAAGGGGATTGGATGGGACTTCGTCCCTGCAATAGGTTCTGCGGGAGGTATCTTATGTATGTGGAACGAATCAGTGTGGGAGAAGAAGATGTGTTTTAAAGGGGATAGATGGGTAACCTGGGTGGGGGAGTGTTCCGAAAATAAATTTCAATGTGCAATCGTAGTGGTGTATGGTCCTCATATGAGAGAAGAGAAAATGCGATGCTGGGAAGAATTATCCAATCATAAAGAGAAGTGGAGGGTTCCTACTATATTCATGGGAGATTTTAATGAGATTCTGGATCCCTCAGATAGGAAAACTTGTTCAGCTCTGTCTGCTAGTAGTAGAGAATTCAGAGGTTGGGTGAACTGTATGGAGTTAGTGGAATTGCCTTTAGTGGGGAGGAGGTACTCATGGGTGGGGAGGGGTTTGTGTAGCAGGATTGATAGAGTGTTTGTAGAAGGGGAGTGGTTGATGCAGTTCAAGGAATTGAAGGTTAGGGGTCTTAACAGGCCCCTGTCAGATCACAATCCCCTTCTAGTAGACAATGAGGAAGTTAATTGGGGGCCGAAACCATTTCGGTCTCTCGATGCGTGGTTTAAAGATGACAGATTTGTTCCACTTGTATGCTCTGAGTGGGACAAAATGAGTGGAAACAATTTTCTTGATAAACTGAGAGCGTTGAAAGCCCCGATTTAGAACTGGAATCGCGTATCGTTTGGAGAGATCGATTATAATATAGTGATCTTGGAGAAAGAAATCGAAAAACTTGATATTGTATTAGAGCGCGACGAGGATGAGGTACAGGAAGCTAGGAGAAATGAGGTGAGGAGTTTATTAGAGTCGTGGTATGTGAAAAAGGAGGAGTATTGGAGACAACTTTCAAGAACTAACTATGCGTTGAGAGGTGACAGGAACACTAAGTTTTTCCACCTCGTGGCTTCTTCGAGGAAAAAGAGGAAGATGATGGTTAATATTAAGATAGGAGAGAAAGTTTTCACAGGACCTAAGGAGGTTATGGAAGGTGTCAGACAGTATTTCAGAGGATTGTACACTGAGAAAAATTTGCTGAGAATTGGGTTTGACAGTAATTTGGTAGCAAGAATATCAGTGGAGGAAGCTAACAGTATTGAAGTTATACCATCCCATGAGGAAATTAAAAATGCTGTATGGAGTTGTGATCCATCAAAAGCTCCAGGCCCCGATGGGTTCAACTTAAACTTCATTAGAAAATTCTGGAGTAAGATTGGGTATGAGTTTAGCAAGACTGTTCAGGATTTCTTTAGTAGTGGTTCACTCCCTAAGGGGGTTAACCATACTTGGGTAGCACTGATTTTGAAAGAAGAAGGATCGTCCAATATAAAAGATTTGAGACCAATAAATATGGTAGGGTGTATTTATAAAGTGATATAAAAAATTATGACCAGCAGGCTTAAGCCATTTATGCCAAGTCTCGTTGGGGAAACTCAGAGTGCCTTTGTGGAAGGGAGGAGAATTATAGATGGTGCATTGGTTGCGTGTGAAACAATTCATTGGGTTAAGAGGAAGAAAATTCCTGCCTTTGTGATTAAGCTGGATTTCAGGAAAGCATATGATAGTGTGAGGTGGAGCTTTATCGATTGTGTCCTCGAAAAGATGGGTTTTGGTAAAAAATGGAGGTCATGGGTAATGTGTTGTATTACCACGGCGTCTATGTCAATTCTGGTAAATGGGGTGCCTACAGTGCCCTTTAAAATGGAAAGGGGATTGAGACAAGGTGATCCTCTATCTCCGTTCTTGTTCGTTTTGGTGGCTGAGGTGTTTAGTAAGATGGTGGCTAGACTACAATTAAAGGGGCGGTTGAAGCCTCTGTTGGTTGGGAAGGATAAGGTCTCATTATCCCATCTTCAGTTCGCTGATGATACTATTGTATTTTGCCAAAATGACTTAGTTCAAAACCATCTTCTTGATGGTTTTGAACTAATGTCGGGTTTAGCAATAAATTATAATAAGTCTGCTATTATCGCCCTGAATTGTAATGACCAGATTGTAGAGGAGGCTTGTGAATTGATGGGGTGTGGAAGGGTGGATCTTCCTATCAAATACTTAGGAATTCCACTAGGGGCTAATCCAAACAGGGTATCTACTTGGCAACCAGTTATAAGTAAAGTGGAGGAGAGGCTCAAAGGATGGAAGGGTAAAGTATTATCAAAAGCAGGGAGGCTAGTTCTGATCAAGGCTGTGTTGAATAGTATTCCCATGTACTATTTGAGCATGTTTAAGATGCCAAAGGAGGTGGTGAAGAAGTTAAATTCCTTGCAGGCTAAATTCTTCTGGGGTAAGAGTAACGGTGAGCGTGGAATGCCATCTGTCAAATGGGAACTGATTCAGAAACCAAAGGAGCAAGGAGGGTTAGGGGTTGGAGATCTAGCACTGAAAAATTTGGGCCTTCTTTTTAAATGGTGGTGGAGATTCTCTAAGGAGGATTGTCTGTTATGGAAAAGGGTGATATGCTCTTGCCATAAATTGAGGGGGATTTAGACCTGTTATCATAGTGTAAAACATCATCATATGGAGGGGTGTGGGCAGAGATACTAAAGTTAGGATTTAATAATGCAGAGTGTGCAGTTTCAGTTTCTGATGGGATCCGAATTGTTCTTGGTCAAGGAAATGAAACCTTATTTTGGGAGGATTTGTGGCTTGTGGAAGGGAGGTTAAAGGATTTGTTTAATAGACTGTACTGGATTTCGACCCAGAAAAATAAAGCTATTGCAGAATTTGGTGTTTGGGAGGGGTGTGTATGGGTGTGGAGTTTTAATTGGTCTAGGAACTTAAGGGAGCGTGACAAGAGGATGATAGAAGAATTGAAATCGTTGTTGGGCAAAGTGCTGTTACAGGAAGGGGGTAGCAGACAGAAAGGTGTGGAAGTATGAGAAGACGGGGATGTACACAGTTAAATCCTTTATGCTGATGGCAGGCAGGATTGGACAAAATCCATTGGAGGTGGGGGTGCATAGTCATGTTAAGGCTGTATGGAGAGGGTTGGTGCCACCAAGAGTGGAGATGCTTGTTTGGTTTGTGCTTCTTGAGAAACTAAATACCAGATCAAAATTGTGCAGACCGGGAATATTGGCACCCAATCAAGTGTTGTGTGTTTTGTGTGGTGAGGAGCCTGAGCGTGTTAACCATTTATTTTTCCATTGTAAGTTTGCTTGGAGCTTATGGTATTTTCTATTGGGAAATTACGGTGTTTATTGGGCATGCCCGGGGAATGCTCATGAATGCTTTGCTTCATGGTTGAGGGGTTCGGTTGGGAAGAGAGGGAGGAAGAACTGGATTACTGCATTTTTTGCAGTAGTTTGGGTAGTTTGGGCTGCCAGGAACAAATGCATTTTAAAAAATAAAGGTACAACGATGATTGAAGCCAAAGAAGAAGTTGTTTTTTGGATTAATAAGTGGGCATTAGAGAAGGAATTGCTAAAGGTGTAAGAGCGATTGCTTTGTGATGGGGTGAGGGAAATTTCTGGCACTATTCTGACCCTGCTGCTGTGTACTGGTGTATTGTGATGCATGGATGGTGATGTAGTCATACTAATTCATGGGTTAGACGCATGTTAGTTGGTTTTTTGTGGGGTGCGGATTTTGTGTTTGGGAGGGTGAAGTAGGAGGGTCCTTGAATGTATGATTGGTGACATGAGTTATCAATGAAGGGAAGATGGGGTGTTCTTTGCATGTAGCGATGGTGGCATGGTCAAGGAGGGAGTAGAGTTGGTTGGGATTAAGACATGATTCTGTTGTGAGTCAGATTTATTGATCATGGGTGTCTGATGATGGTGTGTTATTGTATGGTGATTGGTGTGCTCTACAATCTGCAATATTTCACTATGTAAGCTTGAGCCCCCATTGTTTTAGTGCATCATGATACTCTTTTTCCTCAATAGGTTAGTTAAATAATAGGTTAGGAGGTTTTTTTAATGAGGTTAGAATGTTCTAAAACTTGGATATACAAATTGCATAGTGTTTAGGTGCGGCTCCTAAGGAGTTGGTAGATGGTGAGAGGGAGTGTTTTTAGGTGCTGTTGGTGGTGAGCCATTGGAGTTGCTAGAGTTTTTGAGGATGCTTACAAGGAGTCTTGAGTCAGTGGTGATGTTGTTGGTGTAAAGCCATTGAAGATGCTTATAAGGAGTCTTGAGTCATTGGTGATGCTGTTGGTGTAAAGCCATTGAAGATGCTTATAAGGAGTCTTGAGTTATTGGTGATGTCGTTGTTCTTTTCAGGATGTTTATTAGAATTGTAATGGAGAATGTAAAATTACTAAAATGGTATAATTTATATCATTCTTTATATTACTTTTGTAATTTACTTTTTATAATAAAATAAAATATATTTATAAACCTAAATATTATTTTATGGTTTAAAAAATAAAATATTTACATTATGCAATTTTTAAAATATTTAAATTAACATTAAGATTTATTTTAAGCAAATTTATATTATTTTATCAATTTATTTAAAATAATATCAATATTATTTAAAAATCAAAGTATGCATATATATGAAGTGCTCAAATTTTACTATATTTTTAATTTAAAATAAACAGTTGAAAAGTTATTGTCATAATATTAAAAAAACATTTTTATAAACAAAAGTAGGTTAATATAGGGACAATTTTGACTTTGTCTAGCTTTATTTAATATGAACGGTAGTTGGATGAATGTAAAAGCAATAAAAACTTGCTTTTGCCTAATGTGGATTGGGATAGAAATTCAACGGAAAAAATTTTGGATGAAAAACACCCAACACTTATTTCACGTCATTCAATAAATCGAAAGCACGTTTGATGGATGAAACGGCTAACCAAACATGCACTATCTCTAATTAAATAGCATTGCTAGAAGCACAACAAAAAATCAGTCAAAATAGCCAACATACAGGAATTTGGGTCATAATCACACAACCCATTAAAAATATACTCATGATTAAAATGCTATTTGGGCCATAAAATGTTAAATGGGCTTTGTTGACTGTTTTGACTGGAAAAATATTGTCCCCCAAGCATTTGTGCTAATTAAATTACCAGTAATCCATATTACTTTCTTTGATATATAGAAATAACATATCTGGTAATCTAGATTACCTTGTTTTGTATATTAAAATATTACAAGATAATATATGTATATTACTATAATACTCTCTAAATAATTATAAAACAAATCAAACAAATATAATTATATTACATATATTATTAAAAATACCTTCTAAAATACACAAATAACTATAATGCCCTCTAAAATATTTATATTAACAGGGACGGAATGTAGTTGTGACTTGTGATGAAGGGGCGATGACCCCCCTGATTTTTTTTATTTTTTTTTAATAATTTTTATTTTTATTTTTACTCTTTCTAAATATTTTTATTTAGTAAAATTTTATCAGTTTTATATTTAATTAGTTATTTGTATGCTATAAAACATAACATGTTATATATAAATTTCTAATTTTCTTTAATTTTGATATTAAATTATTGAGTGAATAATTACTTTAGTCTTAATATTTTGAATTTAATATCAATTTAATCTTAATATTTTCAGTTTTGATATTAATATAATTATTTAATAAAAATAAAAATCCAACAAAATAACTATATTATTCTTGCAAAGCTTGAGTGCAACATAGAAAAATCAAATATAATGCAATAAATAAAAAATCCAACAAGGAATATTCTTGTAAAGAGTTTAACATAGAAAAATCAAACATAATGCAATAACTAAAAAAACCAACAAGTATTATTCTTGCAATGAGTTCAACATAGAAAAATCAAACACCTAGACTTAAAACTAAATCAAGTTTCTTCTGCATAAAAGACTTTCTCAAATTCATGGGCATTTGGGTAATAAAAAATTTCATACAATAATGGATATTTGGATAATAAAAGGGTATTCGAGTAATTAAAAATAGGTTACTTTTTTTAACATGATATTTAATACAAAGGGTATTTGTGGAATAATAACAAAAATTATAAGATTACATAGGGATGATAATCTAGATATATATCTCCTATTGGGTAATCTACATTACTACTTTAGAGGTAACGTGGATTATTGTGTAATTCACATTATCAATATTATTGTGCAATCAAACAAATCAATCTGGATTACCAATAATCTATCCAGATTATTTTATAACAAACGCAATCTAAAAGACGACCAAGGACATTCCATTAGTCATATCTCCCGCATAGGAGTGGATCCTCCCGTGCTATGATTTGACATGTTATTTTTATATTAAATCTCCACCATTTATTTAGTCAATTTACTATATCATTAACTATTTTTTTAACATGATCAAATGTATAGATTCAAACACGACTCTCTCATGTTAAACAATAACATGTGAGGATCCAATTCCCTCTAGCATAGTTACGTGAAATTAAAAGTAAAATCTAAGACTAAAAAATATATCCTTCCGAAATATATTATAGAATAAATTGATCTTTCAAAATTTAATAGTCTAATATTAATCCTTAACATTTTAAAAATAAAGACAAATCTATTCTTCCATACATGATCTGTACAATAATTTTATCCTGCAATATATTTCTGTAGAACTAAAATAGATTTTTAAGTCAAAATCTACATGTACAATCTAAAATACATTCATAATATATTGATTATATATGCATATTACTCATTTTATTGTTCACTAATATGCTTATCCACTCCATTCTTTATTCCTTTCCCTTTTTTCTTTTTTCTTTCTCGTTCTCACTCACCTCAATTTTTTTCTCTTTCTTCTTCATCAATGTCACAATCAAAAGTCCTCTTTTTTCTTCATTCTTTCCACTTTTCTTCTATTATCAAGCTTCTTTTTTCTTTTGTTATTTATATTTTTAGTTTTCTTCTCATTTTTTACTTTTTTTTCATTCATGAAATTCATTATGATTATCATTCTAGTTAATTTTAACATAATTACATTTGTAAACATTTTTTTATGAGTAAAGATATATATTTTTATTCATTAGTAAACATATTATTGTTATCATTGAACACATTATTGAATAATTAGCGAGCACGTAATTTACTCATTAGTGAAAATATTATTTATTTATTAGTGAAATTTGTATTCATCGATAAACGGATTGTTGTTCATTATCGAACATATTTTTGTTTAATAGTTAACGAATTATTTAGTCATCAGTAAACATATAAATTATTCATCAGTAAACACAACTTAGTAAACACAACTTATTTATCAGTAAACATATTATTTATTTATTGGTGAACACATTATTGTTTATGGAAGAATACATTGTTATCCATCAATGAACATATTATTTAATTATCAATTAACACATAATTTACTCACCTGTGAATAAATATTTATTCATTGGTGAACACATTATTTATTTATATGTGAACACATTATTTATTTATTGATGAACATGTTATTTATTTGTTAAATCCACAATCTTTACAACATCAAGATGATAAAATTCATAAATTTGAAATATTCTTTAAATAAATATGTTTATTTTTAATTGTTATGTGTGTTAATAGTGATATGACGCATCAACCATCTCTAATAGTTAGGGATTCAATTCGGCTCCTTCATTAGTCCAATAATATGTCAAGTCAGTATTATTTTATAAAAATACTATAGGATAACCGTGGTAAAGGACTTATCACTCAAATAGTGAAACACAAATTCAATATCACTTCTATTCTAAATTAAAAATATTAATATTAATATATTATATTTAAACATATAAATTGATTATTAGATAAAATAAAAATATAATATAATCAAATATTATATTAACTGAAATATACATAATTAAAATTGGGGAAAATTTTAATTTGAGAGAATGTGAATAATATAAAAAATGGTGAAGATAGATTGTGAGAAAATATAAATAACAAAAGATTGGTATTTTTTTACTAAAATATTTATAAAATAATAATTTTAATAGTCGAATTTATAATGTCTCTATTTAATAACAATTAAAATATTCAAATTGCAAAATATTTATGCACACTTTTCATAAATAATAACATTAATTATTAAAATTTAAAAAATATCAATTAAAATAATATTATTATATTATTATTTGTATCCCCTTTCTTTACATGAACGTAACCTGAGGACATGATCGAACTCTTTAATTTAAGATGAAACATTCAAATTTTTTCCTCCAAAATTTATTATTAACCAAAGTAGTCACTCAACAAATAGAAATTTAAAGTACATTCTTCCCAAATTAAAATGTCGGACAAATTGATCTTCCAAGAAGAAATCAGACAAATTAGTACCTCAAGATTCATGAAAATGGTCAAATTAGTCCCTACTAATTGAAGATGTTGAACAAATTAATCCTCCCATGATAAGGACTAATTTGATAATTTTCATGAATCTTTACACACTAGTTTATCATATTCTTTTCTCAAGATAACTAATTTGAGAGATATATATTTAAAATTTCTGTATTTGAAGTGACTACTTTGGATGATACTAAGTTTTACATTCACAAATTTGAGTATTTTGTATTAATTTAATTTTGTCCAATTGGACGGACGTTACTTTGGTTGCATTTGATTTTACTGACTCTGGTGGTGGAGTTAGTGGAATTACCAGGGTCAGTGTTATCAGAGTCTTTGACACAATGACACAATAACTCCATTTTCTGTTTAGTAAATACGTAGAGTCAGGGTCATTAGTGTCTTGTATAATATTTGTTTTGATAAAACAAATGATGGTTAGGGTTGGAAAGAATGAGATTGGAATTTTGAAAAATGAATAAAGACATAATTGGAATGAAAATTCATTAAATCATCACCTAACTCTGTGTCCACTGGCTAGTAACTCCGTCACTCCACTTTTGGAGTGAACAAAAATTTAAAAAATTTATTTACAGGATCAGAATGACTTTATATCTTTCTAATAATTAATTATAACCTCAAAATCAAACAATTTATGAAATCAATTTTTCTCTAACTGCATGACTCTAACACATTAGAGAAAACAAACACAATGCGCCCTTTTCCCTGTAATCTTATTCTTGGCATAAAAGGACCCCAAGAGCAATACATAGGACCCGAGGACCCCAAGTTTTAGTTGATTTTATAATTATAGATATGTCATTTTTACAGTATAAGTGCATTATAATTAAACATTATATATTTATATAGAATGTTAATTTAAAAATGGAATGCAGCAGCTTAAAATTAAGATTATAGAGTTTCGGCCGCAACAAAATATGTAATTATTTGAATGTTGGACGTTAACCTTTGTTTGTACAATGGAATTGATTGAATTGGTTTCTTCTTTGTATTCTATGGTTTGGAGTATCTGATTTACTTTTTCAAGTATTCATGTCGTCTCTTTTTTCCCCTGATTTATAACTTCAGTAGTGCTACAGGTACAACTCTAGGTGCCAACCAAGTAACCAACTAATTATTACATTGGAATGAAATAAATTAGAGCATTTATACCCATCCTATACACATATTACTTATCTTAAATGGTGTAATGAACACGCCTATCAGAAGAAAGAGAAAATTAAACTCTCTCTCATTCAAATCTCACATATATACATAATCAAAATAGCCTCTTGAGTAAAAAACTCATTTGGGGTTGAACAGGGGCGGATGCATGTATGAATTTGTGGGGCCTATGCCCCCACTGATTTTTTTTTATTTTTGTGTTTAAATATATACAAATATATATATATTTTGCCCCCATTGTATTATTAAATTTGCCCCCACACTAAAAATAATTCAAAAAACATTCTCTTATATTTATATATATTAGTGATGTAATATTTTCGACCCCACTGTTAAAATTTTCTGGATCCGCCACTGGGGTTGAATATGGTTGTTGTACTTAGCCTGTTGATTATAAACAGGCTAAGTGGGCGTCCATTCATTCTAGTGATTTGCATTTGTGGTGTATAAACTAAAAAGAAATGTTGTGTACTGTGTCACTGGTTAGTAAAAATGCATTTGTGATTTGCGTTATGTGTAATCCTGGATATGTGTATATGCTGCTATAGGTGTAATATGCAATTAGAGTGATGTGTATGGACTATTTGTGTACTGTGGAATACGAGTTATTTATAATGAATAGCTGTGTAGTGCTCACTATGAGTTTTGTGTAACGTGGAATACGAGGTATGTGTAGTGAATATTCATGTAATCCTCACTATGAGTTATGTGGATATGCTCATATTTGTGTAATCTGCAATTAGAGTGATGTGTAATCCTGACTATGAGGTATGTGTAATTCTCTTTATGAGGTCTGTATAATCCTAACTATGAGGTATGTGTAATTCTCTTTATGAGGTCTGTGTAATCCTGACTATGAGGTATGTGTAATCCTCTTTATGAGGTCTGTGTAATCCTGAGTATGAGATATGTGTAATACACGTAAACTAATAGGCTTAGAAGCGCCAGACTAGACTAATTATGTGTAATCTTCCATTTTTTTTAATAATTAAAAGGGGTATCACAATTAAAATAAAAAACTGATTATTTATATCTAATAATTAATGGTATAATATATGATTATTAATAAGCATTAAAATGTGTTTTGTTTTTTATTTTTTTGGAACAAATATTAAATAGTTGGCAATCTAGTTGACTAAATGAGTTGTTCATCTAGACTTTTCCTTATAACTTATCTCTATGACCTATTCATTCATGCATAGGCTTTATTGCTCAACTAGTCAAAAACATTTTGATCATTAAAGTTTAATGAATAATATAGATTAATTTTTTATTTAAAATCATATTATTTAAAAAAAAGTATTTTTCATATAATATACAGTCTCACATATATAAACCTAAATTTTACATAAATACTACCCGTATATATGTTTTAAGTCATACACATATTTCTCTATTCATTCAAATATTGACAGATTTAATGAATTTATTAGTAACTTATCAACAAATTCATCAAATCTATCGATATTTGAATTGATGAAAAACTGAGTGTAAATCTAAAACATAGGTACAAATAGCATAATCCAAATTTAATGACTTTAACATTAACGATGCCAAATACTCTGGCCATATGGAGCATGTAACATGGTCCACCCACAAAGACCTAGCCACATGTGGTATCTAGTAATAGTTGTGCTTTGTAAACATATATTAAGGGGTTAAATTAACTCTTGATGGTAAGTATGAAAAGAATCTCATGATAAAAAAATTATTCTTTATAAGAGAACTCTTATCTTGAAAAGATTAATCACTGCTGTCAACTATAGATATCTTAAGCAATAAAAAAAATATGCAACATGGTCCCCAAATAAATAAAGGATAAATTACATTTACTGAAGGAAAATAACATTAACATAATACTTAGTTTTGATTATAGCATGTGACAATACAATAGAATCAAAAGAGAAACAGGAGAAACATAATCTGGAATCGCTGAATGAGAAATCATTATGTTGTTTCTCATTCGTTGTTGCTCCTCACACAAAGAGTTCTAAGTCATTGAAAAGAGAATAGAAAGAAAGGGAAGAAGAGAGTGTGTACTGGAGAGCCAAAAGATAGAATACGTTAGGCTAGGCTAAGCAGCCTATTTATATTAATTTATTCCTAATAAGGTGGAATAAATATTATCAACTGGTCAACAGTAGGGACTCTCCAATGTTAGATAATGATGGGTCCAACCCACCTATCATCAGTTGGCCCAAACATAATTTCTTTCACATTTTCACAATAATATATTAATGTAGCACAATAACAAAAATATTAATAAATATAATAATTGCTACATAATATTTAATAAATGAATTTATCTGAATAAATACTAATTTATGCTAGTCCACCAATTAATTATCCAACAATCTCCCACTTGGACAACATAAATTAGAGCACGAGATTAATATCAATCCAGATCAATTCATAAAATATTTTGGCAATAAAATTAATCTGCACTATTTACTAATTTGTGTAAGTCCACAAAATAAAATTCCAACATTCTCCCACTTGGACAACACAAATTATTAGAGTAAAAGAAGTCAGACTAATTCAGATTAATTCACACAATGTGTGATCATAACAAAATGTCAAACATCACAATATAGTTAACCATAAGGTCCAAAATGAAATGTAGTATCTCATCTCTGCAGAAAATTATCTCACCCGAAAGAGCAAAGATATCATACAGAAATAAAACACTCACATCTCTATGACCTTTAAGAATGTGAAATACAATAGTCCCTAACATCCGCCCAAGATGCAATATGAAATTAAGACAAATAATCTCATTACAATATCAACATGAGACCGGTCCAAAATGTCTCTATGAACAAAGGAATAAAAAACTATAATTACCGAAAACCACATTAAACAAAATACGGCAATACATGAAGATTGTCATCATAACAATAAATAAATTTTGTGTTGAAATTACCATTGTGGACATTCATAAATTAAATTATTTGTTTTATTTATAAAACTCAGATTAATTAGATGTCAAAACTTTGAGTTAATATTTGACCCAAATTATGTGATCCATATTGTTCTTGGGTTTTGATGATACTGAGGATATGATTTAGGTATTGTGTTATGAGCTTTTGCTGTGATGGGTGGCTTAGCTCATAAAATTAATTAACACACAGAGAGACCCTTCTTCTAGCCCTTAAATAATTATTGTTGACATTTTCCCATTAAGTGTCAATGAGCACAGTAACTCATAAACACACAGAACCATTTTGTTTCACTTAATAATAATAAAAAGTGATTAAGTGTTGTGTGTGATAGTGTGTTGTTGTTAGAGTGCTGTGTGTGTGCCTCTGTGACAAAAACAGAGAAAAGGGAATAGGAGAAAAGTTTCTCTCTCAATCAACCAATCATCAAGAAAAGCTTCCAAGCAGATAAGATGGAGTCCATGGATCACTCCGTAGTTTCCTCAGTTTCAGGTAAGTAATAAGATCCATAAACATATGCTTTAATCAGTGTTAAACTGGGAGTTTTGTGTTCTGTGATTGTTCACGTATTTATTTCAACAATTGGTATCAGAGCCTATATTAACATCTGATTATTGCTATGAAAATTTTTAATTTGAAACTGAGTTTAGATTGATGTTGAAAAATTTAATTTCGAGCTTTCACTGTCTTATTATTTTTTGTTCTGAAGAATGATAAAAAAATACATAATATTTATTTATTTTTTCATGTTTACTGTTCATGCTATGGAAGTTGAGTTAGAGGCCGATGTGGCCTTCGATTCCTTCATGAAAGTTGTAGAGGACGATGAGACGAGTTCAACCCAACAAACCTCACTTGATTTCGTTGAGATTTGAGTGAGATATTGCGTCTAAACCGCTTGAAACCCATATTGTGTGTTCTTCGTTCAAGCTCAAAATATACTGCTTTTCAACTCCAGAATGATACATGGTTTTGTAGATCGTTGAACGACGAACACATAGCCTAAAAAATCGGGTTAAACAGAGGTCTGATGAGGGAGATATGGCCTTTGACCCGTTTCGCGTCGAAAGCGGGTCAGGACGACCCGGCTGAAGGTCAGGGAAGAGGAACAATGTAACACCCTATAAAAATTGGGGCGTTACAAACAATGCCCTCAACCATAATGACTCGCCACGTGTCGCGCCCTGGACTGTCCGATTGTGCGGGCGAAAGCGCTTGAGATTGCACCACGTGGCGCATGCTGCGCCGTGCGATTGCTCAGGAGATTGCAATCGAGATCACGCCACGTGTAGCGATCGGGACCGTCCGATCGCATGAGGCGCTGGCTCCTTCAGATCGTGCCACGTGTCGCGTGGCGACTTGTGCAGGCCCCTGCCGGCGCGTGACGGTGCGTGGCGGCGC
This sequence comes from Aeschynomene evenia, assembly GCA_013621005.1. NCBI lineage: Eukaryota > Viridiplantae > Streptophyta > Magnoliopsida > Fabales > Fabaceae > Aeschynomene > Aeschynomene evenia. The sequence goes on from CM024270.1 coordinate 14,117,806, forward strand.
GTCCCGGCACGTGGGTGTACTGTAGCAGATCAAAAAATAATAATAATAATTTGTGATATTATTGTATTGATATTATTGTGTAACATTTTTTTTATTAATTATGATTTTTGCCTTCGCATAACCAATTATAAAGAAATGTTGTATATTGTAGACAATATTGTGATTATTGTTGCATTGAAAATTATGTTAATAATGAACTTACCCTTCGGTTTGTCGTTATTGATATAATTTTTAGTGAATTGATAATTATATCTATAGAGTTTTCAATACCCTTCGGTATTAGCTTTAGAGATGTAATTCTATTGTTTATCTTGAGTTTATTATGTGATAAAATCTTAGACCCTTCGGCTAGATTATTATTGCATGATAAAATTATGTTGGGGTTGTCAGCTCAGTTGATGTCATAATATGCTCAACATATATATGTATATCACCCACTGATGTGAGATTTTCATGTCTCAGCTTTGCCAATGAGTGCAAACACCTTGATTAAGCTTAATGGGACCAATTATGAGGACTGGGTTGAATCGTTGAAATTTTACCTTGCTTTTTCGAATATGGATGCGGCTTTGAGCGCGGATGAGCCCCGAAGACTAACCGATGAGTCTTCCAATGCTGATAGGAAGAAATATGATAAGTGGGCACAATCCAACAAAATTTGTCTGATGACCATGAAATATAGCATGGATAAAACTATCAAAAATAACATTCTTGAGACAAATAATGCCAATAAATTTTTGGAATATGTTGGTGATAAGTTCAAGAAATTTGATAAGAGTGAAAAGTCTCATTATTTGAATTTATTGATTAAGACCAAATATGATGGGATATCAGGAGTCCGTGAACATGCCATGAAACTCACTAACTGGTACAACAAGATGAAATCCATGAAAGTGGAATTGGGGAGTGATATTTTGATATGGCTGATACTTGATTCTCTTCCACCTACCTTTGATATGTTGAGAACATCCTATAACGCACAAAAGGAAGAGTGGACAGTTGATGAGTTGATCTCTATTCTTACTCAAGAAGAAGAGAACATGAAGAAAGGCAAATCCCCTGTTGTGCACATGACTTCTAACAAATTGAATGATAACAAAAGGAAATTCTTTAAGTTGAAACATGGAAAATCCAAGTTTAAAAATAATGCATTTAACAAGGCATGACCTTCTTCTGCTCCAGAAGCTGTTAAGAATAATGAGTTAAAGCCCAAGTTCAATGGCAGATGCAAATTCTGTGATATCTTTGGGCACAAACAAGCTGATTGTTATAAGTTCAAGAATTGACTTGAGAGGAAGAAGAAAGGTAATCCTTTGGCTCTAGTATGCTTTGAGTCGAATTTGGTTGATGTTCCTTCTAATACATGGTGGTTAGATACTGGAGTTAGTATTCATGTTACTAATTCCTTACAGGAGTTGCAAACTAGGAGAAAGCCAAATAAGAGAGAGATGATGGTGACAGTGGGAAATGGAGCTGATGTCCGAGTAAACAACATTGGAGTTATGAGTTTGAAACTTGGTGGTGTACATAACTTAGTGTTGAAAGATATTGTCTATGTACCTTCGATGAGAAGGAACTTAATTTCTGTTTCTACCTTGGATGATTGTGGATACTCTTTTCTATTTGGTGGTGGACGAGTATATGTATATTATGACTCTTCTATGGTTGGTGATGGTATTTTGTTGAATGGTTTATATTTGCTAAATGTTGATTGTGTTCCCTTTGTTCAAGAGAAACCTTGTGTTGACAATGTTGTTAAATCTAATCATCGTAGAACTTCTGAATGTTCCTCTATGTTGTGGCATAAGAGATTATGACACATTTCTAGAGAAAGGATTGAGAGGTTGATTAAGGATGAAATCCTTCATAAATTGGATTTTGCTGATTTTGAAACATGTGTTGATTGCCTAAAAGGGAAACTCACAGCTGGATCTAGAAAGAACAAAGCTAGTCGAAGTGAAGGAAGATTGCAATTAATTCATTCTGACATTTGTGGTCCTATTACTCCAGTTGCATTAGGAGGCTATAGGTATTTCATTACTTTCATTGATGATTTCTCAAGTTATGGATGGATTGGACTGTTGCGTGAGAAATCAGAGTCCCTAGATGCATTCAAGACATTCAAGGCAGCAGCTGAGTTGAAATTTAACACACAGATCAAGTCTGTCAAAATAGATAGAGGAGGGGAGTTCTATGGTAGATATGATGAGACTAGAAGAAATCTTGGACCTTTTGCTAGATTTCTTCAAGAACATGGGATTGAAGCGTAGTACACTATGCCAGGTACTCCATAGCAAAATGGTGTTGCTGAAAGACGCAATCAGACCTTTATGGAAATGGTGAGATGCATGCTTAGTCATTCTACTCTTCTAGAGTTCTTGTGGGGAAAAGCGCTGAAAACTGCAGCATATATCTTGAATCATGTACCCAGCAAATCTGTGCCAAAAACTCCATATGAGTTGATGACAGGGAAAAGACCTTCCCTGAAATATTTTCGTGTTTGGGGTTGTAAAGCTGAAATTAAACCTTATATTCCCGAGACAAAGAAACTTGATCCAAGAACCATAAGTGGTTTCTTTGTTAGATATAGGGACGGATCCAGGACTTGAAACAAGGGGGGCCAAAATAAAATTAAATAAATATTTAGAAAATAAAAAGTATTTTAAAGTGTATCAATATATTATTCATTAAAATTATGTCAATTGTAAAGTTCTTTAATTAAGATACTCAATATTTCTTCATTTTTATATTTTTGATAATTACATCTTTTTGTTATTCTCTTATTATTATAACAATATAACAAAAATATTTATTGAGTAAACATTGTAATAATTATGTTACATACTTTTATAATAAATTAATATATAAAATAAATATAATGTATTTACTTTAATTTAATTTAAATATACTTTTGAAAAAAAAAAATCATATTTGTACATATTAGATTCAAGTTACTTTAACTATAAATTTGTGGAATTAAAGGAAAATAACTATTTTTATTAATATATATACACACATAGATGGGACAAAATGAGAGGGGAGAGTATTTTGGAGTAAAATTTAAAATGAAGATTGGTGGACTTGAACCCAGTTCCTTAGAATTGTAAGGTAATAGCATTACCACTTCTACAACAATAATTTTAAGAGAATTTTCAATAGAAATATATTTATTATAAACAGGTGGGGGGTCCAATGCCCCTCCTGCCCCCACCTTAGATCCGTCCCTGGTTGGATACTGCACTGGCTCAAGAGGCTCTAGATTTTATTGCCCGACTCATACCACTAGAATCATAGAGTCTGATCGCGATGTTTATCTAGAAAATGATTCAAGAGAAGTAAAGCCACCAGAACCTCATGTGGTTAATTTTAGAGAAGAAGTTCTTCTTCTGAGTACAATGCCTTTGTGTCCAGGGTCTATGTCATCCATCACTGATTTTGATAATTCCACTAATCCCATTGTTGATGTGATCGATGATCAACATACTGTGGAAGATGTGCATAATCCAATTGATGCACCTTCATTGAGAAGATCTGATCGATTTCCTGTATCCACTGAATCGACCAGATTCAGAGATTATGTTGTATATTTGCAGGAACATGAGTTCGCATCAATTAAGGATTACGATCCTGTTACTTTCAAAGAAGCTCTATCTGACTCTCATAGTTTATTATGGTTGGCTGCTATGGAGGGTGAATTGGCTTCTATGAAAAGAAATAATGTCTAAGATTTAGTGGAACTGCCAGCTGGTTGCAAGGCTGTTGGTTGTAAATGGGTTTTTAAAACCAAGCGTGATGGAAAAGGAAAGATAGAAAGATATAAAGCTAGACTTGTGGCCAAATGATATAATCAGCAGGAAGATATAGACTACAAAGAGACTTTCTCTCCTGTTTCTTCCAAGGATTCTTTCCGTGTTGTGATGGCGCTTGTTGCTCATTTTGATCTGGAACTTCATCAAATGGACGTTAAAGCTGCTTTTCTGAATGGTGATTTGTATGAAGATGTTTATATGGATCAACCTGATGGATTCATTGAAGATGTCAGGGAACACTTGGTTTGCAAATTGAGAAAACCTATATATGGTTTGAAGCAAGCCTCTAGGCAGTGGTATTTAAAGTTTGATCATATTGTTACGTCTCTTGGTTTTAGAGAAAATGCAGTTGATCAGTGCATATACCTGAAGAATAGGGGGAGCAAATTTGTCATTCTTGTTCTTTATGTTGATGATATTCTTTTGGCTAGTAATGACATTTTGTTTCTGAACGAGATCAAAGAGATGTTGACTGTGCATTTTGATATGAAAGATCTCGGTGATGCTTCCTTTGTTTTGGGTATTGAGATCTATCGTGATCGATCTCGTGGTATTCTTGGTTTGTCTCAAAAGGAATATATTGAAAAAGTTCTGAAGAGATTCAATATGGAATCATGCAAAGCTGCAAAAGCACCGATTCAAAAGGGTGAAAGACTTTCTAATGCCCAATGTCCTAAAAGTGATGAGGAGATTTCAACTATGAAAAATGTCTCTTATGCTTCCGCTATTGGCAGCTTGATGTATGCTCAAGTCTGTACACGTCCAGATATTGATTTTGTTGTTGGTGTACTTGGTAGATACTTGAGTAAACCTGGCTTGGCTCATTGACAGACCGCAAAACGAGTCATGAGATACCTACAAGGTACAAAAGATTACATGCTCACCTAGCTATAGGAGGTCAGATCATCTTGAAGTTATTGCTTATTCTGATTCTGACTATGGTGGTTGTCAAGATGATCACAAATTCACATATGGATATATCTTTATGTTGGCAGGAGGTGCTATTTCGTGGAAAAGTGTTAAACAAACACTTACATCTACTTCAACCATGGAAGCAGAGTATATTGCATGTTATGAGGCTACACGCCAAGCGATATGGTTAAAGAATCTGATTACTGAGTTTGGTATTGTTGAAAGTATTTCAAGACCTCTAACGATGTATTGTGACAACTCTGTTGTGGTGAATTTCTCGCACAACAATAAGAGCACCAAGCGGTCAAAGCACTTTGACACTAAGTTGATGTTTGTTAAGGAGAAAATACAAGAGTTTAAAACTCAAGTTGAGCATATTCCAACTGAGCTTATGATTGCTGATCCCCTAACCAAGAGACTGAATGTCCAAACTTTTGTTGATCATGTAGCCCGTATGGGTGTGATGAGGTTCTTTTGATATTTTGGGTTAGTGGGAGTTTGTATTTTTAAAAAAAAAATTCATTATGACCTCGTATCTTGTAATGTCTTAAGACAATCTATTGTATAATTATGTTTGTCATTTACTATTGTAATTGGATAATGAATATTGTTTTACAACTTGATTATGATTATTAATGGAAAATATTGTGGAGACATTTAGATTCAGTCTCATATCTATTGATATTATATTTTGTAAAGCATCTTATATAGATGTTCGTGTAGCCATTTATTGTTGTGCACACTTTTGTATTGATATGGCACATGTGGAGACATTTCGGACCTAGTCTCAACTATATAAGAATATGAATTCATTTGTGAAGCATCTGGGGCGGATGCTTAGGCCGTTAAGAATGAGAAATGCACTGGATCACTTATTGGCATGTCATTTTATTGTGCTTCCCATGTTAATCATATCCTATTTTGTTGTTAGTCACCGGAAAATGAATATCTTGCGTGTATGGTGTCAGTACTCCTTCGAGTATGATTTTCTACATGTTGAGATATTTATGATTCCATATTGGATCAACGGTTTTGTGATAATGACTCAATTTTGACATCATAGTGGCCACATATTGGAATTAATCTGGAGTATTTTCTTTTATGGTAATTTAATTTATGTTGTCCAAGTGGGAGATTGTTGAAATTACCATTGTGGACATTCATAAATTAAATTATTTGTTTTATTTATAAAACTCAGATTAATTAAATGTCAAAACTTTGAGTTAATATTTGACCCAAATTATGTGATTCATATTGTTGTTGGGTTTTGATGATTCTGAGGATATGATTTAGGAACTGTGTTATGAGCTTTTGCTGTGATGGGTGACTTAACTCATAAAATTAATTAACACACATAGAGGTCTTTCTCCTAGTCCTTAAATAATTATTGTTGACATTTTCCCATTAAGTGTCAATGAGCACAGTAACTCATAAACACACAGAACCATTTTGTTTCACTTAATAATAATAAAAAGTGATTAAGTGATGTGTGTGATAGTGTGTTGTTGTTAGAGTGTTGTGTGTGTGCCTCTGTGAGAAAAACAGGGAAAATGGAATAGGAGAAAAGTTTCTCTCTCAAACAACCAATCATCAAGAAAAGCTTCCAAGCAGTTAAGATGGAGTCCATGGATCACTCTGTTGTTTCCTCAGTTTCAGGTAAGTAACAAGATCCATAAATATATGCTTTAATCAGTGTTAATCTGGGAGTTTTGTGTTCTGTGATTGTTCACGTATTTATTTCAACATGTTGGCCTTAATATGACAATCTTAAGCATGAGGTTCAAACAATACGTGAGACAGACTCTCACTAAACCAATATATCATAAAACCTCATTATAAACACTGTGTTGGATAAAGACAAACTGAGCTCGCCCATACAAGCCAAACCAACACAAACCACCACATATCCCTAATTGAGAGTGTTCACAATATCACAATAATTAAAAAAAATGGTATACGTTAATCTGATACTCAATATTCAATAATAACTAAAATTGATTTATGTAGTCCACAACAATAGCAAGACCAACAATTTTCTCATTTCGACTACATAAATCAATTATCAAATTATCAATAATATGTATACATTATACATGGCCACAATAGTATACCAAAACACTCTCAAGAAACAACAAAAAATAGGATATGAGTAGAAGTTAAGGATTACACAACAACAATATCATATAACACAAAAGCAATCCTTAAATCAACTTGGTCAAACGACATGCCAAGACATTCAATAACAATATATTATTATGAGACTAACCTCTAGGGTCTCTACAAAATGTCAATCATTACTGACAATCATTTGATTTATGTGATCAGTCCACAACAATAAGGGTATCATTTCTCCCACTTGGACTACATAAATCAAAACATTACAAAATATCTCATAATAAGCAGTGTCATAACAATAGTTATATAATGACTCCCAGTAACTCAATGCACTAAACAATTTACAATTTCTTACTAACTCAATGTAGACTTGAAAATACATTAGATTAATGACAGCGGAAGCAAAAACAATATTTTCAATAATACACAAAATTCAAGTCACTATGAGTAGCAAAAAGAATGTGTACGCTATGACACTTGAAAAACACAAGAAGCATTGAGCATCAAATAACGATCTTCATATCCTTAAGGCTAATATCGAGAGGATACTAAGAACCTTAAAATATGATTACAACTCATCAAGAATTATATCAATAAAAGCAAACCAAAGGGCAAGACTTTTATCAACACAATTTTTAATACAACAATAGGAACAATAATATAAAATACCATTATACAACACCATTATGCCTTACATAATCCGTCCCACGAAGGTGAGTTCTCAATCATGCAAGACATCAATTTTTTTTTATATAAAACACAATACTATCTTATCACGGTCCGTCCTGCGAAGGCAAGCTCTCAACCATGAAAAAATAGTCAACAATATCAATAGCACAAAATACTAATATTTATAAATTAAATAACAATATTCATAGAACAATGATATTTTTCATAATCCGTCCCACGAAGGTGAGCTCTCAACTATGAAAAATATCCAACAATATTTGATGAGCAACAAAATAATAATAATCATAATTGAGTACGAAAATATTTAATCAATATTATAAACAAGAACAATAATATCTTCTATGGTCCGTCCCGCGAAGGCGAGCTCTCAACCATGAAAAATATTCAACAACATTTTTAAATATAAATACAAAATTATTCAAAAGATATTAATCTCAATTATGTGAAATGCTCGTCACAATTTAAATCTTAACAATGCAACATTTGTTAACATTATAAGAACTATAAATATTGGGTGATTTTGTCACAACCATAATGAGAGAAAAACAAAATTTCATTTATATCAATATATGCTCACATAGTTAACAATAACTTATTGAAATACAATAAATTAAGCATAATACCAAGAGAAAACTTGTGAGTCAAAAAACCAAATATCTCCCAAAAAGAACTAAAAAATGGTTGTAAACCAAAACATAGAAAGATTTACAAAATAAAACATATTATCTTTCTTACCCACAATAAATTTCTCTTTATGAGAAATAGGATTTTAGCAAAACAATAATAATAATAACAAAGAATCCAAATGATTCAAATTTCAAGAACTCACAAAAGCTAAAATCCAATTCTGATTTATGTAAGTTCACAAAATAATAAATTATTAAATATTCTCCCATTTGAACGATATAAATCATATAGAAAATATTTATAAAAAAATATTGTGCAACAAAATATGGGAGTACAAATATGTCAAAATAAAAACTTTAAACAAAATGTACAATATAATTTGCAAAATAATATTCATCTTAGATAATAAATCAAATTATAATCGGTGCAAAAAATATTCAAAATAATACTAATAATATCACCAAAAAATTAATATTTAATTAAAATATTAATTTAAAACAAAAGATTGGTGAAAAACGAACCAAAAACAGGTTATTCACGCATTGGTACGCACTCTACACCGATTTACGCATGACACGAACTTACACACACAAAACACGCCAAAACGCGCCAACAAGACCTCTTCACGCACCGCCACGCACCAAAGGAGACAACACGCGCCGCCACGCACCACACACGCGCCTCGACGTGCCACCACGCACCACACACGTGCCTCCACGCGCACTCACGCGCCGCCATGCGCTGGCGCGTGGCTTTACGCCCTCTCACGCTCCTTCACGCGCCGTCAGAGTCCGGTGCGTGGCACCCACGCGCGGATGCTACGGAGCGTCTCCCCCATGGTGACACGTGGCGCAATGCAAATGGTCAGCGCCTACAATAATCGAACGGTGCAGAAAGTGACACGTGGCGAGATCCTGCACTGGAAATCCAACGCTCCACAGGGCGACACGTGGTGCGATAAGGACGTCCAGGGCACTATTCATCGTCCCTGACCTCCATCCGGGTCGTGAACCGGGTCGGGTTGCGAACCTGCAAACTTCTCTCTTCGATATCTCTCTCCACTGAGTTCTGTTTCATGCGTTCTTGTGGTGTCTATGGAATCATGAGATCGTCCTCTTCATGATTATGCAATCAATTCAAACCAAAAATGCCCAGAAATATACAGAATTTGGTCGAAAGATAAGGGGTTTGAGAAGTGGTTTTTCTTCGATTTCTCACTCAATACTCAACGAAAACATACATATCATATGTCGATTTAATCAGAAGAACAAAAGCTACAATAACCCTCAAACAATTTCAGATTTAATCGGCTAGAACAATAAATCCTAATTTTAATATTAGGGTTCATCATAAAACTGACTTTAACAAAAGTTTAATCGTGTATTATAAAAAATCAGTCTCAAGCAACAAAATAAAACCCTAAATCAAAATTAGGATTATCACAAAAAAATAATACTGAAATTGGAACAAAGATAACAAACATAAACAGCCATAATCAAAACTAAAAATTGTCTCTGATACCAATTGAAGGAAAATAACATTAACATAATATTTAATTTTGATTATAGCATGTGACAATACAATAGAATCAAAAGAGAAACAAGAGAAACATAACCTGGAATCGATGAATTAGAAATCATTATGTTGTTTCTCGTTCGTTGTTGCTCCTCACACCAAGAGTTCTGAGTCACTGAAAAGAGAATAGAGAGAAAGGGATGAAGAGGAGAGTGTGTACTGGAGAGCCAAAAGACAGAATACGTTAGGTTAGGCTAAACAGCCTATTTATATTAATTTATTCCTAATAGGGCGGAATAAATACTGTCAACTGGTCAACAGTAGGAACTCTCCAATGTTAGATAATGATGGGTCCAGCCCACCTATCATCAGCTGACCCAAACATAATTTCTTTCACATTTTCACAATAATATATTAATGTATCACAATAACAATAATATTAATAAATATAATAATTGCTACATAATATTTAATAAATGAATTGATCTGGATAAATACTAATTTATGCTAGTCCACCAATTAATTATCCAACAATCTCCCACTTGGACACCATAAATTAGAGCACGAGATTAATATCAATCCAGATCAATTCATAAAATATTTTGGCAATAAAATTAATCTGCACTATTTACTAATTTGTGTAAGTCCACAAAATAAAATTCCAACATTTACCTCCCCTTATATTTGATAAAATTACATCTAATTTTCCTCTATTTTTAAAATCTTGCACATAGACCCCTTCAACTTATAATAAAAAATTACAATAACCTCCTCTAAGAATTATTAGTGAAACTAATGGTTCTTATGATATATGAGTGATAGATGACTTTTAATGACATATTTGTAATAATAGATACTCTTTTGAAGTTAAAATGACTAAATATTTCATTAGATATATTAAAACTATTTCTCTCATTTCTTCTTATATTTAGTGTTATATCACTTGGTACATGATCATTTGTTCATTCAAATTATAAGAGAGTGTCTATTATTTACAAATATATCATTAAAAGTTATGTATATCTCACATATCATAAAAATTATTAGTTTGATGAATAATTAATTATTCTCAGGAGAGGTCAGTGTAATTTTTTATATGTTGAAGAAGTTTATGCGCAAGGTTAAAGGTTTTAAAAATAAAGAAGAATCATATGTAATTTCACTAAACTTCAGATAAGATGAATGTAATTTACCCATAAATAAAATTAGTTGTAAGCATTAACTACAAACTAAAAGCAGCAGATTAAATTTAACAATGTTGACAATAGCATGAAGCTGACTGTTTTAAATCAAGGAATTGATCGAGAAACCTACTGAAATTGATATTTGATTATCACTTCAATAAATAATTGTAGGCCTTCTTTCTTATTTCTTTTAATTTTTTCCGGTTTTCAACGTATATATGTGCATGAGGTAGATAGTTACTTAAATAGACCACTTCTCCTTCTTTATATATAAAAAAAAAAAATAGAACTGCTCTTTAATTGGTCAGAACTTAATAGCACATTTGTGAGTTGTGAGTTGTCACAACTTCCTCTTTTCCGTTATTATCACATTTATATACTCTTTCCGGCACATTAGGGGAGCAAGAAACCCAAGAAAAAATAAATAAATAATAGACCTAACAACTAGTATGCATAGCTATTAAAATAGAACCGGGCCGACCAGTTCCATTGAAAAAATCGGTGAATCGGTTGCTAGTCCAATCCGAGTTAATATTTAGATCGGTCCAGTTTGAATGAGTATTTAAATCGGTTCAGTCGATTTTATTATTAATTTCACCTAAAATAATTTGTTACAAAAGATTTATATAAATAAATAACGTTTTAAGTGGAAATTAATAATAAATTGAAATTATTAAATTATGATGTTGGTAAAATTATAATTAAAAACATTTTAAGATACCGAACATAATTCTAAATAAATTTGGGGTCTCATCTCATTCCTCATTGAATTTTTATAACGATAATTCGCTTATCTGATAGCTTCATTACTTTAATTCTCTAATCAAACCTTACTTATATATTAAAATAAAATAAATTATGTAATGCTTTGCATGTCACATGATCACCATATAATTTCAATTAATCACACCAAATCACCACAATTAACTCACATTCTCAATAGCACCACAAATGAAATAACATCTAGTAAAATTAAATAAAACTGTAGTGCTAGCATTCACGGGTTATGAGCATAATTCTAAATAAATTTGGGGTCTCATGTCATTCATCATAAAATTTTCATAACAATCATTTTGCTTCTCTCGATAGCTCCATTGCTTACTTTAATTCTCTAATCAAGTCTTACTTATATAATAAAATAAATTAAATTATGTAATACTTAACATGCCACATGATCACCATATATAATTTCAATTAATCACACTAAACCACCACAATTAACTCACATCCTCAATAGCACCACAAATAAAATAACATGAAGTAAAATTATTAAATAAAATTGTAATGCTTGCGTTCACGAGTTATGAACGACTGGTCGACAGGCCGGTTTTTCGTTCAATCAACCTATGAGGGCTGGTCAAGAACCAACCACAGGAGAGAGAGTTGACTTTTTTTTTCAAAACTCCTTAGGTGTGATTTGAACCTAGGCACAGAAGATAGCATGTAATGCTACTGACCACTAAGGCAAAGTTCATCTTTGTTAATATGACATTAACTAATGTATATACCTAATATATTTTGAAGTTGAATTAAAAATTAAATAACAATGCATGAAGATGTACAATGAAATTTGTTCACACCCCGAATTGCGGCCCAATTCGATGGCCCAGTTCGGAACCCCAACCACGGTCCAAAAAGGACGGCCCAATTCAGACAAGGAAGGGACTCGCCTACCCAAGGTCGAACCTCGGGTACCCCTCTCAAAGGGCCCATTCCATACTAAGACCCAACAAGGAATGGGTAACCCAATGCGAATGAGTTGCAAAACGGACCCGGGTACGGGTCCCCCGACCCGACCCAAGGACCAAGTGTTAGACCTGGGTGCGGGACCCACGATCCGACTCGAGGGAAGGATATGCTAGACCCCCCCTCCCCACGAAGGGCGGGAGCCCATCTATAAAGCGGATGATGACGTCGAGTAATTCACGTCGCAACGGCACTACACGGATCAACCTAGCACGCCGCAAATAACGGGATGAGGGTTATCCCGAGTCGCTCGGAAGCGGAAACGCAGAAGTGGCTCACATCTCACTCTATAAATAGGGTGCCACTCTCATGAACCAGATACACTCTCAGTTGAGTTCCCAAGCCTTGAGCACCTACTGACTTAAGTTTCAAAGTTCTTTTCAGGGAAACACTCCCCGCACCTTGGAGAGGAGTTATGCGAGGAGTCAGAGACCGGCCACAGTTCTACCTCGGTCAAAGGTACGAAACAAAATTATGTGGGACATTTAGATATACTTGAACAATTGAGTTATGCTTTATGTTGTGCATTATTTCTTTATAAAAAATATTTATTATATGCTAATATTTTTAAAATTATATTTTATATATTAATTAAATATTTTTACTACATCAGTTTAACTATCGACCGGTTGAACCATTGATCCACTGGTTGAACCACTAACCCGGTGACCCAGTGCCTCGACCGAGCCGAATCCCGGGCTGTAACACCCATCGCTTATATCCTTAGTATATTAACATAATAAGTTTTAACTATTTTTTTATTAGAGTTAAACTTCAAATTAGTCCTCCACTTTGCACTCACGAATCAAATTGGGGCTAAAACACCATATTAGACAGAGAGAGGAAGTTAATAACCGGACTACATTGATTGCACAGAAAACTCGAATTTGCACTTATAGTAAACCGGAACGGACTGTTACGGTTTACTGTCAATGTCCGATTTTGACTATATATCAAATGCATGGTTACATATTTTGCATTTTATCATTTGAAAGTAAAGAGTTTTTTTGCAAACAAAAAACATAGAGATGAGTGAGAGAGTTACTATAATGGTTCATCATTCTTGTGAAATTATAAATGAGCCAGACGTACGTTTTTGTTGTATAAAACCGATAGCTATGCATATAAGCTCAAAAATTTGTTTGGAGGAACTGCATGCTAAAATTCTCAGGAGATTAGGAAGCGAGGACAAATTCATCAATGAGATGCTGTATCGCATGCTGCTGAATACTATTGATGGAGGCTTAGTAAGGTACGGTTGTTGTGATATTAGCAATGATGAAGATGTTATTATGATGTTTGATTATCATCGTAAATTTCTGAATATACATCTTGTGGAATTGTATGTTGTTGTTGGAGATACAAATATTAGGCATATACCAAGTTCTGGTGGATCCACACCTACCCCAATTCATGACGTTGCTGTTGTTGCACGTGAGGAACCTATTGTTAGGTCTAGGGGACAACCACAAAATGATGAAAATATAGTCATTTGTCCGTCACAAGTTGCAGGGATGTTGGGCAATGTTAATGATTATGAATCTCCAATTCAAGCGTGCAATTACAATGAGCAAGATTTTGATGATGATGATACTCATGAACTAGTTGAAGGTACTAATTTTAAAATAATGTATTGTAATTTGATGATGATGATACTCATGAACTAGTATAATACATTGGTTAGATATTTATTTATTACGTTGACACATGATTATATAATGTGCAGTTTCAGATGATGATGATGACATAGATGGGGTAGGTGTGACGCCTATTAGTCAAAATGTTACGCAACCTCCAACTCAATCACAAGTGGAGAGGTTGCACACTACACTAATCTGAATTTGGCGGCAATGGGGGATTTCAATGCAGCTGGTTCATCTCGCCTCACTATTCCTGGTGATATATTTGGTGAGAAAAATATATGTGTCGGTCAACAATTTCCAAACAAAGAATCTGTTCTTCTTGGATTAAAGAATTATAGCATTCGTAGAGGCGTTGAGTATAAAGTTTATGAATCTGATCCAAAGAAGTACCTTGTTAAGTGCAAGCTATTTGGGAGAGGGTGTATGTGGAGTGTTCGGGCCACTTACCGTGTGAGGTTAGGGCTTTGGGAAATCAGGAGTTATAATGCCGATCACACATGCATGTCATCAGCTGTTCCTCAAAATCACTTACAACTAGACGTTGATGTCATTGCAAGTAACATTTTTGGAATTGTGGAAGACGACCTTACCGTACCTGTTAGAGTGTTGCAGGATTCAATCCATGAGAAGTACGGATTTACTCCGTCCTACCAGAAAGCATGGCTTGCAAAGCAAAAGGCTATAGCTCGAATATATGGAGATTAGGAGGAGTCCTACAATGAACTACCAAAGTGGCTTCTTGCTATGCAGCATTGTGCTCCAGGTATGATTGTCACTACGTTATTTGTATATTTAATGAAATTAATCTTTGTTAATAGTATATTTAATTTTTATACAGGCACTGTTGTGGAGATACAGACTGCTCCCTATTACAATGGAAACTTGGTTGACCATTCTTGTGTTATGTTCAGTCGTGTGTTTTGGAGTTTTCCGGCATGTATTGAAGGGTTCAAGCACTGCAAACGATTTGTCTCCATTGATGGTACACATTTATATGGAAAATATGGTGGTACATTATTGATGGCAATTGCACAGGATGGGAACTCAAATATACTTCCCATTGCTTTTGCTATTGTTGAGAAGGAGACAACATATGCCTGGTCTTTCTTTCTGACCAATCTCCGTCGTCATGTGACTCCTCAAGAAGGCATTCTGATTATATCTGATAGACATGCTGCAATCAAGGCAGCGATTGATGCTGAAGGTAGTGGGTGGAAAAAACCTCATGCATATCATGCCTATTGTATCCGACATATCGCTTCTAATTTTACTCTTAGATTCAAGAACAAAGAGGCAAATAGACATCTGGTAAATGCAGCATATGCGAAGACCGAGTCTGAATTTGAATACTATTACGGACTTGCAACTGGGTTTAATCCGGAAGCACATGCATGGATGGGAAGAATCCCTTTGAGGAAGTGGGCCCAACACGCAGATGAAGGGCGAAGGTATGGCCACATGACCACAAATCTTTCTGAGTGTGTCAATGCAGTTTTGAAAGGCGTTAGGAATCTCCCTATAACTGCAATTGTCAAAGCCACATATTTTCATTTGGGAAGTCTATTTCGTAAAAAGGGGAAGACAGCCCAAGCACAAGTCGCAGCTGGAGAGATATTTTCACAGTTCCTCTTGAACGAAATTCAGAAAAATCGTGAAAAGATGATGGGCAATATGTTTGTCTCTAGCTTTAGTAGGAGCGACCAGGCTTTCACAGTTCAGGTAACTTGTTTTCATATAATATTTTGGACATATTAAAATCAATTTATGTTTCTTATATTGCCTATTTTTTCATTAAAGGTGCAAGGACCAGGTGGAACTTGGAGTCAGAGGACTTTTGCTGTTAGGTTAGGGGAGCGAAAATGTGATTGTGGTTATTTTCAAGCTCTGCACTTTCCTTGTTGTCATGTTCTTGCTGCTTGCTCATATCCAGAGGTTAGACTCGATTGGAGCTCTTATGTTGATGATGTTTACCGGATGGAAAATGTGTTGAATGTATATGCCATGGAATTTCCTCCAATTGCAAATGAATCATCATGGCCTTCGTACTCCGGACCACGTTTGAGACCCGACCCTGAGCTCAGGAGGGCTAAAGAAGGAAGACCAGTTTCTACCAGGATTCGTAATGAGATGGATGAAGTGGAGACTGGTCAAGGGAAGCGTTGTGGTCTTTGCCGTCAGGTTGGACACCAAAGAAGTCGATGCCCCATTATGTTAGGTTCATCAACTAACGCACGCAACAACTAGAATAGTTTACTTTTGGATCATTTACTTATGTATGAACTATATTGTTGTAAACTAAACCATGATGTTTACTGTTTTTCGATGAATTTTGGATATTCTAATTAGTCATGAGTTAATATTTTTAAATTATTCACCTTTTCGTTTTGTGAAAACCGGAATTGACCTCTCCGTTTTATGAAAACCGGAATTGACCTCTCCGTTTTATGAAAACCGAAATTGCCCTCTCCGTTTTATGGCACTTCATGTTTATAAAAGCGGGCCTGAGTGGTTTTAGACATTGCACTTATCCAACTCAAAAATGTATTCCTTAAGAGATGCTTTTCCACGACGCTCGCGTCCTGACCCCAATGCCCCTCTTGTGACAGGAAAGCCCCACATAACTATTATGATAGTCAAAGATGTTTCCAAGCGTGAAATAGTAAGTAAAGTGTTGTATTTTATTTAAATTTTTCTTGATTACGTTGATTTTTGTATTGAATATGTCTACTTGTGATATTTTTCTTTAATGACAGCAACTTAATTCGCGATTAACAATAAGTTACTTTGCACAACTGCCAAATTAGGTAAAATTTAGGATACCTACTGGATCTGAATGACTTATGAAGGTTGAAAAAAGGGACAACGAGATTTGGTTGACAGATGGATGAACTGATTTTTTGGAGTCGTGCATGATTGATAGCAAACGTTTCATATGGATGGATTACGATGAGCTAATGACATTTAAGGTTAATATTCATGATGCAAACCATGTTGAGATTGACTACAAGCCAATTGAGGAAGCACTAGATCTACGCTTTAATACTGAACACTAGATCTGTTATGTAGTGGTTAAACTAGATCTACACTGCCAATGTTGTAGTATGTTGTAGTATGATGAAATAAGTGTTTTACACATGTCTTATGTAGTGGTTAAACTAGATCTACACTGCCAATGTTGTAGTATGATGAAATAAGTGTTTTACACATGTCTTATGTAGTGTTTTGTTGCGTAATGTTTGCTTCGAATATTACATCAAATATAATAAAATAAAGTACCTTAGTTTCATATGGTTTGTTTCGAATGTCTGATGTAACTTAGCCTTAGTTCATACTAATAAAATAAAGTACAAATAAAAACAATATTACATCAAATATAAAAGCTAAAAACTAGTCAGTCATGGCCAAGATGTGCCCCTGTCCCGCATGGTGGCCGTCTCCTCCGACGTCGTCCTCTGCCCTCAGGTGCTGGTGGGTCGGCAACTGGCGGCTGGTCCTCATGGAATGCTGATGGAGGTGTCCCTCCATAGCGCCCAAAAGCGTGTGTGGTCAATGGACTCGTCTCTGCCATCTGTGAGGTATTGGCATCGTCAAGGTCAATCAAACCCAGCTCTCGTCTCAACAACGCCAAATCAGACGTGCTCATCACATAGTCTGACCCATCAGATATCTGCTGCAAGCTGGAATAGTCATAGTCACCAGCAACCAGGCTCTGCCAGTAAGACATCTCAGAGTCACCACCAAAATAGGCTGGTACCCTCCCATGGGCGCCATCCTCCATATGACCCCGTGTTCCCCCATGGTCGCCATTCAGACCCTCCATCCCCATCCCCTCCACTACCCTGTGCAAATTGATTCTTTCCATAATAGATAACAAATAAAACATGAAAAATTCTAAGGTTTACTCTCATTATTATTTATCGATATGATATAAAGTGTTAGATATCTTGGGTTGTTGGGTTTGCTTACAAGCACAAGAAAAATATGAGTAAAATTAGAAAAAGAAATGCAAGAAAGATTGAATTGGAGCAGCCATATGCAAATCGGCAGGCAGTGTGTCGATTTTGCTATCTTTATGCAAATCGGCAGGCTGCCTGCCGCTTTCCCTGCAACATACGAATCAGCAGTGTGCCTGTCGATTTATTATAAGTGGGCTAAAATACATAAATAATACGAGAGAGTGAGTTTATTCCCAATATAAATTGAGTGGAAAATTTTTTCGAATTCCCTCTTATACAAAATCGGCAGCCACTCTACCGTTTCATAATTTACAGGGAAATCGGCAGACAGTCTGCCGATTTGCATAAAAACACCAAAATCGGCACCCTGCCTGCCGATATGTTGAGTTATTTGTCCCCCATCATGTCTCATTCATTCAGCACCCTGCCTGAATAGTTTTCTACTATTTTTCTTGGATTTTCCCCCAAAAAATAATAATATTATTGGTTATAATAATATTAACAATATTAATAATAATATTAACAATTAATAATATTATTATTATTGGTTATAATAATATTAATAATATTAATTAATAATGATAATATTATGAGACAAGACATAACATTGTCCTATATAGTATTTTGTGTTTGGATATATGAAATAAGACATTGAGTTATAAACAAAATTATAATTTTATCCCCATAATATATTATTATTAATATTATTAAGTAATATTATTCCATTTAATAGGGAAAAAAAAGAAAAACAACTTAATCTAAGAAATTAAGGAAAATAAATGGATGTAGGGTGTCCCACCACCAACTTTGTTCATTTATTAGAATAATATTCTATTCTATTCCCTCTCTGTTGCGCTACTGCATGAACAGACCAGCACCATCACAAAAGAGATTTTGTTCTTCTAACTTGATTATGTGAGCATTCATTTTTTAATCTAAATTTGTTCCCATCAAAACAAAAATATATGCATATCCAGAATTATTTAGTCTACCAAAATTATATACCTCAGAAAAATGGATTTTTTCCAAAAAAAAAAAAACATTATTTCTACAAATACAGTGAGAGATACATTAATTCCACTTTATGTCCTAAATTTGGAAATAATTGTGCAAATCGTAGCGGTCACTATAAAAGCACCAAATGTGCTTGAAATCGTAGCAGTGCTATTATTAATATTAATTATTTTTAATATTAATATTAATAATTAATGATAATTAATAAATATAATATTAATAATTTAAATAATAATATTAATTATAATTAATATTAACAATTAATAATAATATTATTATTGATGATAATAATATTAACAATATTATTTAATAATAATGATAATAATACTAATTTTAATAATATTAATAATAATACAAATATTAATAATGTTAATAGTAATATTATTATTAATAATATGGTTAATGTTATTTTAAATATTAATACTAATAATAATAATATTAAATATTATAATAATATTGATTATTTAAATAATATCAATATTAGTATTAGTAATATTATTAATAAAATTATTATTATTATTATTTATAATAATATTATTAATTAATAATAATATTATTAATAATAACAATAATAAATTAATTATAATTAATATTAATAAATAATAATGTGATAATAATATAAATATTAATAAAGTTAATAATAATATTGATAATAATATTAATTAATAATATTAATAATAATATATTATGGGGATAAAATTATAATTTTGTTTATAACTCAATGTCTTATCTCATATATCCAAACACAAAATACTATACATGACAATGTTATGTCTTGTCTCATAATATTATCATTATTATTAATTAATATTATTAATATTGTTAATATTATTATTAATTGTTAATATTATTATTAATATTGTTAATATTATTATAACCAATAATATTATTATTTTTTGGGAGGAAAATCCAAGAAAAATAGTAAAAAACTATCCAGGCAGGGTGCTGAATGAATGAGACATGATGGGGGACAAATAACTCAACAAATCGGCAGGAAAGATGCCGATTTTGGTGTTTTTATGCAAATCGGTAGACTGCCTGCCGATTTCCCTGTGAATTCCGAAACGGCAGAGTGGCTGCCGATTTTGTATAAGCGGGAATTCGAAAAAATTTTCCACTCAGTGTATACCGGGAATAAACTCCCTCTCTCCTATTATCTATGTATTTTAGCCTTATAAGTGTGTATCCGAGATTTTTCCCCACACGGTGTATACCGGGAATAAACTTACTCTCTCTATTTATTCATGTATTTTAGCCACAAAAATGATGCTGAAATGTTGTAAAATAGCTACAAAAATGTTGCTGAAATGTTAAAAAATAGCAGCAAAATAGTTGTTGAAGATGTAAAAAATAAAGCTGCTGAAATTTTGAAGAGTAGCTGCAGATTAGGTGCTAAATATTTAGAAAAAAATAGTTGTAATAACGCTGAAATTTTGAAGAATAACTGCAAAATTGGTACTGAACATTTAGAAAAAATAACTAAAAAATAGCAACAAAAATACTGTTGAATTGTTGAAAAGTTGTTGTTGAAATGTTGAAAAACAGCTGCTGAACAAATAGGTACCAAATAGATATTTATAAGAACTTAGGATTAATGAAATGGAAGAGTAAGAATGAAAAGTGGAAGCATGTTTAAAAGAGGAAGAACATATAAAAGATGCTACTTGGTAACTTGGAGGACTAATTTGATTCGAAATAAGTAAAGTGGAGGACTAATATGAGTCTCTACTTTACAGAGTTACACGTCACTTGTCTAGTTGGCAATAAACTGTACACATCAGCAAGAGTTAATAAAGTTATCTAAGAAAAATGACAGAAGGACTAATTTGATTCACGGAGTGTAAAGTGGATGACTATTTTGAACAAAAAGTAAAGTGGATGACCAATTTGATTCATGAGTGCAAAGTGAAGGACCAATTTGAGGTTTAACTCTTTTTTATTATAATAGTTGTATGTGGGTTGATTGAATTATATGGAAATTATGTGATATGTAGATGACATTATTTTAATTTATTTCTTTAATAAGCAAGACTTAGACTAGAATTAAATGAGTAATTGAATAATAAAGTGAATGAATGATCATTATGAAAATTTTAGCGAGAAATGGGATGAGACCTAAAAAATCATTTAGAACTCACGTTTTGTGATACCCCGTATCACATTGTCCCTTAGGAAGGACTCTTCTTAGGACGTGTCAGAAACACGTCAGCAAGTTGCTGTCAGAGGGGACTCGCTAGCGAGCAGTCAGCTCCCGCTTGCAAGTAGCTGATCGCCAGCGACCATATGTAAGTCGCTAGCGACGGGATCAAGTCCCACATCGATCAGAGCTTGTTGTCAGCTTCTCCCCCTCACCCTATATATATATGAGAGGTTAGAGTAGCTTTTCCCTCACACCTCACCCTCCCACCTTTTTTGTAACACCCTACTAGATAGCCCTTAACGCTTAAGTCATTTTAGGTCATTTCATAAGGGTTACTCCTGTTATCATGTTTTATCTTTATATTTAAAATATAATACGCGGAAAATAGGCGGGAGTAGATTTTTCGTAAACATTTGCGGAATAGAAAATAAGGGCCTTGCGCGTAAATACAACGATAATATAAGCGATACAAACATCTACTAAAAGTACCTCGTCATATAAATAACTCCCATCAAGTAACAAACATGAAATAAATACTAGGTCTCACCACATAAGCCAAAAACTAACCTATGAGACTTCACCATAAATACGAGTAAATAAATAGTTGTCGGCTAACAAAGGTCCGGACTCAGAAAACATATTAAATTAATAAACGTTGCGGAAGCATAAAAATCATAACATCTGATAAGGAAATAAAACATGTCTCTGATATATAAGGAACTATATCGTAAACTATGTCTGCACGGGCTCCTGTGTGGTCCGACATCCTGCTCTGTCTGCTCCTCTAAAAGGTGGGGGAAAACATAGGGTGAGTACATAATGTATCTCAGTAGAGGAAGCCGCTCCGGGTTTAATTATAAAATAAGTGAAGTATGAATGAGTTCAGTTCAGATATAAGTTAAAAACAATCTTTTCCCGGAATGTCTTACCTAAGTGCGTCTTGTTCCTTTTAAATTAACGTACATACATAACATAAATAATCATCACTGTGTGGTGTACTAAGTGCTCGACTATCATATATATAAACATAATAGTAAAATAACATTCTTTGTCTGTAACGTATATCTCATATCTTTACTTAAATTATCTTGAGTCTTTTAAGCATACTTAGTATGCCTGTGGATCCGTTTTAATTAAAGCACGCCCTTTTGGTGCCCGTGGATCATTTACATTGTTTTGGCCTGACCACCCTCCTATAACCTCCGCACCGCCGACCCTAGGTATGAGCTCATCCTATACATATGGGTAGTGTAACACCCCGATCTTTAATTAAGTCCTAATTAAGAGAAATTAAGGGTAAAGGACCTTAATTGGATTTGAGTGGATAAGTTTCTCCTAGCTTAAAATATTGTATGCTATGTGTTTTATGTGCCCAAGTATGTGATTTTATGATGTTTAAAAGTTAAAAAGGATATACGGATGTTAAAGTACGAGTTGGGACGTTTTAGAAGTGTTTTGGAGCTTTTTCACAGCCCAGTAATCGATTACCATCCTGTGGTAATCGATTACAGCTGTTTTCGCCATGTGTAATCGATTACAAAATCGATGTAATCGATTACCATGTGCGCAGAACGCGTTTTTCAGCGCGTTTAAGTGACGTTCGGGCCCCACGGTGACTCCAGAGCACGTTTAACCTAGCCACCACGTGTGTAAACCCTAATACCACTCTCATTCCATCAGAAAACCCTCTCTCTCCATCTTTGAGCCTCCATAGGTTTCTCTCTAAAAAACATACAAGCCATAACCATTCCACACCAAGAAACACCCACCAATTCTCACCCAATCAAGAAACCGACCACATATTTTTGATCCTCACACTGAAATACACAAGACCACCAGTTTCTTTTGTTCATCAAGTGTCACCGTTGTCACCGGATCGTTCGTGGGTTTAGAGAGAAGAAGAGTATTCACGGGAAACGTCGGGCTAGAGTGTTATCATCAAGTTTTGCATCTGTCTTCTAAGAGGTAGGGGTTTAGACATTCTAAATGTTGAATTTCATGCATGATGATAATGATTTTTGATGAAATTGATGTTCTTATTGTTTTTCCCATTAGGGTTCATAAAAGGGGTAAATTGTACCGATTGGTTTTGAAATTAAAAGTGTTTCCACCGATTAAAAAGTGTTTAAATTGTATTCTTATGATTGATTTTCGTATGGCTTTGTTTTCTAATGATTGAAACGGTTCTAGGTTATTATTTTGGCCATTGGCTATGGAAAACCGTGTTTTGGAACTCTAGAATCGTGCTTTACGAAGCTATAATCGATTACCACGAGTTCGTAATCGATTACAGCAAGTGAATTTCCAATCGTCAGAAACGCGTGCTCTCTGTTAATCGATTACAAGACTGCTGTTTGTGCGAAAATGAACTGTTTTGACCCTTTATGCACCCTAATGTGTTCTACAACTTGTATGAATGATATGTATGAATATTCCATAGATTATATGTGACCTTATATGCTGTTTGAAATGATTATATGATGTACATGATGATTGATTATGTGATATGATATGTAAAGAGATTAATGTGCAAAGAGAAAGAAAGTTAAGACACACAGAAAAGCCTTTCCGTTCGTGATGAACGTTACAGGGGGCTGGCAACCTCGGTTGTAACGACTCATTAGCGGAAGGTGAATTACCCCCTCTACCCAATAGTATAGGATGAGCTCATACCTAGGGTCGGCGATGCGGAGGTTACAGGAGGGTGGTCAGGCCAAAACAATGTAAATGATCCACGAGCACCAAAAGGGCATGCTTTAATTAAAACGGATCCACAGGCATACTAAGTATGCTTAAAAGACTCAAGATAATTCAAGTAAAGAGTATGAGTTATACGTTTCAGACAAAGGATGCTACTTTATCTTATGATATTTATGTGATAGTCAAACACTCATTACACCACACATTGATGACTACTTATGTTATGTATAACTGTTAATTAAAAAGGAACAAGACGCAATTAGGTAGTCGTACCGGGATAAGATCATTTTGGAACTTATAATTGAATTGAATTCATTCATGTTCACTTATTTATTAATTAAACCCGGAACGACTCCCCTACTGAGTTACTTTTAAGTACTCACCCCATGTTATTTCACCCCTTTTAGATGATGAGTATCAGCAGGATGACGACGCGAGTTTGGAGCCTGGACAGTCGTAGACTAGATTTCATTCATTACTATTTTATCAGATTTATCTTATAAACTATGTCTTTTCTTATGGATTATATGTCTTGATTTATGTTCCGTTTCCGTTTATATTCCTAAGTCCGGACCATTGTTAGCCGGCAAGTATTTATATTAATGGATTGTATTAGTGGAGTCTTGTGAGTCTCGTTTCTGGGCTCATGAGATTACGCCTATTATTACTTTTGATTGATGTGTGATTCTGGGAGACTTGATTGATTAATTTATTGTATTGAGGTATTATTCAGGATTATCGATTCTACGTCTATATAGTTGTATTATTTCGCAAGACCCTTATTTTATATTCCGCAAACAATTTACGAAAATTTCTCCCACGTATTTTCCGTGTATACTTATTTTAAATATAAAAATATTTATGATAACAGGAAGTAACCCTTATGAAATGGCCTAAAATGTCTTAAGTGTTAAGGGCTATCTAGTAGGGTGTTACATTTTGGTATCAGAGCAGGTCTATCCTACAGGGCTTGGGGTAATGGACCTGTTATGCTATTGTTGCATGCACGTTAGTTGTATCATGCGTATGCCTCTTATGTGTTTTAGTTAGTTTGGGGTGCATGATTGGTCTGTTTTACTGTCATAGTAACTATGCATACACAACTGTAATATGGAGCCTGATCAACTCAATGTTTCTTGTTTTGTGTGCACAGGAATATGGCACCACAGAACAGACGCACTAGGGACGATGACGACACTCACGAGGAAAACAGGCAAGGAAGCGGGGTTTCTGCGGAGGCGTTCATGGAGATGGCAAGGGCCATGAACAGGATGGTGGACCATATGACCCAACAACACATTACTCCACCTGCAGCACCACCTGCGGGTAACGACAGCTCCTATTTTGCTAACTTCAAGAGGGCTAATCCCTCTCCATTTCTCGGCACCGTCAACCCTTCTGAAGCCGAGGATTGGCTGAGAGGTATAGAGGATATCTTTACGGTGGTTCAGTGCACAGAGGTCCAGAAGACGCAGCTGGCCACTTTCATGCTACAGATGGAAGCACGTTCTTGGTGGAACGTCGCGCTTCTGATGCGGCGGGTGTAGCTATCACATGGGACATGTTCAAAGACATGTTCTATGAGAAGTACTTTCCGGAGACCGTCCGCCAAGACAAAGAGATGGAGTTCCTTGATCTCTGCCAGGGCTCAATGACAATTCCAGAATATATTGCTAAGTTTGAGGAGCTTATCAGGTTTTCTGAGATCTACCAGGAGAACCCAAAGGAGAGCTGGAAATGCATGAAGTTTTGTGCTGGACTTAACCAAGACATCAAGAGGATGGTTAAGCATATGAAGATCAGAGACTACCGGGAGATGGTGGACACCTGCAGGATTGTAGAGGAGACGAGTCGCCCAGTGGCTCCGCAGAGGGTCGATGCTCAGAGGAGGGGTGCGGCACCTCAGCAGACTAACCGCCCCGCCCCTGCACGCTTTCAGCCGTATGGCTAGCCTCGCAGGCCACAAACTCAGCCACGCCCACAACAGCAGTAGCAGCAGCAGCCGCGTCCGGCGATAGCAGCACCGCGACCTCCATGTGCCACATGCGGCAAGCTTCATCACCCTGGGGTTTGTCGCGCCGGGCACGGTGTTTGTTATCATTGTGGCCAACCGGGTCACATCTCCAGAGACTGCATAGTTACAGGTTCACAGCCTTCTTCCTCTCTTAGGCCACTGCACCAAGGCAGGGTATTCACGGTTACAGCGGAGGGCGCAGAGCGGTCTGACGATCTCATTAGGGGTACGTGTATGATTTATGGCAAATCCTTAGTTGTACTGTATGATTCCGGTGCCACGCATTCATTCATTTCACATGATCATGCTAGGAGCCTAGGTTTGCACATGTCAAAGCTACCTTTTGATCTGTTAGTATCCACCCCTACTGCTGCACCCATTAGGACATGCTTAGTTTGCATAAAGTGTAAGTTTCATATAGATGATAGGGCATTTACATTTGATCTCATCTGCTTGCCCATGACAGGTCTAGGCATTATCTTAGGCATGGATTGGTTGTCCGCCAATCGAGTCCTGCTTGATTGCCATGCAAAGTCTGTGATCTTTCCTTCTATTCCTTCTACATGTGTCACCCCTGTAGACCTATATGTTAGTGCTATTAGGCTGAACTGTTGTGGGGTTATGAGCAATGCTTATGTTTTCCTCGCCGCTAGTGAGATTGAGAAGGGTCAGGTGTTGAGTGAGCTACACATAGTGAGAGACTACCCGGAAGTTTTCCCAGAGGATATACCCGAGTTTCCCCCAACCAGAGAGGTAGAGTTTTCCATAGACCTGATGCCCGGGACCAGACCCATATCCATAGCACCTTATAGGATGACACCTAGAGAGTTGGCGGAGCTTAAGACACAGTTAGAGGAGCTGTTGGAGAAACAGTTCGTTAGACCGAGTGTGTCACCATGGGGAGCGCCGGTTCTGTTTGTAAAGAAGAAGGATGGGAGTATGAGGCTATGTATTGACTACAGGCAGCTGAACAAAGTGACCATCAAGAACAAGTATCCATTGCCGAGGATTGATGATTTGATGGACCAGCTGAGAGGTGCCCAGGTGTTTTCGAAGATAGACTTGAGGTCAGGGTACCATCAGATTCGGGTAAGAGATGAGGATATCCCGAAGACGGCTTTCAGGACTCGTTATGGTCACTACGAGTTCACGGTCATGTCCTTTGGACTGATCAATGCTCCGGCGGTGTTCATGGATTACATGAACAGGATCTTTAGACCCTATTTGGATAGATTCGTTGTTGTCTTCATCGACGACATTCTTATCTATTCAAAGAAGCATGAGGAGCATGAGAGTCACTTGAAGGTAGTGTTGGAGGTGCTGAAGGAGAATAAGTTGTTTGCCAAACTGTCTAAGTGTGAGTTTTGGATGGAGGAAGTGAAGTTTCTGGGGCACGTGGTGTCGAAGAGAGGTATCTCCGTGGACCCTAGTAAGATAGAGGCTGTGATGAGCTGGGAGCGACCCACTACAGTGACGGAGACTCAACGTTTTCTGGGGCTAGCCGGATATTACCGTAGGTTCATTTCGAACTTCTCCCAGATAGCATTACCCTTGACGAAGCTTACTAGGAAGAACGCTGCTTTCGTATGGTCGGATGAGTGTGAGAGTAGCTTCACGAAGTTGAAGAGGAGGTTGACCTCGACTCCAGTGCTTACGTTACCGGACCCCGGTGAACCTTTCGAGGTTTACTGTGATGCTTCAGGGAAGGGGCTGGGTTGCGTGCTAATGCAGCATCGCAACGTTGTAGGATATGCTTCACGACAGTTGAAGCCACACGAGCTTAATTACCCTACCCACGACTTGGAGCTTGCGGCGGTAGTGTTTGCTTTAAAGATGTGGAGGCACTATCTTTATGGAGTCAGGTTTGAGGTGTTCTCTGATCATAAGAGTCTTAGGTATCTGTTTGATCAAAAGGAGCTGAACATGAGGCAGAGACGCTGGGTGGAGTTCCTGAAGTACTATGATTTTGAGTTGAACTACCACCCAGGGAAGGCGAATGTGGTGGCAGATGCGCTGAGTCGCAGGACGGTGAGCGTGGCCCACATGATGGTCAGAGTGGCGCAGCTGATAGAGCAGTTTAGAGACCTTGACCTAGGAGTTACCCTTACCCCCACCAGTGTGAGAGTGAGTCAGCTTCAGGTGTCGAGTGTTTTCCTGAGGGACATAGCTAAGGCGCAGCAGGAGGATGAGGAGTTCGGGAAAGTGTTGAAGGCTGTCAGCGAAGGGAGGATGCAGGGTTTTCGGTTGGACGGAGATGGTCTGTGGAGGTTTGAAGGGCGTGTCTGCGTTCCTGCGAGTGGTGACCTTCGGAGAGCGATTCTGGAGGAGGCTCATAAGAGCCATTTCACCATTCATCCCGGGATAGACAAGATGTATCAGGACCTGAGGAAGATGTTCTGGTGGCAGGGACTGAAGAGGGATGTAGCGGAGTGGGTTAGCAGGTGTCTAGTCTGCCAAAAGGTGAAGGCGGAGCACAGGAGGATACCGGGACTATTACAGCCGCTGAGTACCTGAGTGGAAGTGGGAGAGCATATCTATGGACTTCGTGTCCGGATTGCCGAGGACTCAGGCGGGACACGACGCTGTGTGGGTTATCGTTAATCGACTGACCAAGTCGGTTCACTTTCAAGCGATCAGGATGACCTACCCCTTGGAGAAGCTAGCTGAGATCTATATCCGGGAAGTTGTGAAGTTGCATGGTGTGCCGAAGACGATAGTCTCGGATCGTGATCCGAGGTTCGCGTCTCGCTTCTGGAGAGCTTTCCAGAAGCGCTCGGCTCGGAGTTGAGCATGAGTACGACATATCATTCGCAGACGGATGGTCAGTCGGAGGACTATCCAGACCCTGGAGGACATGTTGAGGGCATGCATACTGGACGGACAGGGGAGTTGGGACAAGTTGTTGCCCTTAATAGAGTTCTCCTATAACAACAGCTACCAGGCAAGCATAGGGATGGCGCCTTTTGAGGCTTTGTATGGACGGAAGTGTAGATCACCCTTGTGTTGGCATGACCCGGGAGAGGCGAGTGTTTTAGGACCTGAGCTGGTGAGAGAGACCTCGGAGCAGGTGAGGATGATTAGAGAGCGAATGCTCGCGGCCCAGAGCCTCTAATAGAGCTATGCTGACCAGAGGAGACGACCTTTAGAGTTCTCAGTAGGCGAGCACGTCTTTTTGTGGGTTACCCCCACGACAGGTATAGGACGAGCCCTGAAGGTTATAAAGGTTAGCCCTAGGTACCTTGGTCCCTTTGAAATCCTGAGTCGTGTTGGGCCAGTCGCCTACCGAGTGGCCTTACCTCCCACCCTCTCAAACTTGCATAACGTCTTTCATGTCTCTCAATTGAGAAAGTATGTGCCTGATCCTAGTCATGTCCTTGAGCCGGAAAGTGTACAACTAAGGGATGATTTGAGTTTTGAGTTGCCCCCTATGAGCATCGTTGACCGCAGCGTGAAAAGGTTAAGACAAAAGGATGTGCCTTTGGTCAAGGTGGCCTGGGGCGGAGGTCGGCTGGGCGACTTCACTTGGGAGCTGGAGGACGAGATGCGTCGTCGGTTTCCTCTTATGTTTACAAGTATGAATTTCGGGGACGAAATTCTTTTTAGGGGGGAGAAATGTAACACCTCGATCTTTAATTAAGTCCTAATTAAGAGAAATTAAGGGTAAAGGACCTTAATTGGGACTTAATTGGATTTGAGTGGATAAGTTTCTCCTAGCTTAAAATATTGTTTGCTATGTGTTTTATGTGCCCAAGTATGTGATTTTATGATGTTTAAAAGTTAAAAAGGATATACGGATGTTAAAGTACGAGTCGGGACGTTTTAGAAGTGTTTTGGAGCTTTTTCACAGCCCAGTAATCGATTACCATCCTGTGGTAATCGATTACAGCTGTTTTCGCCATGTGTAATCGATTACAAAATCGATGTAATCGATTACAAAATCGATGTAATCGGTTCTAGGTTATTATTTTGGCCATTGGCTATAGAAAACCGTGTTTTAGAACTCTAGAATCGTGTTTTACGACGCTGTAATCGATTACCACGAGTTCGTAATCGATTACAGCAAGTGAATTTCCAATCGTCAGAAACGCGTGCTCTCTGTTAATCGATTACAGAGGTCCTGTAATCGATTACAGTAATCGATTACCACCCCGTGGTAATCGATTACAGCACAGGTGTCTGTGCGAAAATGAACTGTTTTGACCCTTTATGCACCCTAATGTGTTCTACAACTTGTATGAATGATATGTATGAATATTCCATAGATTATATGTGACCTTATATGCTGTTTGAAATGATTATATGATGTACATGATGATTGATTATGTGATATGATATGTAAAGAGATTAATGTGCAAAGAGAAAGAAAGTTAAGACACACAGAGTAGCCTTTCCGTTCGTGATGAACGTTACAGGGGGCTGGCAACCTCGGTTGTAACGACTCATTAGCGGAAGGTGAATTACCCCCTCTACCCAATAGTATAGGATGAACTCATACCTAGGGTCGGCGACGCGGAAGTTACAGGAGGGTGGTCAGGCCAAAACAATGTAAATGATCCACGGGCACCAAAAGGGCGTGCTTTAATTAAAACGGATCCACAGGCATACTAAGTATGCTTAAAAGATTCAAGATAATTCAAGTAAAGAGTATGAGTTATACGTTTCAGACAAAGGATGCTACTTTATCTTATGATATTTATGTGATAGTCAAACACTCATTACACCACACATTGATGACTACTTATGTTATGTATAACTGTTAATTAAAAAGGAACAAGAAGCACTTAGGTAGTCGTACAGGGATAAGATCATTTTGGAACTTATAATTGAATTGAATTCATTCATGCTCACTTATTTATTAATTAAACCCGGAACGGCTCCCCTAGTGAGTTACTTTTAAGTACTTACCCCATGTTATTTCACCTCTTTTAGATGATGAGTATCAGCAGGATGACGACGCGAGTTTGGAGCCTGGACAGTCGTAGACTAGATTTCATTCATTACTATTTTATCAGATTTATCTTATAAACTATGTCTTTTCTTATGGATTATATGTCTTGATTTATGTTCTGTTTCCGTTTATATTCCTAAGTCCGGACCATTGTTAGCCGGCAAGTATTTATATTAATGGATTGTATTAGTGGAGTCTTGTAAGTCTCGTTTTTGGGCTCATGAGATTACGCCTATTATTACTTTTGATTGATGTGTGATTCTGGGAGACTTGATTGATTTATTTATTTTATTGAGGTATTATTCATGATTATCGATTCTACGTCTATATACGTTGTATTATTTCGCAAGGCCCTTATTTTATATTCCGCAAACGATTTACGAAAATTTCTCACACGTATTTTCCGCGTATACTTATTTTAAATATAAAAATATTTATGATAACAGGAAGTAACCCTTATGAAATGGCCTAAAATGTCTTAAGCGTTAAGGGCTATCTAGTAGGGTGTTACAGGTAGAGGGGGTAATTCACCTTCCGCTAGTGAGTCGTTACAACCGAGGTTGCCAACCCCCTGTAACGTTCATCACGAACGGAAAGGCTACTCTGTGTGTCTTAACTTTCTTTCACCTTGCACATTAATCTCTTTACATATCATATCGCATAATCAATTATCATGTACATCATATAATCATTTCAAACAGCATATAAAGTCACATATAATCCATGGAATATTCATACATATCGTTCATACAAGTTGTAGAACATATTAGGGTGCATAAAGGGTCAAAACAATTTATTTTCGCACAAACAGCAGTGCTGTAATCGATTATCACGGGGTGGTAATCGATTAATGTAATCGATTACAGGACCTCTGTAATCGATTAACAGAGAGCACGCATTTTCCGATGATTGGAAATTCACTTGTTGTAATCGATTACAAACTCGAGGTAATCGATTACAACGTCGTAAAACACGATTCTAGAGTTCCAAAACACGATTTTCCATAGCCAATGGTCAAAATAATAACTTAGAATCGTTCCAATCATTAGAAAATATAGCTATACGAAAACCATTCATAAAAATACAATTTAAACACTTTTTAATCGGTGAAAACTGTAACACCCTACTAGAAAACCCTTAATGCTTAAGTCATTTTAGGCCATTTCCCGGTGGGATGGCGGGATGACGGGATGTCCCGGCTCGTCCCGTTTTAAATTTTTGGGTTGAAAAACACATCTCGTCCCGCCACGGGACGGTCCCGTTTTGCCACCCCTAATCCTTGGAGTGGTGTGCAGTGTGCCTATTTTCCCACCATTTTAATATAAAAAATGGTAAATTATACTAACTTCTCCTGAGGTTAGGTGACTATTAGGGTAATGAGCAAACAATCATGTAGCAGGTGATACAGTTACGTATGAGAAGAAATAAGTTTTAATATATCTAATGAAATATCTGGTCATTTTAACTTCAGAAGAGTGTCTATTATTACAAATTCATCATGTATCACTAGGGTAAATTACACTCACCTCTCCTAAGATTTGGTGAAATTACATATGATTCCCTTATATTTTTAAAACCTTGCACACATAACCCTTCAACTTATAAAAAATTACACCGACCTCCCCTAAAAATAATTAATTATTAGTCAAACTAATTGTTCTTATGATATATGAGAGATACATAACTTTTAACGACATATTTGTAAATAATAGACACTCTTTTGTGGTTAAAATGAACAAATGACCATGTATCAAGTGATAAAAGTATGAGAAGAAATAAGAGAAATACGTTTTAATATATCTAATGAAATATTTGGTCAATTTAACTTTAGAAAAGTGTCTATTATTACAAATATGTCGTTAAAAGTCATGTATCACTCATATATCATAAGAATCATTAGTTTGACTAACAAGTAATCATTCTCAAGATAGATCAATGTAACTTTTTATAAGTTGAAGGGGTCTATGTGTAAGGTTTTGAAAATAAATGAGAACCGGGTGTAGTTTTGTCGAAGTGAGTGTAATTTACCCTATATTATAAGAATCATTAATTTGACTAACAATTAATTATTCTCAGGAGAGATCAGTGTAATTTTTTTATAAGTTGAAGGGGTTTATCTGCAAGGTTTTGAAAATAAAGGAAAGTCATGTATAATTTTGTCAAACTTCAAGAAAGAAGAGTGTAATTTATACTAAAAATATATTCAAAATATAAGGTCAATTCTTATTGCGCTCTACCCAAATGTACTTATATAGGAGACATATGCTACAAACATAAAAAAAGTATTAAACACCCAAATTTGTCCCTGTAAAATTTATCATCGGTCAAATTAGTCCCTCAAAATTCATGAAAATAGTCAAATTAATCCCTATAATTGAAATATTAATTTGTCCAACATCTTCAATTGGTAGCAACTAATTAGACCATTTCCATGAATCTTAAAGGACTAATTTGTTTGATTTTTTCTTGGAGGATCAATTTGTCCGACGTTTTAATTTGGGAGGGACATATTTTGAATTTCCGTTTCTGAATGGACTACTTTAGCCAATAGTAAGTTTTGCATGGATGAATTTGGGTATTTTTGAAAAAAGAAAAAAGAAAAAATCATAACATCCACCATGCAACAACAACAAATAAGCTTCATCCCACGGGGTCGAGTTAGTTACATGAATTGGACGATGTTATAGTATCCCTATCAAATATCCACCTAACAAACTTTAAGAATATTGAGGTAATGTATTATGAAAACTGATTAAAAGTTAAAACTTATAAAAACCAGGCAAGAACTTCTATACAATTAAACCAAGAAAAATTCAATGGCATAAAAGAATACATATTAAATATTCATTTACCCTGTTCTGTTCGTTCTTCTCTCATACTTCTACAATCCTCTAATATTATAGCTGGATATTATAACCTTTTAAAAATGGGAGACTTGTCAGGTAGGCTCAAAAATGGAAAACAAATAGAAAACAATAAAGTTACCCCAGCGAATTGATGAGGTCGTCAAAATTGAAAACTAGCCAATCAGCTTTTGCAGCAACAGCTTCTCGAAGTTGAACACCAGCGTAGCAAATGAACAAATCGGCGCCACCTGGTCTACGAGCCTAAAAGAGAAAATACATAAACAGAAAAGCATACAAGTTACTTCATATGGTATAAAAGAGACACTATAGCGGCGTTTGATTACTAGTACAGAACAAAAATACACATACAAATACAATTATTTTGATGTTTGATTAAAATAAATATACAGAAATACAGATATAAATACACAAAAATTTCTCTATTTTGTGTCCATTTTTAAAATAGATACAGAAATGCACAAAATTTTCTGTATGTGTATTTCTGTACAATTCAATCAAACGCAGCCTGTTAACAGGGACAATGAATTTTCCCAACATGTCTACAAAAGTGAATTCATTAACATAAACATCACCATTGGTGTTTAGTACGAAATCTGAAAGCTGTTTTGTTTAGTGAGACAATACAAAGACGAGAAAACAAATAAACAATCATAATAATAGCAGGTGCTTCAAAAAATTACAAAAGAAACTAACAATAATGTGATACCCCGTATCACAGTGTCCCTTAGGAAGGACTCTCTTTAGGACGCGTCAGAAACACGTCAGCAGGTTGCTGTCAGAGGGGCATCGCTAGCGAGCAAGTCAGCTATCGCTAGCGAGCAGTCGGTCGCCAGCGACCACTTGTGAGTCACCAGCGACGGGACCAAGTCCCACATCGTGCAGAACGAACGTCACAGCGTTGCTGTCAGCAGGTGCTAGCTAGCGAGCAACCAGTGCCCGCTAGCGATGAGCTCGTCGCTAGCGAGCTAAGTCTAGTCGCTAGCGACCGTCCGAAGTCCCACATCGGACACAGCATGATGTCAGCCTTCCCCCCCTCACCTATATATATGAGTAATAGTTGAGTCCTTTTCTTCACACCTCATTCTCACGCCTTTTAAGAGCAGTGCTTTTGGGCGTTCCTTTTTCAGTAGAGGAACTCTGTCGGAGTGAGGTTTCGACGTCTTGGGGATACTCTGCTTGAGCAATTTCCCGACGGTGAGTGAAAAGTCAGTTTTGCCCCTTTTTTGCGTGAGGGTCGCCAGCGAGCAGGAGTAGCTCGCCAGCGACCGACCCCTCGCTAGCGAGAGGCAGTACCTCGCTAGCGACGGCGTGACGCAGCAGCAATTCAAGTTTTTGTTTCCTTTTTCTTTAGGGGTCCTAATGGGTCCTTTTTGCACTTCAGGTGCGAACGCAGTGCCGCTGCCTGGAGCAGGAGCCGACGGTGCTTCTCAGAGTCAGGATTATCCAAGTGAGTGGAGGTCTTGCATGTAGTTTAGCATTCATAGCATATATTTATGTTTGATAATTAGATAATTAGAAAAGATATTAATACAATTATTATGCATGTGTTTGTATGTAGAGTAGAAGTAGAATTAGTAACATGTTAGGTGGTTAGAGTAGAATAGGAAAGACTTATGTTTTCATGCTATGTATGTGAATTGCTGATTGGTTGGCTGTTTACTGCTTTATGATATAACAAGCGATATAAGACAGATAAATAGACTAATAGCAGAACTTATGACATGTATGATTGTTTGAGCAAGTTATGTGCTGACTGTCTAGAATAGTTACGCCGCCCCTGATTAGTATACGTCAGACGCTATGGCCGGTGGTCAGTCCCGGTATCTTAGTATGGTTTACTAATTAGCGGTGAGTCGCTCGAGCCCGCCAAGTACGTTCCGATCCCGGTTATCAGACGGCTTGGTTACAGATACAGATATGCCCCATGAGGTTCAGTTATGAGTAGACTCATGCCGCGCGCTGAGACAGATTGATTATGCCCATGCTGAGCGCTGGGGTGACAGATTACAGATACAGTATACAGTACAGAGGCTTGGTATGCAGGCTTTAGTGTGACAGCTAGACAGGATATTGTTTGTGTGATTGATAACATGCTAGTTCGTGATGTATGTGTTGTGAATGTTGCATTGCATGCATATTCCCCATCACTAAGTCGATGACTCACCCCTCATCAACCATTTTCAGAGTACGATCCCGCCGCCGACGAGGAGCCGCTGATCCGCTAGAGGTCGTGTCAGCTGATATCCTGGGTGAGCTCCGCTTCGTTCGTGGAGCCCTTTAGTTATTATTTTGCATTTATTTCAGTCATTAGTTTTATGAGACTTTTCAGTTCCAGTTGTAATAGTTGCTCCAGACTTTAGAGGCAGGTTACCTTTCAGTTACGTTTCAGATAATTTCAGCAGTTATACAGTTACATAGTTATACAGTTATATCAGTTTTATACAGTTATATACAAATATCAGTTTACAGTTATTTTCAGTTAATCTATTTTATTTAAGAGTTTATGCATACGTTAGCGTGTTCGTTGGGACAGTACCCTTCGCACGGACACCCCTAAGTAGCGGGGTGTTACAAATAACACCACGAATTCGCCCAAATTGTCTATAGAACAAGTGGATTCACTCGCCTAGCAACAATTCAACATCACCATTGGTTTTTATTGCGAAATCGAAAAGCTGTTTCGTTTAGAAGCATAATACACAGATGAGAAAACAAATTATTATCAAAATTAAAGCAGGTGCTTCAAAAAATTCCTAAGTCTAATCATATCGGTGTATTTGGAACCATAAAAAAAGATAAATGAATTGATTTTTAAATCAACTCTATTGTTTGAAATGCATTTGGGTGTGTTTGGAATGATTAAATATGGAAATTAAATGAATTCTAAATTATTTCCATTAAAATCCTCTCAAAACTCATGGGATTTAAAAATACACAATTACCAACTCCATGAGAATTGCAAATCAATTCATTTCCTTTCTCTTTGCATTTCAAACAATAAAGTTGATTTAAAAATCAATTTATTTCTCTTTTTTTATGATTCCAAACACACTCAAAGAGAAAGGAAATGAATTGCTTTGCAATTCTCATGCAGTTGGTAATTGTGTATTTTTAAATCCCATGAGTTTTGAGAGGATTTTGATGGAAATGATTTAGAATTCATTTCATTTCATTTCCATATTTAATCATTCCAAACACACCCAAAGCTCTCAGTTGAAAATGAGATATTTTTTTCATCAACTTATCAATATATATGCAGCGCTTTTTCTTACCTCAAGATCAGTTGCACCATCCCCAATCATGGTTAATGCTTTGTATCCATGAGCCTGAAAACCAGTTTGATCAGCTCAACAAGAAATGAAATTAGTTCTAGTTGAAAGGTGAGTAGAAGTAGCCTAACCTTCCTGATTTGTTGCACTGCAGTAGCTTTTCCGCCACTCCTTGAAGTAGGCTCGTTTTCATCAAATCCCAGAAACTCTCCAGAGCTTCCAAAAAGTAGGTTATTGGCAAAAATGTTCTCTTCTGGTATCCCGAGAATTGATGCAACGGGCTTCATAAGAAACATGCTAGCAGTTAGAACGAAATTATAGCATCTAATCTAAGAAGCACGGACACACCGATGTTAAGGCGTGTCCCGTGTCCGACACCCGGTGGACACTGACACTCGGTGGACACGCGGTGGACACGTCTCCGACACGCATCCGCACGTGTCCGAGAAAAAATAATTTTTTTAAGATCGGACACGCGTTGGACACACGGTGGACACTGTCTGACATGCATCGGACACGTCGTGACACACTATAGACACAAGCCGAGTACACCGTGGACATGACACATTTTTTTCTTTTTTGATCTTTTCATATTTTATGAAGAAACTTAAGATCAAATGCAACATAAATTTACTTTACTAAAAAAAATTAAATTAAATATGTATTTTTAACCCAAAGTAAGAGTAGTTTTACTAAAAAATATTTATTATATATTCATATATATGTCGTGTTTGTGTCCTGTGATTTTTCAGTTTGGTGTGTCTCCGTGTCCGTGTCCCTGTAAGTGTCCGAGCTTCTTAGCATCTAATTCATTATCTTGTATAAATAGAACCAACATGCTTATCAAATATCTAAAGCACCCCACAATAATTGACAATTTTAAGCTACGAAAAGCATTTGCATGGGAAGTTCATTGGAAGGTATAAAAAAGCTGCTACTTTCATCATTGAATATCAAAAACCTTAGTAACTTGCATGAAGGTTCTTAGGGAGCAATAGAAGAGGCCTTACTCAAAACTTTAATTCAAATATTCCTCCCTTGGTAAGCAATAAAGACTTTTAAAACCATCAAGCCTTTCACATTCATTC
Organism: Aeschynomene evenia; assembly: GCA_013621005.1. Lineage (NCBI taxonomy): Eukaryota > Viridiplantae > Streptophyta > Magnoliopsida > Fabales > Fabaceae > Aeschynomene > Aeschynomene evenia. The sequence goes on from CM024270.1 coordinate 14,156,043, forward strand.
AACATTGTAAATTAAAGAGGAAATTTAGTCCTATTCTGCAAGAAATTTGTTTGGAAAGTAACATTTGGCTAATAAACTGCAATATAGTACTAGTTTCAAATAGTGTCTCACACAATAAACTGTGATCTTATTTAAGAATGTCTATCCAAATTCACAAAATAAAAGAAAGTAACTAATGATTTCCTCCTTCAACCCCAAAAAGTAAACAAAAACAATTAATTGCAACTATTCTACATACATTGATCATTTGACGGAAGCCCCCAGAGATCAGATAAACATGAATGCTATTAGCCTTTAGCTTCTGGACTAACTCTTGAATGCCAGGGGAAAGCCTGCATATTAAAATGTAGAATCAGAAACATTGTTTCAAATCCTTTTGAATTAACTTGTTCTGGATGGATAACTAAGATAAGAATGTGGATACAAGAAGATGGTGTAGATATTAGACTTTCTATCTCATCAAAGTTGAGTATGGTATTAATGAGGGATAAATCATTAACTTATAGATATCATTAATGGATAACATTTCTCTGCAACAATATCAACATACCAAGTGAAGGTTGTATTGTTTTTCCATGATTAAATTCTCATTCAACAATTAACATATGGTTTGCACATAGAGGTGACCAAATTCTCTTGATTTTGTCAACATAAAACTATACTTTATCTGGATTTATCCGTTTCACAAATGGATGACTGCCTCAACCAGGCACAGAAAAGTGGGTTTAGTATTCCATGGTAGACCTAATTACACATCTGATACCATCTCTCTTCCAAGTATAGGCAGACACATTGCGCAAATACACGCTTGAAAATAAATAAAGAAACTGTAAAGATCCTGTGGCAGTCCTCAGTTATTGTTTATTAGGTGTATTTGGTCAGAAGGGATTTTTAGAATTTTTAATGATTCCTTTTCAGCTTAAGATCTGCTTTGGGAAAGGATTACTTTTTTCGCATCCATTTGGTGCTCTGCTCATGGTCTATTAAATGGTGTTCCTCAAGCTGATGGACAAAGGGATTGGCATGCTTTGTTACTCCATTTATCCTTATAGGACTTGATTGCTTTTCTTTATCATTACGAAGATATCCTCATTGGTGCTTTCTCTACTCTTCTAATAAAGTTTCTTTTTCTATCCAAAAAACAGGGTCCTTTCCATCACTGGGATATTCAATTATATATCATACCAAATGCTCAAAATAAACCTTTTTCAGTTTAGCCGAAATAAAAGTCCAAGAATGATAGGGTAATTCACAAGGAATTGTAATGCGGCATTACTAATGCCACTTTTTCACAGTTGCAAGCCAAATTGTAAGCAATTACAGATACAGGAAATAAGCCAGTTGTTTACCAAAATGTTAAATCTGCTCAAGCCAATAATTGCTGAAGGTGGTTGACAAAAATCATTCAGTCATACCTTGGGGGTTTTTGCTCAAGAAAATTCTGAAGTTGAGATAAAGAGGGATTGAACAGTTTCAGTCTAGCAGCCAAGGCTACCTCAAAAGGAACAGATCCACCCATAGCTCTATGAAAATTCCAATACTCAAATCAGATATTATAATAAGCATAAGATAACGACGTTAAAAAAGTCACTTTTTTTTTAATTACAAAAGGATTCTGAATTAAATAATTCAACCTAGCAGTCCATTCAGCAACAGCTTTTCCAGCCCCACAGAATTCGGCAAGCTCATCGATACCTTCATCCAAGCACACAGTGCTATCCACATCAAAGCACACAGCATCTCCCTTTGTCCAAAGCTCAAGAGTTTCTACCATTTTTGAGAAAGAACACATTAACAACAACAACTAATAGCATGTTTGGTTTCACAGTAGGAGGGATCTAACTCCATCAAATTGATTTTGGACATTTAAAAACATGTTTGCTTTCAAGATTCCAAAATCAATTATTTCACCTAGAATTGATTACGGTAAATCACTTCACTTTAAAATCAATTCCAACTAAATCAATCTACCTAGAATCAATTCTACAAACGATGAACAAAACACACACTAAGCCTTGTCCCACTATATGAGATTGGCTACATTTACGCCACATTATTCTATCATAGATCACTCAAATTGAACCTGTTAAAATATAGATTTCTCTCAATAGTTTCACCTATTGTTTTTCTAGAACTTCCTCTACCTCTAGCTACGAAACTACCCTTCATTGAATCTACTCTCCTTAAAGGGGCTTCCACACGCTTTCTTCACACATGTCTAAACTACCTACGGTGAAATTCTACCATTTTTTCCAGAACACAAGAAATGCAAATAACACGAGACATGTTAGTTATAGAAATCAATCGTATAACATATGTGTAACCTTTGGAAGGAATGGTGTTCTCAAAATGGACCACTTTGGATCCCCCAACAGAAGCAGAAGCAACAACCAATGGCGAAGACTGCTTCATATTCGCAACACCAATCACAGAGCCACTGTTCATCAGTCTATGATTCTTCCCCAGATGCAGCGTTGATGCGGGAAGAAAACGAGATTGGTGTTTTCTTACACTAAAAACACGAACTGGGTTGATCCCAGAACTCACCAACCCTTCCATGAAACAACCTATATCCAAATCCAACAATGAAAAAACAAAAAAAAAAAAAGGTAAATTTTTAAGAACAAATCTATGACCCCATCAAGCAATCACGGGAAAATGGTGAATCGAAGAAGGGAGAAAGAGGGTAATAGAAATTTGGATCCAAGAGTATGAATGTTCTTGTGTAGTACCTGTGAATTTGAGTAGGGAAGGAAGTAAGAAGCGTTTTGGAGACACTGATTGAAAGGGTTGGTGAGGCTAAAGCTCAACGTCTTCGTGAGGGAAAAGAATAAAAATATAATATTCTCTACTTTAAAAGGGTCTAATGCATATATACGAAGATGGCACCTAAACAGTTGACAACTTTTATGAAAATGTTGTAAGTTGCCATCAAATTTATAAAAGTTGCAACTTTTTAAGTAAATAGAAAATGGACGGATGAATATTATTATATGTACAAGTAGCATTTTCCATAATGAGAGGGGAACCAGCGTGTAAGAATGGACTGTTAGGTTTGGGGTAAAAAACTGAGTGAGAGATTAGGAGTATCTTTGCTTGGATTCGATAAATTGAGCACGGATACATGAAAATAAAAATAAAAAAACAGTCAATATAGTATGACAGTATATCTATATAATATTGTAAAAGATAGGTAATGGTTGATTACCAATTTGTCCATTAATTGAGTTTCTATAAATGTGACACGTATGCAATTTTAGGTATCCTTTATTTTTATTCTTTCAAGATATTTACAAATTTTTAATGTATCTTTTAAATATTAATATCCAATATGTATCTTTTATTTTATTTAGAATAATTGATTTTATGCATAAAATATTTGGAAATAATAATATTTGATTTGGAAATGTCTAATCAAATTTCATAATATAAATTTGAAAAATCTTATTTCGAAATATATATGATAAAATCTTCTTTATATAAATTTTCTATTTACGTTCACATTATAAAAAATCTTCTTTCGGATTCTTTTCTTTGTTTATAGCATTTGATTTTAAATTAAGGTCAAATCATCTATATATATATATATATATATATATATATATATATATATATATATATATATATCTTTCCACCTTCTCACCCCTTTCAACTTCATTTTTTTTTTCTCTCTTATTTTGTCATCTCTATTTCTTGCTCATTTTTTTCATCTACCTTCTTAGTCATCTTTTATTTTTTTTCTATTTTTTAATTTATTTTTAATTCTTCTTATTTCATTTTCTATTCTTCATCTTTCTTCTATATTTTTTTATTGTTTCATTCTTCTCCTCATTTTCTATTCTTCATAATTTGATATTTGACATGATTGATTAACTGTCTCACGGAAAATGTAAAACATAAATAATGAACATATTTTTTTAAAAGAGAATAATTACGAATTATTAGTAATTATTAATGTTTGATAATTAGTGATATTTAAATATTTTACCTGTAATTTAATGATTTTTAGTGATTGATAATTAGTGAATATTTTAGAGAATTTTAGTGATTGATATTACATATTTTTAATATTTTTTGTTAATTAGGAATAATTATGAACATGAATTAGTAATTTTTAATATTTTTATTGATTGTTGGACGGGAATATATATGAATAGTTAGTAATTATTAATGATTAATAATTATTAGTTTTGAAATATTTTCTATGATTTCGGTAGTTTTTAGTGATTGATAATCTGTAAGTTATGATTATTTTTTGTTGATTATTGAAAGAGAATAATTATAAATATTTTATGAATACAAATTTGATATTGAAAAAGATAAAAACTAATTATGTGATTGAATAATTTTATTTACATCCATTAATATAATAATAATTTCATTGTGTATTTTTATTGTTATATTTACAAAATAAATTTATGAATAACATATTTTCATTTAACTTCATTTTATACAAATATTTTTTTCATTAATTATTTAATATCTTAAACGTAAAATTTGATATAATCCCCGTGCATCGCACGGGTACAAGACTAGTATTATATAAAGAAAAGTGTAGAGGTACCATTGGATTAGTTTATTAGGGTGCCAATTTATTTAATATTTATTTAAAAAATCAAATAAAAAACATAAATTAAATTCTTCATGATAACATTAAGATATTCCATTCCATTTTTAAATAAGTTGGCTACTTGATTGGCACCTATGATTGTACCTATAGCACTACTGACTATATAATGTGTATAATATATATTATATGTTGTGCATAATATATATTACATATTATGTACTATATAGACTATATGTTTTAAAGAAAGATAATGTTATCACATATGATATATATCGTGCATGTAAGTTCCAGAACCCTTTTGAGAGAAATTGATGTATTTCTCTTAGAGAGATAGAAGGTTTTAATGATAACAAAGTAAGCCATAAGTATAAAAATTTTACTTAAGATTTTGCTAACATGTGTGCTAAGTGTCTCAGAAAGCTTAAAGTTTTGCAAATTCCATGAGTAAAGATCAAGACAAGCAATGAGTAACCTTATGAATTACAAGAAGAAATCATGGCGTGAAAAGACATCAGAAAGGATAGTCAGAAAGCGCAAAGGTGAAAGTGCAGTTCTGAGAGAAGAACACTGTCGCCTCAGAAAGGTCTCAGAAGACCTTGCGACTAATGGTTCTCAAAAGGGTCTTTCCTCAGAAGGGTCCTCCCTCAGAAGGTTCGCCTCAGAAGTCCGTACAACTCTCAGAAAGTTGGACTCAGAAGCAACCAAGTGTCAAGACTCAATGGATGAAGCATCAACTCTTAGAAAGCTCGAAACAACAAGCAAGAGGAAGTGGGAACACGCGCACTGTACAAGTCAGAAAGTTCCTCATTTCGCGCTGACTGTTGCAGGGAGCCGTTCTGAGCCAGAGACAGCCACATCAGCAAAGTGAAAGCTTCTAAATTCGCGGCCCTTTGATGCCTATATATATGAGTTCGATTCCAGAGCATGGTGACGAAATTCTAACGCAAAAACTCTTGATCAATCGTGCCAAAACTATGTTGAATTGAAAATCATTATTTGCGAAAACTTAGAACTTTCTCAGAAAGACATTTCTCCGAAAATGTTTTTCTAACTTTGCAAAAAATCTTCTAGCTTTGTACTGGTGTAAATTCTTACGTCTGTAAGTTAAATCTAGAAGTCTACTAAGAGAAAACAAAGTTTGTATCTTAATCTTAGTAGTTGTTTTCGAAACAAAAACTCTATTCGATAAACGCTAAGTCCTTCGTGTGTGAAGGCAGTTTTTAAGTCCTCGATTGTTTGAGGCAAGTTAAAGTCCTTAAGTGTTTAAGGCAAGTAAAGTCCTCAGTTGTGAGGCAAGATAAAGTCCTTAATTTGGTTAAGGCAAGGAAAGTCCTTTAGTGTTGGAGGCAAGAAAATCCACTTCGGATTGTGAAGTGGTGAAAGTCCTTTACGTGGTAAAGGCAGTGTTGTCTCAGAAGGCACTACAAGAAGAATATCTAAAGAACTCTCAACGGAAGGTTGAGGACTGGAGTAGGTTGGTTAAAACCGAACCAGTATAAAAATCTCTTTGTGTTAAGCTTTTCTTCCTTCAACTCTTACTTTCTAAGAAAACTTATAAACACGTTTTTAACTTAATCATAACGGTGAAAATCTATTAAGTTAAAATCAGAAAGAGTTTGAGAGAAATCAATCTTAAAACACTTTCAGAAAAATCTCAGAAAGGTAAAAGTTCTTAGAAGCCTAACTTTCTCAGAAAGGCTATTCCGCTGCAAACTCTTAATTCATCCTTCTGAGTAAACAGTTTTCTAAGAAAACCTTTTAGAAGCAATTTTTTAAACCTGCACGATTCAACCCCCCCTTCTCGTGCACAAATACACCTTCAATTGGCATCAAAGCTCGGTCCTTAAGGGGTTGAGCACTTAACAGTGTCAAGGAAAATGATCTAAGAAGGGACTATGGACTCACCAGCTGCGTTCATATCTGATGGGGCTTCAATCAACAGACCTCCAATGTTCCTTGGAGATAGTTTCAACTATTGGCGTGACAGGATGACCTTGTTCATCAAGCACACCAGTCTTGACCTATGGGACATGATTGAAAATGGCGATTATCAACCTCTGCAAACAATAACAGAACAAGCTGTTGTTGCAGCAGATGCTGAACCTGGAGCAGCACCTCCAGCGCCCAGAACTTACACCAGACGAGTTCCCAAGGATGAATGGACTCAAGAAATGAAGGAGAAGATTCAGCTGAACTTCAAGGCCAAGTACATTCTCCTCTGTGCACTACCTAAGGTAGAATACGACAAGATAGTGTCGTGTGATACAGCACAAGAGATATGGGAAAGGCTTCACATGTTGCATGAAGGAAATGACGAAGTCAAGGAGACCAAGATATCCATGCTCGTACACAAGTACGAATCCTTCTGCATGCAGCAAGATGAAACCATTGACAGCATGTCAATACGATTTCTTCATATCATCAACCAACTCAAAGTCTTGGGAAAGACTTACTCAAACGCTGAGATGGTCAGAAAAATTCTCAGAAGTCTATCCTCAAAACGGCGTCCAAAGGTTACAGCAATCCAAGAAGCCAAGGATCTAAATCAGCTTCGTTTGGATGTGCTATTTGGCTCTCTCAGAACACATGAGATTGAGCTGGAAGGATTGCTTGGAGGACCATCTTCTTCATCCAAGCCTCAGAAGAGCTTGGCTCTTAAAAGTCAAATAAAGAGATCCTCCAAAGCTCTCAAGGCCGAAAAAGCTTCTGAGTCAGAAGATGAATCAGACTCAGAAACAGAAGAAGATGACATTTCTCTTCTCGTCAAAAAAATGAAGAAAGCTTGGAGGAAAAGGCCAAGCAGAGGCAAAGAGATTACTCCTAAGAAAGGAAAGTTGAAGCCTTCTGAAGCCACATGCTATGGTTGTGGAGAAAAGGGTCACTTCAGAACGGAGTGTCCTCAGAACAAAGGGAAGAAGAAATTCATTCCCATAAAGAAGAAGAAGGCAATGGCTGCCACATGGAGTGACTCGGAAGAAGAAGGTTCTGAGCCAGCTAACGATGAAGAAGCCAACGTCTGCTTCATGGCTGGTACTAACTACATTCTGGAAACAGAATCTGAGTCAGAAGAGGTACATAACTCCCCTCCTCTTTCATATTCACATAATGAGGTCTCAGAACTCTATGAAGAGCTTCTGAGAGACTCAAATGAATTAGCTAACAATTTCAGCAATTTAAAGAAAAATTACAAACATCTAGAAGCTGAAAATGCTAGACTAATTCAGGAAGTTGAGAACCTAAAACTTGAAAGAGATGATTTTAAAAACAGATATTCTGAAAGTCACAATCTCTATCAAGCTTTAGAAACAATGTCTTCTGTAACTGTTGAAAAGGCTGAAGTAGCCTTAATCGAATTACAAAAGACAAATGAACTTCTCACTTCTGATTTAGTTAAGATGGTCAATGGTGGGAAAATGATGACTCTTTTACTTGGAGGTCAAAGACCTTACAAAGATAAAAGAGGACTCGGATATGAAGAAGTTTTTGAACCCAACGACCTTGATCCTTCATTAACTAAATCACATCGCATGTGCATCTCATGTTTCAAAGATGGACATGGATCTGAGACTTGCCCTATGCTCAGTAAAGGAAACACTTCTCTGCCCAAAAAGGCTAAGAAGGTTAAAAATTATCAGAAGGCCAAACCTTCTCAGAAGACAAATCCTTCTCAAAAGGATAAGACTTCTCATAAAGCAAAGGCCTCTGAAAAGGGCAAAGAAAAGGTTTCTGAGTCTCAGAACCACAATCCTTCTAAGAAAAGAAGACAAAAGGCTCAGAAAGCTAACAAACAAGGACCCAACAAAGCATGGGTACCTAAACCATTAAAATTTGTGTCTGCAGGTGCATCAACAAGCACTGCTCCACCACCAAGATGAGCAGTGGTACTTAGACAGTGGCTGCTCGAGGCACATGACTGGAAGCAAGCACTGGTTCAGAAACCTTCAACCAAAGAAAGGAGGAACTGTGCGATTCGGTGATGGTGCCAAAGGGAAAGTCACTGCCATAGGAGATGTTAGTAAGGATTCTTCTCACCAAATCTCAGATGTACTTTTAGTTGATGGCTTGACACACAATCTATTGAGCATTAGTCAATTCTGTGACAAAGGCTTAAAGGTTGAGTTTCATGCCAAATATTGCCATGTGACTAATCTCACTAACGGCAAGATCGTTCTAGAAGGAAAACGAGTTGGTAACATCTATGTTATCCATCTAGATGATCTAAAGGATCAAAATGTGAAGTGTCTTGTCTCTGTCCAAGAAGACAAGTGGCTTTGGCATAAGAAACTTGGTCATGCTCATATGAAGCTTCTTTCTGAGCTCTCTCAGAAAGGACTTGTAAAGGGTCTTCCCAACATCAAGTATCAGAAGGATGCAACTTGCGACTTCTGTGAAAAGGGAAAACAAACCAAAGCCTCATTTCCAAGTAAAAGTGGAATTTCTACTCATAAACCACTTGAGCTTCTTCACATGGATCTCTTTGGACCAACTAGAACGGCTTCCCTTTCTGGAAAACGCTATGGTCTTGTCATAGTGAATAATTATTCTAGATTCACCTGGGTATTCTTTCTAGCTTCTAAGGAAGAAACTTTTGAAAAATTCAAAGCTTTTGCGAAAAGAGTTTCAAACGAAAAAGACTCTCACATTCACACCATACGATCCGATCATGGAGGTGAATTTGAGAATCACGCTTTTGAAAAACTTTGTGAAAATCTGGGCATTGCTCATGAATTCTCTTCTCCCAGAACTCCTCAACAAAATGGAGTGGCTGAGAGAAAGAATCGAAGCCTTCAAGAGATGGCAAGAACAATGCTCTTAGAAAGTGGTCTTTCAAAAGGTTTTTGGGCTGAGGCTGTAAACACCTCATGCTATATCCAGAATCGAGTCTTTCTGAGACCAATTCTGAAGAAAACACCTTACGAGCTTTGGAAGAACAAAATACCCAACATATCGTATTTTCATGTTTTTGGTTCTTCTTGCTTTATACTCAACACAAAGGACAAACTAGCTAAGTTTGATCCTAAATCCGATGATGGAGTATTCCTAGGATATTCCTCGGTCTCTAAAGCCTATAGAGTCTATAACAAGAGGAGCAAATGTGTTGAAGAGACAATCCATATTAAGTTCAAAGAACTTAGTAAGGATCTGCCTCAGAAGGTTGCTGACTTAGAAGATGAGTTTGAGAAACTCAACATCTCTTCTGAGAAAGCCAAAAAGAAAATTGTTATAGATGATGAGAGTGATTTCCAATCTATGGAAAAGCCTCCTCCATCGAAAGAAAAATCTAAAAGCATCATTGAAGCTCCAGAACCTGATGAATCTATTCCTCAAACATCAATGGAATTTAGATTCTCAGAAAGTCAAGCTTCTGATGACTCAGAGCGAGAACCTTCTGAGCCGCCTTCTCAGAACCCTATTCCCAAAGGATATAGAGGTTCAAGAGACTTGAAAAACGTCTCTCAGAATGAAGTCTTGGGTGATCCCGAGCGTGGTGTTAGAACCAGAAGGAACTACACGAATCTTGCTATGGTTTCTGAACTTGAACCAGAATCCATAGAAGAAGCGTTAGATGATCCTAGCTGGATAAATGCCATGCAGGAAGAACTAGACCAATTCGAGAGAAACCAAGTTTGGAAACTTACTCAGAAACCCAAAGGCAAAAGTGTCATTGGGACTAAATGGGTATTTCGAAACAAGCTTGATGAAAACGGTCAAGTCGTGAGAAATAAGGCCAGACTGGTTGCTCAAGGGTACAACCAACAAGAAGGGATAGACTATGATGAAACCTTTGCTCCAGTCGCAAGATTGGAAGCTATTAGAAGGTTGCTAGCTTTTGCAGCACACAAAGGCTTCAAACTCTATCAGATGGATGTAAAGTCCGCCTTCTTAAATGGATACCTTTCTGAGGAAGTTTATGTGAAACAACCTCCTGGATTTGTGAATGATTCTTTCCCAGAACATGTTTTTAAGCTTACAAAGGCTCTCTACGGTCTAAAACAAGCTCCCAGAGCTTGGTATGATAGATTGAGCTCTTTCTTGCTTACAAATGGATTCTCAAGGGGGAAAGTTGACACCACTCTATTTACTCTCTCAGAAGACTCTGGCTTCTTGATTGTCCAAATTTATGTTGACGACATAATCTTTGGTGCAACCAATGAAAGGCTATGTAAAGAATTCTCCAAGCTAATGCAAGGAGAATTTGAGATGAGCATGATGGGAGAACTTAAGTTCTTCTTAGGATTGCAAATCAAGCAAAAGTCAAAAGGAACCTTTATACATCAAGAGAAGTACACAAAAGAACTTCTAAGGAAGTTTCTGATGGATAAAGCTAAGCCTATGAGCACTCCCATGCATCCTTCTCAAGTAATTGACTTGGATGAAGATGGTGAGAAAGTCTCAGAAAGCAACTATCGTGGCATGATTGGCTCCCTTCTCTATCTCACTGCCTCTAGACCAGATATTCAACTAAGTGTTGGCATCTGTGCTAGATTTCAGTTAAAACCCAAGCAATCACACTTAACTGCTGTTAAGAGAATTCTGCGATATTTGATCGGAACTACTAATCTTGGCTTATGGTATGAGAAAGGTTGTTCTTTTGATGTTGTAGGATACTGTGATGCTGATTACGCTGGAGACAGGATCGATCGCAAGAGCACAAGCGGATGCTGCTGTTTCTTCGGACAATGCTTGATTACATGGTCATGCAAGAAGCAGAACACCATTGCACTATCAACAGCTGAAGCTGAGTATGTGTCAGCAGCAAACTGCTGCGCTCAGATGCTCTGGATAAGGAATCAATTGCAAGATTATCAGCTAAGGTATGAGAAAATTCCCATTCTTTGTGATAATACTAGCGCAATTAACTTAGCAAAGAATCCTATTAAGCATTCACGATCCAAGCGCATAGATATAAAACATCATTTTATTAGGGATCATGTGCAAAAAGGCGATGTGGAAATCAAATTTGTGAATACTGAGGATCAAATCTCAGATATATTCACAAAGCCTTTACCCGAGGATCGTTTTAATGCTCTGAAAGGACTTCTTAATCTAAGACGTTTCTAAGTATTTAAAATTTTGAAAATTGTCTACATAGAAACTCCTCTTAGTCCTAAGCTTAGAATCTGAGGCAGATAAGTTAGAGCTGACTTCTGAGCAAAATATCAGGAAACCTATTCTTTGAAAATTCATGTCTCAGAAGACCTACCTCTCAGAAAGGTAATCTTCTGAATAATCTCTCAGAAGGAAATACTCTCAGAAGGACCACCCTTCTCAAAAGAGTGCCTTCCCGAGAGAGTTGTTACCAAACGGTAACTTTTGAATTAAATTCTGCAACGGCTAGTTCTTACCTACTCTATAAAATCGAACAGCTTTGTTCCAGAATTGATATTTGCTCTTAAAATCTCATCCAAACTCTATCAAAATTCTCTTCTCACCTCATCTCACATCTCTTTCCTCATCCCTCCCTTTTTCTCACTCAAACCGTAAACCCATTCTCAAGTGGATGCAAAAATGAGTAAAGCAACCAACTCTTCTGATGAAAAACAGAGGAAAAGGAAAGAGACTCACTCATCTTCTGCACAGAGAGGCATGGGTTCTGAGACACCTCAGAAGGTCTCTTGGAAGAACCCTATGATAACCTTCATAGCTGAAGACTCTGAGAAAGCATCAACAGATCAACTCGTAGGAAGGAAAAGGAAATTGGATGCAAGTACTCTTCAGCACAAATGGAAGCACGAAGATACAATGCATAATAAGCCAAAAACTCAGAAAGTTTTGGATGATCGGAACTTACATGGTCAAACATCTGAGATTAACAAAACCTACGTTCCAAAGAGTGCAAGAGTGACAAATGCTGTTAAAACTGAGTCCTGCTCAGAATCAGACACTGATACCTCTCATGTCTCAGCGTCCTATGAGACTGAAGAAATTGTACAAGAAACTCAGTCTGATCAAGAAGTACACAAGGAATCCCTGGAGCGTCACTTCAATTTGATCAAGTCACCTCCACTCCAACTTGGTCAAGTACACAAGGAATCCCTGGAGCGTCACTTCAATTTGATCAAGTCACCTCCACTCCAACTTGGTCCAACCCCCTCTGTATCAGATACGATAAGTGAATTTAGCTCTCACGAGGAGAGGATAGAAATAAATTCACCAGTGCTGTGTGCTTTCAAAATCCCTGCTGAAGAAAGAGTTACGGACAGAATTGAAGAAGATGTCGCTGAAGAAGAAGAAGGAACTTCTGAAAAACAAAGACTGGCGTCAATGGATGCTATTCTTGAAGCTGAAGTTTTTCGGCCTCCTCCTCCTCCCACCTCTTCTGATGGCATACCTCCAGAATGCCCCCCAGGCGCGGATCAAGCAGAAGTTCAAATGGAAATGTGCAAACTGCTCCGCTTTATTGCTAGGAGGATAGCAGCTCTAAGTCCATGATGATGTTTATGTTAGCCACCCTTTTTGATGTAACAAAGAGGGAGAAGAAAAATAGATAATATTTTGGCTATATAAACAACTAGGCCTAGGATTTAGGGGGAGTACCTAGGAATTGGGAGAGCAACAGATTTAGGGGGAGCAAAAAATTTTGTTTGTAACCCCATTTGAATTTTAATGAAATGTTATTCATGTTTTGGCATCTCTCGGTTACAAAATAGCTTGGTATTTCTAAAATCATATTTCATTCATCAAGAAATACATGCTATAATTGATAATCTAAAAACAGTATTCATACATTGCATATTTATCTGTTGATTATCAAAGCCTTCTAAGAAAATAACAAAGCATTCTCTCAGAAAGCTAAGTTAGTTTCTAAAGAAAGCAAAAGTGCATTCTGAGTAAGTGGTGAACTTAATCAGAAACACTTCAGAACTTAAGCAAAATTATTATCTTAAGACTTAAGTTGTTATCATCAAAAAAGGGGGAGATTGTAAGCTCCAGAACCATTCTGAGAGAAATTGATGTATTTCTCTCAGAGAGATAGAAGGTTTTAATGATAACAAAGTAAGCCATAAGTATAAAAATTTTACTTAAGGTTTTGCTAACATGTGTGCTAAGTGTCTCAGAAAGCTTAAAGTTTTGCAAATTCCATGAGTAAAGATCAAGACAAGCAATGAGTAACCTTATGAATTACAAGAAGAAATCATGGCGTGAAAAGACATCAGAAAGGATAGTCAGAAAGCGCAAAGATGAAAGTGAAGTTATGAGAGAAGAACACTGTCGCCTCAGAAAGGTCTCAGAAGACCTTGCGACTAATGGTTCTCAGAAGGGTCTTTCCTCAGAAAGGTCCTCCCTCAGAAGGTTCGCCTCAGAAGTCCGTACAACTCTCAGAAAGTTGGACTCAGAAGCAACCAAGTGTCAAGACTCAATGGATGAAGCATCAACTCTCAGAAAGCTCAAAACAGCAAGCAAGAGGAAGTGGGAACACGCGCACTGTACAATTCAGAAAGTTCCTCATTTCGCGCTGACTGTTGCAGGGAGCTGTTCTGGGCCAGAGACAGCCACATCAGCAAAGTGAAAGCTTCTAAATTCGCGGCCCTTTGATGCCTATATATATGAGTTCGATTCCAGAGCATGGTGACGAAATTCTAACGCAAAAACTCTTGATCAATCGTGCCAAAACTATGTTGAATTGAAAATCATTATTTGCGAAAACTTAGAACTTTCTTAGAAAGACATTTCTCCGAAACTGTTTTTCTAACTTTGCGAAAAATCTTCTAGCTTTGTACTGGTGTAAATTCTTACGTCTGTAAGTTAAATCTAGAAGTCTACTAAGAGAAAACAATGTCTGTATCTTAATCTTAGTAGTTGTTTTCGAAACAAAAACTCTATTCGATAAACGCTAAGTCCTTCGTGTGTGAAGGCAGTTTTTAAGTCCTCGATTGTTTGAGGCAAGTTAAAGTCCTTAAGTGTTTAAGGCAAGTAAAGTCCTCAGTTGTGAGGCAAGATAAAGTCCTTAATTTGGTTAAGGCAAGGAAAGTCCTCTAGTGTTAGAGGCAAGAAAATCCACTTCGGATTGTGAAGTGGTGAAAGTCCTTTACGTGGTAAAGGCAGTGTTGTCTGAGAAGGCACTACAAGAAGAATATCTAAAGAACTCTCAACGGAAGGTTGAGGACTGGAGTAGGTTGGTTAAAACCGAACCAGTATAAAAATCTCTTTGTGTTAAGTTTTTCTTCCTTCAACTCTTACTTTCTAAGAAAACTTATAAACACGTTTTTAACTTAATCATAACGGTGAAAATCTATTAAGTTAAAATCAGAAAGAGTTTGAGAGAAATCAATCTTAAAACACTTTCAGAAAAATCTCAGAAAGGTAAAGGTTCTCAGAAGCTTAACTTTCTCAGAAAGGCTATTCCGCTACAAACTCTTAATTCATCCTTCTGAGTAAACAACTTTCTAAGAAAACCTTTTAGAAGCAATTTTTTAAACCTGCACGATTCAACCCCCCTTCTCGTGCACAAATACACCTTCAGTGCATAACATGACATATATGTTGTGTATAATATGTAATATACAACGTGTATATTATATATTATACTGTGCACTATTTATTAATTGTTTTGACTAACTTTTTATTGTGGAATTTCTGTGATAAATTTTTCTTGATTAACGGAGAATAATTTATCCTAACTTATACCCCTATTCTAAATTTTTATAATGGAATTTTATATGTAAAGTAATGAACAACATCTATACATATAATATTTACGAACCTCTTGCATTAATTTCTTGCCATGTGTCATTTTCTCAGATTTTTCAATTTTTTAATTTTTAAAAAAATCACTTATCAATTTTATAGCTGAATGCAATCATGATGGGAGATATTATCTATTGAATTAAAATGATGATTTGAATAGATTGAATTAATATTATAGCTGAATATTATGGATTGATTGAATTACTGATATTACATATTATGAATTGATTTAATTAAAAAGGTGAAAAATCTCATATAAAATAGTAAACAATAGATAGGATATGGTTTTTTTACATTTGATATACATTTAATATATTTTTGACAAAGTCATAAGGAATAATCACGAATTTGATCTTGATTGCTGATTCAATTATTTTATGATCTTGATTTAATTCTTGATTGCCATATATGATCTTGATTGACATATCAATTAATATGACAAATATGATTAAAACATTTTATTTGATATGTTAACATATATATATATTTGAATAAATATAATTTGAATACAAAGGCAAGATGTGCAAACTAGCCTGATGATTATAAAATAATATTAGTCCACCGTTCAATATATTGGACAATATAACTAATATGATTATAATAAAAAGATTTGTATATATTCATCACTAATATGTTAACATATATATTTAAATAAATATAATTTGAATAAAAATAAAGGACTTAAAACTAACTTGGGGCTTATTTTTTTAAAAAAAGAAAGGTTTTAATCAATTATAATCTATCCTACGTAATTTTAAACCATCCCATTTTTTAATGATTTAAGGAATTAATGATATATATCAAGAATCAACTTAAGGATAAATATTAAGAATCAAATTATGTCCATGAATTTGTTTTCAAAATTAGGTCCTAATTATTTCCTTAATTGACTGGTGATGTAGATTATAATCCTTAATTGATTGAATTATTAAAATTTCGATTAATGATTTTTATTTTTTTCATCGGTTACCTGCCTATTGATCTACTATAAATATTTTTGCTACTTTATTTGACTGATCTTCATCCATAAATTTACAATGTGTTTTTTTTCTTTACTTCTTTCTACTTTTTTTTACCACATCTCTTACATTTTTTGGTATTTTCTTCTCCTTTTCTCTTGAATCTCTATCTCTTTTTCTTTATTTTTTATGATTATTTTTCTATGAATACCTTCTTCTTTTTCATTCCAATTTTTTTTTCTATTTTTTTTAATCATTGTATCTTTTTCTGGCTATTTATTTTTTATTTTCTTTTTAAATATTTAAATTTTTTAATCTTCTACTATTTCTCTTAATTATCTCTTCTCTAATTATTTATATGAGTTTTAATTATTTCTCTATTTGATTTCAGATCAATTTTCAATACAATGAAGAAGGTACAATGTAAAAAAGGTACAATGTAATCCTTCATGTTCTAGATTGTTGTACACTTTTATCAATATATCTGAATTTTCTTCACCTATGTATTTCTCAATATTCTAACAATATTCAATTTTCAATATAAGAGTTTTTGTCTATTATGAAGAATTATCATAATATATTTTTTGAGTATCATATATGTAAACGGGTATAGAGCACGATAATTTCTCAATATGAATACGGGTACACAGAGCACGATAATTTTTAATATATGTATAAGTTTTTATATTACCATTTGTGTTTATCATGTTTTAATTATGTTATAATTTTAGTGTATGCCATTTAAATATTAAATACTTTAATTTTATAAATAAACATACATTTTAATATTTTAATTTATTAAACTAAATAATACTTATATTTTGTCCCGTGCAGTGCACGAGTTCAAACACTAGTTACGTATATATTAAAAATAACACTAAATCAGTTATTAGTATAAAAAGTTGAATTAAGTAATTAAGTATAAATGTTGAATTGTATCAGTATAAAAAATGACATTATCTCAATGTAAAAATTTAAATATAATGTTGGATTGAGTCGGAATATAAATTAGATTTAGGATGAGTTTAGTAAAGTTGTGACTCTAAAAAATCTGCTCTTAGAGAGCCATAATAATATCGTTTGGTAAAATATTGCATAAGTGACTCTCAATTAAGCATGAATCATGATTATAATGTTTGGTAAAATAGCGTAAAAATGGCTCTCAAAATATAAAATGATCATAATATACATAATATTAAAATAAATTATATAAATGAGGGTTATTTATGTATTTTTCATGTTCAAATATCCAAAGCTGATTCTGAAAAAGCTACTCTTGATAGCTCCTAAGAGCATCCCTTGCTCTCAAAAGCCAGGAGCAAAAACAGACTTTTTAATTTACCAAACGTTAAATAGGAGCTTCAATGTTTTGAGAGCAGAAGCATTCTAGCAAAAAGTTTTACCAAACTTAGTCTTAGTAGCTGTAAATGTTAAATTGTGTCAGAATTGAATTAAGTGACTGATTAAGGAGCAATGTTCCTTGTACTCTAACAATATATATATATATTGAGCTTACTCCCACTAAAAGATAAAGAATGAGGAGAAGAAATAAAAAAAATAGTTAATTAGTTAGTTACTTACTTACCCATCCCATGTATGTATGGAGTACATGAGAATAAGAATTTCTGGTATATATGGAGAATTATTGCTGATTAAGTGTCAAATTTAATTTACATGAAATATTTTATTAAAATAATGTATAATTTTATTTATGAAAATTTTATTTCTTTTTTTTACTTTTCAATCAAATATATTGTTAGACAGTAAAAATGGGACTGTTATTTGTATATAGAATAGTGTCATCCACCAATTTTCCATCCATTTAAAAGTTGGCAACTTTTATAAAAATGTTGGCAAGTTGCCAACATATTCATAAAAGTTGCCAACTTTTTAAATAGATGAAAAATAGGTGGATGTATATTATTGTATGTACAAGTAGCATTTTTCCGGTAAAAATATAGCTAAGATTTCCATTGTGTCATCGTTCGATTCTTCTTCAACTAGTATTTTACCCGTACGTTGTACGGGTGGTCGTCATTTTTTAATTTTGTTGTTAGATATTAGTTAATGAATGATTTTATATGTTTGAATGATTTTGATTATGCTATTATTTGATTTACTTGTTTTGATTATTTCCATTGTAACACATATGTATAGTAATTGTTTTGTATAGGAGAAAAGAAAATAGAAGTATGAGATAATTTACTAATGTAATTGAAATATAGATTATATAAGATATAAGAAAGCTAGTGATGATGATACCAGCATACATAATCTATTCACACAAATACATAATTTTTTTACATTGATATTTTTTGGATAGCACCAGCATCTATGATATTATATAATCATAGATGTTATAGTAGAGTATGCAGTTTTGGAGATAAGCTATAATAGGCTTTATAGATTATATTACATATAGGTTGGACTAATACCTTCATCTTTGCAAAATAGACATTAATATTTCTTAGCAAAAAGTTCTCCATAACTTAGGTGTACTGGTCACATCGCAACAAAAAGCATATCTTCATTTGCTTTACTCTAATTTCTCTTTTTTAATGTTGACTTG
>CM024270.1:14189829-14242477 GCA_013621005.1 Aeschynomene evenia
TAATACTAATCGATAGGGCCTCATTGGTAAGTGCTACAAGATCTCGTACATGGGAACCCATAGTTATGGACCCGAGTCCATTAGTATGGAACATTCTCTTTTCCAAGTGAAATCCCCTAGTATATGAAAGAGTGAAAAAGTGCTTTCGTTGTTGTGGAATAAGAAGCCTTCGTATCTTAATGCATGTATTTAATTTATTCGGAGCTATTAGAGCGGGATCCACTTTTTGGGGAATATGAGTCGAAGCAATAACAAGAATATTTCTAGTGGAACATCTTTCACACTCCCTGGAGAGATAGTTCACTAATAGACCGAGGGACAAGTAATTCGACTCATTCACATCCAGATCATGAATGTTTGGAATCCATATGTATTTTTTATGAAGAAGGTGGTCAAGCTCATCTGGGATTCCATCTGGATCTCCGTCCTACAAAGATTGAATGGAAAATGTTGTTAGATTTGAATGGAATAAAGAAATGGATTTAATGTTAGTTTAAAGAATGTTAAGAAGGATTGCAAAACCTGTATGAGTTTATTTTTTAGATCAAGAGCTGTTTGCCCGACCAATTTGAAAGTTATGTTGTCAAAGAGAACTGTTGACCCAGTTGTTCCTTGAGCATCGTACATTTCAAGGTGGATTCGAAACCTGTATATTTATCAATAGAAGATTGTTACAGATGATTTATATAATAGGACAATGCACTTTATTCTGTGCTAATAAATAGTTTACCTTGGAATGAACCTTCTAGGAGATTCTGCACATTTGTCACAGTGTAGAAGACCTCTAATCAACTTAACTTTATTTCCATGAGTTGCGCAAGCATCAAATGACCATTCATGTTGTGTTAGGATTTTTGTTGTTGTTGCAACTATAGTGAAGATATCAGTATGGATGCAGTGAATAAAAGCATGTGAAAAAATTTGGGAATTTAGATATTCATAGCACAAAAGTTTATTTATACTATTGATTACTTACAACATTCATTTCTTTGACTTCAGCAAGTGATCTCCATAATTCTTTGTCTGAAAGATCAATTGTGTTTGTTGATTGTGTAAAAGGCAAAGGTTGTGAACATGTTGCTAATGAGATCTCCTCTTGATTATTCAGCCTATTAATATTAAAAAAATTGAATGAATATGGATAAATTTAAGTATATTGATAGTGTTAGTAAAATTTATGTGAAGTATAGTGAAATTCATTAGAGCTACAACATACTTTTTGTAATATTGTTCTGCTTCGGGTATTTTTGGATTAAGCATAAACTTTGATGCATTCCAAGCAGTTGTGACTTTAATTTCACCAGCTGCACATAATATAAAATTAGACCTAAAATTAATATTAGATTATATAATTGTAAGTAGATAGTTTAAGAAAAGGCACCTGATGAAGTTGAGACCATAGCTAATTGTATGAGTGCTACCATTTGAGAGTTGGAATGTTGTTCCATCAATGTTTCAGCAATTTCAACATGTTGTCCAAATAGTGTACACTTGAGCTTGGTATTGTTGTAAGTAAAAGTTATCATTATTATTAAGTGTTAGATTTATGTAAATTGCAACAGAAAATAGTGCAAGATACTGTAAAAACAATTTATCACTGACTATCATTATAAGCAATACTTGGAATCAATTAGGAAAATATTTTTCAACTTTGAAGCAACTCCATTGCGTTGGAATGTTGTGGAGGTTTCATATGTGGAGATTTCCCCAATGACATCTACAAAATTGAAGAATATAATCATGAGAAATGCAAACAAAAGTGAAATTATTTGTTATTATGTTATGATGTGGGAATTGAGATTAAAATTAGTTCTGACCTATCAGATATCCTACAGGGACATTTCCTTGCAGAATGTCATGAAAAGGCACAAAGGAAAAAGCAACACCAGGAATGGTTGCCTTTATTGGTGTGAAAGTTGTACCAGCATGGAAGGTAATTTTGAACTTGTGTCTTGAAGCTCTAAATTGACCATTGCTGTCATCAACTATGAATTTCTGGATGGTGTAACAGTTGCCTTCATTCAATGTTGCTATGTGTTTATTGATTAGCTTTTCAGTTGCAATGGATGCTTGTATAGTGTTTCCCTATTGAATAAGTACATATTCAGTTTATAGTGGTGTGAATATGTGAAAGGTGAAAAGTATAAAGGAGTAGGCAAACATTTTCATCCAGAAGTAGCATTTGGATGCTAGATATGACATTAGGAGATGATGCATAGGAGACATGCCAAAGTCGAATGATTCGTACAACTATCTTCCATGATTCCTTCTGATTAGTTAAGGTATCTAGTGTAGCAACTTTCTACATATTGATGTTGGACCTGTTGAGGAAAATATGCACTTTAGATATTTAGCAATAAAAAATTACAAAAATGAAATACATTAGGAATAGGTAAAAATGATGTTTTGATAAATAACCTTGAAGTATATCGTTAATGCTGATAATTTTGTAAAAGGGGAAAAACATTGACTTGAGATTTTTGAACATAAAAAAGAGATCAAGGATATATTTACAAAGAGAATATTAATATATATATATATATATATATATATATATATATATATATATATATAACTATATTATATATAACTCTTGACAGAGCTACATAAAGCTGTCCATGGGTAAACACTGGAGTGGGAAGGTATAAACCAACAAAGTCAAGTGATTGTCCTTGACTTTTGTTAATAGTCATAGCATATGAAGTGATGATAGGAAATTATCTCCGTTGTAAGTGGAATGGCCGAATAGATTCTGATGGGCTCATTGTCATTCTTGAAATAAACACTTGTTGGTCTTGGTGGCTGCCACACATGAGTTTGCCACCAATAACATGAGTTCCAATGTGAGTTATAATCAATTTTGACCCATTACAAAGACCAGCAGACTGGTCAATATTCTGTATTAGCATGACGGGAGTCCCAATCTTTAAGCAAATGCGATGATTAGGCAAACCAGAGCATTGCAAGGAATTCAAATACTCTATTGGATGTATGTCAGCAAAGTCGGAGTTCTACTCATTTGCCTTGCAAATTGAGTCTGAACTTAAGTATTCTCTGCTTTCACCAGGCACTAAATTAAGAATGAAGTCATTCACTTTATGAACAACTTCTAAAGTAGGTGAAAGTATTGCTCAGTCTTTAAGATAGTCAGGATTGTTGTAATATTCAGAAAGGGATGGATAAGTTGAATCAACAATTGCTTTAATTAGATCTGTGAACGATGAAATAAGTAATTCATCAGGTATATCAATTTCAACTTCTCCATCATTAGGTTCTGAAATTTCTCCATTGCCAACTTTTAAGATCCAATCTGAAAAATCCTTGATTTCGTGTTGCTGTCCAGCTCCTCCTGCTGATGTTAACCTCATATTTTTTGTAAGACAAAGCAACTTGCAATGATTCCAAAGATAAGATGCTTTGATAGATGAATGAATGATATCAGCTCGTGTCCCATGTGGAATCACTGGGAGGATTTGGCGAAAGTCTCCACCAAGGACAACGACCTTGCCAGCGAAAGGCTTATTTACATCAGCGGAAACATCAAAGCGCATTAGTGATCAACTGCCGAATTGAATCAAACTAAAACTAGATAACTTGTAGACAAGTGGAAAACCTAGGTCGTTTTCCCAAGGAATTCAAGAAGTGAAAAGTGATTATGCAAAGTTAGGTTTGAGGATTTTAGCATTAAATTTCAGAAATAAGAAAATTCAAACAGGATTTTAATCAAATAGGTATAAGACACTAGCTCAAGGAATTCGAATTATAAAATATATATCATTGATTCATTATCCTCTCAATGATCCTTTCAAGAATTAAATTGAATTTCAAATCCAAATTCAAATCTGAATTCAGATCAAGTTCTTATGAAAATCTTTAAACATTCATCTTAATACACTTGAATTAAATCTGAAATCTCAAAACCTAATCCAAGACATTAAGATTGAAGCTCTACAATTCAATTTTCTAGATCAGAAATCTCTAGATCTAGATGTTCTCTCAACTTAAATTTATTGATCAATAACTCAGAAATCTCTAGAATTATTAATCAATTGGATTCATAATTCAAGAATTAGAAAATCTTCATAATTCTTGAATCATAAATCAAGAAGAGATGAGAAGAGAGAATTCGAAATTCTTGAATGAATCATGAAAGAAATGCAAGAAATACCTAAATCACATTGCTAATCTCAATATCTTTTACAATCCTCCATCCTCAAGCTAGCTATGAGTTTAGCTCTCCATGATCATGGAGAACTGAGCAAGAAGAAATGGAAGAAAAGAGAAAATGAAAATGAAAGAGCTAGAGAGAAAATGTAAAACTATCTCTAAGTCTAAAAACTTGAATTGTAAAAAATGAATGTAAAGTGTTCCCTCCAAATCTTATGTAGGACTTAAATAGAGATAAAAGAAGGTGTAAATTTCTAAAAAGCCCATACACTAAACAATTACAACACATAAGGCAAGGGTACATTGGACAATGCACAAAATTATGACACTTAAGGCAGCTCAGCAAAACTAAGTTTCTGCCCGAACTATTTCAGCCAATTTCTGAAGCCTCTAATGGATGATTCTGCCCTCGAGCCCTGAAGCAAAGTTGTAGCTCTATGTCTCAGCTTTCCATAGCCACCAAGATCATCCAATTCCAGTGAGTATAGCTCGAGATATAGGCAAAATACTGAGTGCTGCTCCAGATTGCTGTCACATTCGCTGCAGCAACTTTGAGTCAACTTTTGAGCTTCTTCTAGACTTCAATTGCTTTCGAGCTCTGAAAATGAAATGAATACTTGTGCTTTATCTTTCCAATGCAACTAAAATGGAGTGATTTCAACATCTGTAGCTCCAACTATGGCTTCTGCAAAACTTGCTTTCCAGGATTGCTGTCCAGAATTCTGCAGCAAGATTGACTCAACTTGAAGCTCCAATTTGGAATCCTTATGGTCTGAATCAGCTTTCGAGTTCATCATCAACTTTGTAGACCTGTGTCTAAGCTTTCCAACAAGACAAAGAACACAAAATTCCAATTTCTAGAACTCAAGTTATAGGCAAATTACAGAATAATGTCACAAAGCACAAAATGCTGAGAAAATGCACAAAGTTCCAATCAAGTACCAAATGCCTAATATGATGCAAAAGTAGCTCATTCATCTCAAAAGTGGTCAAATTACATGCATACAAGAGGGAAATAATCAATACAAATAATGCTATATCAATTAGATCCTTCAAACTTCTATCAAGTGCTTCAAAACATTGGCGCTTGACCATCGGCGCTTCATCCCATATTATCAATTTTGTTTGTCTAAGAAGTTCACCAACAGGTGAGTCTGGCTTGAAATTGCACATGGATTCTTCAAGTAAATTTAATGGTATCCGAAATCTTGAGTGTGCAGTTCTCCCAGCTGGAAGAAGAGTGGCTGCAATTCCACTCGAAGCCACTGTTAGTACAATATGGCCTTTACTTCTGATTGCTGCTGCTAAGGAATTCCAAATGAATGTCTTTCCTGTTCCTCCATACCCGTAGACAAAGAAAAATCTGCCATTCTTGGCTTCAACAACATCATGTATTGAATGGAAGACACTTGATTGCTCTGTTGTCATCAAGTTTAGTAGTCTTTTACTTTATGCTACTAAGGAGATTCAATTGAAATTCAATTGGTCAGCAATTAGACGGTTTTCGAGGAGGGCAGAAGGCTCATCTTTTGGAACCGACATACCAGGAAAATCTTTCAATGCCCTACCATTTGATTTCAAGAGTAGCTCTAGCTGATGTAAAACTTCATTTTGAAGTTGTTCATCTGTTAATTGGAGATCTGCATGATTTATAAAAGAAAACATTGTTTAAGATAAAACTATTGAGTGCACGACCTAGATATCGAATAACAAACTTGTTATGATAGCATGTTAAGAACAATATATAGTAAAAAAAACCGAGGCATTTATATTGAAGTCTTTTGAAATATAAGATATCATCAGATAAAAGTTTCCAGGTGTTTGGCCAAACATTGCTAGGTTGTGAGAGTGAATTGCTCATTAGCATTGTAGCAAATAATGAGTGGAGGAATCTTCCACTGCCCCAAATTGATGCTTCCTTAATTGCACTAATGAATTCTCCGTCATCATTGAGATCAAGTCCTAAGTGGAAGCATGCATCTTTATAGGTTTCATAAGTCACTCCATTGACTGTTTTGATGTCATCAAAATAAGTTGGCCCTTTTACTTTGGTAAGCAAGATTCGTAAGTAATATAGTTCACCGACTGTTGAGGAGACATGAAACATTCTACCAATGGAGAATCCTGATTTCCTAGGCTGCCATTTTCGTTGATCTTGTTTGTACACAAATTTAGTTGGGAATTCAGAATAGGAAAGGGACTTTGCATCTAGATAGATTTTGTTTGCTTCAAACCAAGATAAGAATTGAGTTTCCTTGTTTCGTGGTTTAGAAAGGATAGTTTGCAGGTCTTCATTTTCATTGAAGAGAATAGTTTGCTGATTCGGTAGGTGGAAACCAAGTCGCTCGACTGATGGTTGGCGATATTGGATATCAAAGCAGAAAATCCTCCAGTAAGCTTCAGATGCAGCTATGTAATGACAATCCAAAAAGACTTTAACTTCGTCAACACCACCCTCTGAATTTTGTGATATTGCAGCGATGACGCGATCAGCCCCCTTATTTATATATTTGAAAAGATATTTAATAGAAGCTGCTTGATTACATGATTCGATGTTAATATGAGATCCATACATTAATAGGAGTTGGGGATTGTAAGGGACCACAAATGTGTTATCAATGAATAGATTATTCCTCTGAATAGTTCGCTCATCATTCCTCCTTCTATATAGGGCAAATCCATCCTCATCAAATGTGGTCTGATTACTGAAGCTTTTGGGATAAAATTTGATGCACTTTCCATCAACCATGCAAGGTGCCTTTGGGTTTTGTGTGCCACATGGTCCATGAACCATCAAGGCTCCAACAACTTTGTATAGTTAAGGTTCAGGATTCGGATCAGGGATTTCAGCAGAGATAAATCTGTCAATATCACTTGGATCCTTGATCTTGCACTCATCAGCTAGGAAAAGAAGAATGTGTGCATGTGGGAGGCATCGTTTTTGGAATTCAATGGTGTACAAAACTTGTGAAAGATAAGGGAAAGAATCATTATGATTGATATTTATATGTGGTGAAGATATTTTAGAACACAATTATTGGTAAATGAATGAAAAAATAAAATTGCATTTACCTGCTTTGACTTTGCCGAAGATTTGACCTTTTTTTATTTCTCGCATTAGATGATTAAGCTTGATTTTGAAAATCCGGGAAACTAAATCCGGACGATTCTCAACTTTAAGATGGAACGAATTGAGTCGGCGAGTAAGTTCTGGCCAAACAGGGTTGCATGTGAAGGTAATAAATATATCAGGATAGCCATCCCATTTACAAATGGCCATGGCATCTTGATAATTTTGGATCATGTAACGCGCACCGCCAGTGAAGGAAGCAGGAAAAATAACACGCCTCCCAATAGTGGCTAAAGTTCTTTCACCTTGTGAGACTGCATCAGTTAATCCTTGGTACAATTCTGACCTGAGTTCTTTTTTATGTGTCCTGACATAGCGGAGACGTTGATTCTCAATCATTGTGTAGCCGTCAACAATGAACTGCTGAATTAATCGACCACAATGGAGAAGAATGGTTGGAGCTGATATATCTTGTAGGTGATATGTTAGATATTCACGTACAGTGCACTTATTTCTCTTATATTGAGTTGAACTTTCTGGATTAGTGTAAGGGATATTTTCTCTATATCCATCCTCTCCGTGTGGGAACAACAATGGATATTGTAGTGGAAGATATGTTGGATGCAATTCATCTACTCGTTGCAATAATCCAGTTTGTGTTTCCACAATAATATCTTTGCCATCATTTGAAGTTGACTCATCCTCAACAATAAGAGCAGCCACCTCAGAGATAGTAGGTAAATTATAGTTTCGACCATCTGAGGAACGTCGACGAATCAGCCTAAGTTTGACATTAGGAGAGGGAGATTGAGGGAGTCGGTCGCGTGCCATGCGAAAACTCTTTGCATACACATTGAAGTTGTCTAGCATAGTTTTGAATTGGTCTATGAGATCACGTCTAAGATGAGACGATGTGGAACTACAATTTAACGAAATAAGAATAAAGTCTGGATTATGTTGCTGTTAGGAAAAGAAGATATATAGTTTGGAATAGGGGAATTAATTGCAGGAAAAGTACCTGAGATTATTCAGGCGATTGTCAAGCTCGTGTTCAGTGTCAAATATGTATAGTTGAGCAAATTTTGGTTTATTTCCTTGAGTAGGAAGTAAACTACCAATATGGTGGTAGTTAGCACCAGAAATAGAAAAGCAATATCGGCCTAGAGAATTTGTGACTGAGGAATTTGTCCTAGCTCCCATAGAGGTAAAGGAGAATAACATATTATAGAGTCTTGTGCATTCTCTGAAATGAGATGCTAGGGATGTATGAGGATTGTCTAGAATATTAGCCAAGAATGTAGGAGGTTTTTTGAATGGAGGCAAAGAAATTTTTCCCTGGCCACAACAAATTGAGAATTGAGGTTGGTTTGTTTTTTTAGATGCCCTGACTTGCTCATCAAACCACATTTGAGCTCCGCAATTAGAGCAGATGCATGTTGGATCACCAAAATCAATGTACCCTAATTTGAAGTTGAGAACGCATATACAATTATATGTTTGAAAGGAATTATACATTACATTAAGCTACCTATAAAAAAAATGAATAAAAGTTCACTTTCATCCCTCAAATTGTAAGTGTGATTCACTTTGGTCCCTAAAATTTTGAAATTAACTCGTTAGTCCCTCAAATTGCATTTTGTAGGTCACTTTAGTCCCTGGTCAAACTTTTGTTAGTCAACTGTTATCAATTTGTCGACGTGACAAGTTAAGTGACATGTTGCAAGCCACGTGTAATACCTGTGGTAGTCTGAGTTTGTTTGAGTAAGAGATCACGGTACACCCAGGGAGATAGGACCACGTGGGTCCCACCTCCCCTCTCTTTTTCCTTCCCTTTTCCTTCTTTCTCCCCTCTTTTCACGTCACTCTCTCTCCCTCTCATTTTCTCTCTTCTCTTCTTCTTCCTCACCCCTTTCTTTCTTCTCAAAATCCAAACCCAAACCACATTAATCATCAAAGATCAAGTTAGCATTGCTCATCTAGTATATTGAGGGTAAGTATAGAGTATTTCTTTTTCTCCATTGATGTCTATTTTCTCTAATTTTCGGATTTAGGGTTTTAGGGCTCAAGATTGGGGTTTTTGATTTTATTGTGAGATTGAGGTTTGTGATGTGTTCTCTAGGGTCTCAACCAACTAGGGAAGCTCCGGGGAACTCATCCTAGCTCCGGGTGGAGTATTGGAGCTCATTGGAGTAATTTGTGAGTAATGGGTTATTTGTGGTTTATGTATGATTTTGATTGAATCTATGAATTTCTTGTTATGATAGTTGATAGGGACTGAGATTGGTTGATATATAATTGATATTGCATGTTGGTTGTGTTTGATTTGGATGGGTTGTGGTGAAAATGTGGATTTGGAGACTATTTTCGCGAAGTTTTCTGCAGAATTTCGTCTCTGACCCAGGCTGTAATCGATTACAGCGAATTGGTAATCGATTACTGTAATTGATTACCAAGACTCTGTAATCGATTACTGTAATCGATTACTGCGGGTTTGTAATCGATTACAGACAGCTTATTTTCGCAAAAATTTTCTTCAGAACGAAATTTGAAGCTGGTAATTGATTACAGGGGCCTATAATCGATTACATCAGTACAAAAACTCTATTTTTAAGACTTTAACTTCAAATTCTTATATTTTTAAGTTATGTATTCAAATCCATTCGTTCACCACTACCCC
The DNA here is from genome assembly GCA_013621005.1 of Aeschynomene evenia. NCBI lineage: Eukaryota > Viridiplantae > Streptophyta > Magnoliopsida > Fabales > Fabaceae > Aeschynomene > Aeschynomene evenia. Next base: position 14,199,744 of record CM024270.1, read on the forward strand.
AAACTCGATATTGAACTGTTGTAATGATGAGGATGAATTGATTATGCTGTGATTATGAATGAGTGATTATGAATAATATGTGCCACTAACAGCGTTAAGTAAGATAAAAATCGAATGAATTAAGAGATGGTAAAACGACCTGAGGAGGGGCATAGCTCGCGGGGTCATAAATGGGAAACCTGATGAGGGGCATAGCTCGCGGGGTTTCCCAGTATGGTGTCTGATGAGGGGCATAGCTCGCGGGACATCCATACTACCTATGAACATGAGTTGGGGCTGTGCTCCAGGTGTTCATAGGTTAAAAGCTACCAAGATAAAGAGACTGTATAAGAACGATGAAGTTGACATATATATATACTTGGTTTATGTTGTAACTGCTTTGTACTGTTGTATCCTACATACACTGCTTATAACCTGTTTATTCACTGAGCGTATGACTCACCCATTCATACAATATGTTTTCAGATCAAGGTGCAGATCAAGGGACGAGTTCATCCGTTCCTCCGAGTTCTTAGATTTGGTGAGCCTCATGTGTAGAGGCATTATGTATTTCATATCTAGTGTATGCTCCTTATGTTACAGACAGGATTTCCTTGGACTAGGGTAGTGGATGAATGTTGTATAAGTCTATGTAAGACTTATTGTTGTTGTGTTGATGTTGTTAGGCTTATTTATGGACATGTATGACATATATATTTAGGTGTAGGGATTGTGTATGATGGTTTATGGATTAAGCTGAATGTTATGACCAGACTATTTGTATGAATCTTATGTATGTGTGTATGTTATTGTAGTTGTGGTTGTTGTTGTTTAGCCGGATTGTCTTGTGGATTACAGGTTAAGGCTGACATGGGACTCAGTGTTCCATGTGCCGGTCACGATCCGAGTTGGGTCGTGACACCACGTGTTAATGATGTGTCATATTTGGTACACGTGGCATGCCACGTGTCGATTACACGTGATATTGGGTTCATGTGGCATGCCATGTGGCTGTTGACGTGTCATGCCATGTGTACAAAACATGACACATCATCAACACGTGACGTGCCACGTGTCACTTAACTTGCCACGTCAGCAAATTGGTAACAGTTGACTAACAGAAGTTTGACCAGGGACTAAAGTGATCTACAAAATGCAATTTGAGGGACTAAAGAGTTAATTTCAAAATTTTAGGGACTAAAATGAATCACTTACAATTTGAGGGACGAAAGTGAACCTTTATTCAAAAAATTAGTAAATGATAAAATATATACCTGTGCCAAAATTTGATTGATTATATAGCACATGAGCATCAACATCATCAGGATCATTTGGATGAAAAGTATAATAACAGAGATGTATAAATTAGGGATGTACATTGTCTAAATTGTAAGAAATATAATTATCAATTATGTTATATGTTTAAAATGTTGAGGTAACCTTCTTCATCTGTAGAATCAGTGGTATTTGGGGCTAATGTGTGGGAGGGATCAGAAGTTGCAGAACATAGAAAAGGTATTGGTGTTGAAGTTTTCACTGGGTGTTCCTTGATTAATGTTGGATGGGAAGGTATAATTTCAATATTGTATAAACCTAAGTGTAAAATTTAAAAGGAATACGTTAGAAGGGATAAAATGTATAATATAATTTTTTTTTTGACTTATTAAGAATGAAAAGGAGAATATGCTGATAAAATGATATAGAACATACCATTAGTAAATTGTGGGCTGGAAGAATGTGTCATTGAAGATGTGTTGGTAGAAGTAGAGGCCATAAAAACTCTTTTAAAGGAGACAGATCCATATGTGACTAGGACTTCAAAAAGTTGAGAATATGTGGCAGAGTAAATGTGGCCAAGTTCTTATCAGAATGACAATAAAACAATAGTGTGACTAATTGGAAATATCATAAAAGAGAAAAAGTTAAATTATAAAAGTAATAAATAAATAATAAATGAAAACTCACCAGAAGAAGAGACAGAGTTGAACTGGTCCAGTAGGTTGAGTGGATGAGGGAAATTATGTTCATTGACGTGAAGAGGAGCACATTGTGTGTGGCATCTTATATGTGATTCTTTATCTACTAAACAGAACAATTAACAGTATTATTATAATTTGACTAATACTCATTCATGATAAAATAGGCAATTATTGCAATACATGATAAATAAGAAAAATAACCTGATATGTTTTGGACTGGGCCTGTTACATCTTTCAAAGGTGTTCTATGGAAGTTGTCGATAACATTAGCATATGCAGATACAAAGCTTCCAGCTGAGTTGACTGCAGTGTTTATATGAACTTGTGGCAAGCCAGAGGTTGGTAAAGGATCATTGTGTGATAGGAGGTTACTCATGGATGATGAGTTTGGATCACATTTGGGATGTTTGGATTGACGGGTAGAAGAAGAATCAACAGTGAGGGGAGGATGATTTTGTTTTTGTGGGTTAGACATTGAAAAGATATTTATAAAAAACGCAGAAGTTGAAAACTTAGAATGGTAGAAACAAATGTAGTGAAACAACAAACAACCTTATTAAGGAAGGAAAAAACTTAAAGAAAAAAAAACACTTTTTTGTGTAATGCAATTTGTAGAAAACCAATCAAAGAAAAATTAATATATTTTGATAGGGAAGCTAAAAAATCACTTTGACATAGAAAGGTAGAATGAATGAAAAAGTGAATGAACCTTTATATGGAATAAACGATGAAATTAGCAGTGCAAGATTGATAGAGATTGAAGGTGGAAGGTGGAAGGTGAAAGGTTGGCAATGTGTGAGAGATATGTTCTTTGTGAAGAAAATGGGATGTTGAAGAAACAAAGAAGTTTTGGAATTTGCATTGGAGAACGTGACTTTCATTTTTGAGGCCAAACCAAATTTGAATAATAAAATAATTGGTCTGGTTAGAGATTGTGTGAGAAGATAATGTTGAAGTAATCAAACGGGAGTCATTAGTATTTGAGATTGAACCTGAATCATTAGAGAAGTGAGGTTTGTGTTGATTAAGTAAATCGAAATGTCCGAAAGAATGGCCCACAAAGCATGTATTGAAGTTCAGTGCATTAAATGCTTTGAATGATTATTGCTCAGCATTAATACATATTTATTTAAAAATATTATTTTAAAATGCATTGATGAAGAGTATTGGAGAAGCATTAAAGAATGAATTAATAAACATTCTCTATGCAGAATATTTAGTTTTACACGTGTGATTTTGTATGATTGACATATAGGCTTTAAGCAGAGAGAAAAATTGCCGGGAAAATTAATTTAGGCGCCATTTGCATAACTTTATATATATATATATATTAGACGAGACAGTGATCATTCCAAGCTTACATTTGTCTATTTTATTTTACTTGCATTAGTAATTTATTAAATGTCAACTTGTATTAATTAAAAAGAAAAGAAAAGAAGTAAAATTAATGTTAAAAATATATTTAATTTAAAAATATTTGAACTTTATATGGAATTAAATTATTAATACTTTTAGTCTTATAAATTATTAAATTGAATATATTATTTTTATTCTATCAATTTGTTTATTTTAAATGTATATAACATACATTACTATTACAATCTTTATTTAATAATACTTTTTATCGTATCAAATCATATTTTTTTATTTTTTGAGTAATTAATATAATTAGTAATATTTAAATTGTACTTGTAAAATTAATTATATTTTATAGTTAAATTAAATGTGTTTAGAGATGGTTATTTTTATTATTTATTTATTTTAATTTTTTTAGTTTTATATTTAGAATTCAAAAAAGTAACTACCTAAATGAGTGTAGTTACTTTTTGGAATTTTCTTTATACAACAGTATAGAAGTATAGATAAAATATAAAATAAATAAATAAATATAGAGACTTTTATGATTGAAAAAGTTTAAAATTTATATAAATTTAACGAGTATTTTATTCAAATTTAATAAAATTAATATTAATTTTTTTGAAAATATTTAGTAGATAGTTTAGTTATCATTTTTCGACCCCCCTTTGTTCCGTTTCTGGATCCGTCCCTGGTGACTAATGATGACTGATTTTATGGTATACATTACTTGAGCTAGAGCTCATGGCTTGGGAAATTTTTTTAATTAATGGTGAAGGTGTATTTGTGCACGAGAAGGGGGGGTTGAATCGTGCAAGTTTAAAAATTACTTCTAAAAACTTTTCTTAGAAAGCTGTTTACTCAGAAAGGTGATTTGAGTGTTTGCAGTGGAATAAACTTTCTGACAAGGTTAAGCTTCTGAGAACTTTACCTTTCTGAGAAGGTTCCTTTCTGAGAAGTTTATGAAAGTGTTTTAAAGTTGATTTCACTTAAACGCTTTCTGATTTCAACTTAATAGGTTTTCACAATTCTGATTAAGTTAAAAACTTGTTTGTTGGTTTTCTTAGAAAGTAAGAGTTGAAGGAAGAAAAGCTTAACACATAGAAATTTTTATACTGGTTCGGTTTTAACTAACCTAATCCAGTCCTCAACCTTCCGTTGAGAGTTCCTTAGATATTCTTCTTATCGTGCCTTCTCAGACAACACTGCCTTTACCACGTAAAGGACTTTCACCACTTCACAATCCGAAGTGGATTTCCTTGCCTCCAACACTAGAGGACTTTCCTTGCCTTAACTTAATTAAGGACTTTACCTTGCCTCACAACAGAGGACTTTGCTTGCCTTAAACACTTAAGGACTTAAACTTGCCTCAAAAAATCGAGGACTTAAAACTGCCTTCAAACAACGAAGGACTTGGCGTTTTTCGAGAATAGTTTTTGCTTCGAAAACCAACTACTAAGATTAAGTTACAAACTTAATTTGACCTTAGTAGACTTCTAGATTTAACTTACAAATGTCAGGATTTACACCAATACATAACTAGAAGATTTTTGCAAAGTTAGAAGAACAATTTCGTAAAATTGTCTTTCTGAGAAAGTTCTAAGATTTCGCAAATGATTTTCAATTCAGCAGAGTTTTAGCACGTTTAATCAAGAGTTTTTCGCGCAAGAATTTCGTCACAATGCTCTGGAATTGAACTCATATATATAGGCATCAAAGAGCCGCGAAATTAGAAGCTTTCACTTTGCTGATGTGGCTGTCTCTGGCTCAGAACGGCTCCCTGCAACAGTCAGCGCGAAATGAGGAACTTTTCTGACTTGTACAATGCGCGTGTTCCCACTTCCTTTGCTTGTTGTTTCGAGCTTTCTGAGAATGAATGCTTCATCCATTGAGTCTTGACACTTGGTTGCTTCTGAGTCCAACTTTCTGAGAGATGTACGGACTTCTGAGGCGAACCTTCTGAGGGAAGACCCTTCTGAGAACCACTAGTCGCAAGGTCTTCTGAGACCTTTCTGAGGCGACAGTGTTCTTCTCTCAGAACTGCACTTTCACCTTTTGCGTTTTCTGACTATCCTTTCTGATGTCTTTCACGCCATGATTTCTTCTTGTAATTCATAAGGTTACTCGTTGCTTGTCTTGATCTTACTCATGGATTTGCATAAGTTTAAGCTTTCTGAGACACTTAGCACACATATTAGCAAAACCTTAAGTAAAATTTTTATACTTATGGCTTACTTTGTTATCATTAAAACCTTCTATCTCTCTAAGAGAAATATATCAATTTCTCTCAGAAGGGTTCTGGAGCTTACAATCTCCCCCTTTTTGATGATAACAACTTAAGTCTTAAGATGATAATTTTGCTTAAGTTCTGAAGTGTTTCTGATTAAGTTCACAACTTACTCAGAATGCACTTTTGCTTTCTTAAAAACTAACTTAGCTTTCTGAGAGAAAGCTTTGTTATTTTCTTAGAAGGCTTTGATAATCAACAGATAAATATTCAATATATGAGTACTGTTTTAGATTATCAGATTTTTAGCATGTATTTCTTGAGGATTGAATATGTGAATTTCAGAAATACCAAGCTAATGAAACAAGAGATGCAAAAAACATGAATAATTTTTCATTAAATTCCAATTGGGGTTACAAACAAAATTTTTGGCTCCCCCTAAATCTGTTACTCCCCCTTAATCCTAGGTACTCCCCCTAAATCCTAGGCCTAGTTGTTTATATAGCCAAAATATTATCTATTTTTCTTCTCCCCCTTTGTTACATCAAAAAGGGTGGCTAACATAAACGCCATCATGGACTTAGAGTTGCTACTTTCCTAGCTATAAAGCGAAGAAGCCTGTAAATTTCCATCTGGACTTGGGCTTGATCCGCGCCTGGAGGGCATTCTGGAGGTATCTCATTTGAGGTAGAAGGCAGATTTGAAGGAGGAGGACGAGAAATTTCAGCCTCAAGAACAGCATCCACAATGTCTAGCTTTAGATATTCAGGAATACGTTCTTCTTCTTCTTCCTCAGCTTCTGCTTCAGCTTTGTCTTCAGCTCTTTCATAAGCTTCCTCATGAGCTTCCTCTTGAATTTCCTCCATATTGACAGCTACCTCAGAAGAAGGTTGTCTCTGGTCGGTTTCAAAAGTGGAACCGAGTTCAAGGAGGATAGGCTGTGACTGAGATGGTTGTTCTGCAGCTTTAGAATTTTGTGCAGCAACGGAAAGATTAAAGGATGAGAGTTGTGCATGGAGCGCATCCATGACTCTCACTTTTTCAGATGGACCCCGAGACGGCCCATATTGAGGAGTTGGGACCATTTTTCCCAATTGAAACCCAGATCCAATCATAGAAGATGTGAGGGAAAAGGTTGGACCGGGTTGATCAAACGTTGAAGAGGGGATCTCAGTTGCATCAAGAGATTGATGTTCAAGCTCTTTCTGAGGGTCTTTCTCAGCATTTGACCCTTCCAAGGAGCTAGTGGCAACAAATGCCGCAACTGCTGCGACTCCGGCAGCCATGGTAGCGTCAGCGCCCACCTCTAAGCTGTGCCCAGTGTTGGTGGTCCCTGCCACTTCTACATGTGTTGAGACATGAGTTTCCTCATGTTCTTTGGGGGTCTCAGAAGAAATAGGACCAACATCAGACGTTGGCTCTCTCCGAGAGGAAGAGGGAGGAATTTGTTGTTGCTCTTCCTATTGTTGTTTTTGTGGTTCCTCTTGACTGACTTCAGCCCCCGGCTGAGTCTGGATCGGTGATGGTGGTGGATTAGCAGTTTCAACCTCTGGGTTCTCAGAAGGTTCATCAATTGCCTGCTGGACATCCAGTATCTTCTGAGTCAGGGACACAGCATCCACTTCAGCCGCCTCAGTAGTGGTAGCTTTAGAAAGATCAGCCATAGAAGCTTCAGGTTGCTTCTTCTTTGGCTCTTTCTTTGGCTCTTTCTTTGAGCTCCCAGCATCTGAGGTCCGATGCTCAATTCGGAACATTGTAGTGTCACCTTCCTCAGAGGAGGAATCAGCAATATTTCCTCCATGTCCTTGAATGTCTTCTCTGGTGGGAGAGACATGTCCAGAGGGAGAGGAGTGATGAGAAGCTTCTTCTTCTTCAGCGGCAGCGGCAGTGGCAGGATCGGAAGCCACAGAAATAAGTTCTTTTCCCATCACAATTGGCGGGATCTGTTTCTGAGTGGTTTTCTTACCCACTCCTTTGTGTGTTTTTCCCTGATAATTCAAGGAATGAGGGAGTTTAGTTCGAAATTTTGTGGGTTTTAAACCAGAAACAGAAACAGGAATAAGTGCAGAAGAAGTTTTAAGAAAAGAGGGTGGAGTTTGAGAATAGGCTTTTACCAAACGACCACGCTTCTTCTTGCCTTCTGGTGGAACGTCTGGGATTTTGAGAGACGGAGAGGCTTTCCTCTTTCTGAGTAATGGTCGATCGGAAGTAGTATCTTCTGAGTCCTCAGCCACTTCTGGTTCCTTCGGAGGACTCTTCTGACGTTCCTCAGAGGCCATGCTCCTTGTGATTCTTGTGGGAGAAGGATGGATGATTTTTCTTTTCTTTTTTCCTTCAGAGGGATCAGTTTCCTTTCCCTTTCCTTTCTCGGCCCTAGAAGGCCGTTTGGAGGTTGCTTCTTTCATAGAAGGCATCGCCTTCTCCTTCTTCTTTGTTTCCTCAGTTTCTGGAACCTTGTTTTTCTTGATGTTGTGGAAAGTGACCATGGTGAATTTGCTGGGGTTAAGGATATACTCATAATCTTCAAGAGGTAGAGAGAGGTAGTTGAAGATTTTGGTGAGAAGGCTTCCGTAGGGAAGACTTGTGAGAGCCCGTTTGGGGTGTGCTTGTCGCATCATATAATTGATCATCATTCTGCCAAAGTCTATCTTCTCCTTCTTTAGCAGATGGTAGAGGAGGCATGCATCCATGATGGTGACGTTGCCCATGTCACTAAGACGGGGAAGGAGAGTGTGTTGAACGATGGAGAAAACAATTCTTGCTTCTTGTGTGAGATTGGGTACCTTCACGGCTTTGAGTTGTAGGTCACCACTGCCTGTGAGGATTCTCACAATTTCTTCCTCAGAGTCCTTCACTTCCTTGAACCAATCTGGATCATCTGATATGACGGCTCCGCCATTTAAGGTCTTGAAGACTTGGTTGATCTCCGCATAACAGAATCTGATGTTGTGGTTAGTCACATAGCTCTTCACGCCTTTGTTTGTAGACCTTTCGATTTGGGAGTAGAAGGCTCGTACTAAGTTAGGATAGCAGACTTCTTCAGAGAGCATAAGTGCAGCCCATCCAGGCTGGCACTGGAATGCAAAACCAAGTTCATCCACGTCGTTGAAGACACTGAGAGGAAGAACACGACCTATTGCTATGGTTCGTGGCAGATAGGTGCTTTTGAAAAGCTCTTGCATCTTCTCATCCTCGTAGAGGATGTTCTCGACAACATCATCCAGCTTGTTCCTCATAACACCCTTAATTTCAGTGGCAATTTCCATTTGAAAGAGGAAAGGATTTTGGATTGGGAAATCGGAGAGATAAAATAGAAGAGAGAATTTTGAGCACGAAAAGACGGATGAAGATTCTTTAAGAGAGTTTTGAAGGCAAAGTGCTCGAATGGAATAGGTCATTGCGTATTTATAGACTATCTCGAGACTAGCCGTTGTCAAAACTTATTTGAAAAGTTACCGTTGGTAACTAAATTTTCGGAAGGCACCCTTCTGAGAGAAGTGGTCCTTCTGAGAATATCTCGTTCTGAGAAACTTCTCAGAAGCACCCTTTTTTTTAAGAGATGGATCTTCTGAGAGATGATTTTCTCAAACTTATTTTCTATTATTTTATACAGAATCTTAGTTCTAATTTTGCTATCTCAGATTCTAAGCTTAGGACAAAGGGAAGTTCTTCAGAAACTAGTTTTCCTTAATTCAATACTTTGAACTCCTTAAATTTTGAAGCTTTTTCAGAATATTTAAAACGATCAAACGCTTCTTCTATGGATTCGGGTTCAAGTTCAGAAACCATAGCAAGATTAGTGTAGTTCCTTCTGGTTCTTACACCACGCTCGGGATCACCTAAGACTTCATTCTGAGAGACATTTTCAGTCTCTTGAACCTTTATATCCTTTAGGGATAGGGTTCTGAGAGGTCGACACAGAAGGTTCTCGTTCTGAGTCATCAGAAGCTTGACTCTCTGAGAATCTAAATTCCATTGATGTTTGAGGAATAGATTCATCAGGTTCTGGAGCTTCAATGATGCTTTTAGGTTTCTCTTTAGATGGAGAAGGCTTTTCCATAGATTGGAAATCACTCTCATCATCTATAAGAATTTTCTTTTTGGCTTTCTCAGAAGAGATATTGAGTTTCTTAAATTCATCTTCTAAGTCACCAATCTTCTGAGGCAAGTCCTTACTAAGTTCCTTGAACTTAATATGGATTGTCTCTTCAACACATTTGCTCCTCTTGTTATAGACTCTATAGGCTTTAGAGACAGAGGAATATCCTAGGAATACTCCATCATCGGATTTAGGATCAAACTTAGGTAGTTTGTCCTTTGTGTTGAGTATGAAGCACGAAGAACCAAAAACATGAAAATAGGATATGTTGGGTATTTTGTTCTTCCAAAGCTCATAAGGTGTTTTCGTCAGAATTGGTCTCAAAAAGACTCGATTCTGAATATAGCATGAGGTGTTTACAGCCTCAGCCCAAAAACCTTTTGAAAGCCCACTTTCTAAGAGCATTGTTCTTGCCATCTCTTGAAGGCTTCAATTCTTTCTCTCAGCCACTCCATTTTGTTGGGGAGTTCTGGGATAAGAGAATTCGTGAGCAATGCCCAGATTTTCACAAAACTTTTCAAAAGCGTGGTTCTCAAATTCACCTCCATGATCGGATCGTATAGTGTGAATGTGAGAGTCTTTTTCATTTGAAACTCTTTTTGCAAAAGCTTTGAATTTTTCAAATGTTTCCTCCTTAGAAGCTAGACAGAATACCCAAGTGAATCTAGAATAATCATCCACTATGACAAGACCATAGCGTTTTCCAGAAAGGGAAGCCGTTCTAGTTGGTCCAAAGAGATCCATGTGAAGGAGCTCAAGTGGTTTCTGAGTAGAGATTCCACTTTTGCTTGGAAATGAGGCTTTGGTTTGTTTTCCCTTTTCACAGAAGTCGCAAGTTGCATCCTTCTGGTACTTGATGTTAGGAAGACCCTTTACAAGTCTTTTCTGAGAGAGCTCAGAAAGAAGCTTCATATGGGTGTGACCAAGTTTCTTATGCCAAAGCCACTTGTCTTCTTGGACAGAGACAAGACACTTCACATTTTGATCCTTTAGATCATCTAGATAGATAACATAGATGTTACCAACTCGTTTTCCTTCCAGAACGATCTTGCCGTTAGTGAGATTAGTCACATGGCAATATTTGGCATAAAATTCAACCTTTAAGCCTTTGTCACAAAATTGACTAATGCTTAATAGATTGTGTGTTAAGCCATCAACTAAAAGTACATCCGAGATTTGGTGAGAGGAATCCTTACCAACATCTCCTATGGCAATGACTTTCCCTTTGGCACCATCACCGAATCGCACCGTTCCTCCTTTCTTGGGTTGAAGGTTTCTGAACCAGTGCTTGCTTCCAGTCATGTGCCTTGAGCAGCCACTGTCCAAGTACCACTGCTCATCTTGGTGGTGGAGCAGTGCTTGTTGATGCACCTGCAGACACAAAGTTCACTGATTTAGGTACCCATGCTTTGTTGGGTCCTTGCTTGTTAGCTTTCTTTGCCTTTTGTCTTCTTTTCTTAGAAGGATTGTGGTTCTGAGACTCAGAAACCTTTTCTTTGCCCTTTTCAGAAGCCTTCGCTTTCTGAGAAGCCTTACCCTTCTGAGAAGGACTTGTCTTCTGAGAAGACTTAGCCTTCTGAGAGTTTTTAACCTTCTTAGCCCTTTTGGGCAGAGAAGTGTTTCCTTTACTTAGCATAGGGCATGTCTCAGATCCATTTCCATCTTTGAAACATGAGATGCACATGCGTTGTGATTTAGTTAATGATGGATCAACGTCATGGGGTTCGAAAACTTCTTCATATCCAAGTCCTCTTTTATCTTTGTAAGGTCTTTGACCTCCAAGTAAAAGAGTCATCATTTTTCCGCCATTGACCATCTTAACTAGATCAGAAGTGAGAAGTTCATTGGTCTTTTGTAATTCTATTAAGGCTAGTTTAGCCTTTTCGACAGTTACAGAAGACATTAATTCTAAAGCTTGATAGAGATTGTGACTTTCAAGATATCTGTTTTTAAAATCATCTCTTTCAAGTTTTAGATTCTCAACTTCTTGAATTAGTCTAGCATTTTCAGCTTCTAGATGTTTGTAATTTTTCTTTAAGTTGCTGAAACTGTTAGCTAATTCATTTGAGTCTCTCAGAAGCTCTTCATAGAGTTTTGAGACCTCATTGTTTGAGTATGAGAGAGGAGAGGAGTTAGGTACCTCTTCTGACTCAGATTTTGTTTCCAGAATATAGTCAGTACCAGCCATGAAGCAGACGTTAGCTTCTTCTTCGTTTGCTGGCTCAGAATCTTCTTCTTCCGAGTCACTCCAAGTAGCAGCCATTGCCTTCTTTTTCTTTATGGGAATAAACTTCTTCTTCCCTTTGTTCTGAGGGCACTCCGTTCTGAAGTGACCCTTTTCTCCACAGCCATAGCATGTGGCTTCAGAAGGCTTTAGCTTTCCTTTCTTAGGAGTAATCTCCTTGCCTTTGCTTGGTCTTCTCTTCCAAGCTTTCTTCATTTTTCTGACCAGAAGAGAGATGTCATCTTCTTCTGTTTCTGAGTCTGATTCATCTTCTGACTCAGAAACTTCTTCGGCCTTGAGAGCCTTGGAGGATCTTTTTATTTGGCTCTTAAGAGCCAAACTCTTCTGAGGCTTAGATGAAGAGGATGGTCCTCCAAGCAATCCTTCTAGCTCAATCTCATGTGTTCTGAGTAAGCCGAATAGTACATCCAAACCAAGCTGATTTAGATCCTTGGCTTCTTGGATTGCTGTAACTTTTGGACGCCATTTTGAGGAGAGGCTTCTGAGAATTTTTCTTACCATTTCAGCGTTTGAGTAAGTCTTTCCCAAGACTTTGAGCTGATTGATGATGTGAAGAAACCGTATTGACATGCTGTCAATGGTTTCATCTTGTTGCATGCAGAAGGATTCGTACTTGTGTACGAGCATAGATATCTTCATTTCCTTGACTTCGTCATTTCCTTCATGCAGCATGTGAAGCCTTTCCCATATCTCCTGTGTTGTATCACACGACACTATCTTGTCGTATTCTACCTTGGGTAGTGCACATAGTAGAATGTACTTGGCCTTGAAATTCAACTGAATCTTCTCTTTCATTTCTTGAGTCCATTCATCCTTGGGAACTCGTCTGGTGTAAGTTCTGGGCGCTGGAGGTGCTGCTCCAGGTTCAGCGTCTGCTGCAACAACAACTTGTTATGTTATTGTTTGCAGAGGTTGGTAGTCGCCATTCTCAATCCTGTCCCATAGATCAAGACTGGTGTGCTTGATGAACAATGTCATCCTATCACGCCAATAGTCGAAACTATCTCCAAGGAACATTGGAGGTCTGTTGATTGAAGCCCCATCAGATATGAACGCAGCTGGTGAGTCCATAGTCCCTTCTTGGATCTTTTTCCTTGACACTGTTAAGTGCTCAACCCCTTAAGGACCGAGCTCTGATGCCAATTGAAGGTGTATTTGTGCACGAGAAGGGGGGAGGTTGAATCGTGCAGGTTTAAAAATTACTTATAAAAACTTTTCTAAGAAAGCTGTTTACTCAGAAAGGTGATTTGAGTGTTTGCAGCGGAATAAACTTTCTGAGAAGGTTAAGCTTCTGAGAACTTTACCTTTCTGAGAAAGTTCCTTTCTGAGAAGTTTATGAAAGTGTTTTGAAGTTGATTTCACTTAAACGCTTTCTGATTTCAACTTAATAGGTTTTCACAATTCTGATTAAGTTAAAAACGTGTTTGTTGGTTTTCTTAGAAAGTAAGAGTTAAAGGAAGAAAAGCTTAACACAGAGAAATTTTTATACTGGTTCGGTTTTAACTAACCTACTCCAGTCCTCAACCTTCCGTTGAGAGTTCTTTAGATATTCTTCTTATCGTGCCTTCTCAGACAACACTGCCTTTACCACGTAAAGGACTTTCACCACTTCACAATCCGAAGTGGATTTCCTTGCCTCCAACACAAGAGGACTTTCCTTGCCTTAACTTAATTAAGGACTTTACCTTGCCTCACAACAGAGGACTTTGCTTGCCTTAAACACTTAAGGACTTAAACTTGCCTCAAACAATCGAGGACTTAAAACTGCCTTCAAACAACGAAGGACTTGGCGTTTTTCAAGAATAGTTTTTGCTTCGAAAACCAACTACTAAGATTAAGTTACAAACTTAATTTGACCTTAGTAGACTTCTAGATTTAACTTACAAATGTAAGGATTTACACCAATACAAAACTAGAAGATTTTTGCAAAGTTAGAAGAACAATTTCGTAAAATTGTCTTTCTGAGAAAGTTCTAAGTTTTCGCAAATGATTTTCAATTCAGCAGAGTTTTAGCACGTTTAATCAAGAGTTTTTCGCGCAAGAATTTCGTCACAATGCTCTGGAATTGAACTCAAATATATAGGCATCAAAGAGCCGCGAAATTAGAAGCTTTCACTTTGCTGATGTGGCTGTCTCTGGCTCAGAACGGCTCCCTGCAACAGTCAGCGCGAAACGAGGAACTTTTCTGACTTGTACAGTGCGCGTGTTCCCACTTCCTTTGCTTGTTGTTTCGAGCTTTCTGAGAATGAATGCTTCATCCATTGAGTCTTAACACTTGGTTGCTTCTGAGTCCAACTTTCTGAGAGATGTACGGACTTCTGAGGCGAACCTTCTGAGGGAAGACCCTTTTGAGAACCACCAGTCGCAAGGTCTTCTGAGACCTTTCTGAGGTGATAGTGTTCTTCTCTCAAAACTGCACTTTCACCTTTTGCGTTTTCTGACTATCCTTTCTGATGTCTTTCACGCCATGATTTCTTCTTGTAATTCATAAGGTTACTCGTTGCTTGTCTTGACCTTACTCATGGATTTGCATAAGTTTAAGCTTTCTGAGACACTTAGCACACATATTAGCAAAACCTTAAGTAAAATTTTTATACTTATGGCTTACTTTGTTATCATTAAAAACTTCTATCTCTCTAAGAGAAATATATCAATTTCTCTCAGAAGGGTTCTGAAGCTTACATTATGTGCATTTGTTGGCCCCATAGCTCCTGTTCAACAAACTAAGATAGATGAACATAAGAGAAAAAGCAATTCATGGAGCCCAGACTGGACAAAGGACAATGCTCGTCAGATATTTGAGGTCAAGAAGAATAATCATAAGGTTGTTGTTCATCTTGGCCATAGAACATGTGCTTGCAATGTTTGGCAGCTTATACGTATGGTTATCTTGATGTTGTTTTCATTTAACACTAATGTATTTGTATCTAATTTTTATAGTATGATTATGATCCTTATATTTTATAGGTATCCCATGTGTACATGAAATAGGTGCTATTAATAAAATTGGTAAAAGGCCGGAGGAATATGTTCATCCCTGGCTGGAGATGGCTGTTGTTCATAGAACATATGAACATGTGATCAAACTTGTTAACAGTGAAGAATACTAGGAGAGGACAAATATGATGAAGCCAGAACCACCAGTGATTAAGTGACCTGCTAGACGACCAATAAAGAAATCAATAAAAAAAAGGACCCAGTTGAGAAGGAGGTTGATAGAAAAAGAGTTAAAAGACTTGTTGAGATCACATGTAGCAAGTGTGGTGAAGCTGGCCACAATTGTAAAACATGCAAGGGCAAACCTAAAGAGAAACCTACAACTAGAAAGGGAAAAGGAAAGCAAAAGAAATCAATTAACATCCATGAGGAGGTGCAAGTTTCTCAATGAACACCACAAACACAGGTATTACAAAGTGTTCAGTTTGTGTATTGATTTGATTCTGATCTGAGATGTAGTCATAAATCATAGTATTTTTATATTTAGTTTATGATTTGCTTGTGTCCAAATTGTCCTATGCAGAGCAAGTGTAGGGACTGATTTGTATTGTCTTAGATAAATTCAAGGACTGATGTGTCTCATTTTAAATTCTATAGGGACTGATTGAGCTTGTTTTGCTGAAGGATCAACCAATGTCAAATGTTTTTTCAAGTGATCAAAGTGTGTCTCGCAGGAACTTTAGGCCTAAGAAACCAATCAAAAGGCCACCACTTCTAGGGACTTCTTCAAGATCTGCTGACAAAATGGGTGATGGTAAAGGAGACAATGGAGGCTTCAAGATGATCCCAACCCCTTCTTTCAAGAAGTGATGAAGCATGTTTAGTTTGTTGAATGTTTTTTGTGGCTGTATTTTGGTGCAAGTTGTAGTGACTGAATTATGCTTGGTTGCAGTTATATATATATATATATATGTATGAGTTCTTATTAAACCGCATTTATTTAAATTTGTTAATGATCAATATTTGTTGTATATATTAGGGTTTAGGGTTTATGGTCAATAATCCGATAATTTATATAAGAAACCACCATATTATTGACAGAATTTATCGGCGGATAAGCCAATAATCCGTCGATAATTCAGTGTATCGGTAGATGTATCGACAGATAGAGGCCCACGACTTTTGAGTGATCGAAAAATTATTATCGACGGATGACTGAAGAAAATTCGTCGATAACTTATCGATGGATATATCCGTCGATATTGTCTAATATTATCGACGGTATTTTCGGCGGATGTATCCCACGATAAACTTATTTTTAAAAATTAAAAAAATTAATAATTATTTATCAGCGGATGACAATCTGACGATAATATATTTAAATAATTAAAAATTATTTTCGGAAAAATTATTATCGGTGGATAGTATCTGTCGATAGTATTTTCGGAAATTATGTTAAAAATTAAAAATTTAATGTATTGACGGATTATATCCTTCGATAATAATTTCTTATTTTTTGAAAAAATAGTATTTCTATTTTTTAAAATTCTAAAAAATATTAATATATAATAAAATCAAATTAATAATAATTAATCTATAAATAAATATTTATAAACAATTTATAATAGTATTACTAAACATAACCATAATCAGATATCATATACTTGTACTACAATATTTACAAACAACATAAAAAACAAACTAAATAAAATCCAAAAACTACATAAAAGTAAAAAATAATAATCTCTGAACATCCAAAACAAAAAGTATATAACAATCAATGATAGTACATCCCACCATCACCATCACCACCATCTCTGGATGCAGTCGACTGAGTAGGAGGTTTGTGCAGGGGCGGCAGGAGCAAGCTGAGGAGGCGGTGTAAAATGAGCTAGATGAGGATAACTTGGATGATATGGAGGAGGCCAGTATGAGGGGTAAGGCGGATGCTGATACGGTGTCGGAGGATAGGGTGATTGAGAAGGTGGTGGTTGTGCAGGGACGCCACCGGCAGATGATGAGCCTCCAACAGCAAACATCCCGTAGTACTGGGACATATGCTCCCTCAACTGCCTCCTAACCTCCTCAGCAATATGCTACTCATGCTTGGTCTATTGCGTGTCAATCTTCATCTGTAGCTCCTGGACCTGGGTCTGTAGCTCCAAATTCATCTAGAAGACTCGGTCACAGACCTCAGCGTCACTGCTGGATCAATATCCTCCTCTAGCTGTTGCAACAGATACGGCGGACGAACGTGCATTGCCCTTTCCAAACGATCTGCGCCCGTATATGCGGCCCTTGTAAAGGCCGCCTACAGTCTCGTCTCACACCGCCTCCTCATCGACGGGTGGGACGGAATCACCGACCTCTGCTCTCTGCCGGGTGCGGACCTCCTCCAAGCGGGGCGTATAATCAGCCTACAATGAGAAAATAACAAACATTAATCACAAGCACCATGTGACGCATATAAATGGAATACATAACTAATTAATGGAATACATTTATAGAACTATGATGAAATCATTTACATAAGTACGTTGTGACCGCTCGTCTACCCACACTGTCTTGTCCCCCTACCTCGTGTGAGTCTCCCTGAATAACTCCTCCTGTGTAGGTGGTCTCTTCAGCTTTTGCTCTTGTAAGTTAAAACAATTGAACAAAACATTAATCAATTCATATATAAGGAACATAACATAAGAACAAAAAATTAAATTAATTGCAAACATTACGTACCAATCGTCTCTTAGTGGAGTCCACAGTACTAGATCCACCTTAATGAAGGGAGCCACCCTTCAATGATGCCATGCTCGTCTTGGCCTTCTCCGACTTGGCCTTAAACCTCGGAGAATCCCAATACTCACGTAGGACACGCAAGTGGCCCTCTGAGAGCCACCTATGTGTCGAATCCCGACCATTCCGGATCCACAAGTACATGTCACCGAGCCTCTTATCTACCCGATGACAGAAGGCACGATACAGTACTGGATCATCAGTCGAGCTGATGGTAAAGTGAGACTACGATATATAGAAAAATTTAATTTGTTAGTAACCACAACATAAATAAATTACTAATTACTATAAAATTGAACAATAATTATGATTATTTCATATTAACTTCCACTCATGATACCGCCGTTGTTTCTCCTCCTCAGTCAGCTTTGAGAAGTACTCAATCGGCCTATGATACCTCTTTTGTATCGTGGTCGTGATTTGTTGTGTGTCTTTGTTTGAAGGAACAAAACTACATTGACATAAAGAATTAGTTTCCATTTTATAATATAATCACTTTTACATATCTAAATTATAAAGGATTTACATTTATAACAATATAAATCACATACCTTAGACCGGTGGGATCCGGTCTGATGATCCAACCGAACCTATGTCGACAGGCCCATCATTACTACCCCCTATGTCATGTGGGGAGGCAGTGGTGGGTGATGCTAAGGCATCACCATCAGATGCTGGTGCATCACCATCATATGTTGATGGTGATGGCTCGGATTGTGGGTGCCAGTCCGGGTCTTCCTGGGTGTCTCGCTTCGGGTCACGAGGAGGGATGTCATAAAACTCAACGCCCCTGCTACGATAACCACGAGGCTGGGCGCATGTCTTCTTACGCCCTATGCCTCTGCCTCTGCCTCTGTCATCCTCCATATCTAATCACAACAATACAAGTTCATTTTTATTCATAAAAGTTTTGACAAAGTATCTTAAATGAAGTAATATATTGAAAACAAATTGAAAACAAAAACCATTTATTCATAAAGTTGTGGACTGTCATCACTCTCGTCTTGTGTATCCTCACTGTCAACTTCGTCTTCTTCCCCACTACCTTCAGTGGAGCCATCACCCCGACTTGTTATGTTTTGGCGAGAGATGTTAATAATGTCATCTTCACCAGTATCATCATGTAAAGTAGGAGGGACTCCTGTATAAACAACCACCCTTGGAACACATGTAACTTCGACTTGGTAAGCAACTTCATCCACATAATCACTTTCAACTCTGCCTCTAGGTATGGTTGTGAAAACAACTAATCACTTATTCTTGAACTTTCCCGGATACCTTGTGTAATACACTTGCTGAACATTTTGTGCAATGATAAAATGATCATATGCCCCAAATCGACGTGTATGATTAACCTCAATTATGTCGTAATCAGCGTGTTTGCGTGTTCCATCAGGATGTCTAGGATCATACTGATGTAAGCTAAAAGCGTCGTAAATTCTTTTAGCTACAACCAACTTAGAATTAAAAACAAGTTCCCAAAAAGGTATTGAATTAATTAGCTATAGTAGTATAGCTAGTCAACCCAAGTCGTTTCCCAAAGAGGACTTAAATTGTTGATTAAGTATGTATAGTATATGTAGTGTTGGGGGTTGTGTAAGAAGTAATGTAAGCAATGAAAGCAAGAGGTATTAATAATGCAAAAAGAGTCTTGGTGTTGAGTTATGCACAAAATCACATTTTCCCTATCCTAAACCCACATAGGCATTTTATCAAACACTTAGAATGCAATTTACACATGCTCAAGAATTACTAAACCAAATTGACTTTGATCAAAACCAAAATAATCTAATCACCCCAAGCACATGCAAACCTAATTCTTAATCAAGAATTATTCACACTCTCTCAATGATTGAGCCAATGCATTAATCAACACATAGACCCATAAACCCCTAAATGCACTTTAATCCCTCAATCAAGAAATTAATGTACATTCATGGCATGATAAAATCAGCAAGCATGAATCCACACTAGCCAACTTTAATAACATTCAAAAGCCCAAGAGAGTGAGAAGCAAGAAAACAATTTAATAGTGGTTTTCAAAGGAAAACACAATTTTGGCATTCACCCAACACCAAGAATGAGAAAACTACTCACACATAATCAAAGATAACAAATGAGATAAAGAAATGAGAACCATAATCATGCTGGAAAATGAAAATGAAAATGAAATTATATTTGAACTTGGAGAAGAGTAGAACAATGTAATAGAGTGCAAGAACAAAAATGGAAAAACCTAGAGAGAAGGTGGAGCTTCTCTCTCCAAAAGCCCTAGCCTAATTTGGAAAATGAACTAGAATAATCTAAAAGTGTGTCATCCCAATCAGATAAAGGGACTTAATTACAAAAAAGGGAGTAGGGACTAAATAGCAAAAACAGCAAAATTTCAAGTTGCTGTCACGCCTTGGTCGCTAGCGACCACAGCAATTAACACACTTAAGGAATGCAAGATGTACATATAAGGGCAGAGAATGCTCAGAATTTCACATCCTATCAAATACCCCCACACTTAACAACTTGCATGTCCTCATGCAATACATCCTAAAGCTAAGCAACACAAGAATCTAACCTAACAACAAACATGCTTGATGAATCAAAAGGCAACCAATTTCCAACGGATAACACAAGGTTTGGTTTCAAGTTCATGAATTGCAAGAGAGAAAGATAGAGAATCCATTTTCCAACACGTACAAGGTGAATTAATCATTTGACAAAAATCAAACAAGTGGCCACTCAAAGGTAGGTGTATCATCACACAACTCACCAACGTGTATGGGCTATATTACTTCACACTCACCGCCGGTAGACGTGCATGACCATAGGCTTGCAAGAATTCTCATTCCTCCACAAGAAAGATTACATGCATCAAGGATCAAGAGGACTTAGGAGGGTTGTAATGAGGCCAGGTTTAGGGTAGGGGAAATTCAAAGCTAGCAGAGCTAAAACTTAGGTGCCGGAGAACAACTAACTCTACCCAACCCCAAAGCAAACCCCATAACCCGAACCTAGTGAAAGATAATCCAATTTGCCAAATGGCCCCCCCTTTTTATTATTGAACGAAAGACTTAAAGGAAAACAGAACACCAATATAAACAGCCCCAAGGTATATAAAAAACCAAAGGACGTTTAACTTTCATAATTTATTTATGTATTTATTTATATTTTTGCTATTTTTGGTTTTCTCTCTTTTTATTTATGTTTTTAAAAACAAAGACATTTACATGATTATTTTTTTAAAATAAAGACAAAGACGAGCAAAACCAAAGATAACTATAGCTTACACCCCCCCCCCACACACTTAAATCAAAGCGTGCCCACATGTTTCCCCCACACTTAAACCAAAATCTCAATCCCAAAATAAAGCACCATAAAGAACAAGTGAAATTGCTCTCCTAAGCCTAAGTTAAGGATGTGAAATTGTTTTACACTTTATTAGGCTATGATGTTAGGGTGATAACAAAGAAACAGGATAAAAGGCTCAAAGTGGCTAGCAAGGGAGTGATGTACGAGGGTGGCTATATGGGTTAGTAGCTAAAACAAAAACAATGCCTCAATCATATCCAGAGATGCATGCACCAATCCAATGTTTCAGACAAGAATTCAAGCAAGTTCTAGCAAGTACAAATGAGAAGTACACACATGAAAGATAAGTGACATGTAATGGGGCCACCAATTAAAGCTCAAAAGCTTACAAGGTATGCCACAAACTCATTTTAAGTCAAACGATCATTCACCAAAACCAACAGAAAAACTCATGGTATGCATTCTCTTTGTGTTTCAATCAAGCAATTCACTAACTATTAACTAAATCCAATAAATAAATGTAAGGAAACCAAATAAAACATCAAGCATGCTTACTAACAACGAAGTCATATTTATACAAACTGAGCACAGAACATAATGCAAAGAACACAATATAAACAACACAGAAACATAAGATAGAAGAAAATGAAAGGAAATACAAACAGCGGTGTAGTGGTGGTTCAATCGAACTCCTCCTCATCTGAGTCCTCAATCGGCTTCTTTCCCTTCCCCTTTGCGGCTGCCTTCTTCCCGCCACCCAAGCACGAGAAGATCTGAGTTAGCTTGCTCATGATCCTCTTCTCCGAGTTTGCCACTGTCTGAGTGACATGGGTTTTGAGTTCCTTTTTGAGGGCGGCATTGGAAGTTGCTCCCTCCTCTCTCAACCGTGCGCCCATGTCCTCAATTGCCTGAAGGATCTCCCCAGATACCGCCGGAGGCGATGATGGTGGCGGTGATGGAATGTGGGAGTGGGGGTCGAGATTTGGGTTGAGGCGGACATCCGCCTTGACCAAAGCGGCGGCTTCCACCTTGTCCATCCGCACCGCTAGGTCATCAGTGGGAAGCTCCTCCACATATGTAGCTCGGCATGCCCTAGTGATGAGGCATGCAAAGGATAGAGCGTCCTTCCTAGCCTTGCGGCGGATGTCATTCATCGTGCTGCATATCAAAGTACCCACACAAACCGATTTCCCCCTGAGCAAACAGTATACCAAGATCATCCGGTTGATCGGAACATCCGAGAAGTGCCCAGTCGACAGAAGGAATGAACAGACCAACCGAAACCAAGCGCGGGCCTCTATAGTCAACATGGAGGAAGCAATGCGCAACCTTGCTGGCGGATTCTCCTTGGATAAGACCCATTCCGCTCCTGGATATGTAATAGCATCCTTGACCTCATCCAAGAACGCGGGAGTAGGGCGCTCAGAGAGTCTCTGGTAGTCATCTCTGCCAACAAAAGGAACTCTGAGGAACGTGGCAATGGCTCGAGGAGATACCGGGACTTGCTTCCCTCTTACATGGACGTGCGGTTGATTGTCCAAGAGCATATTGGCATAGAATTCCCGGACGAGTGAGGCATTAGGGGAGACTTGTTTTTCCAATACGAACCCCCATTGGTGGCTTTCGATTGCTGCCAACACTCCATCTAGAACATGCTTTGGTGAATTGCAGTAATTCAGGACCGCCTCCGCAATCACCGCTCTGTCCTCCATTTGCTCCCGATGAACCCATTCAGCTTCAAGGCAGGCGAATCGGAATGGGTCATTTGACTCCGCAGCTAGTTCCTCCTCTGAGTAGGGTGCTATGGCTGGTCTTTTTCCTTTAGACTATTTTGGAGCCATATGCAAAATAGAGGAATAGCCAGTATACCAAAAAGGGAAGCACACACATTAGCGTTAAAGAGAAGCACACGCAAGCACATGTATAGTATATGTAGTGTTGGGATTGTGTAAGAAGTAATGCAAGCAATGAAAGCAAGAGGTATTAACAATGCAAAAAGAGTCTTGGTGTTGAGTTATGCAAAAAATCACATTTTCCCTATCCTAAACCCACTTAGGCATTTTATCAAACACTTAGAATGCAATGTGCACATGCTCAAGAATCATTAAACCAAATTGACTTTGATCAAAACCAAAATAGTAAAATTATTCTAAGCACATGAAACCCTAATTCTTAATCAAGAATTATTCACACTCTCTCAACTAATGAGCCAATGCATTAATCAACACATAAACCCAAAAAACCCCAGCTAAACACAATTTAATCCCTTAATCAAGAAACCAAAATGCATTCAAGGCATAATCAAAATAAGCAAGTATGAATCCACACAAGCAAATTTTAATAGCACTTAAAAACCCAAGAGAGTGAGAAGCAAGAACACATTCAAGTAGTGGGTTTCAAGAGAAAATGGGGTTTTGACATTCCCCAACACCAAGAATGAGAGAACTACTCAACCATAATTAAAAAGAAGAAATGAAATGAAGAAGTAAGAACAATCACAATGTTGGAAATGAAAATGGAAATATATTTAAATTTGGAGAAATGTAGATTGATGTAATAACAAAGTGCAAAGAACAAAAATGGAAAAGTAAAGTATAGAGAAAATGGAAATTCTAGAGAGAAGGGAGAGCTTCTCTCTCTAAAATAAAATAACCTAAACTAAGACTAAAGAAAAGGTGTGAAAAAGTGTCTCAGCAAAATTACAAAAGTTTCATTAATACAAAGCTAGAGGGACCAATTTGCAAAATTATGCAAAATTTGATGATGTTGTCAGGACTTGGTGGCTAGCGACCAACACAACATTTTCAATATTAAGTTGCTTTCTCTGACTTGCCAATGTGTCCGCTCCTTCGCTCCAACGCTCCCAATGCTCCCAAGACTCGAATTAGCTCCGGCCTAGACTCCTGAAATCACAAAACACTACCCAAGAGTGCATCAAAAGATAATAAGACCAAGGTGTCACTAACAAGCCTCAAAAAGATGTAAAATTGCCACACCAACCAAGAAAGTGAAAATATGCAAAAACAAAGCAAACAATTATTATTAATGCAATAAAGGATGCAAGATGGACATATATGGATAAAGAACGCACAGAATTTCGCATCCTATCACATACCAGTCACAATTAAACAAGACAACATTTTTTGGAGTTGGGTCCGCACCCACATATTCCAACTCCAATACTTGTCCGAGTACCGAGTACCAGGTTTTCTCCCCAGTACCAGCATCCCCTCTAATGCATACTCCACTATTGTACGTGGTCTTCTCACGACCCCACTCAAGGGTGTGAAATTTATAACTGTTCACATGGAAAATTGGCCATGAAAAAGTTACATTGGTGGGACCCCAAACTAAGCTTTTGATATGAGGATTAGTTACATTATTGTCATGATTGAGCACCTACGTTGTCAAAAATGAGCATATAAGCATAAAAATTGAATTTTATCTTCAGATAAATCAAAGATTGATAGTAGAAGGATTATAAACTTACAAATGAATTGAACCATTGAGGGAATTTGTGATACCCCGTATCATAGTGTCCCTTAGGAAGGACTCTCTTTAGGACGCGTCAGAAACACGTCAGCAAGTTGCTGTCAGAGGGGGCTCGCTAGCGAGCAGTCAGCGCCCGCTAGCGAGAAGCTCGTCGCTAGCGACCATGTGTTAGTCGCTAGCGACCAAGTCGAAGTCCCACATTGGTTGCAGCATGCTGTCAGCCTTCCCCCCTCACCCTATATATAGGAGTGGTAGTCAAGCTTTTTCTTCACACCTCCTTCTTCCACCTTTTTCAAGAACAGTGCTTTTGGGCGTTCTTTCTCTATAAAGGAAACTATGTCGGAGTGAGGTTCTGACGCCTTGGGGATTTCTCAGTACGAGAAAAGTTCCCGATGGTGAGTAAAGAGCGGGCATTTCAGCCCTTCCTGCGCGAAGCGCGCTAGCGGCCAAGAGAGGCTCGCTAGCGAGCTTGTCCGCGCTAGCGGCCAAGAGAGGTGCGCTAGCGAGCGTGACAGTCGCGTCCTCAGTTCAAGTTTTGTTTCCTTTTTCTGCAGGGGTCCTAATGGGTCCTTTTTGCACTCCATGTGCGAACGCAGTGCCGCTGGCTGGAGCCGGAGCTGACGGTACTACTCAGTGTCAGAAATATCCAGGTGAGTGGAGGTCTTGTATGTAGCGTAGCATTGATGGCATATATTTATGTTTGATAATTAGATAATTAGGAAAGATAATAATAAAGTTATTATGCATGTGTTTGTATGTAGAGTAGTAGTAGAATTAGTAAAATGTTAGGTGGTTAGAGTAGAATAGTAGAGACTGATGTTTTTATGCTATGTATGTTGTGTATATGATTTGCTGATTGGTTGGTTGTTTATTGGTTATGATATAACATGTGATTAAGATAAATATAAGATAGATAAATAGATTATAAATAGAATTCATGACATATATGATTGCTTGAGTGAGTTATGTGCTGACTGTCTAGAGTAGTTACGCTGCCCCTGATTAGTACACGTCAGACGCTATGGCCGGTGGTCAGTCCCGGTATTTTAGTATGGTTTACTAATTAGCGGTGAGTCTCCCGAGCCCGCCAAGTACGTTCCGATCCCAGTTATCGAATGGCTTGGTTACAGATACAGTTATACCCCACGAGGGTCAGTTATGAGTAAACTCATGCCGCGCGCTGAGTCAGATTTAATTATGCCTATGCTGAGCTCTGGGTGACAGATTACAGATATAGTATACAGTAAAGGGCTTGGTATGCAGGCTTGAGTGTGACAGCTCGACATGATATTGATTGTATGGTTTATAACATGCTAATCTGTGATATATGTGTTATGAATGTTGCATTGCATGCA
The DNA here is from genome assembly GCA_013621005.1 of Aeschynomene evenia. Classification (NCBI taxonomy): domain Eukaryota; kingdom Viridiplantae; phylum Streptophyta; class Magnoliopsida; order Fabales; family Fabaceae; genus Aeschynomene; species Aeschynomene evenia. The sequence goes on from CM024270.1 coordinate 14,225,506, forward strand.
TGTTCCCCATCACTGAGTTGATGACTCACCCCTCATCAACCATATTTCAGAGTACGATCCCGCAGTAGACGAGGAGCCGTTAATCTACTAGAGGTCGCACAGCTATTATCTGGGTGAGCTCCGACTTGATCGTGGAGTCTTAGTTATGGTTTATGTTTTATTCCAGTTATCATTTTCTTAGACTATTCAGTTTCAGTTGTAATAGTTGCTCCAGACTTTAGAGGCAGGTTTTCCTTTTTCAGTTATGTTTCAGATATCAGTTATACAGTTATATAATACCATTAGTTTATACAATTATCAGCTCGCATATTTATTATATTCTTTAACTTCTATGCCCTAGTAGCGTGTTCGTTGGGATAGTGCCCTTCGCACGGACACCCCTAAGTGCAGGGTGTTACAGAATTCTTCAAGTGTATGATTCTGATTGGTTTGTTCAAAAAATCTGTTGACATTAAGTAGAAGTAGAAGATTTTTAAGAAAACATTCACTACTATGTATAAAAACATTATTGAAATGATGAATGAGATATGTCACTTACTTTCAATAAGCTAGGTTCCACTTCATCAGAGTTGATCAGAACATGTAGGTGTGCTGCATGTTTTTCTCTATCAGTGAGCCAATCGTTTGTGGGTTTATTAGTACCACGTCCAGGTTGATTAAACACAGACAAAGTAGACAGATATGAAGTTTCACCTCCATCATTATTGCGGCATACTGCTGTTCTTTTGGAATGAACATGTGGCTCAAAATAAAATGAACTGAAGAAAGACGTCTCGTTCGATAGATAAGCTTCACATATTGACCCTTCAACACGAGCTCGATTCTTGACAGTTCTCTTAAAGGTCCCCATATTTCTTTCGAAGGGGTACATCCATCTATATTGAACTGGCCCACATACTTTCGCTTCATAAGCCAAGTGCACAGGTAAGTGTTCCATTGAGTCAAAGAAAGAGGGGGGAAATTCTTTCCAACTAGCACAAAATTACATGAATATTTTGCTCCATCACTTCCAGATCATGGGACCTCAGTGTGGTAGAACACAAATCACAAAAGAACAAACTTAGCTCAGTCAACGGTTTCCACACATGTAAAGGTAACTCTCAAATGCTAATGGAAGCAAACACTCCATAAATACATGACAATCGTGACTTTTCATCCCACGAAACTTTCCCTGAGCAACATCCACACACCTACATAGGTTTGAAGCATAGTCATCTGACATTCTCAATTCTTGCACCCATTTACGCACAGATTGCCTCTGCACAAGATTTAGAACATAGCTTACCGTCGGCTTAACAACACGACCATCCCATGTCTCTTGTAAATGTTGCTCGGGTCGTCGACAGTACTCTGTTAAGTCAAGTCTTGTCTTTAGATTATCCTTAGTCTTGTCACTATCCATAACAGTATTCATGATGTTATCACAAACATTCTTCTCCACATGCATGACATCTAGACAGTGACGAACAAGATTATCTTTCCAATAGGGTAACTCCCACAATATGCTCTGCTTAGTCCAGTTATGCTCCACACCATATCCTGGAAATTTGACTACTTTACACAATTCGGTTATCTTAGGAAGATTTTTAACTCTGGCCCAGACTTGTCTTCCACTAAGCCTAACAGGTGGTTCTTTATGTTCAACACAGTTTCGCTTAAACCCATACCTGTTATTCCTAAATGCATGATCATTTTGCAAGAATCTCCTATGACAATCAAACAATGAGTTCTTACCTCCATTCTTTAGAGTGAAGGCTATTGTATCTTCTATGCAAATTGGACATGCTAATTTCCCCTGTGTTATCCATCCAGACAACATACCATAAGCAGGAAAGTCATTAATTGTCCACATCAATGCTGCTCTTAGCATGAAGTTTTCTTTGGTGGAAACATCATAAGTCAAGACTTCATTGTGCCACAACTGTTTCAATTCATCTATGAGTGGCTGAAGGAACACATAAATTTTATCTTTTGGATTATCTGGGCTAGGAATTACACATGTTAAAAACATGTAGAGATCTTTCATGCACATCTCATGAGGGAGGTTGTAAGGGGTAACAACAACAGGCCAACAAGAATAGGGTTTGTTAAATAAATTATTTAGCGTGAACCCATCTGAACAAAGCCCTAATCTAACATTTCGCGGATCATTTGCAAATTGAGGGTGACACCTCTCAAAATGCTTCCAAGCTTCACAATGAGAAGGATGCATCATTATCCTATCACTTCTCCTATTCTCATAATGCCACCTCATGTGAGGTGCAGAACTCATAGAGGCATACAAACGTTTTAACCTAGGAATAAGGGGCAAATAGTGCATCATTTTGTTGGGAATATTCTTATACCTCCCATTTCCCGCTCTTCTAGGTTTGAACCTGGGAGCCTAACAGAATTTACATTCAACTAATTCAATATCATCCTTATAGTACAATATTCAACCGTTCATGCAACTATCAATTTTCTCTGATTTAAACTCAAGTTTTGAAACTAATTTCTTCGCCCTATAATAGTCCATGGGAATTGACTCAGACCGTGGACTGGCATCACTCATTAAAGTTGCTCATTGATCAAACGAACTTTGACTCTGGTTTCCCTCAGACTTACAGACAACATCCTAATTGACAATTCAGAAAGGGCTAAACCCTTCCAAATGGGTGTCTTCGCAGATTCTAACAAAGAAAAAGACCTTTGCACCTCAGGATTTGGTTCCTCCTCTCGGGGTTCATTATAATCTTGATGATGTTGCCCCCCAAAGGCATAATGGATCATTTCTTCATAACACCCAGGATTATCACCCCAATTGAAATTACCATCCCCATATTGTTCAACATCAAACCCACTTGAACTACCTCCGACAAACTGATCCTCTACTGACTCTACTTCCCCATGAATTGTCCATACATAATAATTATCATAAATCCTTTTTTGTATAGATGAACCTTAATCATGTCAAAATCATTAAAAAAAAAAACCCTACAAATACACTTGACACATGGACACTTGACTTTTCCCTCAGACCGAAATTGTTCAGACATAGAAGCAAATCTCACAAACTCTTCAACTCCAGCATAGAATTTCGGCTTAATTCCCCCTATTCGGGTGTAACCTATCATACATCCATGATCTATTTGTTGATGACATTGTCCTTGAATTATTAGAGAATCCTAAAATGAGAAGTATGATTACTGTTATTATTAATGTTGTTCTAGTTAATCTCACAATTTATACGAAATTTATGATAACTTATGACTTTTACAATTAAATGATAACCCAAACAAAATTTCGACAGAGTTTTCCCTTAATTTTGGATAACTTAACAACAATGATTCATTATTATTTTAACAAACAAAATTTTGACACAATCTCCCCTTAATCTTAACAAAAATTCTCATTTAATTTATGATTTAATCAACCAGTATTGCCGGAGTTTAAGGATCAGTCTCAGACTAAGTCATCTCCCCTAAGGTTTTTGCAACATAACAACAAAATCATATGATTTAAAGGGAAAAATAAACATACCGATATAACCGTAAGCTCCTAATAAATCGTAAGCTCCTTGAACCGTACGCTCCAAATGCCGAACTATAGACTAATATACTCATAACATTTCAAAAATATATTTTATTGAAAAATTACTTACTTTAAATAATATATAAGTTTGTTAAACATTTTTTATTGTTAACTATACAAACAAATGTGAGATACGAAAAGAAATTGCTTGTATATACATAATATATACATACAAATGAAAATATATAATGTGAGGAAGTACAAGTAGTATGAATGAATGTGAGAGTTTTTTCAAACACAATTTTCAAATAAACATTAAATATAAAAATACAATTATATCATTAATACAAAAATATATTTTGAGATTTTCAAAACACTTTTTAAAAACAGTTTTTTTACAAAAGCTTTTTTTTTAAAACACTTTTTAAAAAAACTGTTTTTTTAAAATAAAATTTTCAAAACAGTTTTTTAAAACTATTTTTTTAACAAAGCATTTTTTAAAATTGGTTTTTTAAAAACAGTTTTTAAAAAAATAAAAGTAAAAAATAAAATCTAAAATTATTAAAATATAAAAATAAATACAGAAATTATAAAAATAAATTTATTAATACAAAAAATTATTAAATCGAAAAATACATAATTATAAAAAAATTATAAAATACATTTTATAAATTTACAGATTTTAGAAATATATATAAAAATATAAAACAAATATCTAAGAAAATGAAAAATAATTAAAAACATTAAGAAAAATTACCTAATTGAAGACAACCGTTGGGAGAGCTTTTCACGGCGATTGGCGGTGCTCCAACGTCGGTAGGCGGCGGTGGAGAGCTATAAAAAATGAGTTCTCATTAGAGATCTCAAAAAAAAATTCTAAACCGATTAAAATGTAGAGGAGAGAGAGACTAACATGTTGGTACTTTCCGGTGGACGAACAGGTGGCGGATGGCGGCGAAAATCGCCAAAAAACGCGGCAGTGAAAGAGAGGAAACGGAGAAGAGAGAGAGAAAGCGCAGGCGTAATGAGAAAGAAGAAGACGTTGTCTCCTCATATGTTAGGATTATCGATGGATGGAATTTAATCCATCCACCGATAACGTCGCTGATAACCAACGTGTCATTAATTGAAACGATGAGTTTCAATTATCGGCGGATGAAATTAATAAAATCCATCGATAATGTCCTCCCCATATTATGGTTTAGGGTTTAGGTCATTATTGGCGGATAATTTCTGCCGATAATTAATAGGTAGGGTTAGGGTTTAGGTTAAAGGGGTGTATTGACGGATCGATTCATCTTCATCCGTCAATAAAAGGAATCTTACCCTGGCCCAGACTTATTCAAATACCCTAAGGCCAGAGTTAAAAACAATAAATCCTAGTCCATAAAAACTAAGGTAGCCAACTTTAGGCCTAAGCAACCAATCAAAAGGCCACCCCTTCCAGGGACTTCTTCAAGATCTGCTGACAAAATGGGTGATGGTGATGGAGACAATTGAGGCTTCAAGATGATTTTAACCCCTTCTTTCAAGAAGTGTTGAAGCATGTTTAGTTTGTTGAATATTTTTTGTGGCTGTATTTTGGTGCAAGTTGTAGTGACTGAATTATGTTTGGTTGCAGTTGTATTATGCATGGTGTTTCTATTTTGTGTAGTTGTGCACATGTTAGTACATGGTGCAGTAGTAATTAGTATGTGGATAATATGATATGATATTTTAACTATTTGGGCACAATGAATCAATGGATGCTATATTTTCACACAAAATACCTTACATACTAAATTACATTGTTAGATTCCAATTACAATTCCAAAACACAGGTTTACTAAATTACATTGTTTGATTACAAATAACAACATAAATCCATCAATTACAATTTTGTATTTCATATTTCATATTTTATGAAGATACCCTAAACATAAGACCAACAATTATCAGAATAAACTCAGCCAACCCCCATTCCTTTATACAGTAACGCTACACGTACAACCAATATACATCCAACTCATCCAACAAAAATACGCATTAATTTCATTCCATTAATTTCGCACACATCTTAATTTCCATTCTCCACTAAATATGCAATCATGATTTCCTTCATTTTTAAATAGAATCTCATATTTATTATCTTTCCTTTTTTGACATCACTAATTATGTTTCATAATTTTTATTTTTTTGCGTTACGTCCACTCCTGCTTTATATTTTCACGTCCAAACACCCTTATTGCATAGCACACATTGAAACCTAATACAAATGTTCAAAGAAGCACACATCATATTTAAATAATAGCACACAACATATTAAAAGAATAAGACACATTAAAACACAATACACATGTTCATATAAACACACATCATATTTAAAAAAAAATGCATAAAAAAGATAGCACACATCACATTCAAAGAATAACACGTATTGATACTAAACACACATGTTAATATAAGTACAATCAGATTAAAACAATAACACACATTGTATTAATGTCTATACGTTGGACGTATATACGATTTACATAGATTGTTTAAGCAATGCGTATCAATTTTACACTCCATTTTACACATTGAAAAAGTAGCACACATCTCATAAAAAATACACTTGTATATATTAACTTAGCACACATCTAACGAATTACCAAACAAGGATAAAATGAGACACACATGCTCGAACCTCAGAGTAATAAAATAAATAAAAATAGCATACACCATTTTACACTCATATCAAATAAAACAAACGGTAGATGAGATTCCAATTTTACAAAATCGTGATTTTTAATATATTATTTGTCATCAAGAATATTAAAAAAAAATTAGCAATGAAGGGAAAAAAAAGGATATAAGAATACAACATAAAAATTAAAACGGTTCTCACTTGGACCATAGTTTCACTTAATTCTGTTAGCTCCAAGAACCCTACATTGTCATAAGATGTTTTGAATGATAAAAATCTTTAAGTGTTGGATAAGAATTTTGCTTTTGAATACTAATGGTTTCATCAAGTGTTTCAGGAGGTTAACCTATGAGGTATTAAAAATATTAAGAAAACACTTGAAGCAAAAGAGCACCCAAGAGGCGCATAGCACAAGCTAAAGCTAGAGGCTCATAGCATAAGCTCAAAGCATCAAGGGAAGCTTCTTGCACCACAAGCAAGCTATAGGTGGAGCATAGCATAAGCTCAAAGCATCAAGGGAAGCTTCTTGCACCACAAGCAAGCTATAGGTGGAGCATAGCATAAGCTCAAGACACCAAGGGAAGCTTCTTGCAACACAAGCTACCTCTAAGTGGAGCAAAATACAAGCTCAACACATCTAGGAAGCTCAAGCAAGCTCAAGCTAGTAAGCAAAGCTACCTAGCAACCAAAGCTAATCACCTAGGCTTGGTGATAGTAGAACAAGCTAAGCACACCAAGGGAGCTCAAGCAAGCTCAAGTAAGCATAGGCGCATGGAAGCATGAGCTCAAGCATTAAAGAAAAGTTCAAAGTTTCCTTATTTGGAAGTGGACTTTGATGCCTATAAATACCCCATCATTTGACAAGAGCATCAAGAGAATCAAGAACAAAAAAGCTGAAACTCTGTCAAAAATTCTAACAACTATTTGTACTCGAATTCATATACATTTAGATCAAAAGGGGTAGTTTGTAAGATTTTAGCTAAGAACAATTTGAATATTCTTGCATTTGCAAGTTAAGCTTTGAAGATCAAATAAGAGCAAAACATAGTTGCATCTAAGTTCTTATTTGATTCTTAGAATCACAAGAATCTCTTCAATTTATAGTTTGTACAAGTCCTTCTAGTTGTGAAGGCAGAAGACCTTGAAGGTTCAAGGTAGGGTAGAAAGACCTTCAGTGTTGAAGGCAAGGAAGTCATCTCTAGGTTGAGATGCACTTAGTCACTTCAAGTGTGAAGTGCAAGAAGTCCCCAGTGGTGTGCTGAGGCAGAAATCCTTCAAGTGTTTGGAGGTGGTGATTAGTAAACTGTCAAGTGAAGCTTGAGGACTGGAGTAGGCACATTGCCGAACCAGTATAAAAACTTATTGTGTGCACTCTCTCTACCTTTATCTTTTACATAGCATTGTCGCATAACATAGAGCACACACACTTGCACCTAACTTGATTAAAATAACATAACTTAGCCACCTAGAGCCAAAGCTCAAAGGCTACATCAATTAACTTAATCTACAAGCAAAAAGTGATTATAACATAATCAAGCCTTACACCTAAGGCTAAGCTAATTCAAAACTTAAGCTTGCATCATTCTCTAATCCGCTGCACTCTATAACTAGACAAGCTTATAGCTTGATCAGAATTGCAAGTTTCAGGAAGCAAAGTTTTTAAGCAGACGTGATTCAACCCCCCTTCTCACGTCACAAGCACCTTCAATTGGCATCAGAGCTCGGCCTTGGGGTTGAGCACTCTAACAAGTGTTAAGGAAAAGATCAAGGGACCTATGGCAACTAACAACGCATACATTGCTGATGGCGCCTCAACAAGCGGACCACCATTGTTCCTGGGTGGTGACTATGGATATTGGAGGGATAGGATGACACTATTCATCCAATTCAATAGCCTGGATTTGTGGGACATTGTAGAAAATGGAGACAATCCAGTTCCATCAGGGCCTAAACTCACATGGACAGCTTCACAGAAGGAGCAGGTCCAGATGAACAAGAAAGCTAAGTACATACTCCTATGTGCTTTAACCAAAGAAGAATACAACAAGATAGTGTCTTGTGATTCAGCAAAGGAGATATGGGACAGACTTGAAGTATTGCATGAAGGCACCAGTCAGGTTAAGGAGACAAAGATATCTATGCTTGTACATAAGTATGAGTCCTTCAAAATGGAACAAGGCGAAAGCATAGATGACCTAGCAGTCAGATTCCTCAATATAATAAATCAACTTAAAGTGCTTGGGAAAACATATCCAACCTCAGAAATGGCTATGAAAATCCTAAGAAGTCTGACTCCAAAATGGAGACCAAAAGTGACAACTATTCAAGAGGCCAAGGACCTCAAGAAACTCGGTCTAGATGAACTCCTCGGGTCTCTAAAGACTCATGAGATAGAGTTAGCTACAGAAGAAGAGTCAAGCTCCTCTAAACACCAAAAGACCTTGGCTCTCAAGAGCACCTCTGTCAGGAAACACAACAAAAACAAGGCTCTTAAGGTAATTGAAGAATCTGAAATAGAAGAAGAGTCAGAAGAGGACTTGGATGAAGAAGAGATGTCCATGCTTGTCAGGAAGATGACAAGAGCATGGAAGAATCGCTCCAAAAAGGGAAAAGAGGCTCTAGCCAGAAAGGAGAAGAAGGGAAAGACCAAGCTAGAAAACACCACTTGCTTTCAGTGTGGTGAAAATGGGCACTTCAAGAATGATTGTCCCAAGAACAAGCAGACCAAGAAGAAGTTCTTCAAAAAGAAAAAGGCCTTGGCTGCAACGTGCAGTGAGTCAGAGGCTGAAGACTCAGACTCAGAGGAAAAAATAGAGGAGGAAGCTAACCTCTACTTCATGGCAGATGCTCACACTGACTCTAACTCTGACTCTAGTGATGAAGATACTGAGGTAAATTTCGATATTCCCTCTCCTTCTTACCATGAGCTCTCTAATCTTTACGATGAGTTGTTGATGGATTCAAAGCAGCTCACAACTCATTTTTTGACCACTAAAAAGGCTTTAAAAAATTGTGAGTCAAAAAATGAGCTGTTAAAGTCTAAAAATGAGAAGCTTGAACAAGAACTCCAAGAGATGATAAAAGATAATATCAGTCTTGGTGAGTTATGCAAACAACTTGAAACAGATGCTTCTGTGTTTGTGGAGAAGGCTGAGACTGCCATGTACCAAGCACAGAAGACAAACGTACTTCTCATCAAAGACTTAGAAAAAATGGTGAATGGAACCAAGATGCTGGACATGATGCTAGGTGGGCAAAAGCCATACTTAGATCACACAGGCCTTGGGTACACACCAGTGTTTCATGAAGACACTTTGATACCACCAACAGATAGAGAGCCTATACCTACCTGTCTTTTTTGTTTTAAACATGGGCATAGCAGAGAGATATGTCCAATGCTCAAAAGAGGAACCACATCCAAAGCCAAGAGTGGCACTAGGAAAGGTACCTCCAAGAGAAACTGGAACTCTCAGCAGCCTAAGCCAAAGGCTGGAAAGGCTAACACAAAAGGACCCAAGAAGGCATGGGTACCTAAAAACTCTTCATCTGTGAATGCAGGAACATCAAGCTCGGGTAAACCATCAGGAGCAGCATCCACCTCTTCAAGATGAGAAATGGTACCTGGACAGTGGCTGCTCAAGGCACATGACTAGGAGCAAGCACTGGTTCAAAGAGGTCAAATCAAAAAGAAAAGGAACAGTGCGCTTCGGTGGTGGAGCCAAAGGCAAGATCATTGGTAAGGGAAATGTAGGTAAAACTCAAACCCATCAAATATCTGATGTTTTACTCGTAGATGGCCTGACTCACAATCTCTTAAGCATAAGTCAATTTTGAGACAATGGCTTAAAGGTTGAGTTTCTTGCTAAGTATTGTAATGTGATAGATCTTGCAACTGGCAAGGTAATCCTTGAGGGAAGAAGACTAGGCAACACCTATGTCATCTACCTAGAGGACCTTCTAGATCAAGACGTGAAGTGTCTTGCATCCATTGAGGATGACAAGTGGCTCTGGCATAAGAAGCTAGGTCATGCCCATATGAAACTGCTTTCTGAGCTATCTCAGAAAAGCTTAGTCAAAGGGCTTCCCAAGATCCGTTATGACAAGGACTCCACCTGTGATTTCTGTGAGAAGGGAAACAGACCAAAGCCTCCTTTCAGAGCAAGAAAGTAGTCTCAACTACGAAACCACTTGAGCTACTTCACATGGATCTAGTTGGACCTATTAGGACAGCTTCACTAGCAGGGAAACATTACTGCCTTGTCATAGTAGATAATTTCACCAGATTCACATGGGTTATTTTCTTGGCGCATAAGGATGAGACTTTTGAAAAATTTAAAACCTTTGTGAAAACAATTTCAAATGAAAAGGGCTCTCACATCATCACCATTCGTTCTGACCATGGTGGTGAATTTGAAAACAAAGCTTTTGAAAAATTTTGTGAGAACCTAGGCATTGCTCATCAGTTCTCATCTCCTAGAACTCCACAGCAAAATGGAGTAGCTGAGAGAAAGAACCGAAGCCTCATCGAGATGGCAAGAACAATGCTTTTAGAAAGTGGTTTATCAAAGGGTTTCTGGGCGGAAGCTGTCAACACAGCTTGTTACATCCAAAACCGTGTTTTTCTAAGACCAAGTCTCAACAAGACACCTTATGAGCTTTGGAAAGGAAGAACACCCAACATCTCTTACTTCCATATTTTTGGCTCACCTTGCTTTATCCTGAACACACGGGACAAACTATCAAAGTTTTGATTCCAAATCCGATGAAGGAGTGTTTCTAGGATACTCTGTTGTATCCAGAGCTTACAGGGTCTATAACAAACAACGAAGAACGGTCAAAGAAACCATTCACATAAGTTCAAGGAACTCAAAAATGATATCAAACATACAGTGGAGGACCTTGAAGAAAGACTAAGAGACCTAGTAATAGAGCCTAAGCAGTGCAACATCAACCACCACTCAAGGATGATGAGATGATTTCCCAATTGTCAAGAAGTCACCTAACACAGGGGGAGACGCTCAAAATAACATTGTAGCTCCAAAACCAACACACCTCAAAGCAATGAGGTAAACCAGAGGTGGCGCCATCCTCACCCATTAGAGGGTACAGGGGTGTCAATGACCTAAGAACAGTTGCAGGAAATCAAATCTTAGGAGATCTTCACTAGGTGTCAGAACCAGAAGGTCTATAACCTTTGACGCAACTATGCTTTAGTCTCAGAAGTAGAACCTGAAACCATCCAAGAAGCCTTGGATGAACCTAAGTTGGGTAGCTGCCATGCAAGAAGAACTTAACCAGTTCGAGAAGAGCAATGTATGGACACTTGTGAGGAAACCCAAAGGTTAATCAATCATAGGTACCAAATGGGTGTTCCGAAGCAAGTTAGATGAAGCTGGCAAGTGGTCACAATAAGGCAAGGTTTGTTGCTCAAGGCTACAACCAACAAGAAGGGATAGACTATGATGAGACATTTGCCCGGTTGCAAGGCTGGAGGCGATAAGAATGCTACTAGCATTTGCGGCTCACAAGGGCTACCTCTCAAGTCACCCTTCACCCCCTTCTCATCATACACCACCTTCACCCCTTCACCTCTACAAACACAACCTCCATCCCCACCTTCTCCTCAATTTCGTGTTTCTCTACCACCTCCACCACTTCTTCACAACTTCATAGTTCAAACTTAGAGGCACTCCATTTACTCTTGAAGAAGTTTCGGATGATGGATTCATGTCTGAAGGAACAATCAACATGATGGTGGATGAATTGCAAGACTTTATGGATGCACCCAATGAGGATAACATGATGGAAGAAGATGAGAATCTTTGAAGAACCGAAAATGTGCAAGAGAATGCAGTTGAAGAGGAGCATGTGGCTCATGAAATTGCTCCACCTCCAAGACAAGCAATTTTTTATCTTTCTCTAGAGGTCATTCGGCCATCATCACCACTCTACAACCTCATCAAGACTTGGTTGCTTCATTTCACAACTTGGAAGTTCAAGGTTTGGGTTACTACCGGCAAAGATCAAGTTCATCTAATGCAAGCCCTAACACCAACACTCTTAGTGAAATTCGGGACCTACTCTTCCTAGCACTTCAAGGCAATAGGCGCTACATGTGAAAGACCACCCTTGTTTGGGTGATTTTGATGGAAAACAAAGGGGGAGAAAAAGTAGAAGAAAAGTACAAGAAGTAGTAGTTCTAAGTAGCTTCTAGTATGATCTTAGTAGTATAGGTGCATACACCTAGGGGAACAAGTAGCTTATTTTATCTCAATTATTTCTCTTTATGCATAACCTTAATCATTTCTTTGTATTTTGCTATTGCATAAGTTAAATTACAAAGTTAAATTCTACTATTTGCTTATCTCTCAATATTATGATTATGCTACTATGAGAAATAATTCCTAAGTCCCCAAGACTTAAGAATAATTTTTCATAATAAGATCAACAAAACTCTTATTCTACCTAAGATTGTTATCATAAACATGGGGAGATTGTTAGCTCCAAGAACCTACATTGTCATAAGATGTTTTGAATGATAAAAATCTTTAAGTGTTGGATAAGAATTTTGCTTGTGAATACTAATGGTTTCATCAAGTGTTTCAGGAGGTTACCTATGAGGTATTAAAAAATATTAAGAAAACACTTGAAGCAAAAGAGCACCCAAGAGGAGCATAGCATAGCCTCAAGCAAGCTAGAGGCGCATAGCACAAGCTAAAGCTAGAGGCTCGTAGCATAAGCTAAAGCTAGAGGCTCATAGCATAAGCTCAAAGCATCAAGGGAAACTTCTTGCACCACAAGCAAGCTATAGGTGGAGCATAGCATAAGCTCAAAGCATCAAGGGAAGCTTCTTGCACCACAAGCAAGCTATAGGTGGAGCATAGCATAAGCTCAAGACCCAAGGGAAGCTTCTTGCAACACAAGCTACCTCTAAGTGGAGCAAAATACAAGCTCAACACATCTAGGAAGCTCAAGCAAGCTCAAGCTAGTAAGCAAAGCTACCTAGCAACCAAAGCTAATCACCTAGGCTTGGTGATAGTAGAACAAGCTAAGCACACCAAGGGAGCTCAAGCAAGATTAAGCTCAAGCAAGCTCAAGTAAGCATAGGCGCATGGAAGCATGAGCTCAAGCATTAAAGACAAGTTCAAAGTTTCCTTATTTGGAAGTGGACTTTGATGCCTATAAATACCCCATCATTTGACAAGAGCATCAAGAGAATCAAGAACAAAAAAGCTGAAACTCTGTCAAAAATTCTAACAACTATTTGTACTCGAATTCATATACATTTAGATCAAAAGGGGTAATTTGTAAGATTTTAGCTAAGAACAATTTGAATATCCTTGCATTAGCAAGTTAAGCTTTGAAGATCAAATAAGAGCAAAACTTATTTGCATCTAAGTTCTTATTTGATTCTTAGAATCACAAGAATCTCTTCAATTTACAGTTTGTACAAGTCCTTCTAGTTGTGAAGGCATAAGTCCTTGAAGGTTCAAGGCAGGGTAGAAAGATCTTCAGTGTTGAAAGCAAGGAAGTCATCTCTAGGTTGAGGTGCAGTTAGTCACTTCAAGTGTGAAGTGCAAGAAGTCCCCAGTGGTGTGCTGAGGCAGAAATCCTTCAAGTGTTTGGAGGTGGTGATTAGTAAACTCTCAAGTGAAGCTTGAGGACTGGAGTAGGCACATTGCCGAACCAGTATAAAAACTTACTGTGTGCACTCTCTCTACCTTTATCTTTTACATAGCATTTTCGCATAACATAGAGCACACACACTTGCACCTAACTTGATTAACATAACATATTTTAGCCACCTAGAGCCAAAGCTCAAAGGCTACATCAATTAACTTAATCTACAAGCAAAAGGTGATTATAACATAATCAAGCCTTACACCTAAGGCTAAGCTAATTCGAAACTTAAGCTTGCATCATTCTCTAATCTGTTGAACTCTATAACTAGACAATCTTATAGCTTGATCAGAATTGCAAGTTTCAGGAAGCAAAGTTTTTAAGCATACGTGATTCAACCCCCCTTCTCACGTCACAAGCACCTTCAAATTCCATCTTTTATGTTTTTTATCTAAATAAATTCAACACACTATGAATCTTGTTGCGTGCTGCAAGAAGGTTACTCTCATTGATGAAATAACATTAGAATTGTGGAAGAACATTGATTTGAGAAGAAAAAAATGAAAGAGACACTGTACATGTGTTGCAGTATTATGTGTGGGTTATTGATATCAAATTCAAAAAGGAAGATAAAATTTATTCTTTCCATATTAATCATCAAGCTGAAATTAAAATCTGCAATACCATTTAATGCATAGTGATTATGGTGCCAAAATTATGATTCATTGTGATTACAATTAAATGTTATACGTGGTTCACCATCGTATTTATGTGAGTTGGATGTATTCAAGTTGTACCACCAACATTTCTCTTTCTTTATATATGAAATTTTCAGTTTTATCTCCAACAATTGTAGCTTTATTTCTACATAGTCAACCTTTCTCCAATGAATGTTGGTTGGGAGCACAAACATCTTCTAAATCACACGCCTTTGCAGCAACAACTCTGCTGTCACAATCAAACACCATGTCCATCCAAGAAAAGAATTTATAAGATTGCAGATTTTTCTAGAATTATTCAACAATAGAGCAACTAATCACAAAATAAAAAAATAAAAATGTATGGGGTTTAACGTAATTCTAAAAATTTAATTACCTTATAGTAAGGGCAGCCAAAGAACAACTTATCTGGGTTCTCAGTTGTTTTTGACTTGTACAAAATTGCATATACTCCACATTTGCATTTTAGGTGTTGTCCTCTAATGTTTTCACCTTTCTTAAAACTCTTAAAACTATTCACACTACTACCACCACCAATACCACCACATCCTTCATTTCAATTCCTATGTCTTGGGCGATTCTCGTTGGAGGTACAATGACTGCTTTCTCCTTGCATCATCATCGGTCAATGTTAGGTTTACAACAGCTAGCAATTCGTACTACAATGGGGGTTTAGGGTTTCAAATGGAAAAGAAAGTAATCGAAGATCACACTTCAAAACGACACCGTTTAGGTTCAAGACTTTAGGAATTGATTTGTCACAATTAGAAACTTCACTAACACATGTCACTTAATGTCTACGTGGCAAAGTTAACGGTCCACTCAAGGTTACTCCGTCAGTCATTAACAAGAGAGTTAATAGAGGGATGAATATGTCTCACGAAATTCAATTTCAATAACTGCGGGACTAATAAAATTTGATCATGAACCGAAGTGGGCACTCAAAATAATTCAGGTACGAATTTGAGTATTTACTCTAACAAATTGTGAAATTCCATGGTATCAACCCAAAGATCAAGAAGAAGAGAGATGAAAAATGTGAAATGAAATATAGTGGAATAAAATGATCAATTATTACAATAACTCATGTCTTATATAGGCCACAAAACTAATAACTAACAACTAATCATCCTTATCGAAAATACAATCATATCCTTTAACACTAATATCTCTAACATCCCCCGCAAGCTAAACGTGAGAGAATTTCGATCATGTTCAGCTTGGAAAGAAAATGTATTACAACTGAAAAATGAATTACAACCCAAATGAAATACAATGATATATCAATCATGATGAGAATGGAGTGAGTCGGTTTGCTGGGATGATCTTCGGTCAAATGCCGCTCCTCGGAGAAATGATGAGACTTAGGAGTCGTGTCGCCGGGATGATCTTTGGTCGAGATAACGCTCCAAGAATAGGCTCTATGGCTCCATGTATGACAATGTTCCATCTCGGGATCAAACAAAAATAGTGGTTCCTAATTCTAATTGTAGCTTTTGACATTCAGTTAAGACGTCTCCACATCACTTGTTGCAAAGAAAGGTTAACGTCCATATGACGTGCATCTACCAATTTTTTTTTTCCTTTTATTTTGGCAGTAGCTTTCAAAGCCAATTTAGGCTATTTTTTTTTCTTAACTACCCTATATATAATGGTCAGAAACTAAAAAGATACAATGTATGAATTGTAGAACTGAATCTTCAATTTGACACATGGTAGTTCTCCTCATAAGGCTTCTTCTCTTCTGCGCTAACGGATACAAAACAGAAAAAGGACCCAAAGAAAATCAAGATACTATCTTTTATTTTCCTGAGTAATGGTTGCTCCCTTAATACTAGTGACATGCATGCATGTTTTCGATTGAAGGCATTGATTGATTTCAAAATGTATGTATGCATGTTGGACGCTTGTTCTGTGTTTCACGTTCTTGCAGCCACTCAGACTCCAGGTGACACCGGTAAAAGATGGTTTCAGGGTACTGCTGATGTTGTAAGGCGCTTCCACTGGTTGTGGGTTGAGAAAAAGGAAATGTTCATCTTCTTGATGGGTTCTGCATGAATGCTTCTTTTGAAGTATTGTTCATAAAGAATCAAAGATGGTGCAATGGAAGAAGCATAAAAAAATAGAAAAGAATATTGGGAAAAAAAATTTCTTGAAGCAGAGTTTGATATGAAAGAAACAATAAAATTGAAAATGGAAAAAGATGAGAAATGAGTTGCTGAAAATCATGGAAATGCAAATGAAGAAGGAATAATTTAGGTGTCGATTGGTTTGTATTTTGATTTTCTGTTTTCATTTTCTGAAAATGATTTTCATTCTCAATTTTTTAACTTTTAGAAAATGTGTTTGGTTTGTGAAAACAAATTCTATTTTCAAATTGGAGAAAATATAGAAAACATGTTTTGTATGTCTATTTTTTTTTTCTAATTTTCAAAAGTTAGATATAAAAGTTTAT
>CM024270.1:14242577-14815179 GCA_013621005.1 Aeschynomene evenia
CCAATCAAAGAAAAATTAATATATTTTGATAGGGAAGCTAAAAAATCACTTTGACATAGAAAGGTAGAATGAATGAAAAAGTGAATGAACCTTTATATGGAATAAACGATGAAATTAGCAGTGCAAGATTGATAGAGATTGAAGGTGGAAGGTGGAAGGTGAAAGGTTGGCAATGTGTGAGAGATATGTTCTTTGTGAAGAAAATGGGATGTTGAAGAAACAAAGAAGTTTTGGAATTTGCATTGGAGAACGTGACTTTCATTTTTGAGGCCAAACCAAATTTGAATAATAAAATAATTGGTCTGGTTAGAGATTGTGTGAGAAGATAATGTTGAAGTAATCAAACGGGAGTCATTAGTATTTGAGATTGAACCTGAATCATTAGAGAAGTGAGGTTTGTGTTGATTAAGTAAATCGAAATGTCCGAAAGAATGGCCCACAAAGCATGTATTGAAGTTCAGTGCATTAAATGCTTTGAATGATTATTGCTCAGCATTAATACATATTTATTTAAAAATATTATTTTAAAATGCATTGATGAAGAGTATTGGAGAAGCATTAAAGAATGAATTAATAAACATTCTCTATGCAGAATATTTAGTTTTACACGTGTGATTTTGTATGATTGACATATAGGCTTTAAGCAGAGAGAAAAATTGCCGGGAAAATTAATTTAGGCGCCATTTGCATAACTTTATATATATATATATATATTAGACGAGACAGTGATCATTCCAAGCTTACATTTGTCTATTTTATTTTACTTGCATTAGTAATTTATTAAATGTCAACTTGTATTAATTAAAAAGAAAAGAAAAGAAGTAAAATTAATGTTAAAAATATATTTAATTTAAAAATATTTGAACTTTATATGGAATTAAATTATTAATACTTTTAGTCTTATAAATTATTAAATTGAATATATTATTTTTATTCTATCAATTTGTTTATTTTAAATGTATATAACATACATTACTATTACAATCTTTATTTAATAATACTTTTTATCGTATCAAATCATATTTTTTTATTTTTGAGTAATTAATATAATTAGTAATATTTAAATTGTACTTGTAAAATTAATTATATTTTATAGTTAAATTAAATGTGTTTAGAGATGGTTATTTTTATTATTTATTTATTTTAATTTTTTTAGTTTTATATTTAGAATTCAAAAAAGTAACTACCTAAATGAGTGTAGTTACTTTTTGGAATTTTCTTTATACAACAGTATAGAAGTATAGATAAAATATAAAATAAATAAATAAATATAGAGACTTTTATGATTGAAAAAGTTTAAAATTTATATAAATTTAACGAGTATTTTATTCAAATTTAATAAAATTAATATTAATTTTTTGAAAATATTAGTAGATAGTTTAGTTATCATTTTTCGACCCCCCTTTGTTCCGTTTCTGGATCCGTCCCTGGTGACTAATGATGACTGATTTTATGGTATACATTACTTGAGCTAGAGCTCATGGCTTGGGAAATTTTTTTTAATTAATGGTGAAGGTGTATTTGTGCACGAGAAGGGGGGGTTGAATCGTGCAAGTTTAAAAATTACTTCTAAAAACTTTTCTTAGAAAGCTGTTTACTCAGAAAGGTGATTTGAGTGTTTGCAGTGGAATAAACTTTCTGACAAGGTTAAGCTTCTGAGAACTTTACCTTTCTGAGAAGTTCCTTTCTGAGAAGTTTATGAAAGTGTTTTAAAGTTGATTTCACTTAAACGCTTTCTGATTTCAACTTAATAGGTTTTCACAATTCTGATTAAGTTAAAAACTTGTTTGTTGGTTTTCTTAGAAAGTAAGAGTTGAAGGAAGAAAAGCTTAACACAAGAAATTTTTATACTGGTTCGGTTTTAACTAACCTACTCCAGTCCTCAACCTTCCGTTGAGAGTTCTTAGATATTCTTCTTATCGTGCCTTCTCAGACAACACTGCCTTTACCACGTAAAGGACTTTCACCACTTCACAATCCGAAGTGGATTTCCTTGCCTCCAACACTAGAGGACTTTCCTTGCCTTAACTTAATTAAGGACTTTACTTGCCTCACAACAGAGGACTTTGCTTGCCTTAAACACTTAAGGACTTAAACTTGCCTCAAAAAATCGAGGACTTAAAACTGCCTTCAAACAACGAAGGACTTAGCGTTTTTCGAGAATAGTTTTTGCTTCGAAAACCAACTACTAAGATTAAGTTACAAACTTAATTTGACCTTAGTAGACTTCTAGATTTAACTTACAAATGTAGAATTTACACCAATACAAACTAGAAGATTTTTGCAAAGTTAGAAGAACAATTTCGTAAAATTGTCTTTCTGAGAAAGTTCTAAGTTTCGCAAATGATTTTCAATTCAGCAGAGTTTTGGCACGTTTAATCAAGAGTTTTTCGCGCAAGAATTTCGTCACAATGCTCTGGAATTGAACTCATATATATAGGCATCAAAGAGCCGCGAAATTAGAAGCTTTCACTTTGCTGATGTGGCTGTCTCTGGCTCAGAACGGCTCCCTGCAACAGTCAGCGCGAAATGAGGAACTTTTCTGACTTGTACAGTGCGCGTGTTCCCACTTCCTTTGCTTGTTGTTTCGAGCTTTCTGAGAATGAATGCTTCATCCATTGAGTCTTGACACTTGGTTGCTTCTGAGTCCAACTTTCTGAGAGATGTACGGACTTCTGAGGCGAACCTTCTGAGGGAAGACCCTTCTGAGAACCACCAGTCGCAAGGTCTTCTGAGACCTTTCTGAGGCGACAGTGTTCTTCTCTCAGAACTGCACTTTCACCTTTTGCGTTTTCTGACTATCCTTTCTGATGTCTTTCACGCCATGATTTCTTCTTGTAATTCATAAGGTTACTCGTTGCTTGTCTTGATCTTACTCATGGATTTGCAAAAGTTTAAGCTTTCTGAGACACTTAGCACACATATTAGCAAAACCTTAAGTAAAATTTTTATACTTATGGCTTACTTTGTTATCATTAAAACTTCTATCTCTCTAAGAGAAATATATCAATTTCTCTCAGAAGGGTTCTGGAGCTTACAATCTCCCCCTTTTTGATGATAACAACTTAAGTCTTAAGATATAATTTTGCTTAAGTTCTGAAGTGTTTCTGATTAAGTTCACAACTTACTCAGAATGCACTTTTGCTTTCTTAGAAACTAACTTAGCTTTCTGAGAGAAGGCTTTGTTATTTTCTTAGAAGGCTTTGATAATCAACAGATAGATATGCAATATATGAGTACTGTTTTAGATTATCAGATTTTTAGCATGTATTTCTTGAGGATTGAATATGTGAATTTCAGAAATACCAAGCTAATGAAAAAGAGATGCAAAAACATGAATAATTTTTCATTAAATTCCAAATGGGGTTACAAACAAAATTTTTGGCTCCCCCTAAATCTGTTACTCCCCTTAATCCTAGGTACTCCCCCTAAATCCTAGGCCTAGTTGTTTATATAGCCAAAATATTATCTATTTTTCTTCTCCCCCTTTGTTACATCAAAAAGGGTGGCTAACATAAACGCCATCATGGACTTAGAGCTGCTACTTTCCTAGCTATAAAGCGAGAAGCCTGCAAATTTCCATCTGGACTTGGGCTTGATCCGCGCCTGGAGGGCATTCTGGAGGTATCTCATTTGAGGTAGAAGGCAGATTTGAAGGAGGAGGACGAGAAATTTCAGCCTCAAGAACAGCATCCACAATGTCAGCTTTTGATATTCAGGAATGCGTTCTTCTTCTTCTTCCTCAGCTTCTGCTTCAGCTTTGTCTTCAGCTCTTTCATAAGCTTCCTCATGAGCTTCCTCTTGAATTTCCTCCATATTGACAGCTACCTCAGAAGAGGTTGTCTCTGGTCGGTTTCAAAAGTGGAACCGAGTTCAAGGAGGCAGGCTGTGACTGAGATGGTTGCCTGCAGCTTTAGAATTTTGTGCAGCAACGAAAGATTAAAGGATGAGAGTTGTGCATGGAGCGCATCCATGATCTCACTTTTTCAGATGGACCCGAGACGGCCCATATTGAGGAGTTGGGACCATTTTTCCCAATTGAAACCAGATCCAATCATAGAGATGTGAGGGAAAAGGTTGGACCAGGTTGATCAAACGTTGAAGGGGGATCTCAGTTGCATCAAGAGATTGATGTTCAAGCTCTTTCTGAGAGTCTTTCTCAGCATTTGACCCTTCCAAGGAGCTAGTGGCAACAAATGCCTCAACTGCTGCGACTCCGGCAGCCATGGTAGCGTCAGCGCCCACCTCTGAGCTGTGCCCAGTGCTGGTGGTCCCTGCCACTTCTACATGTGTTGAGACATGAGTTTCCTCATGTTCTTTGGGGGTCTCAGAAGAAATAGGACCAACATCAGACGTTGGCTCTTTCTGAGAGGAAGAGGGAGGAATTTGTTGTTGCTCTTCCTTTGTTGTTTTTGTGGTTCCTCTTGAATGACTTCAGCCCCGGCTGAGTCTGGATCGGTGATGGTGGTGGATTGCAGTTTCAACTTCTGGGTTCTCAGAAGGTTCATCAATTGCCTCTGGACATCCAGCATCTTCTGAGTCAGGGACTCAGCATCCACTTCAGCCGCCTCAGTAGTGGTGGCTTCAGAAAGATCAGCCATAGAAGCTTCAGGTTGCTTCTTCTTTGGCTCTTTGGCTCTTTCTTTGACTCCCAGCATCTGAGGTCCGATGCTCAATTCGGAACATTGTTGTCACCTTCCTCAGAGGAGGAATCAGCAATATTTCCTCCATGTCCTTGAATGTCTTCTCTGGTGGGAGAGACATGTCCAGAGGGAGAGGAGTGATGAGAAGCTTCTTCTTCTTCAGCGGCAGCGGCAGTGGCAGATCGAAGCCACAGAAATAAGTTCTTTTCCCGTCACAATTGGCGGGATCTGTTTCTGAGTGGTTTTCTTACCCACTCCTTTGTGTGTTTTTCCCTGATAATTCAAGGAATGAAGGAGTTTAGTTCGAAATTTTGTGGGTTTTAAACCAGAAACAGAAACAGGAATAAGTGCAGAAGAAGTTTTAAGAAAAGAGGGTGGAGTTTGAGAATAGGCTTTTACCAAACGACCACGCTTCTTCTTGCCTTCTGGTGGAACGTCTGGGATTTGAGAGACGGAGAGGCTTTCCTCTTTCTGAGTAATGGCGATCGGAAGTCTCTTCTGAGTCCTCAGCCACTTCTGGTTCCTTCGGAGGACTCTTCTGACGTTCCTCAGAGGCCATGCTCCTTGTGATTCTTGTGGGAGAAGGATGGATGATTTTTCTTTTCTTCTTTCCTTCAGAGGGATCAGCTTCCTTTCCCTTTCCTTTCTCGGCCCTAGAAGGCCGTTTGGAGGTTGCTTCTTTCTTAGAAGGCATCGCCTTCTCCTTCTTCTTTGGTTCCTCAGTTTCTGGAACCTTCTTTTTCTTGATGTTGTGGAAAGTGACCATGGTGAATTTGCTGGGGTTAAGGATATACTCATAATCTTCAAGAGGTAGAGAGAGGTAGTTGAAGATTTTGGTGAGAAGGCTTCCGTAGGGAAGACTTGTGAGAGCCCGTTTGGGGTGTGCTTGTCGCATCATATAATTGATCATCATTCTGCCAAAGTCTATCTTCTCCTTCTTTAGCAGATGGTAGAGGAGGCATGCATCCATGATGGTGACGTTGCCCATGTCACCAAGTCGGGGAAGGAGAGTGTGTTGAACGATGGAGAAAACGATTCTTGCTTCTTGTGTGAGATTGGGTACCTTCACGGCTTTGAGTGGTAGGTCACCACTGCCTGTGAGGATTCTCACAATTTCTTCCTCAGAGTCCTTCACTTCCTTGAACCAATCTGGATCATCTGATATGACGGCTCCGCCATTTAAGGTCTTGAAGACTTGGTTGATCTCCGCAGAAGAGAATCTGATGTTGTGGTTAGTCACAAGCTCTTCACGCCTTTGTTTGTAGACCTTTCGATTTGGGAGTAGAAGGCTCGTACTAAGTTAGGATAGCAGACTTCTTCAGAGAGCATAAGTGCAGCCCATCCAGGCTGGCACTGGAATGCAAAACCAAGTTCATCCACGTCGTTGAAGACGCTGAGAGGAAGAACACGACCCATTGCTATGGTTCGTGGAGATAGGTGCTTTTGAAAAGCTCTTGCATCTTCTCATCCTCGTAGAGGATGTTCTCGACAACATCATCCAGCTTGTTCCTCATAACACCCTTAATTTCAGTGGCAATTTCCATTTGAAAGAGGAAAGGATTTTGGATTGGGAAATCGGAGAGATAAAATAGAAGAGAGAATTTTGAGCAC
This sequence comes from Aeschynomene evenia, assembly GCA_013621005.1. NCBI lineage: Eukaryota > Viridiplantae > Streptophyta > Magnoliopsida > Fabales > Fabaceae > Aeschynomene > Aeschynomene evenia. The sequence goes on from CM024270.1 coordinate 14,248,832, forward strand.
GAAAAGACGGATGAAGATGCTTTAAGAGAGTTTTGAAGGCAAAGTGCTCGAATGGAATAGGTCATTGCGTATTTATAGACTATCTCGAGACTAGCCGTTGTCAAAACTTATTTGAAAAGTTACCGTTGGTAACTAAATTTTCGGAAGGCACCCTTCTGAGAGAAGTGGTCCTTCTGAGAATATCTCCTTCTGAGAAACTTTTCAGAAGCACCTTTTCTAAGAGGTGGATCTTCTGAGAGATGATTTTCTCATAACTTATTTTCTGTTATTTTATACAGAAGCTTAGTTCTAATTTTGCTGTCTCAGATTCTAAGCTTAGGACTAAGGGAGTTTCTTCAGAAACTAGTTTTTCCTTAATTCAATACTTTGAACTCCTTAAATTTTGAAGCTTTTTCAGAATATTTAAAACGATCCAACGCTTCTTCTATGGATTCGGGTTCAAGTTCAGAAACCATAGCAAGATTAGTGTAATTCCTTCTGGTTCTTACACCACGCTCGGGATCACCCAGGACTTCATTCTGAGAGACATTTTCAAGTCTCTTGAACCTTTATATCCTTTAGGAATAGGGTTCTGAGAAGTCGACACAGAAGGTTCTCGTTCTGAGTCATCAGAAGCTTGACTTTCTGAGAATCTAAATTCTATTGATGTTTGAGGAATAGATTCATCAGGTTCTGGAGCTTCAATGATGCTTTTAGGTTTCTCTTTAGATGGAGAAGGCTTTTCCATAGATTGGAAATCACTTTCGTCATCTATAAGAATTTTCTTTTTGGCTTTCTCAGAAGAGATATCGAGTTTGTCAAATTCATCTTCTAAGTCAGCAACCTTCTGAGGCAAGTCCTTACTAAGTTCCTTGAACTTAATATGGATTGTCTCTTCAACACATTTGCTCCTCTTGTTATAGACTCTATAGGCTTTAGAGACAGAGGAATATCCTAGGAATACTCCATCATCGGATTTAGGATCAAACTTAGCTAGTTTGTCCTTTGTGTTGAGTATGAAGCACGAAGAACCAAAAACATGAAAATAGGATATGTTCGGTATTTTGTTCTTCCAAAGCTCATAAGGTGTTTTCTTCAGAATTTGTCTCAGAAAGACTCGATTCTGAATATAGCATGAGGTGTTTACAGCCTCAGCCCAAAAACCTTTTGAAAGCCCACTTTCTAAGAGCATTGTTCTTGCCATCTCTTGAAAGCTTCGATTCTTTCTCTCAGCCACTCCATTTTGTTGGGGAGTTCTGGGAGAAGAGAATTCGTGAGCAATGCCCAGATTTTCACAAAACTTTTCAAAAGCGTGATTCTCAAATTCACCTCCATGATCGGATCGTATAGTGTGAATGTGAGAGTCTTTTTCATTTGAAACTCTTTTTGCAAAAGCTTTGAATTTTTCAAATGTTTCCTCCTTAGAAGCTAGAAAGAATACCCAAGTGAATCTAGAATAATCATCCACTATGACAAGACCATAGCGTTTTCCAGAAAGGGAAGCCGTTCTAGTTGGTCCAAAGAGATCCATGTGAAGGAGCTCAAGTGGTTTCTGAGTAGAGATTCCACTTTTGCTTGGAAATGAGGCTTTGGTTTGTTTTCCCTTTTCACAGAAGTCGCAAGTTGCATCCTTCTCGTACTTGATGTTGGGAAGACCCTTTACCAGTCCTTTCTGAGAGAGCTCAGAAAGAAGCTTCATATGGGCGTGACCAAGTTTCTTATGCCAAAGCCACTTGTCTTCTTGGACAGAGACAAGACACTTCACATTTTGATCCTTTAGATCATCTAGATGGATAACATAGATGTTACCAACTCGTTTTCCTTCCAGAACGATCTTGCCATTAGAGAGATTAGTCACATGGCAATATTTGGCATAAAATTCAACCTTTAAGCCTTTGTCACAAAATTGACTAATGCTTAATAGATTGTGTGTTAAGCCATCAACTAAAAGTACATCAGAGATTTGGTGAGAGGAATCCTTACCAACATCTCCTATGGCAGTGACTTTCCCTTTGGCACCATCACCGAATCGCACCGTTCCTCCTTTCTTGGGTTGAAGGTTTCTGAACCAGTGCTTGCTTCCAGTCATGTGCCTTGAGCAGCCACTGTCCAAGTACCACTGCATCTTGGTGGTGGAGCAGTGCTTGTTGATGCACCTGCAGACACAAAGTTCACTGATTTAGGTACCCATGCTTTGTTGGGTCCTTGCTTGTTAGCTTTCTTTGCCTTTTGTCTTCTTTTCTTAGAAGGATTGTGGTTCTGAGACTCAGAAACCTTTTCTTTGCCCTTTTCAGAAGCCTTCGCTTTCTGAGAAGCCTTACCCTTCTGAGAAGGACTTGTCTTCTGAGAAGACTTAGCCTTCTGAGAGTTTTTAACCTTCTTAGCCCTTTTGGGCAGAGAAGTGTTTCCTTTACTTAGCATAGGGCATGTCTCAGATCCATGTCCATCTTTGAAACATGAGATGCACATGCATTGTGATTTAGTTAATGATGGATCAAGGTCATGGGGTTCGAAAACTTCTTCATATCCAAGTCCTCTTTTATCTTTGTAAGGTCTTTGACCTCCAAGTAAAAGAGTCATCATTTTTCCGCCATTGACCATCTTAACTAGATCAGAAGTGAGAAGTTCATTGGTCTTTTGTAATTCTATTAAGGCTAGTTCAGCCTTTTCGACAGTTACAGAAGACATTGTTTCTAAAGCTTGATAGAGATTGTGACTTTCAAGATATCTGTTTTTAAAATCATCTCTTTCAAGTTTTAGATTCTCAACTTCTTGAATCAGTCTAGCATTTTCAGCTTCTAGATGTTTGTAATTTTTCTTTAAGTTGCTGAAACTGTTAGCTAATTCATTTTAGTCTCTCAGAAGCTCTTCATAGAGTTCTGAGACCTCATTGTATGAGTATGAGAGAGGAGGGGAGTTAGGTACCTCTTCTGACTCAGATTCTGTTTCCAGAATATAGTCAGTACCAGCCATGAAGCAGACGTTAGCTTCTTCTTCGTTTGCTGGCTCAGAATCTTCTTCTTCCGAGTCACTCCAAGTAGCAGCCATTGCCTTCTTTTTCTTTATGGGAATAAACTTCTTCTTCCCTTTGTTCTGAGGGCACTCCGTTCTGAAGTGACCCTTTTCTCCACAGCCATAGCATGTGGCTTCAGAAGGCTTTAGCTTTCCTTTCTTAGGAGTAATCTCCTTACCTTTGCTTGGTCTTCTCTTCCAAGCTTTCTTCATTTTTCTGACCAGAAGAGAGATGTCATCTTCTTTTGTTTCTGAGTCTGATTTATCTTCTGACTCAGAAACTTCTTCGGCCTTGAGAGCCTTGGAGGATCTTTTTATTTGGCTTTTAAGAGCCAAACTCTTCTGAGGCTTAGATGAAGAGGATGGTCCTCCAAGCAATCCTTCTAGCCCAATCTCATGTGTTCTGAGTGAGCCGAATAATACATCCAAACCAAGCTGATTTAGATACTTGGCTTCTTGGATTGCTGTAACTTTTGGACGCCATTTTGAGGAGAGGCTTCTGAGAAATTTTCTTACCATTTCAGCGTTTGAGTAAGTCTTTCCCAAGACTTTGAGCTGATTGATGATGTGAAGAAACCGTATTGACATGCTGTCAATGGTTTCATCTTGTTGCATGCAGAAGGATTCGTACTTGTGTACGAGCATAGATATCTTTGTTTCCTTGACTTCGTCATTTCCTTCATGCAGCATGTGAAGCCTTTCCCATATCTCATGTGCTGTATCACACGACACTATCTTGTCGTATTCTACCTTGGGTAGTGCACATAGTAGAATGTACTTGGCCTTGAAATTCAGCTGAATCTTCTCTTTCATTTCTTGAGTCCATTCATCCTTGGGAACTCGTCTGGTGTAAGTTCTGGGCGCTGGAGGTGCTGCTCCAGGTTCAGCGTCTGCTGCAACAACAGCTTGTTCTGTTATTGTTTGCAGAGGTTGATAGTCGCCATTCTCAATCCTGTCCCATAGATCAAGACTGGTGTGCTTAATGAACAATGTCATCCTATCATGCCAATAGTCGAAACTATCTCCAAGGAACATTGGAGGTCTGTTGATTGAAACCCCATCAGATATGAACGCAGCTGGTGAGTCCATAGTCCCTTCTTGGATCTTTTTTCTTGACATTGTTAAGTGCTCAACCCCTTAAGGACCGAGCTCTGATGCCAATTGAAGGTGTATTTGTGCACGAGAAGGGGGGTTGAATCGTGCAGGTTTAAAAATTACTTCTAAAAACTTTTCTTAGAAAGCTGTTTACTCAGAAAGGTGATTTGAGTGTTTGCAGCGGAATAAACTTTCTGACAAGGTTAAGCTTCTGAGAAATTTACCTTTCTGAGAAGTTTATGAAAGTGTTTTAAAGTTGATTTCACTTAAACGCTTTCTGATTTCAACTTAATAGGTTTTCACAATTCTGATTAAGTTAAAAACTTGTTTGTTGGTTTTCTTAGAAAGTAAGAGTTGAAGGAAGAAAAGCTTAACATAGAGAAATTTTTATACTGGTTCTGTTTTAACTAACCTACTCCAGTCCTCAACCTTCCGTTTAGAGTTCTTTAGATATTCTTCTTATCGTGCCTTCTCAGACAACACTGCCTTTACCACGTAAAGGACTTTCACCACTTCACAATCCGAAGTGGATTTCCTTGCCTCCAACACTAGAGGACTTTCCTTGCCTTAACTTAATTAAGGATTTTACCTTGCCTCACAACAGAGGACTTTATTTGCCTTAAACACTTAAGGACTTAAACTTGCCTCAAACAATCGAGGACTTAAAACTGACTTCAAACAACGAAGGACTTGGCGTTTTTCGAGAATAGTTTTTGCTTCGAAAACCAACTACTAAGATTAAGTTACAAACTTAATTTGACCTTAGTAGACTTCTAGATTTAACTTACAAATGTAAGGATTTACACCAATACAGAACTAGAAGATTTTTGCAAAGTTAGAAGAACAATTTCGTAAAATTGTCTTTCTGAGAAAGTTCTAAGTTTTCGCAAATGATTTTCAATTCAGCAGAGTTTTAGCACGTTTAATCAAGAGTTTTTCGCGCAAGAATTTCGTCACAATGCTCTGGAATTGAACTCATATATATAGACATCAAAAAGCCGCGAAATTAGAAGCTTTCACTTTGCTGATGTGGCTGTCTCTGGCTCAGAACGGCTCCCTGCAACAGTCAGCGCGAAATGAGGAACTTTTCTGACTTGTACAGTGCGCGTGTTCCCACTTCCTTTGCTTGCTGTTTCGAGCTTTCTGAGAATGAATGCTTCATTCATTGAGTCTTGACACTTGGTTGCTTCTGAGTCCAACTTTCTGAGAGATGTACGGACTTCTGAGGCGAACCTTCTGAGGGAAGACCCTTCTGAGAACCACTAGTCGCAAGGTCTTCTGAGACCTTTCTGAGGCGACAGTGTTCTTCTCTCAGAACTGCACTTTCACTTTTTGCGTTTTCTGACTATCCTTTCTGATGTCTTTCACGCCATGATTTCTTCTTGTAATTCATAAGGTTACTCGTTGCTTGTCTTGATCTTACTCATGGATTTGCATAAGTTTAAGCTTTCTGAGACACTTAGCACACATATTAGCAAAACCTAAAGTAAAATTTTTATACTTATGGCTTACTTTGTTATCATTAAAACCTTCTATCTCTCTAAGAGAAATATATCAATTTCTCTCAGAAGGGTTCTGGAGCTTACAAATGGTACTTTTTAACTTAATATCATTTGTATTAATTAATTTTCTTTTAATAAATGGTATGAGAGGGTTGCTTTATTAATTGAGATGTGAAGTGATTGAGTACATGAGAAGGTTTTCAAGTTACATTAATTTTTTAACTTTTTTCATGTGATTATTAAGTGGTTTTTTTTAATAATATTTTTAGAGTCCATATTGACAACTACTTTTTCTTTAAACCCCTTTAAAGTATGAGTAGATTAGTAGATACCTGTAACTATTTCAAGTCTTTTAAAAATAACCATATAATTTTATAAATATCAATATAATTCAATCAAATATGAAATTTCTCAAAAAGTTGCAAATTTTCTTGTAAATAAAAATAAACCTATATCCTTGTGGTAATTTTATATTTAAAAGTGATTTTGAACAATATTAGTATTTAAACAATATTTATTCAATCATAATCATCACTTTAGGTAAGATTTCCATTCACATTGATACAAACTCGATTTTAATAAATTAATTCTTGTAGAATCAAGTTGGACTCAACTCATGTTTACAAAAAGCTAAACCAAACACACAAAATGAATATTTCAATAGGACATTCACTTTTTCACATTTAAATGTGATATGATAGTCCGTACTCATCATATTTATTTATGACACCTAAGGGTACAGTGAGAAATCAGATGCCAAATAATTAACAGAAATGTTTATTGTACAATAGAAATGTCAAACTAGTATTCAATGTAATACATAATATGTAATGTGTGTCATACATACATGTACTATACATATAGCACACATTAAATACTAGTTAGATGTATTTCTATTATACGACAAATTAAATATTATTGAATAATTAAATATGGTCTCTCATGTTCAAATAGCATATTCCTCTTTACTTTTAGAAGCCTTTGTCATTCTCTCCGATAAATGTTTAGTGTACACATACAACACAAATACTTAAGAGCACTTACACAACATCTATTTCAACTCTTAGATTTTAAGTATTTGATTGTAAGATTGAGATTCACTTAAAATTTAATAATTGAGATGAATGTTGTGCAATGTTATAAATATTCATGTTATACATGTAATCTTACTTATTTTTCCACTCATAGCCCCGCATAAAATGGAATTCCAGTAGCCGGCAACCACGACTTCCCTTCAATAAAATTCTCAACCGTAAACTTTTGTGCCTCACTTGCACTCGTAATCACATGGTAACCTCTCCACTTCACTCTCCCACTACTAGTAGAACCTCTCGGACCAAAATTCTGATATTCCCCATAATACAAACTCTTGAGCGCAAAGTCACCGTCCCATTCCAACCACCCAACAGGATCCACCAACTCGCCAAGATAACATTGCAAGAATACCGTCCTTGAATACTCCTTCCATGGCGTACCTAAAAATGTCTTGAACCTACTCAACACAGGGACAAGTTCAGAATCAGCCATAACGCGTGAATTGTGGATCGAGATCCCTGTGTTTTGGTTCAAATCTAGTCTTCCTTGTGCAGTTACGGTGTTTTTCTGTTGATTCATGGGCTTTCTAGCATAGATCATGCAGTTCTGGAGAACTACTGCAGCGTTGCCGAAGATGAAATCGATTGTTCCGTAGATGTAGCATTCTTTGTAGAACTGACGCTGGGAGTGGACGTAGAGTGTGTCTTGGTATCCTTCGAAACCACAACGGTAGAAAACTGAAAGGTCGGCGCCGGAACGTAGAGCCACTGCTTGGTGGTTTTGTGGCCCTGCTGTGTTGCGGAATGTAATACCACGAGCAATGAATCTGTCCCCGGTCACAGCTGTTTGACAAAATAATAAGTGCAAAATTAGTAATTAAGTTTGAAGGTTTTTTACATAAGAGATCTTAGTTAAGATATTGTGCCAATATATTATTGGATATTATTTTGAAATTAATTTTGATCTACCATCGAATAAAATTATTTTGTTTTTATTAATTTTTATCTAATAAATATAAGAGCCAATCATATTAAATGCTCATTTAGGTATATGAGTTATTTAATCATTTATTTTAGGGGAAAACTATGGTGCTGTTGAAAAATTTAATATGGTGATGATGCTTTTATTAGCAACACTCCCAAAATGTGGAGAAACACAAGTGTGGTAAAATGAGAAGTGTGACAAAATGAATATTGAGAAAATAAAACCCTCATATTCACCTAGTCTAAAAAGTGAAATTGGGGAATTAAAAAGAAGAGATAATTAGATTATCTCAAGTAATTGAACAAAACAATTCTATTATTAAACAACATTAGCTCAAATGATACAGAATTTTTAAAGTTAATACAAAAAGATTTTGTACAAAATCTGAATTACACAATAAGTTTTATTCAAGTAACTCAAGTTCTAGAAAATACTTATACCTCTCATGGTATTATTAAAAAATGTCAACATGGTAAAGATTTCCCTCATTTTCACCACACTCTAGATCCACAATTAAATATAATAACTGATATATTGGAAGAAATTCTAACTGTTATAAACTATAAGAAAGATAAAGAAACAATTAGAGAAAATCCTCAATTCGAAGGTATAGATTACATAACACATGAAAATATAGAACAACTATTGCAAAAATATTGTAAACATTCTGAAAAAAAAATAAAATAGTTAAAACTGACAATTCAAAATTAAAAACTAAATCCCCACTAAAGCTATCATGAATATTGATGAAAGAATTGAAGAAGTAACTATTTTACTTAATCAATTAAATGATCCAACAAGAGGATAATGAATTTTAAAATAGATAAAGATGAAAATTTAGAAATAAAAAATGAAGGCGTAATTCTAGATTACGATTCAGAAGATGATGAACATGTTAATCCTACACACGTAAAACCAGAATATGATGATGGAGAACCTTCTAGGAATCCTAGAAAAACAGATAGGAGACAAACATACAACTATGATTAGGAATCAACGCCCGACTTCGAAAGGTATGCTTGGGACAAAGGATATCTAAGACAAGGATCAAAATACAGGAAAATCCCTACACAATACATACCTACTACAGCGAGTCGAGAAAGAAACAATATTGGATTTAGATTGTAAAGAAAATGAGCTAGAAGTTTTTGAAAATTGAGCAAATATTTTCTACTAGATGCCTAAACAAACAAAGCCCTAAACGAGCTAACAGGAAGAGAGATGTGGAATTATCTAATGTTCCATACCACTAGATCGGTCAGAGACTTCATGGTAGAAATCTCAGACACTAAAATTGAAATCATGACAATCCATAATAAAGCATATGAACGAATTAAACGAGTAATAGCATTAATATATAAAGATTTTTTTGAAAAAGATATTCTTGATCATAAACAAGAAATAGCAAATGAAGAATATTCAAATGCTATAACACATCTCAGTAACATTCAGATTTACAATTTGTGTCATATAGAATCATATATTTGATAATTTAGAAAATACTACTATAAGCTTAAGGAAGAAGATAAATCATCACTTTTAGAAATTTATATTAACAAACTCCCATATCCAGTAAACAAAGTTATTCTGAAAAGACTCTAGCAAGAAATTCAAAACAGAACTCTTGAAAATAATTTTGGAGGAGCCACATCAACTATAAGAGAGGAAATCAAAGAAAGGTGCATATAAAGAACAACAACAAAACAGTTTGGTAAGGTTGTAAAAATTTGTTGTCAAAATGATGCTGAAATTCCTCAACAATATGGATGTAACCCAGAAAGAAAAATAAAAGGAAAACAACAACATTTTTGAAAGAAAAAATATATTCCTAACAAATGGAGAAATAAAAGATATTTTCGTCGAAAGAATTTCAAAAAGAAAAATTTTGAAAAGAAAAAAATACTATCTTCAGGTAAAGAAGGACTGTAAGTGTTGGCTATGCCATGAACAAGGCCACTATGCAAACGAATGTCCAAAAAGGTATAGTAAAATTAAAGAATTAAAAATGATTCAAATTGCTAATAAATGCTTGTTAGAACAATTGGAAGAATCAGACGATGAACTAGAATCAATATACGAATATGTTTAGGAAAGAAGATCAGAAAGTGATTCTGAACGCGACATTTATTGCAATTAAAGTAGCGAATAAATTTGTCAATGCATATATTGAAACAGATGCAACAGTGTGTTTTGCCGATCCAAAACTCCCCCTAAACTAAAAGAAAATGGCTAAACCATTGACAATAAGTATAGTTGATAAGTCTATACATGAAATTCACTATGTAGCAGTAATAGTTGAAATCTTCATCATAGGATATAGGTTTTTTGTACCAACTGTCTATAAACAAGACTCAGGAATGCGTTTCATAATAGAAAACAATTTTCTTAGGCTATATCACCCTTTTATTCAAGAACTAACATATATAGTCTTAAAAACACATGTCGATACAGCAGTGATCAAAAGTCAGTAAAGATAAAAATACCAACCACTACGATGAATGAAATTTTAAAATTTAAAAAGTTAAACCTAATTCGAGAATGTTATTTAGATCTACATTTTAAAATAAATGTCCTAAAAGATGAATTAGAAATTCAGATTGAAGAAATTCTAGAAGAAGTGTGTTTAGAAAATCCTTTGGACGTTAAAAATGCTAACAAAGAGTTGGTAAGTATAAGCTTAAAAGACCTTAATAAGGAAGTCAATGTCCCAAATAGGATACCATCATATTCATTAAGAGACAGAGGAGAATTCTCAATAGAATGTAAAGAACTCATAGAAAAAGGAATAATAAGACTAGGTAAGAGTCCTCATGTAGCACAAGCATTTTATGTTGAAAATCATAATGAAATTAAGCGAGGAAAACAAAGAATGGTAATCAACTAGAAAAACATGAACGAAGCAACAGTAAGAGACGCCCATAAGCTTCCTAGAAAGAATTTTATTCTTGAAAGAATTAAAGGAGAAACATGGTTCTCATCTCTGGATGCAAAATCAAGTTATTGGCAACTCCGCCTGGATGAAGAAACAGAGAAGTTATATCTTTTACATGTCCATCAAAAGAGTCCTCTGGAGTCCTCCTGTATTAATGGAATGTTTTACCGTTTTGGTTAAACAAGCACCAAGAATCTATCAATGATTCATGGAAGAAAATCTTAAAGATTTAAATGATTTTATTTTAGTTTATATTGATGATATATTAGTATTTACTGAACAAGATAAAAAAGACCACCTTCAAAATTTATTAGTAGTCTTAGAAAGATGCAAAGAAAGTGGTCTAGTTCTGAGTAAAAAGAAAGCAAAGATTGCTAAAGAAGAAATCTAATTTCTTGGACTAATATTTTCTGTGCAGGAAAAATTGAAATTACAACCCAATATACTTGAAAAAGTCTATATGTTTTTTCGTAAGATGACAAATAGGAAACAACTTCAAAGGTTCTTAGGATGTATCAATTATATCTCTAATCAAGGTTTTCTGAAAAAGAAACAAAGGAATTATTTCCTAAAATAAGTCTAAAAAAGGCTTGGAGCTAGGAAGAAAAAGATACATAACAAATATAGAGAATAAAAGAACTCTGTAATGACCTTCTAGAACTCTATATGTTCCAAAGGAAGAGGACTGTCTAATAGTTGAAATAGATGCTTCAAATACAACTTGGTCTGGTTGTCTAAAAGCACGATAAAGCTATTAAAAGCTTAGATAATGAAGAATCTCCTGATTCTAAAAAATCTTCAAAAAAGATTAAAGAGTTTCTTTGCATATACATTTCAAGTACTTTCACCCCAATCCAACAAAGATATCCAACTCATGAAAGAGAGATGCTCACAACAATCAAAACACTAAAAAAGTGGAAGATTGACCTCCTACCGAAGGAATTCACACTAAATACAAGTTCAAAGTACCTAACGGGACTCATTCGTTACAACCTCAACGAGGACTATAGTCAAGGAAGGCTAGTTCAGTGACAATTAGCTCTACTACAATACCCAATCAAAATTGACAATCACAAAGTAGAGAAAAATATCATAGCAGATACCCTAACAAGAGAATGAAAGTTGCAGTAGCAATGCTTAAATAAAAACTACAACAATTGAATCAACAAATTGCTATTCAAGTCCAAGAAGCACAACAAATGCAAAAGCAACTTGAAGAAAAACAACAGAAAATTGCTCAGCTATAAGCCAACTAAAAATCATTGATCATGTTCTTCAAACTCTAACCACATCAGAACTCGACAAGCTAAGGGTGGTGGACAACAAGGATGAGAAAATAAAATAAAAAATCGTTCAAAACTCATCCCAAGAGAAAAAATACTATGTAATTTTTAATTGTCCTATGAAAGGAATCTATGATGCTTGGAAAAAAGCAGCACCCTAGATTCAAGGACACTTTCAGATCCTACACAGGAGTTTCAAAGTCCTCAAAGAAGCACATAAAGCTCTAGAAGAATTCAATTAACAAAATCCAAAAGAGGTCTTCAAGCACCAACTAGAACAGCTATTGAAGCAAGAAGGAAAAGCTCTGGTAATAGCACTGACCCAAAAAACAGAAATATAATGATCATTAATATTCCAATAAGAGCAGAGGTTCTTGAAAAGAAAAAAGTCTGTAAAAAGAATCTTCAACAAACTCTTTCTACAATCCTCAACTAGACTGAAGAAAAGAAGGCAACTCTGGATATTACCCTATCAACAAAGAACAACTAACCAAATTAGTTGTTTTTCTAGAAGCACCTACTCAAGCTGTTTATCAATTTTTCTAATATAGATTAATCGATTCAATAATTATCTTTAAAGATGTTCAAGTCATTAGCGAATTCCCGTCCAATTTTATTGAGGCAGTTCGCAAGTTCAAAAGAATGGTTGATCAAAACGAACCAAGAGACATATCTCTCAAGTTCAGGAGCAATCAACCCATATTCAATGAAGAAGGAAACTGCGTGGTCCCAACATATCATGTAGTTTTTATATCAGTTTTCAACAATAAATTTCAACCCTTAGATGAGGTAAAGGCCTTGGAAGACTATGAAGATGAAAGGAGAGTAGCAAGCTTTTTGGCAAAGATCTATCAATGGATCCGAAATATCTCTCCAGAAGATCATGTAAGCATAAACTACAAAAGTAGAAACACCCTTCTAATTTCAAATCAAAAGGGAAAAATCTCGGAAAAAAAGATGGGTTGGCTAGTAGAGTGTGAATCAACATTCTACGACTTTAGTGGCCTCCTCGAAAAGCTCCCACTAGGGATAAGAAGACATCTTTTCCAGCTCATAAAGGAATGCAATAATCATAAATGCACTATTTGCGAACAAGATATGTTGGTAAAAGACGACAACAATAGTGAAGCCACCAACGTGGAAAGCAGAAATCAAATTGGACAACAACGCATTAAAGGGGACAAATCATCAGAAAAATCCTTAGACATTATTGTATGATGATGTAAGTGCTTACGTCACGCTCCAATAATGTAGTCTGGAGAAAATATCCAAGGGTAAGGATGTGATTTGTCCATCAGACCCAAAGGATTGTAAATAGGCCCTTAGAGGCATTAGGAAGGACACAACATAAGAAGACAGCTAGACAAAGAAGTACTCACAGCTCAGGAGGAGCAAGGAGGAAAGAAGTCTTAGGCAATTCTTAGGCGATGAGGAAAATATCCTTCTAGAGATACTTGTAAAATAAATAATCTCCCCTCTTGAGATAAGAGTGTATAATTGTTTCAAATTCAATAAAAAGATAAACCTTTTCTCAATCAGGTACTTTAGAATCCTTTTCTTGTTAATTAAATCTGAAATTCTGATAAATATAGTCATGTTATCATGGATTATTTAGAAAGCCTCGAAATATTCGAAGAATCAAACTTCTATAAGGTATCAGCACTAATTAATAGTAAAAAAAGAATAATAAAAGGTTTAGACGATCTAGATTTAAAAATCAAAACAGATTTTAATAAAAAAATCAGTTCTTGAAATTATTTTTAATAGAAAAAATATCATATACTACGGTAGGAGTACTACGGTAGGATTCAACTTGAATCTCCTATAGAAATAAGATCAGTTCAAGAAAAGCTAGAAATTGCATTATTAAATGAAGAATAGTAAATCAAATAAACAAATTAAAATCAAAGACGGATCAAAAAGATAAAAAAATCCAATGGATCCATCTAAGTACAAATCAAATTCTAGCCAAGTTTACCTGTTTTGAAAACCTAAACACACCCATAAGTCTAGCAATCTGCGATAGAAAGATTTTAGATCCAGTAGAACAAATAATAGGTATAGCCCATGGAAACCTAGAATATGTTACAGTAAAATTCAGCACCCATTTAGGTACGTTATACCCCTCTCATAAAAAAACATAGGACGTTCTCTAAGTTTAACTTTTAAATTTCATAGACAGAAACAAATGGCTAGAGGTGACGAACCCTTTTCAATAACATATGCACTTAATTATGCATTAACAATTAGTCATCACAACATAACCTTTAGAAATAGAGAAATAATTTATGTAGATAAACCCTTTAAAAAATCATTAAAATTGAAATCTCAAAGCTCAGACCATTCGAAAGACCAAAATCACTTTTAATAGAAAACTCAACAGATGAAGGCCCTAGAAGATCTTTTCTGCAGATAAGTGAAGCACCCAAGAGATCTTCTTCTTTACCGATAAGGGAACCAAACTTAAAAGGACCTTTAAGCCTATCTAGAATAGAAAAGCATGAAGAAAGATCCAAAATAAAAGACATAACTAAAAAGATAAAAAGGTTAGAAAGAGACAATTAAAGAAAAATTATAATAGCATTAACTATAGAAAAAGTTAATCAAAATATAGGAGAATTAACCCTAGAATATGCAAGACTAGAAGGTAGGATACACTATCCTAATTTTTCTGAAATTAATTCTAAAATATTAAAAACTTTAAAAGAAAAATTAGCAAATGAAATGCATAACATAACCCAACAACTAAAATACTGGAAAAGAATTAAAGAACAGGCCAAGTCAAATCTATAAAAATTAGAATTCGATGTTATCTAAATTAATACAAATTAGAATTATTTTAAGAAGATACTATAAAATCAAGAAAAAAGTACTAGAAAATATTGAGGATGTAACAAGAGAAATAAAAGATTTTGAAATATATGGAGTTTCTACCGTATAACATGTTGCTATTTTAAATAGATTAGAAAATCAGTTAAAAACTATAAATCTAGGAATAACTAGATGTAAAAATTTAATAGACTCATTAGCAAGATGATAAATTAAAGGTTTAATTACTCCGGAGGTCCCTATAATTTTATCGATTTTTCAAGTTGGTCCTTATACTTAAAAATTTTGTTATTGAGTCCTACATTTTAAAATAAATTTTAATTAGGTCTCTAACACTATTTTTTATCACTTAGCCACATTTTAGAAGTGTAGTTAAAGATAAAAGAAAAAAAATATTACACCATTTTAATTATATGGTATTTATAATCAAAAGAAAAAATAATAGTATTATTAAATTTTATTTATATTTTATTTATCTTTAATTTTTGTATTTTTTATAACTTTATTTTATTTCATATTATATTATATTTAATTAATATTTAATTAATTTATTTTTATTTTGAATAAATTTATATTTATATATTATGACAATTAAATTAAAATAAATAAATAATATAAAATAATTTAAATAAAATTAAATATAACGTAAATATTTTAAATTATCTTTCTTAAATTCTTATTAACTTTTTTTTATTTATAATTTTTTACTTTAAGACATTTTTAATTTGAGATTTATTTTCTTTTTACTTTAATTTTATGTTATATTTAATTTTAATTAAATTTTAATTTTAATTTTATGATAAATAAAAATAAATTTATTCAAAATAAAATAAATATAAAAATAAATTAATTAAATAAAAAATAAATAAAATATAATATGAAGCAAAATAAAATTACAAAAAATAAAAGATAAATAAAATTTATTAATACTATTATTTTTTCTTTTCATTATAAATACCATATAATTAAAATGCTGTAATATTTTTTTTCTTTTATCTTTAATCACACTTCTGAAATGTAGCTAAGTGAAAAAATTAGTGTTAGAGACCTAATTAAAGTTTATTTTAAAATGTAGGGACTCAATTATAAAATTTTTAAGTATAAGGACCCATTTGAAAAATTGATAAAACTATAGTACCTCCGGAGTAATTAAACCTAAATTTAAACAATTTCGCTTGCGCATCTGAAAAATTGGTATCAAAGTTAGGCGTGGAAAAATTAAAATTAGCACCACTTCAGAAGTGTGGCTAAAAAACAACCACACCACAATTAAGAGAAACAACAACACATAAAAGATCCCCTTTATTTAAAAGTAGTTTTGAAGATTATAATTTATTTTATCTAAAAAGAAGTTATTTATTTGTATTCAAATATATAGTAACTAATGAAGTATTTGTTTCAAGTGTATTAAAATTTAGAGATATTTTTACTTTTTAAAAATCATCAAACTTACTTCTTCGGAAATAACAAGTTATATAAATAAATAAAATAAATGGCTAAAAATAAGACTTCGAACCATAGTAATTAAAACTGGACCGGACCGACCGGTTCGACCAGAAAATCAGTGAACCGGTCATTGGTTCGGTTCGGGTTAGCCATTGGACCGGTCAAACTTTGGTCAAATCCGATTAAATTCGAAGCAAACCGGCCGATTTATGGATTGAACCAACCCTTTGAACCGGACCGGCTAGCAACCAATCACTTAGGAAATTTTTTTTCAAACTGGTTCGGATTAGCCATTGGACCGGTCAAACTTTGGTCAAATCCGATCAAATTCGGAGCAAACCGGCCGATTTATGGATTGAACCAACCCTTTGAACCGGACCGGCTAGCAACCAATCACTCAGGAAATTTTTATCCAATCACTCAGGTAGGAATTAGGTGCCACTAACCACTGAGGCATCTTGCTTCCTTGTTAATATATTGTAAATGAATCAATATAATCAATCTCTTGAATTAAACATTAAATATCAATAAAAGAGAATGTTTAATGGATTATGTGGGTCATTTATATACAATTAAACCAATGAATTATAATTTATATTGTGCATTATTATTCTACAAAAAGTATTTATTATATACTATTACTTTTAAATTTTATTTTATACAATAATGCATTATTTTTCTATAAAAAATATTTATTATATACTATTATTTTTAAATTTTACTTTATATATTAATTAAAATATATTTAATAGACCGGTTTAATTATCGTGCGCTTGAACCATTGACTCACCGGTTGAATCATTAATCCGGTGACCCAGTGCCTCGACCGAGTCAAATCCCGGGTCGAGTCTGACAACAATGCTTCGAACCTCTTAAAAAATAGAAAAGCATAAGCAATGTTATCTATATAGAGTGTGAAACATTTATTAGATTGGTCAATTAACTTTCATGTGTAAAAAAGAAAAGGAGAACAGTAAAATTAACTTCATCTTTACAAAAGAACATGATGGGGTTAAGGACAATTCATATAAAAAGTAAAAACGGAGCATTCTAATTCTTAATCTATCAAACGTGTGAAAAGATTTTGAATAAATATTTTTTCTTCTTCTATTTTTACCTTAAAAAGCATGAAAATTTAAGGAAGTAAAATAAAGTCAAAAGATATATATATATATATATATAGCATTTAGAGGTACAACAAAAAACCAGCCAAAACAGCTAACAAATAGAAATTTGGGTTACAATCACTCAGTCCATTAAAAATATACTCATGATTAAAATGTTATTTGGACCATAAAATGTTAAATGAACTTTGTTGACTGATTTGACTGATTTTTTTTTTGTTACCTAAGTATTTTATATATATATATATTGATGAAAAATATAACTAAGCACTTACCAACAGTTGCAGAATTAAATGTGGTAAAACCTCCTCCAACACTTCTACTACCAGTTATAACAGTGAGCCTCATGCTATCACCATACAACATAACATTCTTCAAACTCTTCCCAATCTCAATGTTCTCATTGTACACACCACCCTTCACATGAATCACAAACCTCTTTTTGTTATTCCTCTTTGAAGGAATTGCTTCCAATGCTTCCTTAATAGTCCTAAAATCCCCTGAACCATCTTTTGCCACAACAAGATCAGGGTTTGGAGAAGAAGTTTCTAGAAGCTTCCTATCACCCGGTGAGACCCATTTTGGGAACCCCTTTTCATAATTATTAGTCTCTGGAAAATTAATTGATGATGATGATGAAGCATTTTTGTTTAGAGCCAGAGTGTTGCTTATGATCTCTGAAATGTTCTTGTTTGGGATAAGGGGTAGAATATTATTGCTAGCTCCAAGCTCTATGAACCCGGTTCGACACGTGTCAATGTTTGTTAGGGCTGTGCTAAGCCATGTTTGGAGATCATAGCTTCTTATGTGTGAAGTTGCAGTAGTGTCAAGTGTTTGGTTTAGGAGTGTGATTGTGTCTTGGTATAATTTCAAGCAATCTTGTAATGCTTGTTTTTCATGCTTGGTTTTGCATTTGGACCCTAGCCACTTGTTGTGATTTTGTGCTTTTAGGGATTGGTCCATTGCAATTGTGAGTGCAAGTTTCTTGAATTGAGATGCATTTTGGGGGGTACCAATAATGTTTGGGTGATTATGGTAATTTGTGGCATAGTGCTTGCAATTTTGTGGGTGTGGGGTTTTATTGCACCAATAATCAATGGCATTGGAAAAAATGCTATTGGTTGAAGAAAGGGATGGAGGAGGTAGAGAAAATAATGAGGATATGAGGCATGTTATTATAACAAGAGTTTTGGCCATTGTGAGGTTTGATTTCTAGAATGAGGATTTGTGATTATGATGGAAAATTAATTTTTAGGGTTCTTATATAGTTTTTTAGAGTAAAGAAAACACGGTTGTGACAGCTTGGAAGGTTTGAAATATGGATGGAAAGTGATGCATATGATTTAATTGCATTTATGCATCCAACAAAGATTAGTACGAAGATTGTACAAAATGAGGTACATTTTTGTTGAATAATGTTTTAAATCACATGAATATATATGATATATATATTCAAATATGTTGTATGTAATTAAAATTATTTATAATTTAATTTTATGCTGATCATATGATATGGCAGAGTTGTATAAAGTTGACTTTGTTTGATATAGCTGTTAAGTGAGATTGCCCAAAAATAAATTGGAAAAGATAATTTGCCGCTCTATGATTGATTAGGTCAAGAATTCAAGATGCTTTAGCTTTGAAATTAAACTCACGTTAATACTTGTCATACAATAGAAATACGTCTAACTAGTATTCAATATGTGTTATACATATATAAAAAATATATTATATATATAACACATGTATATATAATACACGTTTCATATTATATATATATTAAATATTTGTTTGATGTATTTCTATTATACAATCAAAATTATCATTAAACTCATCAATTATCGATCCTCAGAGAGTTGCATGCATGAAATATGCATCTGTTGTAGATCATTATTGTTCTATGCCTTCTCTATTAGATATAGCTATGACATATACCATGACGCCAGCTCTTGAAAAATTTTAGGGAAATTAAGTACACAGAATTAAAGAGAAAGGGGGGGAGAGGAAAAAGAAGAAGAAAGCTGTATAGAATGTGTTTTCTTAATTTTCATTTTTCATTCATAGAGTAGTTTCAATGTACAAGTAAAAAAATTCAATAAAATAAATAAAATTAAAAACCTCACACAAATAATAAAAAAACAACTTAATGACAACTAAAAATTTATTAAATAAAAAAATAAATTCACTATATGTATGGTAAGAATGAAAAAATAACACAAAATACATTACTTTTCCCCTATAAGTATCACTTTTATCACTAAATTATCACTAAAACAACACACAATAACAATAGAAATGGACAAAATATATTATTTAGTCTATTTTAGCTGTCATTAAATTATTTATTTATTGATTGAATTTTTTTATTTGTTTTAATTAAGTTTTTTATTTGTCTTGAGTTAATTTTTTTACTTATTTGGATGGTCACTACAAGAAATACGCGAATTACCGAGGGAAAATTTCCCACGATATTACCGAGAGAATTAGTGTGGGAAATGTCCAGGAAAAAAATAATTTTTTTTTGTTTTAGAAATTTTAGTATTACCGTGGGAAATTCCCACAAGAAATTTAGCGCGATACTTAACTCAAAACGCGCAAAAATTAATGTGGGAAAATCCCTCGATAAATAATAATTAAAAATTATAATAATTATCGAGGGAAAATATCCCACGGTAAGTTACTAACTTTTATTTTACTTTAAAAAATTTTAAAATTTATATTTAACCGAGGGAATTTTCCCTCGGTAATTTCCACATAGAGATTAAAAATTATGCTATCTTCTACAAACCCTATTGCCTAAATTGAGAGAGTTACTACACTCATTACTCATTTCTCGATACACACCATTGCCACACTGCCACTGCCACACTGCAGCCGCCGCCTCCCCAAACGGTGCAGCCCTCTCGCCATCGCGTCCTCGCAACCCTCGCGTCTACGCAGCCTCCTCCCTCGCGTCGACCTCACCTCTGCCCTCGCGTCCTCGCCTCCGCCCTCGCGTCTACCCTAACCCTAATTGAAAATTCCTTTCGTATTTCTTGTAGTGGGTGACAGTGTGGTGACTAATTAAAATGATGTACATATTTTCTGTTTTTTTAATGATTTTACTTTTACTAAAAAAATATTACTCAAACATATAAAAAAATTTAATAAGATCTTATATTAATTATAAAATGATATCCAAACAACACAAATGCTTGGGAAACAATGTTTTTTCAGTCAAAACAGCTAACAAAGCTCATTTAACACTTTATGGCCTAAATAATACTTTTAATCATGAGTATATTTTTTAATTGGCTGAGTGATTATGATCCAAATTCCTATTTATTGACTGTTTTGACTCGTTTTTTTGTTATGGCTCTAGCAATGCTATGATTACAAAGAAAAATATCTAAACTTTGTTAGAGCAAAAAAAAAGTGATATCTATATCTATATAATATTGTAAAAGACAGGTTATGGTTGATTACTAATTTACTCATTAATTGAGTCTCTATAAATGTGACACGTATGCAATTTTAGGTATCCTTTATTTTTATTCTTTCAAGATATTTACAAATCTTTAATGTATCTTTTATTTTATTTAGAATAATTGATTTTATGCATAAAATATTTGGAAATGATAATATTTGATTTGGAAATGTCTATTCACATTTCATAATATAAATTTGGAAAATCTTATTTCGAAATATATATGATAAAATCTTCTTTATATAAATTTTCTATTTACATTCACATTATAAAAAAATCGTCTTTCAGATTCTTTTCTTTGTTTATAGCATTTGATGTTAAATTATGGTCAAATCATTTATATCTATCTATATATATATATATATCTATATATCTTTCCATCTTCTCAACCCTTTCAACTTCATTTTTTTTTCTCTTCCTCTCTTATTTTGTCATCTCTATTTCCTGCTCTTCTTTTTTTTCATCTACCTTCTTAGTCATCCTTCATTTTTTTTTCTATTTTTTAATTTATTTTTAATTCTTCTTCTTTCATTTTCTATTCTTCATCTTTCTTCTATATTTTTTTTATTGTTTTATTCTTCTCCTCATTTTCTATTCTTCATAACTTAATATTTGACATGATTGATTAACTGTCTCACGGGAAATGTAAAACATAAATAATGAACATGTTTTTTTAAAAGAGAATAATTACGAATTATTAGTAATTATTAATGTTTGATAATTAGTGATATTTGAATATTTTACCTGTAATTTAATGATTTTTAGTGATTGATAATTAGTGAATATTTTAGAGAATTTTAGTGATTGATATTACATATGTTTAATATTTTTTGTTAATTAGGAATAATTATGAACATAAATTAGCAATTTTTAATATTTTTATTGATTGTTGGACGGGAATAGATCTGAATAATTAGTAATTATTAATGATTGATAATTATTAGTTTTGAAATATTTTCTATGATTTTGGTAGTTTTTAGTGATTGATAATCTGTAAATTATGATTATTTTTGGTTGATTGTTGAAAGAGAATAATTATAAATATTTTATGAATACAAATTTGATATTGAAAAAGATGAAAACAATAAAATCTCGTTTTCTCTGTTTTCAGTATTTCCTTCACAAAATTTTGAAAACAAAGAAAACAGGAAATGAAAACAGAAAATGAAAAACGGAAACCAAACAGCACCTAATTATGTGATTGAATAATTTTATTTACATCCACTAATATAATAATAATTTCATTATGTATTTTTATTGTTATATTTACAAAATAAATTTATGAATAACATATTTTCATTTAACTTCATTTTATACAAATATTTTTTTCATTAATTATTTAATATCTTAAACGTAAAATTTGATATAATCCCTGTGCATCGCACGGGTACAAGACTAGTTATTTATAATTAAAAAAAATTATTTACAATTTAAAAATCACTATAACATTGATGGTTATTCATTATTTATCTATCGTACAAAATCATGGTATGGCCCCAAAATGACCCAATGCGTGCAATTCAAGTGCAAAGAAATTGTATAATTTAGATGTGTGCAAAATATAGTAATTAATGTACGTAAGTTATTTGTTATTGATACAATGAAGACATTAAAATATGTGTAACTAACTGAATTTTGTTGCAGCAGAGGAAACGATTTAGAGGATCAGGTTATGATGCAATTGGGATTCTAATTACAATTTGAAAAAAAATAGATAAATACATATGATGTAATTTGCAGAAGATTGATGATATCGATACTGGAGGAAATAATTTAGCGGTTTGGGAGAAATGATGATTCTGTAAAGATTTTTTGAATTTTGGAAATGGTGATGTGGTGTTGGAACGTACAATCTGAGGATAAGGGGGTGGCGGGGAGCAACTTGGTTGATTAAAATACGTAGGATTGATGGTGGAAAATAAGAGCATCTCCAATGTTTGGAACTCTAGAGAGACTCTAGACTCTCTAGAGTCCCAACATTGATCTCAATTCCCTGTCACATAAAAGTAAAGCGTAAAAAACGTGTAGTTGGGATTCAACTAGAAACCTATTGTTCTAATGGTGGGATTCAAATTCAGTCCCAACTACGATCCCACATGTACTTTAAATTAAAAGTTATAGTATAATTTTAAATTGCAAATTCATTATTATATAAAATAAAAAATATTACATACTCAAATAATATATAAATAAATTAAAAATGTTGAACTAATATATAAAATTTAACATTGAATTAATAGTTTTAAAAACTTAAATTATTACACATGATGACTGACAATAAATAATTTTATGGTATACAGAATGCATTTTTTATTTTCAATTAATAATAATAATAATATTATATATAATATAAAATAATGTTAATTTTTATATATATTTTAACACTTTGGGACCGTTCCACCCTCTTGGAACCAGTCCCAAAAATTAAAATTGATCCAACACTGGGACGACCGAAGATGGACCGTCCCTGGACACTGTGAATGTGGGACTGTGACTTCAGTTTTGAAGCCATTGAAGATGCTCTAAGTACTATATTAACGTGTACAAAACACATACATAATATAATAGAAAATGATAATTTTATTTAGTATTGGCATTTTATGTTCATATCAAGAATAAATCTCACTACAAGATTTTGGACTTTAAGTCACGATTTTTTATGTTACATTTGAAAACCGTGACCTAAAACTACCTATGGTCACGGTTTACAGCCATGATTATAGAAAAAAGATTTTAGCCACAAAATTTTTAAGAAACGTGACATTAGATATTAAAGGTCACCATTTACAATCGTGACCATTTAAATAAAATATATGTCACGATTTTTAAATAAAACGCCACCCTTATTAAGGGTGACTATAGATTTAATAGATGCCACTTTTAAAAAACGTGGCTTAAACCTTATTAACCCGCATGACCTAAAAAATTTCATCTAATTTTATATTCCCTGCATTATTTTTGCCACAACCATTACACACTTCAAATTAATTAACTTAAATAAAAAAGAAACAACCAACAACACTTCTATCTGAATCAAAATCCCTATTCAAGTGATTTTCTTCACCATTAACAAAAACCCCAAATATCTCTAATAGGAACCCTAACTGTGTGCGCTGCGTGCTGCTACTCCACCATCCGCTATGTCGCTCTCTGTTATATCTTCGTCGGTTGGGGAGGTCGTGCTAGCGTGCAGTAGAGAGCGTTTCGAAGAGCTTTCCGTATACCGCGACGGTGCCCTTCTGGATTCAGCCAACGTGCGTTCACCACGACCCTTCAAGGGCACTCGGTGATCTCACAGGGATCAAAAAGCACTTCTGCAGAAAGCACGGCGAGAAGAAGTGGAAATGCGACAAGTGCTCCAAGAAATACGCCGTTCAATCTGATTGGAAAGCTCACTCTAAGATTTGCGGCACCAGAGAGTACAAATGTGATTGTGGGACTCTGTTATCAAGGTTCTCTCTTTTTTTCTTTCTTTACCCCTCCGTCACAATTTCTTTTTTTGTTTTAATTCAAGTTTTGGCGATTTGGGGTTTGTGAAAGTTTCTTTTTTTTTTTTCGAAGGAGGGATAGCTTCATCACATTGGTTTAGGAGCACTTGGTTTAGGAGTAGTAGGTAGGGGTAGTTGACGGCCTTCGGCTGGAAGCACTGTAGGACGGCGTCCCTGAAGGAGGACCAGTCGATATCGGTGGAGGTGTACTTCTTCCAGTCCGCGTACCAGCTGCAGGGGGGTTCTTGGAGAGCGGCTATGGAGGCTCGAAACTTGTCTCGGTCGTTCATGGTGGGATTGGCGTTGAAGTAATGCTCCACTTGGTTGACCCAGAGGTAAGCATCTTTGCCGGAAAACTCTAGAATCGGCGGCATACGGGTGGTGCTGCCACCGAATGCCTTATCTTCTTGTAATGCTTTGCCCTTCTCCATGGACGGACGCTCTCTCTTGCTTTTCTTGCTTTAGTTTCTTTAATTCAGCAGTACAAAAATATGAATTAAAGTTGAAAAACTAGTCATTCTTGGTTAATTTAATTAGCTTTACAATATTATTGAATTGAATAATTTAAAATTTAGATAATCATTTTTTTTGTCTTGATTATGTTGGTTTGAATAATTATTTTTTTGTCTTGATTATGTTGGTTTGAAGATGTTCAAACTACTGCTACAAACCAATCCTTTGATATGGGCCTCTGATTAGTTAGTAGTTAGGAGTTTGTGTTTAATTGGGAAGGAAAAGGCTAGGAGAGTACACAGGGTTTCTCGATTATCCCTCTCCATCTTGTGTTTTAGGTTCCATAGTCATATTGATGAAGAAACAACTTTGAGTGCATATCTTTATTTGGTTTTACAAACTTTTTTCTTGTTATCTGAACCAATTCTTAGTTTCAGTTACTTGTCAAAAGTTTTGAAGGATTATGCATAAGATTTTTGTTATAAATATAATGTATGCTGTTAGTTTGAATAAATATAGTTTGAATAAATATACTTGTCAAAGTTTCTATTAGTTGATCTTTATAATTTATGACTTGGTGTTCCACCAACTGTTTTCAATTCCACAAACATGATTGATTTGCTCATACACAGACAAAAAGATGGTAGTTTTGCATAAAAGTGTTACTAAAGCATCTATCATCCCTTTTATTATTGATGCTGCACTTTTTAAATTACAAATGGGAAAAACTAAAAAAAGGATTTTGCATTTTTGGCTTTACAAGTGCATGAGGATATGCATATTGTGTTGTTTAAATCATATAAAAATTTACAGGAGCACTTTAATTACCTTTCTATAATGTGAGATCACAAGTTAAAACATTAACTTGATCAATGCTGAACCAGCAATTCATGCCAAGTAGAAAAAGTGTTTCCAAACATACCTAAACCAACAATAGTTGGATTATGCAGAAAAGCATTTTGTAAAACTACTTAGAGTGTGTTTTGATTTGAGTTTTATTTGTAAAACATGCAGAAGTTATTTTTTTTCCTTTGGGAATAATATATCATGTGCTATATTTAATAATTATATATCCCTTTATGTTACAAGTAGTAAATGAGAATTCTTGGATCAAAGGCTAATTGTTCATTCAGTACTAACCCTTTTGCCTACTTGGAAGGACACATTATCAAAGGCTAATTGTCCCTCATTTCCTTATTTTTGTTTACTTGGTTCCATGTCCTCTGGATCTTGGTTGCATCTAGTTTTTTATTCATCATCATCATCATCATCATCATCATCATCATCACCATCATCATCATCAAAGCCTATGCTTTTTCAAGTGCAGCAACATCATCATCTTCTTCAGAGGAGAGGGTATATGAAGTGGTGCTGAAACAAGCAGCTCGGGTTAAAGAACAGAGAAAGGGTGAAAGGGTTCTTCTGGATTTGGATAACAAGCCTCTTGATGCTGATTTCACCAACTTGGATCTCTTGAATGCTGCTTATGATAGGTGTGGTGAAGTTTGTGCTGAGTATGCCAAGACATTTTACCTTGGTTGGTATGCACTAATTTCTCTCTTCTGTTTTTTTGGGCTTTCATTAATTATTGACTTCAATTTCAAAGTTCTGTTAGAGTGTTTCACTTTTGTTAATTACATTTTTAGGGCATGTTAGGTTATGGTGTTTTTAGTTACAATAGGATGGTGAAAACAATACAATACCTGCAGAACTTGATTGTAGCCTTGACCCTTGGTCTTGTCATCTAATATTGTTGTGATGATTATGGATTGGGCTGGTCAGCTTAGGTTATGCTGATTGCAAATAACTTATTTTGCTGCATGCACCACAACACTTAATACAAGTGTCTTTGTTGTTATTTTTATTGTTTTTGTGAGCTTATGTAATTTTTCTGAGTCGCTGTTTTATCTCTTCTGAGTTGTTAAATATGTTGAGTATTTCTGTTTATTTACATTGGAAAATTTGCTGATGATATTGTTGGGAGTCATACTGTGATTGTTTTGAGTTGAGGATGAAATTTTATTGTTGATTTAGACTGCTAATTATTTTGATTTTAGTTTGTATTTTGGGATTATTTAAACTCACAATAGAGCTATTTGATTAAGTATGATTAGTGTTATGTTTTTTTTTTCCTAGTGGGGAATGAGATAGGAACTGTTATAATTTTCTTACTGCAGAATATCTAAGCTTATACATGGCAAAATAATATCAATATTTCATATTACCTCAAGTTTCTTTTGAATTTTGATTAAATTGTGGTTTTGTGATAAGACCTGAATTGTGAATAAATGGGGGCTGCAATGGGTATAGGTGACTATATATGCATGTCTATGTACTTGACATGTGTACTTGGAATTGGGACAACGTTTCGACTGAAAAGGTGATCTACAATTTTAAGAAAGGTGCATGGGTAGGGGATCAACAATTACATGCTGCAAATTTATGTGTTTTCCCTCATAAGTTGATGGTTGTTGCTGTCCATTGCTGATGCGGGTCAAACAAGGATTAATGATGATGTTGTTGTTGCTTAGTGCTGCCATATGGTAATTGGATGGTAATGCCTCTGCTATCCAAGATGTTTTGTTTGTTTTTGGTTAATCCTGGTGCTTTTGATTGTATTATGTAAGTAATCCTGGTGCTTTTGATTGTATTCCTAATAATGTAGAGGTATATAACAGTAGAAAATAATATGAAATGTTTTATATAGAATCTATATCAAGGTCGATGCATTACTAGATATTGCTTCATAATATGATTGTGATTATGAATATGTACTTGTTTTATAATAATATCATCTAATTCATTTTATATTTCTTTTATGTATGTGCAGGATAAATAATGTGGAAGAATGCAATTCTTATGTTATATGATATGAAGAATATAATGTCTAGGATATGATATTAAGTACAATTCATGGATTTTGAATTATGTTTTGGTTACTTAGACTATATAGATAGTTTTTGTTACTTTTGAATTATGTTTCCATATGTTTTGGTTGCAAGCACACTTTTTAGGATATATGATGTAATAAGAGTTACGTTTATTATATATTTGATTTTCACTTAATTGATTATTAGTCAAATTAATAATTCTTATGATATATAAATTATAAATGATTTTTAACGATATATTTGTAATAATAGATACCTCTATGAAATCAAAATGATCGAATGTTCCATTATGTATATTAAAATTTATTTCTCTTATTTCTTTTCATACTTAGTTTTATTACTCGTTATACGGTTATTTGCTCATTTTAACTTCAAAAGAGTATATATTATTTATAAATATATCGTTAAAAGTCATGTATCTCATATATTTTAAGAACTACTAGTTTTACTAAGAATTAATCATTGTTAGGGAAGGTCAGTGTAAATTTTATAAATTTAGGGGATTTGTGTGTAAGGTTTTAAAAATAGAAGGGAGACGAGTGTAATTTTACCTAACCTCCTGTAATTTACCCTTATTATTATTATGTTGTGGTTACATAACTTCGACAATTAGTTTTTGGTCATTATTGCAATGTCCTGTATTGCACTTATGAAGTGGAATGTTCCTGATCTTTCAAGAGTGATTGTGATGTTTCCATCATCAAATAATTTTATTGGCTTCGGAAATAGTCTCATTTCTCCATAACAAGAATTGAGTCATTCTGGTACGTACTCAAATATACCACAAAACAAAATTATATTAAAACAACAAGAATTTGAATCAACATATCTTAAGATTAAGGATTATGATTTTTATAAATAGGTAAAGTTCATCACCTAATAATAACAAGAAATATTAATCCAATTTAAGTTGTAAATCTAACATATATATATATATATATATATATATATATACCGACATTCATGTTGTGTTTTGAAAATTAAAAATTTTGTCACAAAATGTGACACCAAAAAAAGTCGATATAAATGGAAAAAAGGATGCAATACATTTACAATTTATGTATCTAGCATCTCTAATTCTAATTTTTTCATAATTCATTTTCTAATAATTGCATTATAATCATAACACTCATTTTTTTACTTTCTTGTATGTTATATTATTATATTCAAATAGAAGATTAATATTTATATGAGTAGTTATATGTACCTTGGAATTAATGCATTATTAGAATGAATATGAGTCAATATTCATATCATAATTTATAGGATTCATTCTTATTAAATTTATTTTATTAGTTTCTCACAATTAATAAATAAGTCATTTTGATCCTTAGAAATAACGAAAGTCGTTTAGGGACTAATGTCTGTTCGAAAATTAAAATTGTCAGGGACCCACTTGTCAATTTCTTAGTGTCAGGGACTACTTTGTCCACCACAAAAATTGTCAGGGGCCAACTTGGTGTTTACTCTCATATCAAAGTAGATTCACAAAATATAGATGTTATTATAGAAATTTTAATGAAATTTTTGTTCTAATTAGTTTATCCTTATTATTTTTCTATA
The DNA here is from genome assembly GCA_013621005.1 of Aeschynomene evenia. Classification (NCBI taxonomy): domain Eukaryota; kingdom Viridiplantae; phylum Streptophyta; class Magnoliopsida; order Fabales; family Fabaceae; genus Aeschynomene; species Aeschynomene evenia. The sequence goes on from CM024270.1 coordinate 14,277,914, forward strand.
ATTCCATCGTTTACCCTTCTCATTCTTTATCAAAGTTCCAAAATAAAATTTTGTACAAATACAAGTACAAATTTATTATGTACACATTAAAACAAATATAAAATAAAATACATAAAATTCATTGTATTGTACTCTATTGTACTTGTATTATATTTCTATATATTGTATCAACTCCAAAATAAACACTACCTAAACTCTTAAAAAGTTGCTATGAGAGAGACATATAGTACCATTTGGTAAAATAATGTGAAAGTAACTCTCAATAAGTAGAGTCATAAATCATGATTATAATTTGATAAAATAGTATAAAAGTGACTCTCAAAATATGAAATGACTACAATAGACATAATATTAAAAAGATTATATAAATAAGGATCATTTATGTATTTTCATTTTTTAATACTAAAATTGACTATGAAAATTTTTCATGACTCTCAAAAGTACCTCTGTTCATAAAAGTCAAGAACAAAACTTGCTTGACTTTATAGTAAAAGAAAAAATAAGTTAATCTTTTTAGAGAAGGACCACCTTGACAAATAATTTTATCAAACTCAACCATAAAATAGTTATGATTATCGGTTAGTCTAATTTCATTTCTTAATTTCGTTCTCTTTTAGTTTTTTCACAAAAGTTTTTTCGTCATTCTTTAAAAAAAAATCATTAGCATCTATAATTCACTAAATTTCAACTGATTCGACTTGAGTTTAACAAACGAGAATAAGGTTTGTACACTATTTTGTTCATTCAACTTTAAAATATTATCTCTAAATAAATCAATATTGAACTACTTGAATAAAAATTATATTGTTGGTGACATTTAGTATTTTAATTTAAACTTTTATTTCTTTTGTACTGTTTGGAAAAAAAATAATGCGTTGACTTTGGCGATCGTTGACTATTGTAAGTACTAGTCGGCGCTGAACCACGTTAAATGTATAGTTCTAAGTTCTAACGTGTTATTAATTATCTTTTCTCATTAAATTCAATTTTATTCAAAGCTAGATGTTTATACTTTGTACTCTATAAAGATATACACTGCAAATACACATGAAAACTATGTTCAATGTTCAAGGTTTACCAAAACTAGGCAAATAGGCTGGTAGCTTATGGAAGGTTTGAGATGGATATAAGATTAGTATAAATTTTTCATATCTTCAATTTTTTAAATTAAATAAGAGTTTTAGTACTAAGTGCCCTACTCTAATTAGTAAGTTTTAATTAAATTTAAAATAATGTGATGGTCTTTAATTTATATTAAAAATATAAAAATACATCTATCTAATATGATTATTTCTATTTTTTACTATTTTAATAAGTGTTTTAGGACACTTATTAATCAAACATAATAAATAATAATATATATTTATTTTTTTAAAAAATTTAAGTATACTCTTTGAAAAAATAATATTTACTTACCTTTAATTAATGGAATAAATATAATGGATATAAAGAAGAATTTGAACTAAAATTTTCATTTTCAAAATGTTTTAAAAAAAGATCTTGTGGATTTGTGCGGTAACAACTTATATCTCACATTATATATTACTTACTAGTGTGTGCACCCGTGCATTGCACGAGTGATCAATGACACAAATATTATTTTCAGATAAATAGTGCATGGCACAACATATTGTATTTAATGAAAATTATTTACTTATTTTCGTTGGTAAAGTTATAAAGCCAAAAATGATAAATGAAATAAAGTTTTCACACAGTTAACTGTTACAGCACCTTTACTGCATTGTTAATTCGAAACTTAAACTAACAAAGTAAAACATACATTGTAAATTTTGAAAATTACACAGTAAAAAATATTGAAGAAAACCGGAAAGAAGGAAATGAATGTATAAAGTAGTACATATAGCTCTTATATTGAGATCCTCCACTATGTTGTAATATTGGATCTGCAAACATTAATTAACGAACGTCAATTAACATAGACACTTTATGGTAAGTGTAAGGAAAATAACCCTAATGTAATTTCTGTAAGCAGCGGAAGTAGGATTAAGCAAGAACAAAGAAGAAGATGAGAGAAAGAAAAGGAATCGGGTTCTTGGAGTAATCCAAGCCCTTTTTCATTATTGCTCAAAAACAAGATACAAAACAAACATAAAGGAGTGGACTTAAATAACACCAAAGCCCAACGGAAAAGATAACAAACAGAAACAAAAATACAAATAAAAATACAAGAAACTAAACTATTCCTTAACATCCCCCCAAAACTCATAAGATCAGCAGTGGTGACTTTGAGTTTGTGCTTAAAAGGAAGAAAAGTCTTTGCCGACAGAGGCTTAGTAAAGACATCTGCTACTTGTTCAGTTCCTGGAATATGAATAACAGTTGCCTTCTTTCTAGCTACTTGCTCACGAACAAAATAAAGATCTAACTCAAAGTGTTTGGTCTTTGAGTATAAAATGGGATTAGCAGAAAGTAAGACTGAACTTAAGTTATCACAATACAAAACAGGGGGATTAGGAATAGTAATATGAAGCTCATGTAATAAGGATTGAATCCATAGGAGTTCTGCCATAGAGGATGCGAGGCTTCTAAACTCAGCCTCAGTAGATGATCTGCTCACTGAGTGTTGTTTCTTACTGCTCCATGATATGAGATTGTCCCCCAAATAAATGCAAAATCCTGAGGTAGACTTCCTATCATCCAAATCAGAGCCCTAATCTGAGTCTGAAAAAGAAACCAAATTGAATTTAGATGAAACAGTAAAATGTAAACCCTCAGAAATAGTACCAGAAAGATATCTTAATATCCTTTTAACTGCTGTCCAATGAATTTCTAAAGGTCTCTGCATGTATTGACTGACTTTATTAACAGCATAAGAAATGTCAGGCCTAGTTAGAGTAGCATATTGTAATCCACCTACTATAGATCTATAAAAAGTGGGATTAGAAAATTCCTCTGTGCCAAAAGCAGACAACCAAGAGGTAGCTACCATAGGAGTACTCATAGATTTAGAACCTAGCATAGAGGCTCTTTCAAGTAATTCAGAAACATATTTAGATTGAGACAAGAAAACAATATTAGATTTAGGATAGGAAACCTCTATTCCAAGAAAATAGTTTAGAGTACCCAAATGTTTTAATGAAAAAACAGAACCTAATTGATATATAACAGTGTCAACAGCAGTAGTATTATTGCCAATTATTAAGATATCATCCACATAGATCAGAATATAAGTAGTAGTAGAATCAGTAAAACGAACAAATAAGGAGCTATCTGAAATAGTAGGTTTAAAACCAAATTGATTAAGAGTAGAAGTCAAAGTGGAATACTAGGCTCTAGATGCCTGTTTTAAGCCATAGATGGCTCTATTAAGCTTGCATACAAGATTACTATCCTTAGGATAAAAGCCTTCAGGGGGCTGCATAAAAACTTGCTCATGAAGAACACCATTGAGAAAAGCATTATTAAAATCCAATTGTTGTATTTTCCATCCCTTTGAAAGAGCAAGAGTAAGAATAATCCTTATAGTAATGGGTTTTATAACAGGACTAAAAATTTGGTCATAGACAACTCCCTCCACTTGATGAAAACCCTTAGCTACAAGTCTAGCTTTATATCTAATAATGTTGCCTAGTTGATCTTTTTTCACAACAAAAACCCATCTACTACCTATAACTCTCATGTCTTGATTTTTTGAACAAGATCCCAAGTTTTATTCTTTGTTAAAGCAATAAACTCTTCCTGCATAGCATGTTTCCAATGTGGCTAAGAAAGAGCTTGAGTTACAGTTTTGGGGGGATAATGAATAAGATCAGTACTAGTGGTAGTGATAAAAGTTTTTGGTTTAACAATTCCAGATTTAGCACGAGTTACCATGGGATGAGTATTAGTGGAGGAAGAAGCTAAAGTATCCTTATGTAAATTAAGAAGATTATTAATAGACACAGAAGAGGAATTAGGAGCATTATGAGAGTCTGAAGTAAAAGATTCACTCAAGTTAATATCAATATCATCAGGAGCAATATCAACAGCAGGAGTAGAGATAGAATCATGTACCTTTGTGATGACTGGAAGAGCAGTACTACTAATAGGAGTAGAAGAAATGTCTTTAGAAACAGGAAACAAGTCAGAGTAAGGGAAAACACTTTCATAAAAAATAACATTCCTAGCAATATATATGCGGCCAGATGAGGATAAACATTTGTAACCTTTGTGATTAGGAGCATAACCCAGAAACACACACTTTTCAGATTTAAAATTAAACTTTTGTGTGTTATAGGGCCTCAAATGAGGAAAACATGCACATCCATAAACTTTTAACATAGAATAATCCGGAATTTTGGAAAAAAGAATCTGATATGGGGATTTATTTTGTAGAACAATACAAGGTAACCTATTAATGAGGAAAACAGCAGTCATAAAAGCATCATCCCAATGTTTAAGAGGGAGAGAGACTTGTGCAAGAAGAGACAAACCCATCTCTGTGATATGACGATGTTTTCTTTCAGCCCTCCCATTTTGTTGATGGGTATAAGGACAAGAAAGACGATGAGAAATACCATTAGCACACAAAAAATTAGTAAAAGAAGAGTTAACATATTCAGTACCATGATCAGTTTGAAGAGCCTTGATGTGGTGACCAGTTTGATTCTCCATCATATTTTTATACTGAAGAAAAGACTGAAACATCTGTGACTTAGATTCCAAGAGATAAATACAAGAATATCCAGAGAAAGCATCAATAAAGCAAACATAATATCGAAAACCTAAGTTAGAAAACACAGGTGGAGGTCCCCAAACATCAGAATAAATTAATTCCAAAGGAGAAGAATATGAATGATTAGAAGTAGTAAAAGGAAGTTGATGACTTTTAGAAACACAACAAATGTCACAAACTTTATTAGAAACCAGTTTATCAGAAATGGGTATATTACAGTGGCGAAGAACATTTTGAACAGTGCGAAAATTACAATGACCTAATCGTCTGTGCCATGTGTCAAACGAAAAAACATGAGAATTATATGCTACAAGATTATTGTTACTAATACAGGATGGAAGAGAAGGAACATACACATGACGCATCTTGTAAACTCCATCTTCAAGTTTTCCTTGGAGAAGAGAATTGCGAGAAACCTAACATTTAACAATGCAAGTGTTAGGCCAAAACTCAAAGAATACATCATTATCAATTGCAAACTTGTTAACAAATAGCAAATTTATTGTAAGGTCAGGAACATGTAATATTTGCTTTAGTTTGAACAATCTTGAAGAATGAAAAGGTTGTAAAAAAGAATTGCCTATGCGGGAGATGGGTATACCTGCCCCATTCCCGACTAATACTTGGTCCGGGCCAAAGTACTCAGAACTGTGAAGAATGTTTGAAGCTTCTGGAGTCATATGGTGGCTGGCTGCAGTATCCGGATGCCACGCAGGGTCATTCAACGTTGATGTGTTTGCAAGAAAAGCTTGAGGAGTTGAGACAGGAGTTCCCGAAGATGAAATAGTAGGAGGCCGAGTAAAATTTTGAGAAGAGGAATTTTGGTAAGAAGGATTCTGATTAGGGTTTGGTTGACTAGAGTCACCATTTGAGGTATAGAAGGTGGAATCAAAACGAAAGTAACAGTTTTGAGCCACATGACCTACTTTACCACAGATTTGACAAGTAGGCCGAACGGTACCCCTTCCACGAGTAAAACGACCACCTCTCCCACGGTGGCCACCTCCAAATCTTCCTCTAGTGCGATTTTCAGATCCAGAGAAAGTAGTAACATTTGCTTGCATAATTTCTTGGCGTTTATACCTTTCAATAATATCTTCTTGTGCCATAAGGAGAGCCTCTAATTCCGAGATGGAATAAGGGTCTCTTCGAAAAAGAGCAGTCGTGTGAAACGGCACATATTCCTCGCCAAGCCCATCCAAAATGATATCCACATGTTCTTGATGCGAGATAGGTGAGCCAGCAGCAGCCAAAGAATCTACAATTTGTTTGATCTTCAGAAGGTAGTCGGAAGCGGACTGACCTTGTTTCTTTATGCTCTTGAGAGCGTATCAGAGTTGTTTAACTCTCGCTTGAGTTTGAGCAGCAAAGTACTCAAGAATCCTGCTCCATATTTCATGAGTTGTTTCACAACCAACAACGCGACTTTGAAAGGAATGATCCATCGAAGAAAGGAGCCATGTCTGTATGTGATAATCTTGTAGAACCCAGCGTTTGTACGCTTCAGATTCACAGCCAGCTGTGCGGTCGGCAGACGAAGTGAAGCGTTGAGGAACTTTGGAGGCATAAAGATAGTTCTCTAGAGATTGGCCACGAAGAGTCGTAATAACCAGACGCCTCCATGGCAAGAAATTCTTTTCTTCCAAACGATTAGTGATGGCATTTGTGAACGATTTGGGAACAAACGTAGACGAAGAATCGGGTTGAGCGGCCATTAGGATCGATTGGCGTGTGATACCATGTAAGGAAAATAACCCTAATGTAATTTCTGTAAGCAGCGAAAGTAGGATTAAGCAAGAACAAAGAAGAAGATGAGAGAAAGAAAAGGAATCGGGTTCTTGGAGTAATCCAAGCCCTTTTCATTATTGCTCAAAAACAAGATACAAAACAAACAGAAAGGAGTGGGCTTAAATAACACCAAAGCCCAACGGAAAAGATAACAAACAGAAACAAGAATACAACTAAAAATACAAGAAAGTAAACTATTCCTTAACAGTAAGGAACAAATACAAAGTTTGTGAAATAAACACCAAAAAATAATTATAAAATTACCTTGTCCCTAAAGCTTTTGAAATATCTCACGATACACCACATTTAAAGTAGTTCCGTCATCCATAGATCCTTTGTTTTTTTATCAAAATGCGCAATCCTTCCTTTGATTTGACTCTTGATATGGCTACGTAAAGTTGACCATGTGTAAATACTGGTCTTGGCAGGTATAGACCAACAGTAGACAGAGTTTGACCTTGTGATTTATTAATTGTCATAGCAAATGAAACAATAACAGGAAATTGTCTTCTTTGGAATTTAACTGGAATAGTATCGTTGTTAGGTACCATATTCATTCTAGGAATTAGTACAATGTCACCAACTCTAGTGCCGGTAAGAGTTTTGCACTCTATGACTTGTGTTCCTAGTCTTCTGACTTGCAGTCGAGTTCCATTACACAATCCATTTGCTTGATCTATATTTCTTAAAAGCATAATTGGTAACCCAGACTTCAAACACAATTTATGAGGAGGGAGTCCAGAACAATTGATCTCATTAAGAATTTCAGAGGAGAATGTTTGAAGCTCACATTCCACATTTCCTTCCTCAATGCACAAGGAATCAGCACTGAGGTATTCTTTTTTCAACTCCAGGTAAAGTTGACATGATATAGTTGTTTACTTCATGGACAATTTCTAATGTTGGGGCAAGTATTGATCTTTCCCTTAAATAAGCGTCCACATATAATCTTTCATCGAGTTGTGGGTATACAAAATTAATTAATTTATCGAGGGCAGACCCTTTGTCATCAATTAAAGTATCATTTGGGATACAGACGTGTGACTCTCCATCCTTGGAATCACCCGCCAAACCATCTCCAATTTCTAGAAGCCATTTGTTGAACATTGAAATAAAATCATTTGAGTCTTGCGTATCTGCCTGCATTAGACGCATATTCTTAGCCAGCTTAAACACCTTGCAGAATGGCCATAGATATGAAGAACTAATTAAATCATTCACAATATCTTGTCTAGTTCCCTTTGGAATGACAGGTAGGATTTGTCGAAAGTCTCCACCAAGGACAACAACTTTTCCCCCAAATGGTAGATCGGGCTTGTAGTATACATTGAAACGTAGAATATCTTTCAGACATCTGTCAAGAGCTTCAAAACAATACTTGCTCAACATTGGTGCTTCATCCCATATAATTAATTTAGCCAAACCAAGCAATCTGGCATGAACTGATCCTTGCAAAATATTGCATGTGGAATCTTCTGTAGCATTAAGAGGGATTTTAAATCTAGAGTGTGCAGTCCTACCGTTAGGAAGTAATAGTGATGCAATGTCACTGGAAGCTACATTTATAACAATATCTCCTCTTGATCTGATTGAAGAAGACAATGTTTTCCAAAGAAAAGTCTTCCATGTTCCTCCATATCCATATATAAAATAAAAACCAGAACCATGATTATATACACAATGGATAATCTCATCATAAATAACCCTTTGTTATTTGTAATAGTTTTCATGTATTGTGAATGTTCACAACACAATGCAGTACGGTCAAAATTTAACTCATCAATTATTATCCTCTCATTAACTCTGTATATTACCTCATCTGATGGAAAAGGCATCGATCCATAATCTTTGAGAGAACGACCATTTGATTGAAGGATATCTTCAATCTTAGCAAGTGCATAATTCTTGATTTGTGTTTCAGTAAGAATTAAATCTGAAATAAATAATATATTAGCTGTTAATAAAAATAAATCTGTATTCATTTTGATTATATATATATATATATATATATATATATATTTCTATACATAATATATTTACCTTTATACAACTATACAGTAATTTTATTTTTATGTGTATATATATATTTTAGATTTTATGTGTATATGAGCACAAATGAATATAGCTAATTTTTATGCACCTAGGGTAACAGACTTCAAAACATGTAATAATGACATGTTTGTTTAAATAGATAAGTTACCTTGACAGTTGGACTTAGTCCTCATCATGTAAATAATATCATCTGAAAGATGTTGCCAACATTTCTCCCAAACATTTTCAGGGCTAGTCATGTTATTGGATGTCAACATAATTACAAATAATCTCCTTAAGAATGAAGCAGATGCCCATGAACTTGCTTCCAAAATTGCATCTACAAACTCCTTATCATCCTGTAGCAAACCCATTGCATAACAGGCATCGTTAAATGAAGAATGAATTAGGCCATCAACAGTTTTGATGTCATCAAAACTCATGCAACCTGCCTTTATTGTAAGCAATAGTCTTAAATAATAATCTTCACCATTACCGTACGGAACATGAGATATCCGACCAATTGCATAACCTTTCTTTCTTGGTATCCACTCAGAAGTGTTGTCTTTCCAAACAAATCGCGAAGGGAATTGGCTGTAAGTAAGATCTCGAGCATATTCAAACTTTTCATTAGCTTCCATCCAGCCTTGTAACATTGATTTCTTAGATAGTGCTCTTTCAATAACATTTGGCAAATTAGACGTGTCTTTGAAAATGACGGGTTGTTGATTTGGGAGGTGAAAAGGCATACGTATAACTGCAGGTTCTTTTACCTGGATCTCAAAGCTAAATAAACGCCATGCTGCTTCAGAAGCACTAATATACCTCCAATCATAATAATTCAAAATTTCATCAACTTCAACTGCATTCCCAGTAGGACTTTTCTTACTAAACATTGCGGCTATCACCCGATCATTTCCTTTATGCACATACTTAAACAAATATTTGATTGCAGCAGTCTGACATGTGTACTCCACATTAATGTGACAACCATACTTGAGGAGCAATTCAGAATTGTAAGGTACAATGTATGAATTATCCAACAATACATTACGTTTTTCAATTGTCCTCCCATTATCTACCCGCTTATACTTAGGGAAACCAGCATCATCAATTATTGTCCTTGAACAAAATTGTTTTGGATAAAATTTTGAACATGTGGGTTCACCATTCATGGGCTATCCTTATTTAACAATAACGGCAACTTAATTTTACCTTCTTTACAACATAAAGAAAATTTATGGACACGACTATTACTACTCCGGAGTAACCTTTCCCCATACCAAATGTTTGCTATACAAAACTCACACTCATATATTGGATCTCCCAAGTCTAATGTTTCTGAAAACAAAGTAAAGTAATATATGAGCAGTATAATTTACACATAACATGATTAATACTATATAATGATCACTAACCTGTCTCAAAACTACTTTGAACTTGGGGTGTTAATTCTTGATCATCTAAAAATTAAAAAAATACCAACAAAATGTGTTCAACAATTATTACTAAAAAAAAATATAGAGAACAATTTATGTATGCACAAAATTATGTTTTAAGATTACAAAAATTTAATATAAAGGTGTTACCTTCATCTATTGGAAAATCAAATGATTCATCCCCAATAACAAAGTCGTCATGTCCGTTAATAACTATATTGTTAAAAACCCGTAAGAAATAAATATTTAATCCACGGTTTAATTATAATAACTACATAACTTGATTAGAACATTGGTTAGAGATATTACCTTCATAATCACGTAAAGGGTCTACTATATCTTCACACACAGGAGAGGTTAAAGTCAACCCAACATGATTAACATCGTTCCTAAATGGGTTTGACTTGCGCAATGATTCTATGACATAATCCGATTGTCTATTTTCTTTTCTCCTATGTGTACTCACACTGATAAACAAAAATGATATTGAGCTTATAACTGTATTGTCTAATGAAGAGAAGTATTTAGTCATTTTAAATTCATATTTTATATTACTGTTGTCATACCTGGTTAGACCAGATGATTTTGTGGACATGATTGCAATCAATTCTGCCTATCTGTGAGCCACCGGATTGGTTGCCAATTTCTTTACATTGAACAAAATTTGAAGATCTTAACAATATCATTCACATTTAAACTAATATATGCAAATGTATGACAATTGTATATTGTGTGACAATTGTATATTGTAGCCTGAAAATATTACCTGATGTTTTAATTCTCTTTAGATATCATTGTTACCACTATGTCTTGGGACATGAGATACATTGTGAGCACAAACGTTGCTTGTGATTGAAAACCTCGGATTAGCTTAACAACATGCCTCATAAGTTAATGAGCACATTTATATAAAACTTAAAAAATCATCTTAACAGAAATTACATGAAAACTTATTAAGAGAACAGATTATGCAACACATGACTTACTGTTGGTGACATCTGATAGGGGTGAATGCATAGTATCAGATTGAGTTGATATATTAAAATTGTTGTAAGAAGGATGCACACATGTTGAACTACCACTGCTAATATCTGAAACAAAAATAAATAATATAGTATACCTATAAGTATCAAAAGTAATTGAATTATACTTGTTTACTGACTTAAAAAAATTCTGAATTACAGTACTATGTGAAAAAATGTTATTAGTCTAACTTGTAGAAGTATGTGGTGGATTATAGTGATTGCACCGCTTCTTTATGTTAATAATGTTCATTCTTTGTTGTCTTGCAACTTTTGCTTGATGAGGGTTGTTTGGAAAAAAACATGGTTGATGTAAGTAAAATAAAAATATAATTCAAGACATAGTTGAATATGTTAGTCTATCATCACATTACATTATAAGTTTTGATATTGATATAATATTGTAATTGAATATTAGACCATGAGGAAGTTTGAATTTGGACTTTGGATTTAAGCAGACATTCCTACATGGTGAATAGTCATTGTGTTTTAGTCATATGAAAAATCTTTCATAACAATAAATGTGGCAGGATCTATTACGTATATACATGCGGTATAATACTTTATTATTTCTTAGTGCTAAATTCCATTTACCCACGAAAAAAATAGAGTTAATAAAGGACATATGAAAATGTTCCTACGGTGGTGGGTCATATGTTGGTCTATTAATTAATGTCTATGGTCAACTATCTTATTAGTAATGTGATATATAACACATTTGTAATTCCGAAATTAAAGATGACCATACGAAAATATTAAAATATTTAAATTAACATAGTCTAATTGAATAAGGGAATCAACCAAAGTGACTATATGAATACAAATTATGGTTTATGTAACTATAGTAAATACTGTCTATTATTAAGCTCATTATAGACAAGTTTTGAAGTGGCATTAAGATAAAACACTTACTTATAACAATAGATGTGAATGAAAAGAGAGTATAAATGAAAATGTAAAATTTCAATTATTATGCTCATTATAGAAGGTAATATCTTTATAAAATTACTTTTTAAAATTTTTAATATGAATGACAGAAGGTAATATCTTTAAGGTTTAAAATGAAAAAGACTTATTTATAATAATTGAATTATTTTTTTTCATAGCTCATGCAATCAGATACATTCAAGAGGGATAGAACTTGTATAAAATCAAGATGTATCAAAACACATATTGGTTTAACAAAATAATAATTATGTCTTAAAAATAAAAAAATGTATAATTTCACTTATTACACTTATTATAGGCTAGAATTTATGTCTTGTATTCATAAAAAAATTACTTTTAAATATTTTAATATGAATGACAGAAGGTAATATCTTTAAGATTTAAAATGAAAAAGACTTATTTATAATACTTGACTTATTTTTTTCATAGCTCATGTAATCAGTTACATTCAAGAGGGATAGAACTTGCATAAAATCAAGATGTATGAAAACACATATTGGTTTAAGAAAATGATAATTATATCTTAAAAATAAAAAATGTATAATCTCAGTTATTACACTCATTATAGGCTAGAATTTATGTCTTGTATTCATAAAATAATTACTTTTAACAATTTTAATATGAATGAGACAACGTAATATCTTTAAGATTTGAAATGAAAAAGACATATTTATAATACTTGAATTATTTTATTTCATAATTCATCGATAATTTACATTCAAGAGGGAACGTAATTGCATCTAATCACGATGTATCGAGACATATATTGATTTAACAAAAGAATAAATATATCTTATAAATGAAGATGTATAATTTAAATTATGACACTCACTATAATGTAGTGTTGATGATTTTATACATAAAACAATTTCTTTTAACAAATTTAATATGAATGACAGAACGTAATATCTTTAAGATTTGAAATGAAAAAGACTTATTCAGTGATATGAATTATTTTTTTCATAGTTGATGTAATCATCTACATTCAAGAGGTAAGGTAGTTGCATATAATCAGGATGTATCATGACCTATATTTGCATATAATCACGATATATGGGGCCATAAATTAGTTTAACAAAATATTATTTTATGTCTTATATTTATGGTGTGTTATTATTAGAATCAGCAAGTACAATAGCTATTTAACTTGTGCCAACAGACTTCATCATAAATGGTTCCTTATTTCAAGTAGAAAGTACACAAACATATTGCAATAGCGACAAATTTAAACAACTGGTGTAACAAATGAAAAACACAGGGTTACCCCCACATCCATATGCATGGGTACATCGTACAAAAGGAAACCAAATTTTAAAAAGAACACAGAAAACAAATTCAGTGGAACCATAGTTAAAACTAAGAGACGCACGCAACTTCATGGATCATCTTCAATCACCAACTTCCGAATCTTGGTAGATGTTACGCTTCGTTTGGTTAAATTGTTGTCAGACCTTTTTCCAGAACAGTCTGCAACATTCAGTGACTTGGAAGGAGTTTTGTAAGCAATGTCATCAGTGTCATATATACTGTCACTTGAGTTTCCACAATTTTCCTGATAATATGAATAATGCAAGCAATATATTTTAACACTTCGTTATATTAAAATGGTTAAAAACCAAACATGTTTCACTAACATAAATGTCTCACCTTAGAAAGTCCATATTCATCCACAATGGAACAACTAATGTCTGAATTATCAGGTGTGAATCCTAACTGTGCAAGTAAGTTTCGGAGTGTTAGGATAATATAATATTAAATGGAAACCTTTTAATTTATGAAAAATATAATCAGAAATATTTTCATGGAATAATACCTCATTTATTTTATATTTTGCCTTGAAAGTGGAGACCAATGCAGGGTCAGCAATGAGCTTTGTTATGGTTATCACACATGGTTGAAATGCATTTATATCTTCCACCTTAACAGAAACTTTGAACAGAAATTTTTGACTTTCAAGATCAGTAATCATAGATGGATACTCATCCTTATTTCCACCATGAATACAAATTTGGTCTTGAATTATGTTCAGTCATAAAAAGTATGAAAGCAGAACTGATAATTATGATATTTTGAAGAATTCATGTTTAAAAAATAACTTACCTTTTTAATTTGGATGTCCCTTAATTCGCTTGCACTTAATTTAAGTAAATTAGTGGCCTCTCGATCATATAGAAGAAAAATGGCAGAATCGAATTCATCACCAACTCACAGGCGGATGCTATACCTAAAAAAATAAATTAAAACACATTAAAAAAAAAAAAACAGATGTAGACTTCTGTTTGGATTTTATCATAAATAAAATAGAGGAAATAGATATCATTATAACATGCCTAGGAACATAGGTATTAGGATAACTATCGCATTTCCTGCAGTGAAAGCTCTTCACATCCTCTTTTAGTCCCTGGAATCAAATCTTGCATGCCTTATACCACCAGGAATATTCAGTCTCTATCTCCTTGATTGTTCCAAATGTGACATAATTTGTTTTCTCCAACTTCAAAAGATATACAACTATTTTAATAATGTTACATGAGGAATTACAGGTTACATTATATTTCCAAATAAATAATACCTCTGTGTAATCTTTAATTTCAACAATCGTCTTATATGGATTGACAGTCATAAATTCCTCAACAATCGAGTATGAAGGTTCATTATCAATTTGAGATATAGAGTTCAGCATTGTTGAATCCAGCAGACACAGCCTGTGTTGAAAAAAATTATTTAAAAAATATAAAATATATAGTATTTATAATAATTACTTAACTATTACGCTGTGATAAATATGATTATATGAATTAACCTTTGTCTAAAAACTTTGACTTCAGGGAAATCCTCGTTTATAAACATCTTTGAAGTGTAATTAGCATTAGAAATACCCATGACACCTGAAAAATAATAGAGATAAAATAAATGAATTGTTTTAAGTAACTGGAATTAAAATCATGCATTAGCGTGAGTTATATGTGTTATAAAACTCAAATACCTTTAAATTTTTTCATCTTGGCAAACTTAATTAAGACAATATATTCAGAACCTAGATTATGCTGTATAAATTTGTCAAATTGTTCAGCAAACTCCTCCCACAGAGTACACAATATCTTCTCATTGCTCCTATCATGGATTAAATAAGGCAACAATAACAAAAAATGAATGAAATAAACAATATTCATATCTTGTAAATGCATGTGTGAAAAGATTCTAATTTAATTGTGCTTTAATAAATTATTACTCAAGATTATCCAGTTCAATCTTGATAAGCTTCAAGTTCTTTCCATCATTGCACAAAGTTGATAGATTGCCTTTCGCAGTCAACAAACCGATAACATCTGAAAAACATTTTACAATATAACATAAATATTGTATAGAGTCCGTTGCATTAAGAAAAAAACTCAAATTAGTGGACAAACCGATTAAATATGCATCTTCCTTATCCTCCGATAGAATGATAGAATTAGGAACAAAGTCAAACGACCGTGAGGGGATTGAATCATCCATGACTTCCCGTGCTTGAGTATCTCTCTTGAAGACGATCCTAAATTCGTTCCGCGTTGGCTTAAAACGATCGTCGTTTGGAACGATGTCAAAATTTGACAGAATATACACAGCGCCTTCCTTAATGGAATTATCGAATACTTTGGAATGATATGAGCGGATGGAACAACCAATTCTGGTGGACTGTATCATAGATTCAAAATTCAAATCTATACTTTATCATAGAATTAAACTAAAAAAAATCAAATAATTCAGTAATATATTAGTTCGACTAAAATACCTTCTCATCCAACAAAACCATTTCCGCCATAGGAGTCTTTTGTTTATGGGTGTATGAGGGTACTTTCCAGAGCCTAATAACTCTTACCTTGATCTTCCATGTCCTAATAATTAATGGATTCAAATCTGAAATAGTATAAATGTCTAACGATATGGTGGAAAGGTAAAAGTAAGGAATATTAATGGAAAACCTAATGAAAGAAAGTTGTTAAGTGAATGAAGTGGTTGGAGTTACATAGTTGCTGTTTTATAAGTGCTAACATACATATGTGTAAGCTCCATAACCCTTCTGAGAGAATTAGGCATAATTCTCTTAGAGTTATGAAAGTTTTAATGATAACAAGGTAAGCCATAAGTATAAAAATTTTACTTAAGGTTTTGCTAATATGTGCGCTAAGTGTCTCAGAAAGCTTTAGATTATTGCAATAACATGAGTAAAGACCAAGACAAAACATCAAGTAGCCTCAAGATCAATTGATAAAATCATAGCGCCAAAGATATCAGAAATGATGTCTCAGAAGTGCAGAAGGTGAAAACATGTTTCTGAGGAAAGAACACTGTCGCCTCAGAAGGGTCTCAGAAGACCTTGCGGCTAGTAGTTCTCAGAAAGGTCTTCCCTCAGAAGGTTCGCCTCAGAAGTCCGTACAACTCTCAGAAAGTTGGACTCAGAAGCAATCAAGTGTCTGAACTCAAGGGATCGCAAGCAGTCTCAGAAAGCTCGCTACAACAAGCTAAGGAAGTGGGAACACGCGCACTGTGCAGTTCTGAAAAGTTCCTCATTTCGCGCTGACTGTAGCAGGGAGCCGTTCCGAAAAGAACACAGCCACATCAGCAAAGAGAAACTTCAAATTCGTGGCACATTAACGCCTATAAATATGAGAACAAATTACAGAGTAAATTGACGAAAATTAAGCGCGAAAAATTCTTAAACAAACTGAGCAAAAACTCTGTCAATTTGAAATCATATTTCAAACTTGAATTTTTCTCAGAAAGACAATTTTTCAAAAGTTGTTTTTCGAACTTTGCTAAAATCTTCTAGTTCATTATTGGTGTAAATCCTTACCTTGTGTAAGTTATTTCTAGAAGTCTACTAAGTGTAAAACTAGGTTTGTAACTTAGTCTTGGTAGTTGTTTTCGATCAAAACCAACATTCGAAAAACGCTAAGTCCTTCTTTGTGTGAAGGCAGGTTTAAGTCCTCTGGTGTTTGAGGCAAAGTTCAAAGTCCTTAAGTGATTAAGGCAAGGAAGTCCTCGGGTGTGAGGCAAGGAAGTCCTTAAGTGATTAAGGCAAGGAAGTCCTCGGTTGTGAGGCAAGGAAGTCCTTAAGTGATTAAGGCAAGGAAGTCCTCTAGTGTTGGAGGCAAGGAAATCCACTTCGGGTTGTGAAGTGGTGGAAGTCCTTTACTTGATAAAGGCATTGTTGTCTGGGAAGGCACTTTAAGAAGAATATCCAAGAACTCTCAACTGAAGGTTGGGGACTGGAGTAGGTTGGTTATAACCGAACCAGTATAAAATTCTCTGTGTTAAGCTTTTCTCCCTTACTCTTTACTTGCATAAATCTTTGAGAAAAACTCTACCACAATTTTAATTAAGAAGTCTCGTGAAAACTTTATTGATTAAAATCAGAAAGCGTTTAAGAAACTCTAACTTAAAGTCATTTTCTTAAAATTGCTCAGAAAGGAACTTTCTCAGAAAGACTAAGTTCTCAGAAACTTAATCTTCTCAGAAAGCAATTTCCGCTGCAAACTTTAAAATCTACCTTCTGAGTAAAAACAGCTTTCTAAGTAAAAGTTTTAAGAAGTAATTTTTAAAACTTGCACGATTCAACCCCCCTTCTCATGCACACATACACTTTCAATATGTTGGTATGAAGTTAGTAATTATTGTAATTGTAAGTGCTAAATGAAAAACCAGCAAATAAATCTCATATCACAATTTTGGCTTTTGATGTGAAAAAAATAATAGTTGAGTCGGTATTAATCTATGTAATTATTGTCAAAAATCTATTATTGTGATAAAGAAATTACTTAAAAGTAATAAATAATAAATGTAAGTGTAACTATAACTAAATAACTAAATAACTAAATATTAACTAAATATAAAATGTAAACTATGATAAATAACTTATAAAAAATTACTTCAAATTATAATTCAAAATAAAAATAAACAGTAACATTTGACGGAACAAACTTGTATGTATTTATTTATTTATTTATCTTTAATATATCCTTAAATTTTATTTTATACACTGAATATATTTCCAGACGTTGTTGTATATATTTTTAATAAAATTATGCAATTTTTAATTAGTATTAGTAGTAATTTGTAGTCTATTAGTAGTATAATTTAATAGAGATGAAATAAATAAAATAATAACTACCATAATCAATTAGAGCATTAATTGACCAAGGTAGCCGGCAGACTCAACCATTGGTAATGGTTGGCTTTACTTTGGGATTTTATCAATACATTGACTACCACTTGCTGGATTTCATACTTAAGACAGCATGACAAAGTAAAAAAATTAACCAAATCATATAAATAAGGATAATGCTAAATATACGTTAAAAAATAAGACAGACAGGTCAATTAAGAAAATTTTGAGTTATAATTACTCAGTCCATTACTATTTTAATTATTATTTGACCTAAAACTAAAGACAAAATAGGCTCATTGTATTTGATGATTTTCCATTGTACACTTGTCATTATAAAATAAATAATTATAGAATAAATAAATATATCAAAAGCCATTATGTGAAAACACCATGGTTCAGTATTAAATGGTATAACTGACACATTAGAAAAAGGCTGTCAATTGGGCTTTTCTCCCGTAATAGCTGGAACCACTGTGAGTTGATCTAAATGTGGAAGCAATATCAAATAAAGTCTCTCATTCATTAATTCTGACTTTGGGTATTCAGTGTATAAAATACAGCGCTCTAGAATGGTTTCGATAATGATGTCGAAAAATTTATTATGCTGGAAAACATACAGAAGAATATATACTTTTTTTCGATAAGTACAGAAGAATATATACTACATACCATTGTGATGACATAAAAGACATATCATGTACTATATTCTACTAATATTACATAATGGTTCGCAATGTATAATGAAATTCTTGCCAAGTCAATCCATAGTTTATATATTGGCAAACAATTAAAAACCCTTTACAATATATTTTTTTAGATGTTAAATATATTTTGTTGCTTATTTTATCTGCCAAAATATTGTTCCCCGAACCTGTATGTAAAAATTATATACTTAAATATCTATTAATACTACTAATGAAAATATATAAAAGTTAGTTATTTTTTAGTGTATAGATACATACTAAAAAAAATAAATAAATAAAAAGTCAAGCTCGCTAAATGAAAAAAAAAATCTTAAAAGCTTTTTGATTTTCTAAAAAACCCAAAGCTTAATAATAATACACAAATGTTTGTAGCACAACAAACAACCAATTAAAATATACCAAGAAAGCCCAATTAATACTTTATAGCCCAAATAACATTATTAATTATGAGTATATTTTTAATGGACTGGGTAATTATATCTCAAAGTCCTATTTATTGGGTGTTTTGACTGATTTTTTATATGCCTTTAGCAATGCTCATAATAAAGTTTCTATATTACATGTCTTAATTACGGCCAGTAACATTAGAAATATAAGTTGACAAATTAATTATTTTAATTATATATATATATATATATATATATAATATTAGAGGACATACATATAAATTTATATGTAATGTATTAAGATATATACACACATAAATATATATATATATATATATATATATATATATATATATATATATATATATTATATAAATCATATTTTCTATATATAGATATTATAAATGTAAATATAATACAAACTATTTCTATTAGGTAGTGTGTAGTAGGTGGCTAAAGTCAGTAAATACAGAGCAACACACTATAAATGTAACACTATAAATGTATAGAAATACAATGAGACTGTGTCTTTATATCGTGTTTGGTAATAATGGACCGTTAAATCACCAAATTTTTTTATTGTGTTTGATAACAGTAGAAATCATATAAAGACATGTAAAAATGACATTAATTTACATGAAGTGGATTATGTGAAGTGATGGATGGTATATTAGACATAAAATTTCATTAAAAAAATCAATCAATTGAATTCCATTTCAGTCGTTTACTTCTGGAGTTGACACAAATTATGTGTTTTTTTTTTCATGGCCACAAATTTATGTCCATATATCCCTGTCTTATAAACCAAACAGTAATAGTCCTTCTTAATCTCTGTCTATAATGTGATAGGATAACTAAGAAACATGGTCTTTTAGTTATGAGTTTATAAAAGAAAAGTTTTATTAATCAATTGGGTATCTCAGTGAACTATCATGTAACATCCTAAATCTACTTACAGAAAACACTAGATATTTTTTTTTTTTGGAATGTGCTTGCCAAATAAATTGCGGAATCTAAAATACGCGCATTCATTGAAGGGATAATAAAACTGAAAATAATATTGGAAATAATTCTGAGGTCTCAACAACTCAAAATAGGTCTCAGCAGAGTACCAAACGAGATTACAATGGAAATAACATCAATAGTCATAATGACTCCAAAAAGATACAACCAAAATGTCTGAAGAACAATCAAAGAAATAACTAGAATAAAACTCTCAGCTACTAGCTACGAATCACAGACTGCTGTCTTCCTCCTCGGGGTCCCACTCCGGATCCTCCTCCTCCTCCATGTCGTCAATCGATTGATAGGTCACTACTGACTCTGGCACACTCTCGTCATCAGATCCTCCCTCGCCAGGCACGTAATCAGGAACGTCTCCATAGTTGGGATCGATCCAGAGGAACGGGTTCCCCATAATATCATCCTCCGGTAAAATCAACTCCTCCGGGACCGGCTCAGGCTCTGGGACGAGAATGGGTGGTGGTGGAGCATGAAATTTGTGGTGCAAAGCTGGATGAAATCCACCAGGTGGCGGTGGGTGGTGGGGCATATGATGATGCATAGGATGAGGTGGCGGTGGCACATCCCACTAAAGATCAGGTACGTAAAATCCAAAGGTGGCAGGAATAGCAGTTGTAACAGTAACAAATCCAGTAGCAAGAGCGAAGTTGACCTTGATGAGGTCATGAGCGGGTGGAGGTGGTGGCGGCTGCTCCATCTCCTAGAATTGGGGCATAAGAAAGAAGAAGGGATGAGAAAAGAATTCTCAGTGAATCATCGTACGATACTCGGGCTTAGTACCGCTTATGCCAATTCTAGCTATTCAAACCAACGTTCTCTTTTTCTGAAAATAATCTTTGTTTATAAAAGCAAGACACGAAGTTTTGAATAGACAACAACCTAGTTTGCCCGAACTAAGGGAACCTATGAGTTCTTCTAAGTTATCGCGTAACTAGCAACCTACGTCAGTTCTATCAAGCGTCGCGTCCTCAGAATCCTCCTTAGGCCGTACTAACGAAGTTTCCCGAGACACTTCGCAAGCTTAGAACTCTTCGTCTTCATGGAACTAGGGATTAGCCGTTTTCCACTTTCATGAGCGTACGCAAATCAAATCATCATCGGGAACACCCCGGAATAAATCATAATCATTTCATCATAATCAACATAATAATAAATACTCCCCTTCATAAGTAGGACTATGTGTCCCATGCATGAAAACCACATCTCACCTCATGGGCCACCCCATCTCGTGAGTATGCGCAATGCACCACCATTCGCCCTGCCGAACGGCTGGATCTAGGCTAATCAAAAGTTCCACTCGACGGCTATATTCAAACAAACACTTCTATATCCCATATTCCTCCCTTATAACTTCCCACACAACTCCAACGCATCACAACAGTAATGCAACACATGAGAACATCCTATCACTGTCAAATCTTACAGTCATCACATCATTTACAGAATCATTAATCATTCATCATTCTCATCATCATCTCGAACATCAATCATGTGTCAACAATAGCATTCATCATTCATAATGCATATAACACTTAGAACGTTGTTACGTACCTCCCTCTCAGGCTCTACGTGTTTTTATGAAATAGTCTATCCTTTACTAGTTTCTTTAAAGTCTTATGAAGAGATAACATTTCTAATATTTTCTTATGATTACTAATTATTTATAATTATTATTTATGTTATATTTAGTTAAGTATTTAAATATTATTTAATTATTTGTCCTTCTCTGCGTCTATACTCTAATTAAACTAATTACTAAGTAATTATGATTAATAATCTTTATTTAAGCTAAATATAATTATTTAAAATATTTTCATCTTAATTTTATTTCGGAAATATTTTTAACTCATTATTATATTTTTCTCCTATTTTCTTTATTTTCCAAAAGCTTACTCAGTGTTACCCGAATACGTAAAAACTAAGTTATTTTATACATAGTTCTAATTTCTAATCACTTTATTATTACTAATAATTATTTTTACCTTACTGATATTGCTCTAGACCATTCGGCCAGGTCTTATTAATTTTAGGAAAATTACCCAAAATTTCTATAGTAGTTACTATTTATTTTAGACTAGTTTTATTATTAGAAAATAAGTTTTAAATTATTTTTAAGTCACTTTTTAATTCTGGACAGAACCTAAATAAATATTAAATATTACTTTTTAACCATATAAAAATATTCTAATTATTTAAAACCACATTTTATTATATTAAAATACTTTACTAGTGCCTATTTCTCAAAACTATGTACGTTTAAAGCTTTTTCTTGTCAAATAAATAATAATTATATTTAAATCAGAACCTAAACTTTTTATTTTCTTAAAAACTTATTTATTTCAGTAAGTCATATTTTATTTTATTATTTTCTCATAAAAACCATTTTTATTTTGAACAAAGGTGACTTTTGCTACTATACTTTCTAGATCTATTTTCTTTTGAGTAAAATAATTATTTCAGCAACACTTTTCATCACAACCTCATATTTTTATTCTGAATATTATGGAATAAAATGCATATTCGTTCATTACTTCATTAAGACTTATTATTTTGTCATCTTTCTTCAAGGTTTTGAATCTTTAAACCACATTTGTCATTTTTAACACAAGAAACAACAACACCACATTTTCTTCCCTCATTTGGCCGCAAGCATAATATCCCCAAGAGTGACAAAAATAAACAACTCATTAGTCTCAATACTTTCAAGCAACATATATTCAAAACACACTTCAATATGCAAGCTTTTTCATCATACAAACACATAACCAATGCAAATATGCTTTTTAATCGGTAAATATTTTAGAGAATATCATATATGCTTCAAAATATTATTTTGAGTAAAACAAAATATTTTCACCGATTATTTTTGCTCAAAAACACTTTTATTCAAGAAATAGAGATTTTTAAGGAAGATGACTCACTTAAAATAAACTCAAGGATGTTGGTATTTGAAGTTGAAGTTGTGAGAGCTTGCCTTCCTCCCTCTTGGCCGAATGCTCCTCTAGGAATGGGGTGGTGTTTTCTTGTTTGAGAGTTGATGGGTGTTTGTGAAGGTTAATGGTGTTTGATGTAGAAAATGAGAACAATAAAATAGAATGGTGGAGATTGAAGGTGGTGGTATGGTGGCCGAATATGAGAGGGAAGATGAGAGGTTTCTATGAGAAATTTTGCTAGAGTTTTGACATAGTCTTGAGGTTGTTTGTGGTGCCAAAATGTGAACCAAAGAGTTCTTATTTAAGGACAATGGAGGGAGTATGGCCGTGGCTAGCTAGGGAAGAAAGGGAGGGAAATGTTTTCAGCCATTAGATGATGATCAAATGGTGATTAAGATTGGCCAATGGATGATTAAGAAGCATAGTGATGGGTTTGAGTTAAATTAGGAGCCTTATTAATTTCCCTTGTCCCCTAAGCTTGTGTTCCATGTTTAATGTGGTGGCTAAGACCATTTCTTGGTCTCCAAGCCTATGGCTCGGCCATGAGGCTATTTGGCCTAGGGGAAAATTCAAATTTTGATACTAGGTTGTGTAGTTTAGGTCTAGGTTTGAGTAGGGGTATTTTGGTAATTTCACGTACTAAATTTTCTCGGCTCTAAATTAAGTATTCGGTACAGGAAATTAAAATATGGTGAGTCAAAATATTTCATTCTTGAATAAAAATATTTTTGATTCTATATTATTAAAGATTGCATGGTTGTTGTATGATTTTTGCATGGTTTGCATGGAAGTATTAGAATTTGCATGGTTTGCATGAAAGTTGCATATGATGATGTCACATGGTATTTATGCATGCATGAAATATTATAATTTTGCATGGGGTTGAATTCATCATATTAAACATGCATGTACATATATATATATATATATATATATATATATATATATATATAAGGGTAATTTCGTCATTATTAAATTATCGGATCACTAATTCGTCAAACAGAATAATAAATTAAATTTCGAATTATTCTAATGCACGTTATATTTAAATTAGGATTTTCAGGGGTGTTACATATCACATATATAGTAATATGTATATATATATATATATATATATATATATATATATATATATATATATATATATATATGTATACTAAAATATTAATAATGTTATGTAAAATTGCCTACTTATACAACAAAATGTAAGTAAATTTTGATTACAACGTCATGTATATATGTAATAATAAAATATTGTATTGTAAAGTATATTCATGCGTTTTAATATTTACAATAAAGTGATCAAAATTGTATAGGCCAAAACAATTACGTTTGTAGATACCTTTGATATAATTTACTCAGTTAAATAAATTGCAAAGTTAGACAGACCGCAACACTTATATATACGTGTGAGTCATTATAAATACTTGTATATGCAATTTTAAAATTTGAACAGGTGTACTTATAATTAACATAACATTATATATTCATATAATAGCTTCATCACACTTGCACTACAATTCATACATACGACTTGTACAAAATTAAACTAACAGAAACACCATATTAAAGTTTTTTACAAATTACACAATACATAATGCATTTATAAATAACCTTATAAGAGTTGCGGGATAATAATATAAAAGATCTAAAATAAGAAGGCGGATGCTACGATGAACTATAGTAAATGAAATACAACCCAACAACATTCAACACATTGACATTTACCCTTTAACAATCTCAGCAACTATTTGGCATTCATCATGTTGCGGAACCTTCAGCCGAAGCAGGGATCCAGCAGTTTAGTCATTTTCCACACAAAACTGATGTCACCCTTTGCCAAGATAGACCTCCTTGGGTCTCATAGGATGCCAAGTTAGATCAATATAGTGTACCTTACCATTTGGATCAGTGACACGCAGTGGAGAAACTCTATTTGGAAAAACAAGATGTACAAATCCGTATGGTAAGATGTCACGACCCAACTCGGATCCGTGACCGGCACATGGGACACCAAGTCCCATGTCAGCCTTAACCTGGATTCCACACAAAGACAAGCTAAACAACAACACCCACAACTACTTTAATAACGCACATCATGTATAATCCATACATATAATAGGGTTCTCAAGTATTACCCTTACACTCATAACCTATACAATCCAAACATAACATCGACAATCCTATTTGTAAACTTATGGAGCATACTAGAGAGACAAAAGACAATAACTTAGCGCCTCTAACATTGAGGCTCACCGAATCTAAGAGCTTGGAGGAACGGAAGGATTCGCCTCCGGATCTGCACCTGAATCTGAAAATGTTTTGTATGAATGGGTGAGTCATACGCTCAGTGAATAAACAGGTTATAAGCAGTGTATATATGAAGCATATAACAGTACAACGCAATTACAACATAAATCAATAACATATAATCATACATAAACCAACACGACAGATATATAACTCGAACGTTCTTATACAGTCTCTTTATCTTGGTAGCTTTTAACCTATGAGCACCTGGAGCCCAGCCCCGACTCATGTTCATAGGTAACATGGGTGTCCCGCGAGCTATGCCCCTCATCAGACACCATACTGGGAAACCCCGCGAGCTATGCCCCTCCTCAGGTCATTTTATCATCTCTTAATTCATTCAAATTTTATCTTATTTAGCGCTGTTAGTGGCACATACCATTCACAATCACAGCATAAGTAATTCATCATCATCTTCATAACATTTACATAGCACTCATGCATCATCGTTTCATCATCACATCATCAGCATCATATCATAAATACAACGACATCATAAACATATAAGTAATAAGTTTGGGGTAGTGGTGAACGAATGAATTTGAGTAACTAACTTTAAAATATGAAAATTTGGAGTTAAAGCCTTGAAAATGGTGTTTTAGCACAGATGTAATCGATTACAGACCTCTGTAATCGATTACCTGCTTCAAATTTCGTTCTGAAGAAAATTTTTGCGAAAATTGGCAGTCTGTAATCGATTACAAACCCGCAGTAATAGATTACAGTAATCGATTACAGTAATCGATTACAGAGTGTTGGTAATCGATTACAGTAATCGATTACCAATTCGCTGTAATCGATTACAGCCTGGGTCAGAGACGAAATTCTGCAGAAAACTTCGCGAAAATCATCCCCAAATCCACATTTTCACCACAACCCATCCAAATCAAACACAACCAACATGAAATATCAATTATATATCAACTAATCTCAGTCCCTATCAACTATCATAACCAGAAATTCACAAAATCAATCAAAATCATACATAAACTACAAATAACTCATTACTCACAAATTACTCCAATGAGCTCCAAGACACCACCGGGAGCTAGGATGAGCTACCCAGAGCTTCCCTAGTTGGTTGAGACTCTATAGAACACATCATCAACTTCAGATTTTCAACAAAATCAAAAACCCCCAAATATGAACCCTAAACCCCAAAACCGAGATTGAAGAGAAATAGACATCAATGGAGAAAAAGAAATACTCTATACTTACCCACAATACACTAGATGAGCAAGGCTAACTTGAATCTTGAAGATTGATGGAGATTTGAGAAAGAGAGAGATGAGAGAAAGAGATGAGGAAGAAGGAGAAGAGAGGAAATGAGAGGGAGAGAGAGAGAGACGTGAATGAGGTGGAAAGGAAAGAGGAAGAGAAGAAAAAGGGGTGGGGAGGTGGGACCCACGTGGTTCTATCTCCCCGGTGCACCGTGAGCTCTTACTCAAACTAACTCAGAATACCCGAGGTATTACAATCTTCCCCCCTTAAAGAATTCGGACCCCGAATTCAAACGCAGAAGGGAAAAGAGATTACCTGAAACATGAAAGAGGTGCAGATACTTGCTCCGCATGGCTTCCTCGGGCTCCCACGTAGCCTCGTGACCTGAGTGGTCCCCTCAAACCACCTTCAGTCTAACAACTTCCTGCAGAACGAAGCTTCCGTACTTTGCCAATCACCAATCGACATCGGTTCCTACTCATATGCTCGTACTGGACCAAGGGTAACACTTAATGCTCTAGAATACAAGATTGGTCGGATACATACTTCCTCAACATCGACAAGAGACATATCGGATTGTTTGAAAACACCTAGGTGAGGGCGCCAATACACAACACTAGCTCCCCCAGAATCTCAAAGATCCATACATGGAGGACTAACTCCCATCACTTACCGAATCTCGTCACATTCTTTACTTTCACAACTCATAGGGACACACGACCCTCTAAAAGGGTACCTCCAGGTTCATCTCTCGTCGTTATCATCTATCTTCAGCTTTCACTAGGTCGAAACCCAAAATCGCTACTTCGCCACTCTCGAAACATTCCACACATATTCCGCAATTCCTTTTTCCTCTCACCAAGTCTTTAAGAAGGAGTCATGCCAACACTTGGCCTACTTACTGATATTACAAGACCGACACAAAGATACACGTGATCCTCATCTTCTGCAAGATCATGTCCAACACTCTGGAGCCTGCCTCCCAGAGTTTGGAAAGCCCTCACCTCCTGAGGTGATTAACATCACCAGGGTCGAGGCGGTTCCCTCACGCCTCCCGACTTACTTCAATAATACCAGGTGAACTGAATCTCTCGATATGAGACAAGGAGAAAGGAGTTTCATGTTGCTGTACAATATCTTTAGCGGAGAGTTGAACATAACCGGATACCACATAAATCATCTTTACCAAATGACATAAGCCTATCAGCTCATCTAGCCCACCGAAAACCATACAAAGTCAAACGCCTCAAAATCTACAAAGTAAGGTTGTCATCAAATCTATGTCAATCATTACCAACTTTAACCCGCTGATATGCCAATCAACGAGAAACACAAGACATCACAGTTCTCTTCATGCCTTACCACTAAATATCTCATTCTGGTCTCAATACCTCTTAGCGTTTCTTAGATGAACCAATTACCTAACGTCGTAGGTGTCCCTTACTACTCACCTCCTCACATTATATACGTTGGTACACCAAATCTCTTACTTTATCATAACGTCCCCCTTCCGATTCCACTGAAAATTCCAAGTTCTTACATCATCATCATTAACCTTAAGCTCTTTCACCCTTGGATCTTCTCACTGTGATATACTGATCCGAATCAACACCACTAAGTCTCATCGCGTGTTAGAACTACCCCTTGTCTTCCTGACTTAAAATGCAACCTCTTCACACCAATCTGACATACTTCATTCACTAGGGTTTGACCGTAGAAACAACAAAAGACAATCAACACATAGACTTCAGTCTCCTACATTAACAACCTTATTAGCTTCCTCCCAGCTGATAAATAGCATTGCACATAATCCTCAAACATCGTGTCCACCTACGTGTCCTCAAATCTCAAGAGCAAACTTCATTACAAACACCTTCCGCTCGTGGGTGAAATGTCCCTACTCACGTGGTCTTAACTTTCTCAAACATAGGCAACACCTTTCCATGATTCCCAAGAGAACTTTCGAATGTTGTACTCGAATCATCGTTACACTAGGGCCCTCCTGATCCTGACTTTATAAGAATAGAGGCGGTGCTCACGCACTCCTTAAGCTTTTTGGAAACTCTGATTGACTTCTGACCACTGAGAGCGAACACCATCTTCGATTGACCGTGTCAACGGTACCGCTGTTGCCAAGAAATCCTGAACAGAAGTGTCAGCAACACTGACTAAGTCCAAGAAACTCCTGGTTAACATCGTGGCCTTGGCCACATTTAGATTGCTCCTTCTTTCTTAGGGTCCACCATGAATCGCCATGCATAGCACTCAAAGACGAGATCAACAAGCAGGAATCACACACCAATCCTATTGATATACCAGGCTTCCGCCATCGGGAAAACAAATCGTCCCTGCCTGAGGTAGAAATTACCGATGCCCGACAGAAAGTGATAAGTCCATACCCAAGGGCAACATCAACATCCATCACATTAGGTCCAATTATGGTTTCCTCTCGCTTCACCTCTGCTAGACTTGTCCGAAAGGCTAGCTGAAGATACAACTATCAAAGGTGGTGTCAGAAGGGTAGGGTAGGTCAAGTCAGGTTAGTGTCGGGGGCCTCTCACCAAGCGAGGACATTACCACACAAGGTGTCCCAACTGCTTAAGTCCAAAACATATGTTCAGACTCTGACGACATAGCCCTGAATGAAACCTCTTGCACAAGTTCCAAAGGGGACGAAGAGATCTAAACGACCCAAACCAACGCATGATGGGGGAAACACACTGCTGCAACAAGATTTCAACCCGACCTGTTTCTAGTTGCGGTCCTCACTGACCCGAATCTTCCTCTTGAAGTGAAACAACGGTCCCAATAACTTTAAGGCTCACTCGAAGTAGTCCAACTAGATACTATCCTTTACTCCTGTTCCTCTTTTCCAAACTTCTACTAATTCCTTACTCCCCTTGCATGCTCTCAATACTACTGCCAGCACCCATGACCATAGGTAAAGACATTCTCTTTATCTGGAAATACAGATCAAAACACATTGGGTTCCTTAGCGCCTTCATAATCCGCTTGACTCTCTTCCTTCTCAGGTGACTTCATGAGTTGCATAGCCGTATAACCCAACTGGACTCTACAGCGCACCCAAATACCAACATGAATAGGATCTGCTTGATCTTAAAGACTACTATGCTAACAACCTTCTTGAATATTCGAGACTATCCTTCCTCTGAAGACTTTGACGAACTCCTCCCACACCGGCGGCGTCATCATGTCATTTTCCTCTTTTCACTAACACCTCGTACCAAGGAACGTCATTTCCTTGTACAGAGTGGGTTGTTATGTCCACGTCCAGCATCATCATGAC
Source organism: Aeschynomene evenia (assembly GCA_013621005.1). Classification (NCBI taxonomy): domain Eukaryota; kingdom Viridiplantae; phylum Streptophyta; class Magnoliopsida; order Fabales; family Fabaceae; genus Aeschynomene; species Aeschynomene evenia. The sequence goes on from CM024270.1 coordinate 14,307,852, forward strand.
ATCGAAGGGCCTAGAGAACTCGGGTACCCCTGTGTAAAACTCCTGAGGGTCTTCGCCCGTGGGGTCTCTTGAGAACTTCGGCAGATCAACCTTAGGTAGAATTCCAGACTTACTTCGTTCCCGTCATCAGGTTGTGACTCGCGTCCTTGTGGTGCCCTCTTCATGTAGGGCCTCGTCTCGTCGCCTTCTTGATTCCGACTATTCAAAATCTATACCACGGTGCTGAGCACTCGATGAATCTCTCTTATCGCTTCAGCATGGATGGTCTACATCTCATCCTTAAGAAAAGGGTAAGGGTTCCCTAACAAGGGGATACCCCCTACCAAGCATATCCTTAAGGTAACATCCTCTCACTTATCCAGGTGGCCTATCACTCGGAAAATAAAAGCATAGGAAACACTGCACGAGGCGTGCATATCCCTAGATAGTAGGGATTCAACAACGAGAAAACTTATACTGACAAGATCCTACGATAACCTCCTAATATTGTCTTCCTTAGAGTCACAAATGTGAAAATGGGCCGACAACCATTTACACTATTGTCACTCTACTGAAGAACAATTGCTCCATAAGTTACAAAACTCAAACCTAGGCTCTGATACCAACTTTGTCACGACCCAACTTGGATCCGTGACCGGCACATGGGACACCAAGTCCCATGTCAGCCTTAACTTGAATTCCACACAAAGACAAGCTAAACAACAACACCCACAACTACTTTAATAACGCACATCATGTATAATCCATACATATAATAGGGTTCTCAAGTATTACCCTTATACTCATAACCTATACAATCCAAACATAACATCGACAATCCTATTTGTAAACTTATGGAGCATACTAGAGAGACAAAAGACAATAACTTAGCGCCTCTAACATTGAGGCTCACCGAATCTAAGAGCTTGGAGGAACGGAAGGATTCGCCTCCAGATCTGCACCTGAATCTGAAAATGTTTTGTATGAATGGGTGAGTCATACGCTCAGTAAATAAACAGGTTATAAGCAGTGTATATATGAAGCATATAACAGTACAACGCAATTACAACATAAATCAATACCATATAATCATACATAAACCAACACGGCAGATATATAACTCGAACGTTCTTATACAATCTCTTTATCTTGGTATCTTTTAACCTATGAGCACCTGGAGCCCAGCCCCGACTCATGTTCATAGGTAACATGGGTGTCCCGCGAGCTATGCCCCTCATCAGACACCATACTGGGAAACCCCGCGAGCTATGCCCCTCCTCAGGTTTCCCATTTACGACCCCGCGAGCTATGCCCCTCCTCAGGTCGTTTTATCATCTCTTAATTCATTCAAATTTTATCTTATTTAGCGTTGTTAGTGGCACATACCATTCACAATCACAGCATAAGTAATTCATCATCATCTTCATAACATTTACATAGCACTCATGCATCATCGTTTCATCATCACATCATCAGCATCATATCATAAATACAACGACATCATAAACATCCAAGTAATAAGTTTGGGGTAGTGGTGAACGAATGAATTTGAGTAACTAACTTTAAAATATGAAAATTTGGAGTTAAAGCCTTGAAAATGGTGTTTTTACCTGCTTCAAATTTCGTTCTGAAGAAATTTTTTTTCAAAAATTAGCAGTCTGTAATCGATTACAAACCCGCAGTAATCGATTACAGTAATCGATTACCAATTTGCTGTAATCGATTACAGCCTGGGTCAGAGACGAAATTCTGCAGAAAACTTCGCGAAAATCATCCCCAAATCCACATTTTCACCACAACCCATCCAAATCAAACACAACCAACATGAAATATCAATTATATATCAACTAATCTCAGTCCCTATCAACTATCATAACCAGAAATTCACAAAATCAATCAAAATCATACATAAACTACAAATAACCCATTACTCACAAATTACTCCAATGAGCTCCAAGACACCACCGGGAGCTAGGATGAGCTACCCGGAGCTTCCCTAGTTGGTTGAGACCCTATAGAACACATCATCAACTTCAGATTTTCAACAAAATCAAAAACCCCCAAATATGAACCCTAAACCCCAAAACCGAGATTGAAGAGAAATAGACATCAATGGAGAAAAAGAAATACTCTATACTTACCCACAATACACTAGATGAGCAAGGCTAACTTGAATCTTGAAGATTGATGGAGATTTGGTTGAGATTTGAGAGAGATGAGAGAAAGAGATGAGGAAGAAGGAGAAGAGAGGAAATGAGAGGGAGAGAGAAAGAGACGTGAATGAGGGGGAAAGGAAAGAGGAAGAGAAGAAAAGGGGGTGGGGAGGTGGGACCCACGTGGTTCTATCTCCCCGGTGCACCGTGATCTCTTACTCAAACTAACTCAGAATACCCGAGGTATTACATAAGAACTGCACATAATAACAAAATGATATTAAAAAATCAAAATAAACAAATATGTGATATAATAATATTAAACTAAAAAACTATGAAGCAATTATTAAGAAAAGATGAACCTAACCATTCTGCTTCCCTTGGTTTCATTATGGTTAACAAATTTCTGGCATATGTAATAATTGACACCATCTTCAGTTGCTTGAATGTTGTAGTTGTAAGAAAGGTTCATGTCATCTTGAGCTGATAGATTGTTTATCGTACCAAATGAGATTGGATCATGCTGCTTATTTGTTAAGTCAATAACATTTGAGCCAATAGGAAATACACTGTCTGGAAGTGCTGGATCATGCAGTTCATTTTTTTTTTATGTAAGTCAACATTAATGACTATTTGATTATTAAAATAAGACGCCTTAAGATCAAATAATTCAGTGGAAATAGTGGCAACATTCAGATCTTTTGGTATCACAACATCATTTCACATATCGACGTTGTTAACCACCGGGGCGGAACTGACATGCCAATTTGGAAGACCAAAAAAAGCATCTTCTGTGCATAATAGCTCATCATTAAGTTTGGACTGCATATTATTTTCAAATGTGTCAGGTAATGGACTCATTTCACTAAAGGAAGCAACCAATGGAAATCCACCTTCATTCAAGCTGTTTGGGATGGGCTGGTTGAAAGTACCACCAAAAAAGGGCTGAGAGTAAAACTCAAATACATACGGGTTGTCAAGAGATATTTTCTTAGGAGGGTATAGATATTGTACTCTGTTATGATTGGCATCACGAACCCGAAAAAAAAAGTATCATGGCCAGCAAAAAAAAACTCTAAGCCAACCTCCAGTCCAAAGATTGTATAAATTTAACAACTGTGAGAACCCATCAACAATATACCCACGTCCTTCACCAAAATCTAACTTCAACTCAACGTTATTACCATGACTATCGAGAAAAATCATGCGTGTTGTCAACTCATGCTTCCACCTTTTGTAGAAGAGGGAAGGCAGCTCAGGAAGGACATACATAACGATAGCAAACCCGTTTGTTAATAAAAGTTTTGTCTAGCTGAACACTTCGGCTACAAACGATGTTTTTCGGAAAACTTTGGAAATTACTAAACACATCCCATTTTCAATGTACCTACCGATTCTAGATCCAACATTAAGTAGAAAATCCTTGAGCCGAGGTCGACTGGCTGAGCATGAAACTTAAATCCAAGATCATCCATTGAAAAGAAAAACTTGAGCTAGTTTGGTTTACTCTAAGTGCGAAAACAGTCACCCAAAGGTGCAGTAGAAATGGTGGAAAGTAAATATACGAATATCGACTGAATAGGAAACTGATATCAGCCTAAAGCAATAGCTAAAACTTTCTCTGTTTTATATTAAAATGGAGACTTCGTTCCATTGATATCTAGTTTGCTGCCAATAAATGTGTTTGGTTAAGTAGTAATCAATGAGATACATGAGGTAACTTATTTATCAATTTTTTTTTAAACTCAAAATCGGCACTGCAATTTTAGACAAAAGTAGATATGGCAGAAGTTATGGAAATAGTGAATGAAATGATTACAATTGTGGATCCCCTATGTTGTAAAAGTAAAGATAGAGTATACGCCGATTGTAATAAAGTGTCATAAATGGAAATAGGGAGCAAGAAAATGGCAGTATGTATAGCTCACTTTTATTGCAAAATATAAATCAATACAATGGGTTGTAAAATGTCGAAGGCAATAAGTATTTCCAAACAATATTTATTCCATGTTAATATTTAGTGCATTGATTAATTTAATTAGAATTAATGTACTTTGCATATTAAACAGCTCCATCAATTTTGCTAACATCTATAGATATTATTTAATGTGAAATGGAACGTTACGACCTAACATAGTAATATAATAATTTTAATACGATATACAAATGGAAGAATCTTATATTTTATGTGATGCTAAATGTACAATTAAAAATCAGCGATAAGATTTAATAAATGCTATTTTGCACGTTTATTACTAAGCTCATTGCAAGTTTAATTGTTATATGGGGAAAAACCAAAGTAAAAACAATGTCATTGGTTATACGTGGTGATTTTTCATTATACACTTAACATTTAATTTAAACAAAATTAATTTGTTTACGTTAGCAAAAGACATGATATTATAATAAATTAATGATGTTATACTAATTATAGAATTTTATTAACTTTGAGATGGTAAATGTACAATAAAAAACCATGTATACCAGACTTTGACATTTATTTTGTGCTATATTTCCTCAAACCATTACAATTTAGATTAATATGTGGGCCAAAACCACAGTCAAAATAATGTCAACGGCTATATTGGCTAATTTTCCATCGTACAATTAGCATTTAATTAAAACATAATCGATTTGTTTAAGTTACTATAATTTATAATAATATAATAATTTGGGGTTGTTATAATAATTCTGGAATAATATATTTTATGTTATGATAAATGTACTATAAAAGATCAGCTATAAAGTCAATAAATAAGATTTAGCACAATAATTACTCAGCCTCTAACGATTTAAACTATAATGTGCGCCAAAACTAAAGTCAAAATAATGTCATTGTCTTTATAAGTCGATTTGTCATTGTAGAGTTAGAATTTAATTAAAACATAATCAATTTTGTTTAAGCAGCGTAATTTCGCATAATATAACGAATTGATGATGGTATAAGAATTTTTTAATCTTTTATTTTAGTAAATAATAAATGTTCAATAAAAACCAATATCTCCAATGAATTGTATTAAGATTACACAATATTTATTGAGCCTATTACAATTTAAACAATTATTTGTTGGGAAAAAAGTGAAAAAAATGTCATTGAAGTATTGGCTTATTTTTTATTGTACACTAATAAACTGGTTGAAACATGATTGATTTGTTTAAGTTAGCATAATTTATAATTATATAATATATTGATGATGTTATAATAATTATAGAATCTTATATTCTAATTATCGCGAACTGTACAAATAAAAACCAGGTATATATACCAGTCAAATATCCGACACACATAATCTATTATAGGACTTTTAAAAAAGAAAATTAAGAAAAAGATCGTGTTTTATTAATTTTTTATGAGGTATGTAGTTTAATGGTAGATAATTTTGTACCCAAATATATTATAGACTTTTTATTAAAATTGTATGAATATACATAATTTGGAAAAAATCATAAGCAATAAATAAAATTATAGTATAGAATATATGAACATTTCTATAAGATATAATTTTACGGGGTATACTGATTGAGTCCATATTAAAATATAATTATCCATTTAAAGAATTAACATGACAAAATGATTATTAAATTAATTCTTTAATGAAAATAATAATTTGTATTGTTTTCAATCATATATTTCTATACTTTTTCTTAAAACATATAAGCAGATGGGAAAAAAAGAACATACAGTACCAAATTAGTGTTAAATAGATAGAAAATCCGGGTTCTACAAATTTAGCAATATTAACAAAAAAGATGGTTAAGTTTGATCAATAATCCTCGTTTGTAGACAACGTCGTTAAAATCCTACATTGCGACATAATGAGACGAATAAAAGTAATACACTAATAAATTGTATACTAAAGGAAATTTGAAAACGTGGATAGTGATAATCCATCCTGAATAATTTTCATATACAAACCCGAGAAAAAAAAAGAGTTTATGAAAATTTTAAGTTAATGTAATGATTACAATGTCCAGGGATTGCATTTATGACAAATGGTAAAAAAAACAATTATAAAATGTAGTAAATGAGAGTAGTACATTGCACTTAATGTAAATAAATATAGAGGTATGATATTTGTAGATACTTTTTTGTATGTACAATAAACATATATGTAAATCTAAGGGTGGAGAATAAAAGTTGAAGTGTTGGAGTGATGTCACATCAAAATCCAATGGAATAAAATGGGTGGAGAATATATGTTAGAGAAACTGTATGTACGAATACCATTATTGATAAATATATATGTTAATAAATACTAAATCAAACAACCCGAGTCCACTTTTAATTGTTTTTTTAAGAATTAGAACTTGTAAAGTAATATTTTTCTTTTGTTAGTTTTAGGAATGCATTTTTATTTCTTCTCCAACTTAATCCCCACATCAAAATTGTAAAAACAAAGTTATTCATCTCTCTTTAATAAGGAAATATTTGTCATTATATTTCTTTTAAGAAAGAAACTATTGTTTTTTAATCATTATCTTAAAAAGACAATTATAAGTAGACGGAAAAGACAATATCTACCAGTTATATTTTTTAAAGAATGATGGTAAATGAAAAATATTAAAATGATAAAAAATATCAAATAAATTAGAGTGTAAGGTATAATTGCGAACCTTATTATATTCTAAATGATTATTTGGGTAAAAAACAAAACTAATTAGTTTCATTGGCTTTATAGGACGATTTTTAGTTTACAATTAAAATGATTATTAATAAGTTAAATGTAATCAGTAAGACGATATAATATAGTCTTGCACTTGAAATTAACTTAAAACAATATGAAATACATGTGTACTTATGATAATTTTTGAATAAGTTTCACAGTCTATTCAATTTGTTGCTATGACCATTTATTTCCAGATTACCTTATCATTTCATAGTTATGCAAATGCTTAAAGATATTATCCAATAAATATTAAATTATGTTAAGTTACGTAATTTATAAACTACTTTTATGATAAGAATAACGATTAAGGATGTTATGACTAAGATGAATAAACATAGATTCAATACTCACAAAATTTGTCACAGTGTATGACCCAGTTCTTAAATTATAAACTGTTCCTCAAGCTATTACAGAAAATTAACATTGTCATGCATGGATATTATCATTTACATGTAGATAGTTTTTTAACTACCCCAAAAAGAGACATCAACTCTAACCTTCCCATACCCAAATCCCTTACAGCAAAAAAAATATTTGTCATTGTTCAGCGATATCTAGTTGTAATTGAAAGAAACAGACATCAGCCTTTTTCGTCCATTAATAATGTGAAACTTGCATTCATCGTTTTTTTTCAAGTTGTAAAATGAAACAAATTGTTTCCAACCAGTTCCAAACTTGCACTATTGTTGTGTGGCACTTAGCAATTTGCATGTGAATATTCAGGATCCTACACCCGAAGTAACTTTTAGCTGCCATTCACCAGTACTACCATAGCTTAAGACATCTTTTGCAAAATTCGTAGTAAAAGTCTGACACATGTGAAAAAAATTCAACAATAATTACAGAATTAGAGAACAAACAAAATACAATAGGATGAAGTACACCTATTGGACATAGTTTGACAGGACCAAAGCTATTCATACTGATGCTACCACTTGTGCAACTATACTAAACATATATAGGTTGAAAGAAATTCATAAAACAATTAAGTCAACACGAACTAATTAATACCGTACCATTTGGCTTCTTGAAGTCTCATATCGTGTAAGTGACACAATATAAACCCTATTAATCAATTTAGAACTAGTTCCTACATGATAAACATTATATGATATTGCTAAAAATCACACGGAATAAGGATGGTGTACAATACCCATTAATGTAAGTTGGTTTGGTCTTCCTGTTGCATGTAGTGTTTGCTTTAGCAATACTGCAATAAAATTTAACAAATTTTTTGATAAGATAATCATATATTATTTTTTTAATTGTATACCAACCAATTTGTAAGTAGTACCTTCCATTTACATCACGGTTGTGAATTATTTGATTCTGTCGGCTTGTAGTGGGTATGTCAATATTAGAATGTTGCACACCTACACCTGGTACACTGTCTTCCACCTTATGCATGTTGAACTTATCAAATATAATTTCTGGTAGAATTAGTTTGAAATGCTTTGATGGATCCCTTCCAAAGTCGAGCTCAAACCCAACAGAATCCCATACTTGCACATAGAATACACCATCAGTAGTGTACATTGATTTCATTAGAAATGGTTGTCTCATCCTGTAGTATGATGATTGATGACAGCTCTTTCAACCCACCAATAATAGTCACCTCAGTTGAAGTAATCTTCAACTTTAACGCAAAGCAATTATCTTTGCGATCAATCGTGTAAATCATGTCGTCCATGATTTCATCGCCAAACAACGTAATAAAATTAAGAGGTACATATCCTATATTCTGTTAAAAATATTAGGAAAATATATATGAATGAACAATTTATATTGTCTATGATAGAATGTATATAAAAAAATATTATAATAATACCTTTGAAGGATGAATTGCCACCTTGAAATTTCTCTTTTCATCAACTGCCCAATTATACATATACCCCCTAAACATGACCTGCTTCAAACAAATAATTATTTCAGCAAATTATTATCCAATAGATTATATCTACATTGAATGAATTACAATCTTTCACACATGGAAAATACGGGCACATATCAAACTACCACGTCAATGCAATAAAGATAACATCTATTGAATAGTAAAATTATGCAGCTCCTTATTTGATATATGAATGAAAAACACTTTAGTCGAAACTATGATGCCAAACTCATGGAAATGATGTATATATACATGTTATAAGAGAATCCAGTTAGCAGCTACATAGACCAGAATGAATCAAACATATCTGTTTAAACTATATTAAAATAGACCTAAAATCAATAGCTGAAAAACAAAAGAGGATTAACATCTGCAGACAAAGTAACTTGTCTCCATACTACAACTCAAATACCTTATTTGAATCTCTTAAGTAATGTACCGCATACTCTTACAAAGCTTAGTTATTAACTTTAAAATCCAAAACAATTTGGAAACATTAGTCAGGGTATAAAAAAAAGATATAATTGTAAATAATAATTTTCAGAGATGAAAATACACATAAACACTACATTATATAGGTGTACCAATTTTACTTAAAAAACTCTGTCATTATAAGAAGTTCTACAGAAGAGTTCTTTATCGTAAAAAACAGAATTACATTAAGGAATATTAACGGAAAATGGTTCAGTACATAATTAACCAACTTAAAACAATCGTGTACACCTATGTAATACTGTTAGAAAACTTTTCATTAACAAAAAAATGAATGCGGATGATAAATGCAGGTTAGATTAAGTTTACAAACCAAACCCTAACGAAAAACAAAAAGGGAAAAGAAATTATGCGGAAACCTACCAAAATTGTACGGTAGTAAAAGGGAAAAGACCAACATATTACAATCGAACAAAAACACAAAATAGGAACTTATATGCTTTACTGGATACTTAAAAATAAAGTGAATAATCTCAACAGGAACAGTTGAAGTAAGACATGCATGATAAAATGGGTTAAAAAAGCGTCTTACAAAAGTGGGAAAACATGTTGACACAGATAGAAAGAAGACCAAAAACGGAAAATATGCAAGATAGTAGAGTCGAGGGTTTAACACTTACTGATTTGTTTTTGGGCCGTGGTGAACATCCAATGGAGAAAGAAGAAGGAAGGAAGTAAAATGTTTTCTCTCACCTTAACTTTCCTATAAATTCTACCGTACTTAGATTTGGCAATTTTGTTTTTTTTTTTTTTGTCATTTCAATATTTGTTGGGATACATTGAATCATTACAATTCTTGGAAAAGAACCAATTGGGCCAAAAAGTTTGAATTCATCATCATTATAGCTCCTCGGGCTTAATAAAAAATATAATTTTTAAAATCGATAGAAATTATATATAACTATAAAATGCACGTGGGCCACATTGAACTGTAATGGTGTAAGAATAAAAATTATTTATTGACAAACACAATTCAATAAATGTAGGATCATGTACCTTTCAATTTTTTTTTTATATAAAAGGTTTAAAATATAAAAATGATAAATATTATACCACATGCAAATATGGAGCTTTACTCTGTAAAATATTAATTGTTCATGATTTAATATAGAAACAATCTCACTAACAGGTGTCAGTATTGACACATCCCTATGTCTAAGACCATCTCGAATGGCTCAAATATGGAGTCCCAGTCCCGTCCCGCACAGTGTCCTGAGACAGTGCCATCCATTGGACAAATTTTAATTTTTGGCACCGGTTCCAAGTGGGTGGAATGGTCCCAAGCTTTTAAAAATTAATATCTTATTTTATATAATAATATTTAATAATAATTATTATTAACTAACGTCATAAAAATGTATCTTATATATCGTACAATAATTAATTGTCGTAATCATGTATAATAATTCAAAATTTTCAAATTATGTACACCATCCTTAAATTTTATAATGTACATGTAGCATATAAAGTACATGTGGGACCACAGCCGAGACTGAATTTGAGTACCACCGTTGGATCATTAGGTCCCTAGTCCAGTCCCAACTACACTTTTATGACGCATTGCTTATGTAGCAAGGAAGTGGGACCAGTGTTGGAACTCTCTTGAGTCCCACCATTGAATATGCTATAAAGGCAAACCATATTAAAATAATCTTTTACGTAGTATTAGATATTTAGCATTTTGTGATGTGACTATGTAACAATTTTTATATACTAACAATATCAATTATTTTGTATTGGGCAGAAATATTTCATTTGTATACACACATCAATATATCAATATATGAATATATTAATATATATATATATATATATATATATATATATTATTATATAATATATATATAATATATGTTACTCAAATTAAGGAGTTATATGAATAGTTAAAAGTTATTATCCATTAAATCATTTCATTTCCAATAAGTATAATAAAAATATAAACCCATTTTCATAAGCTATATGACACTTATTCCTCACCTTAAAAAACGATATTATTATGACTTCTTCAACATTAATCATTGAATAACCATATAAATTTACTAAAAGAGGTGAGGAAAAATACATTCATCACAAAATGAATAACTACACCACAAACACAATTCCCAAACAACAAATTTCTTAAAAATGTAATTAGTATTTTTTTAAAAGTAAAACATTTGTTTCGAACGTGTATAAAAAATTAACAAAGTAAAACAATTGTATGGAAGTAGTTTTTTTTGAAAAGTCCATTGGGCTATCAATATTTGTTTGGTTTTTTTAATTATGACAGTTCAGAAAGTCCAGTTTGATGACCTCAACAGTTCAACCAATATCATCGGTTTCAACCAAGGCAAATATAATAACGGGACTTTGAGAATCAATAGCATTAACAAAACACTTTCCCAATCAGCTTTCTCAACTTGAAACTGTTCACACTATCCATCCGTCAATCAAACGATAGAACAACATTTGCTTTTACCCGCTACAACTAAATCCAGATCTGAAGCAACGATATCCTTTCCCTTACTCTGCTAGATGCATGTTCATCAGTTCCATCATTGCTTGTTGACGTATGTTCCTCCGATCCGGTCGCATGGTTACTACGACACGCAGCGACGGGGAAGCTATTGTTCTTCCCCTCATGGAGTTTTCATGGCTACTGATGTCAACCTATACCTCCGTCTCTGTACTATCACGATAATCTTTATTACACAATTTAATCTTGGCTTATTTTTTAATAAAGATTTTAATTCCGTGTGTGTTTAGTGTCTCTATTTGCAATTTTATTTTTAAAAAAGGCAACTTCATTATTCATATGTTAATCAAACTATTTACTCATTTGATCTAATCTATTTTGAAATATTTATTTATTTATTTATTTTTCTTTAATTTGATTGAATAATTGTCGTATATAGCTGGTAAAAAAAAATGTTGAACACATAAGTTTATATAACAATAACTATTCAATAACACCATGTTAGGACTATTAAGTATAATATATTAAGCAACTAAGATAAGACAAAATGACCTTAAATATAACAGGGAAAGAAATAACGGTAAAGTCCAACATGATTGATCAGAAATACATATAAAAGTCTGCCCCAACCTTACAACAAAAAGGAAAAAAATAAACAACTTTAATTATAACTTAACCAATGAAAACCCTTACAAATCAGCAAACAACTTATAAGGGTCTTTCGTTCCTACCAAATGAACTTGTTCTCCAACCACATGAATAGGCTGACTGAATTCAGTCGCAGTAAGTGCATCGCTCCCATCAAGTGTAGGAACTGGATTCAGATATTGATGTGCATTTGCCCCAAATGGATTATCACAGGATTGAAATGTCTGTGGAGGATAATCTGAGGTACAGTCCTGTATGAGGAGAGGTGAATCCATATTCGCAGGAATACTCAAGCGATCAGAAGGCATCATTATCCCAAATTCAACACAATTAGTTACTGGAAATTGTGGTGGGATATTATAAATACATTCCATAGGACCTTGACTATTAAGCATACAACCATAAATATTTATGGGCAATTCAACTCTAGACGGTGGTGTTGGATATGGAACCCTATTGAGGTCAATGTCCCTCACACTTATCTGGAAAACATTTTGGCCAACATAAAAAACTTTCAGCCATCCGTCATGCTGAAGTTTATAGAAATGTAAAAGTTGACGGTAGCCATCAACGACGTAACCGCTTAAAGTGTCAGTGTATAACAGCAAATCAATTTGATTCCCAATCCTGTCCTTGAAAAATACTCGTGATGAAAGTTCATGACCAAACTTGCGGTAAAACATGTTTGGCAGAGAGACAACATACTGTACCGAAACGGATGAATAAATGATTAGCAGAAAAAAATAACTAAATAATTAAAAACCAAAGAGTAAATTTTATCAAAATATAGTTAACAAGTATGAGTTGTACCGCTTCTAGATCAAGTTCAATGTAAAATACCCTACAGCGAGGGCGCCGGGAGAAAAGTCGTCCAATGCAAGACGAAGTTGAAAAAGACATGTTGATTTCGACTAACAGTGTAGAAGAGTGCTACTAATAGTAGGGAGTGAGTGAGACAGAGTCACAATATTATCATGTAGTTAAAGATAAAATATAGTGTGAATATTTATACAACATATAATGGTACCAAAAGACTACCTACACTGGTGAACTTCTTTAAATAAAGATATTGTACCAAATGCATAAATCTCGAAGTTAAAGAAGAACAGTCAAAGTAACTATTATAGAAAAACGTATGCATATTTATTGTGTTGGAAATTCGAACATGTGATAAGAGGAGCGGAGCATTAATTGTGCTGGAAATTCAAGCATGGCCTCAGATGTACTGGAAATAGTCAGCCCCAAAATTTATTGTGCTGGAATCACAAAAAAATGGAATGATGACATTTACCTACAGCATAAGGGTATACAAAATTTATTTAAGATACACAAAAACTTGTAACTAATTCTTAACTTAATTCATATATAAAAATTAAGATCACTAATGTTCATTAATTCACATCAATATATCAATATGTTGAAACTTTGAGATATATCATCCTAAATAGATTAATCCATTTGATCTTATTCGTAATCACGTCATAATAAACATGTAAGAAAAGGTTCATTTATGCCAAAATATCAATCATTTTACCCAAAAATGTCATTCATTTTTCTAACTAAATTCTTAACTTAACATGGGTCTTCATTACCCAAAGTAAATTATTTACAACAAAATTATATTTTATTAATTTTGTTAGAAAATCAATCATTTTACACAAAAATTTCCGATACACAAATCTATTAAATTATTCGTATAAATTTTAGACTAATATACTCATTTTTGGTGGAATTTAGCTTGGTTGAATTGGTAAACATAAATATATTACTACAAATTTATGACAAAATTAAGATTATGTGTTATTCATATTTACAAAATCCATACCATCATATCTTTGTTGGTAATGAAGACACATGTAACAAAATAAAATTTATTTATACAATAAATTGATGAACATTAAACATGACTCAATCACACTGCGAATATAAATATTAAATGGATTTGCATAAATAAATAATGGTGGAATGTCCATCAGCACCTTTTATTTATGAGTAAGTTATGGAAAATATATTAACTCTAACAATGAAACCAAACAAAGTTACAACAACACAATTACACATCACCACTCCACAACAGAAGCCCATATTCTCAATGGTGGAGTTACACTGAATGATAGTTTTACAAATTGACCACATATCAGACTAAAATAAGAACAAAAATCTTCCCATCCATGACACACTTCAACTTCAGCATCATCATCTTCGGAAAAAAGAAGTTGACATGGGAACCCATAAGACAGCCTCTGGTGTGAAATTTTGATCGAAGATTCTTTCATTGACCAAAAATCAAGCAAAAATATGGCTGGAATTTTCTGTAAACATATAATATAATAAAGTGGATCTTATGTCAAAAACAAAAAATGCGTAAACAATAATCAAACATAATATGTGTTAAAAAAAATCTACAGAAAAATTTTAAAAAACATAATAAGCCAAGATAAGGTAGATACCAAGCATGATGTGGAAGCATAGTCCACTGGAAGCACACGACCAGAAAGAGGATATGCACAACATAAATCATAAGATTCGCATGGAAGAGATACAATATGCATATTTAGACAGTAGCTTATATAATCATCATCACATAAAAACTTAACCAATTTAGCACTTTCAATTGGAGGATAAGTGATTTCCTTTTTCTGCATTGATAAAATTCGAATTTCGAACATACAATATCCCTTAAACGTCATTCGTAGGTAACCACAAAATGACTTCATCCCATAGTATGAAACAAAGTCCGACCACCCTGCATATAGCCTCACGTGCTTGCTATCCAAAAGAACACTCTTTATCTTGAAGTAATTACCGTCAACAACTTGTAAAACAATCCATAGAGTGTGCCCAATAAGTGCAGATATATGGGGAGGAAGAATAAATGTACTCTGAATAAAAAATGAGTTAATATGCAGATAAAAAAAATGTAAGTTATGGATTATATAAAACATCATAATAATCATGGTGATTCGACTTAAAAATATTTAGTATAAACTAACCTTTAGCTCGACTTTTGGAATAATGCAAACATCAATGGCAGAACGCAATGCATATGCCATGGTGTGACTCTAAAATGAAGCACAACTGTCTAATTATATACTCTGAAAGCAATGACCAATAGCTGAGCATATAGGCAACAGGACAAATATTAAACGCATTTTTTACTTTAAAAAAAAGCCACATAAGCAATCGCTAATGAATTTGTCATACAATAAATTTGGTAGTTGGGTAGAAGAATGTTGAACTTTGCCAACAAAAATATACACGTGGGTAGAAATTTGAATATGTTGTTTTTTAAATAATATTTACACGCGAGTCAACCAAAAAACCACATCTTAATATAAAAATTATAAAACATATAGTATATAGGATTGTATGGGAATTCGATGAATCGACACATGTACTTTTGTAATAAATGAGGTTGTTTGATCCACGGGTATTATAGAATTGTATTAAGATTTTTCAATGTAATAACTTATGTTTTATTTTTTAAATTTAATCCCTTATGCTTGTACTCTCTTTCCATTTGCCTCAAGCTTCATGGCAATAAATCAACCCACCATACAAGGAAATAACTCTAGCTAGTACAGGTGATTACTACATGTGATTGTTTTGTTAAGGAGACTACTATTAGTACATAAAACAGTACTATCCACCCATTTTTTATACATTCAAATGTTAGTAACTTTGATGAATATGTTGGCAAGTTGTCAAAATATTTATAAAAGTTACCAACATTTAAATGAGATGAAAAATAGGTGGAGAGTTAAAATGATATGTACATTTAGCATTTTCCTTTTGTTAATGGTACGTACAAGTAAGCATTTTAAGTTGTAATGTCCTAGTAACACATATGTTGTTGTGTGATACCCCGTATCATAGTGTCCCTTAGGAAGGACTCTCTTTAGGACGCGTCAGAAACACGTCAACAAGTTGCTGTCAGAGGAGGCTCGCTAGCAAGCAGTCAGCGTCCGCTAGCGAGGAGCTAGTCGCTAGCGACCAGGTCAAGTCCCACATTAGTTGCAGCAGAGTGTCAACCTTTCCTCCTCACTCTATATATATGAGTAGTAGTGGAGCTCTTTCCTCACACCTCCTCCTTCCGTCTTTTTCTATAAAGGAAACTCTGTTGGAGTGAGGTTCTGACGCCTTGGGGATTTCTCAGTACGAGCAAAGTTCCCGACGGTGAGTAAAGAGCGGGCAATTCTGCCCTTCTTGCGCGAAGCGCGCTAGCGGCCAAGAGAGGCTCGCTAGCGAGCATGTCCGCGCTAGTGGCCAAGAAAGGCGCGCTAGCGAGCGTGACAGTCGCATCCTCAGTTCAAGTTTTGTTTCCTTTTTCTTCAGGGGTCCTAATGGGTCCTTTTTGCACACCAGGTGCGAACGCAGTGCCGCTGGCTAGAGCCGAAGCTGACGGTACTACTCAGCGTTAGGAATATCCAGGTGAGTGGAGGTCTTGCATGTAGTATAGCATTTATGGTATATATTTATGTTTGATAACTAGATAGTTAGGAAAGACAATAATAAAGTAATTATGCATGTGTTTGTAGTAGAGTAGTAGTAGAAGTAGTAACATGTTAGGTGGTTAGAGTAGAATAGTAAGAGACTTATGTTTTTATGCTATGTATGTTGTGTATATGATTTGCTGATTGGTTGGCTGTTTATTAGTTTATGATATAACATGTGGTTAAGATAATACAAGACAGATAAATAGACTATAAGTATAATCTATGCTATGTATGATTGCTTGAGTGAATTATGTTCTGACTGTCTTGAGTAGTTACGCCGCCCATGATTAGTTTACGTTAGACGCTATGGCCGGTGGTCAGTCTCGGTATCTTAGTATGGTTTACTAATTAGCGGTGAGTCGCCCGAGCCCGCCAAGTACGTTCCGATCCCGGTTACTGGACGGCTTGGTTATAGATACAGTTATACCCCACGTGGGTTAGAGACGAGTAAACTCATGTCGCGCGTTGAGTCAGATTAGATCATGCCTATGCTGAGTGCTGCGTGACAAATTACAGATACAGTTTACAGTAAAGGGCTTGGTATGCAAACTTTAGTGTGACAGCTCGACAGGATATTAGTTGTATGGTTGATAACATATTACTTGTGTTATATATGTTATGAATGTTGCATTGCATGCATGTTCCCCATCACTAAGTCAATGACTCACCCCTCATCAACCATATTTCAGAGTACGATCCTGCAGCAGACGAGGAGTCGTTGATCCACTAGAGGTCGCACAACTATTATCTGGGTGAGCTCCGCTTTGATCGTGGAGTCTTAGTTATGGTTTATGTTTTATTTCAGTTATCATTTCCTTAGACTATTCAGTTTCAGTTGTAATAGTTGCTCCAGACTTTAGAGGCAGATCTCCTTTTCAGTTATGTTTCAGATATCAATTATACAGTTATATACGACTATCAGTTAAACAGTTATTACAGTTATCAGTTTATACAGTTATCAGCTCGCATATTTATGATATTCTTTAATTTCTATGCCCTAGTAGCGTGTTCGTTGGGATAGTGCCCTTCGCGCGGACACCCCTAAGTAGCGGGGTGTTACATGTTGTAACCCGCAAGTCGCTCTCATGCATGAAAAACCCGCAACTGCAAATATCTACTATATCACATTGAGTTGCACGATCTAAATCTCGATAAAGCATTGCAAGACATGTTGAACCCTAGCTGTATTAACCAATCTAATCAATGTCACGAAGAAATGGCAGATATTTTGCATGCACAAAGCCATCACTTTTATTTAACAAGATGCTTTTTCTCAATAAGCACATAATATATGCCCGAACGTAACAAGCTGCATTGACCATGTTAATAGGTCATCTTAATCGAATTCCAGAAATATTGAGATCTGTTTGTTCGAGTCAATCTCCAAATAGCTCAAAATATAAGTTTCGTACTGCACCGATGTTTGGATTAGTGCTTTCAATGACCGGTGAACCATGAACAGTAAGGCCAGTCAAACATGCCACATCTTCAAGAGTGATTGTGCACTCTCCGACGAGAAGGTTGAATGTATGACTTTCAGGACGCCACCTCTCTACCAGTGTAGTTATAATGTGCCAATTCACCTCCATACCAACTAATCGTGAGAAGCGGTAGAATTCGATTTGTCGTAATTCTTGATCAATATTTACGATAGGTGGACCCATTTTTAAATGTCATGGTCACATTATCCACAGTTTCTCCATCTATAATAATAAAATTATAATTTCAGAATTCTTAACAGAATAATTTTAACAGCAAAAAATATTATTATTATTTCGGGTAACATTATTTACATATTTTAAAAATAATATACTTTTTGACTTTTAAAAATATTTTTAACAGAATCTATTTTCTAGATTTTTTGCGAAACCTATTAAAAATAATGTATGAAAAAGTTTTTAAAATATATATTTATATATTTGTTTCTCACTACTAGAAACATGCGGATTATCGACGGATTATCGACAGACATTTTACATGCCGTTATCGGCGGATGTATCGACAGATATTGAAGGGCTGAGAATTTTTTATTATTAAAAATTATTATCGAATGATGATTTCGAAATAATCCTCGATAATTGATTCCCGCGCAAAACAAAAAAATATTTTTGTTCAGATTGGTTTTATCGACGGATGAAGATGAAATGATTCGTCGATAAAACCCTAAACCCTAAAACCTAACCCTAACTATTAATTATCGGAGGATATTATCTACCGATAATGACCTAAACCCTAAAATGCGAATGAAAATATCGACGGATAATTATAATTTTATCCGTCAATAATTGAAACGCACTGTTTCATTTATTCGGGCGCTTGTTATCGGCGGATGATATCGACGGATAGATTAAAACCACCCGTCAATAATTTGCGAATATGAGACAATGTCTCCTCCTTCCTCATTACGCGAACAGTTCTCTCTCTCTCTCCTCCGCTCTCTATCTCTCTCTCTCTCTCTCCGCCGGCCATTCGACCACCGGGAAGTGCCAACAGGTTAGTCTCTCTCTCCTCTACATTTTAATCGGTTTAGATTTTTTGTTTGAGGTCTCTAATGAGAACTCATTGTTTGTAGCTCTTTGTCCGCCGCCCTCTATCGCCCACCGACGCTCACCGCCTGCCAACCGTCGTCCACCGGTGCAACTCTCCTTGGTCCTAAATTAGGTATTTTTTCTTAATTTTTTTATTATTTTTCGTATTTTTATATATTTTATTTATTATTTTTTTTACTTTTTCTATTTAAAAATATTAATATATTTTTCTGTTTATAATTTTATAATATTCTGAATTAAATTTTTTCATTTATATTTTTTTAAAAAAGTTTTAGAAAATTGTTTATAAAAAAAATTAGAAAACATTTTTAAAAAATATATTAAAAAGTTTAGAAAACTATTTAAAAAAAGGTTTTGAATTCTGTAATTTTAAAAAAATTTAAAATCTGTTTTTAAAAAATAAATTTTAGTAAAACAGTTTTAAAATAATCATTGTATGTAAACTTAAAAAAAATTAGATTTAACAAACTTATATGTTATTTAAAGTAAGTAATTTTTCAATAACAAATATATTATTTAAATGATATATATGGGAACAGTTATTTATATATTCCGACGATTGGAGCTTACGGTTTTTAGGAGCTTACGGTTATATTTGGTATGTTTATTTATTACTTTAAATTAAATGATATGATTTGTTGTTACTGTTGCAAAACCTTAGAGTAGATGACTTAGTCTGAGACCGGTCCTTGAACTCCGGCAATACTGGTTGATTGATTTGTAAATTAAATGGGAAACTTTGTTTAAAATTAAGGGGAGACTCTGTCAAAATTTTGTGAAGTTAAAATTCTGAGAAATTAAATAACTGTTGTTAAGTTATCTAAAATTAAAGGAAATTCTGTCGAAATTTTGTTTGAGTTAAGATTTAACAAACTTGTAAAAATCATTAGTGTCGTATTAATGGTGAGATTAGATTAACTAAAAAACTATTATTAATTACTCCCAATTAAACTTCTCATTTTAGGATTCTCCAACAATTCTGAGAAATTAAATAACTGTTGTTAAATTATCAAAAATTAAGGGAAACTATGTCGAAATTTTGTTTCAGTTAAGATTTAACAAACTTGTAAAAATCATTAGTGTCGTATTAATGGTGTGATTAGATTAACTAAAAAATTGTTATTAATTACTCCTAATTAAAGTCTGGAGCAAAACTATTACATAAGATATCTGTCTATGAATTGTAAACTGTAAACTAAACAATAAACTAATAGACTCCACGATAGAAGCGTAACTCACCAAGAATGACTGCAACGACCTCTAATGGATGGCGACGGATGAGTCACCGACTCCGCGAGGGAGAACATGCATGCAATGCAACATTCACAACATATACAACACAAACTAGCATATTATCAATCATACAAACGATATCCTGTCGAGTTGTCGCACTACAGCACTCTATCCCAAGCCCTCTACTGGTAACTGAAATCTATATATGTAATCTGTCTCTCAGCATGCAGCTAGAGTATAAACATATCTGACCCACTCGGGGTATATTTGTACCTACAACCAAGTCATCCGATATCCGGGACCGGAACGTACTTGAGGGCTCGGGCGGCTCGTTGCTAAATGTATACCACAACTAAGATCCACCTGGAGCTACATCTGTGCCATAGCGTCTGAATGCATACTAGTCAGGGCAGCGTGACTACTCAAGATAATTAGCATACAATTCATACAACATATATGCACTAAAGCTCTCTACTCATAGTTTATTTATCTTTCTTGTCTTATTTAATCATATATTATATCATAAGCAACAATAAATCGACCAACAATCAACATATATAATACACATAACATAACTTAGAAAGAAAATTTCTATAGTCATTTATACTAAGTCCCTAAGCACCTAACATGTTACTAATATTACTACTACCACTACACATACACATGGAATATTATCTATTTAATAATATCTTATCTAATTATCTAATTACCAAACATATATATGCTATGAATGCTACACTACATACAAGACCTCCCCTCACCTGGATAATCCTGAGACTCGAAAGCACCGTTAGCTCCAGCTTCGGCTATCGGCACCGTGTTTGCACCTGGTGTGCAAAAAGACTCATCAGGATCGCATAAGAAAAGTAAAACAAAAGTTTGAACTAAGGTTGCCATCAAAGCCTTTGCTAGCGAACTACTGCTACACGCTAGTGAGGTGTGAGGGAAACGCTACTCTATCAACTCGTATATATAGGGGGAAGGGAAAAGCTGACATCCTGCGCTAACAGATGTGAGACTTTCTCCCGTCGCTAGCGACCAGTTACTCGCTAGTGTACGCTGACTGCTCGCTAGCGAGCCCTTCGCTAACAGCAAAACACTAACGCGCTCTAACGCGTTCTAAACCGAGTCCTTCCTATGGGATACTATGATACGGGGTATCATAGTCGTAGTCGCTACGGCTTCTGACGGTCCACAACCAACTGTACACGGCTTCTGCAACTTCTGGTGGTTCGTTGTGCCAAAATGTCGGTCGGTCAAGGCGATGTGGTTGTTGCTGACGGGGATGTCCCATGGTTTGTTGTTGCTGTTATGGGGACACGTGTGTTTGATGCTTCTGTTCAAGAGGTGCTGTTGTTCCCCTTTGTATATGTTGTTGTTGTTGTTGCTGACCTTGGTCTTCTATTTTTTTTTTTTTTGTAAGGTTTACATCATGAGGTTGTTGCTGCGTGGGAGGGGGGCAGAGGTCATTGGTTGATCTGAATTTAATGGTTTTGGAGGGGTTTGTGAGATGTTGAGATCGAATGTGGGTTTGGTACAAGATACTCCTTTGGGTGAGGTAACCGAATCATTCTTTGTCTAGTTTGATTTTGTCCAACAGGGAATCTACGTATGACCTGCGGGGGGGGGGGGGGGGGGGGGGGGGGGGGGGGGGGAGGGGGGGGTTGGTGGCGATAAGCATATATGCTTTTACATTAGGAAAGGAAAATAACAAAACACGATTTATTAAAAAATAGCACATTTGGATTTCGGGAAAATTGTCGGTGTTAGGTTCATCTTCATTGTTCATGAAAAATAACAAAAATAAGCCAATAAATAAAGTTTAAAAAAACATTGCAAAAAAAAGGAAAGGACAAGCCACATGGGAATAATTTAAAGCGCACAATACGAAATGCATTTTTTGAAGATAAAAAATGCAACATAACCCATTGAAATAGTTAAAATAACACACAACGCAAAAGGTGTGCAGGTAGCCCAATTTCTATATCAAACAGTCAAATAACCCATAAAGAATAGTAATATAAACCATCACAGTACAGATACAAAACTCATAATGCAACAGATATGCGAGATCGAGACAAATATGTTAGCTCCAGTACCTTTTTAAATGAGTTTTGAATGATAAAAATCATTTAATATGATAAACATTTTTGTTTGAAGCATTTGAATTATGTTCAATACATTCTAATATGTTCAGAAGCTGATATAGTACATGATTGCTGCAATTTACATTATCAGAAGCTGGATTAATCTTGGTAAACTAAGGAACAGGTCAAATAAAATGAATTTCATCATAACTGACATAGTTAATAAGTTCAGAAGCTAGATAGAACACTAGAATCCTCATATCTCTAGTTTAGAAGCTAAAAGTATAAGCAATTATCTCTCAGAAGCTGTTTCTCTGTATCTAGCGTGTTTAGCTCAAAGCTCAGAAGCTGTTCTACATGGATATCTCTTAAAGTAGAATGCTTCAGAAGCTACATAATATACTCATTATGATCAGAAGCTAAGCCTGTGTTATTCTAACAAGCTCAGAAGCTAAGTTCGCATAGAACTATTTCAAAAACTATTTTTATATTTATATTATATTTTATTCTGAAACAAATTATTTTATAAATGGTTATACATATTTTTTTTATTCAAAACCTTTGTAAAATATATTTGAATTGAACCGTTCCACAAAAAGAGCTTTCGAAGAAGCAAAGATAATATATTATATTCATAGTGGAGCACGTTTCACAAAGTCGAGACATGGGATAGTGCATTTAAGCACTCAGCACATTTATTCTTAAATATTCTAACATCCATTGGCTCGTGATGAATCGATTAAGAGCGTCGTTAATTCTCTCAACCAACAATCAATTTAGAGTTTTAAAAACAAGTTCCCAAAAAGGTATTGAATTGATTAACTATAGTAGTATAGCTAGTCAACCCAAGTCGTCTCTCAAGGAGGCTTATCTCATTGATCTACTATGTATAGAATATGTAATGTTGGGATTGTGTAAGAAGTAAATAAAGCTATGAAATTGAAAGGAAATAACAATGTAAAAGAGTCTTGATGTTGGGACATGCATCAAACCACATTTTTCCCATCCTAAACTCACTTAAGCATTTTATCAAACACCTTGCAAGCAACTTACACATGCATAGAAATTGCTCTACCAAAAAGACTTGAATCCAAACCAAATTAGCAAAACTAACTTAGACACATGCAAGTACAATTCTTAATCAAGAATTATTCCTAATCTCCTAGCTAATGGGCATCAAATGATAATCCTCACTCAACACCCAAAAACACTCAAATACACAATAATCTCTCAATCAAGAAACTAAAATGCATTCAATATATACAATTAAAATTAGCAAGTATGAATCCACACAAACTAATATCAATTGCATTTGGAACCAAGAAATAAGGAAGCTAGAGCAAGAGACAAGTAATGGATTTCAAGAGAAAATATGATCTTAGCATTACCCAACACCAAGAACCAAGAAACTACTCAACCATAATTAAAGCAAGTAAGAAACAAGAAATTAAAGCAATAGCAAAGATGGAAATGAAAATAGAAATTAAATTGAACTTGGAGAATTGTATGTAAAGTGTATGAAATATGTAGAGAGAAATGTAAAGAGAACTTAGAGAGAATGGAGAGCTTCTCTCTCTAAAATAAAATAAACTAAACTAAAACTAAAGATAGATGTAAAAAGTGTTTCAGCAAAATTACAAAAGTTTCATTAATACAAAGCTAGAGGGACCAATTTGCAAAATTATGCAAATTTTGTTGATGCTGTCAAAACTTGGTGGCTAGCGACCAACACAGTATTTTCAATGTTAAGTTGCTTTCTCCGACTTGCCGATGCGTCCGCTCCTTCGCTCCACCGCTCCCAATGCTCCCAAGACTCGAAGTAGCTTCGGCCTAGACTCCTGAAATCACAAAGCACTACCCAAGAGTGCATCAAAAGATAACAAGACCAAGGTGCCACTAACAAGCCTCAAAAAGATGTAAAATTGCCACACCAACCAAGAAAGTGAAAATACGCACAAACAGTGAAAAGAACCATTATTAAAGCAATGAATGATGCAAGATGCACATGTAAAGGTAAAGAATGCACAGAATTTCGCATCCTATCAAATACCCCCACACTTAACCACTTGCATGTCCTCATGCAAGAGATCCTAAAACTAAAAAATTAAAACAAAAGAAACAAGGTGCTACTTGGCTTTCAAAGAATGCTCAAAAGTGTTCTGGCTTAAGACCAAGAAAACAATTAAAGCAGCAAGAAATTCCAACAACAAAGCATTTCAACATCAAGAGGCACAACATCACAAGCCAAGCAGAAATCCCTTAAAATGCATAGAAGAAATGGAAGGAGCTCAGGGAAGTGTGTATGCTCTCAACTCACTTGTATAGTGGCTTGGTCTTCCTCTCAATTCTCTTGTTAGACCAAGCATTCAACGTATGTTTGCCAAACCTCTAGATCTCCACTACTAACATACAATGCACCAAAGAATAAAGAGGTCTTTATTTTGGTAGTAACGAGGCCAAGGTCAAGGTGTGGAATGTATGGATAAGTGAGCTAAAGGACCCAAGAAAATTAGACTAGCATTGGTTATAAGAGTCTCAATCAAACACAAGGGGAAATTCTAAGCACACAAAAGCATAAGCACAAGAGTTTTACTATTTTTTTTTCGTTTTGAACCTTTAAACATTTATCCATGAGGTCTTTGACCTTGAATTTACTTTGTTTTTGTGTGCTTTTCTTCCTTTGCTCATTTTTTTTCAATTACATATTAATTACATACAATTCACATCATTTTTCACATCAACACATCAAGATGTCCCTCCCCCACACTTAAAAGTTTGTCGTCCACGACAAATCCCCACACTTAGACTCAAGCACACAAAATGATAAAACCAATGCTACTCCACTTTCCCAAGGTAGGGTGTAAAATGGTTTTTCACTTTTGAGGTAAAGATGAGCTAAGATCAAAGAATGAGATATAAGGCTCAAAGGGGCTTGCAATGGTAATGTGGAGGGTGGGCAATATGGCCGTGAGCTAAGGAAGAAAGGTGTCTCTATCACACTCAAGAATGCACATGAAACATAGCCTCAATTAAGAGACAAGGCAAACCCTAGAACGACAAAGTCACAAGAGATACATACATCAAGAATGGAATGACATGTAATGTGGCCACCAGATGTAAGGCTCAAAACTCACAGGGTGCATATCCAAACACAAATCATCTATACAAATTAAGATCAATCACCAAGCAAGAATTAAAAATTAGATGAAATGCAATCGTGTTGGAATTCTAACCACCTAAAAATGATGATAATATCTCAAGCACAACACTTAAAAAGCAACAAACAAAGACAAGTAACACACAAAGGGGACCTAAATTTTTCATTTTTTGATTTTTTTCGATTTTTTTTTCTTTTTAAAATGGGTGGTGGCTAGCGACCAAGTGCAGATCGTGCCTTTGGCAGAAAAATTCCCACGGCGCGCGACGACAGAGTTGGTGGCTAGCGACCAACTCATCTTGAGTGCAGAGTTTATGTAAAAAATTGAGTTAAATAAAGCTAAAACTACCCTAAACTACCAAAATATAATTCCTAACAAATGAAAATGCAAACAACAAGACTAGAACAAGAAAACTCACCGAACAAGTAACTAATTCAAACAGCCAAACAACCTAAACTATCATAGCAACATGTAAAAATTTACCTAAACATGCTTTATTGAATTTAAATGCAAAACATAAAGTAAAAGAGTGATAGATACTCGCTCAAGGCGGCTTATGCTTGAAGTGGTCCAGGAGCTTCCACCACATAGTGTTTTCCATGCCTTCGCCAGGATCCCATAAGAAGCAAACGGAACCACGTGTTGGTGTATGCCCTAGAGGGCCAATCATAATTGCGTTTTTATTATGATGTTATGACATTTTATATATATATTTATATATATATATATATGAGGCATTTCATTCATTAATTGTTTATTTATTTTAATGAACATTATGAAGTCCTTAGAATGGAATTATTTAAATATTAAATATTAGGTACATGACCTAATAGTGAGAATTCATTCTTAAATGTCCCTAGTCGAGTATTACTGAACCAACAGGACAACAGTAATGCATTGAGGCTAGTATGTGTATGGACTGATAACCTTTTCTCACATGTTATGGATATGTGATATCAAGTCTACACATAGGTATAATTGTAGTATACTGGATTGACCCGCCTTGAGAACACTACATGGATTGTAATGTGAATGTCATAAGTGATTCTCATAGTGATGATGGTACATGTAGTCCTTTGACTTGAAGTTACTGCGATCCGCTGCATGAGGAGTTATGTGTTTTGATACCGTCAAACGTTATCCGTAACAGGGTAATTATAAAGGCGGTCATTAGGCATATCACGAGTCATGTGGGCGGTGCGAGTAACGTAGATAGAATTTGTCCCTCTCACATTACGAGAGATATATCTATGGGCCCCTTGATGAGTAGGACTGGGTAAATGCATGGCCGTGCTGAAATGAATTAATGTGTGACATTAATCTCATTTAATTTTATCAGTCTACTCGGTAATAAAGAAACTGATGATTGAACGATACAAGATGACTAATTCCGTGCTTGTGTTAAATCTAGATGTTTGGACAAAGGGATTGAATTGTACAATAACATCGATCACGTAAAGGTTATGTCAAACCGTTGACTTTCTCATAACTTGGGTAACAGTGATGTGTTGCTAGATACCGCTCACTGTTTATATTATTAAATACTATTTAATAATATTGCCAACGTTATGAGAACCTATAGGGTCACACACTAAAGCAGTTTTAAATTGATGCTTAATTAGATTAAATTAGTGTGACTAATTTAATTGCATTGGGCTAACATCAGATGGGTCCAATAAGACACAAACTAGGTTTAAGTTTTCTATGAGATGAGAGTGGAGTGTTGGCTATAAATAGCAACACATATGAGCCTAGCCTCACACACAAGAATTTTGAATTCACACTCTCTCACTCAGAGAAAGCTAATCCTTGTTTTCTCTGAAATTCACTACTAGCATAGAGAGTCTCAGAGGAGCATCAAGGTGGACGTGTGACGACCACAACTGCTATGTGGACTTCTAAAGGCCGCCGCTGCTACTGCGTCGGAAGGATTGACATAACTCATTTCGTGTAGCTGCCACGCTTCAACAGGTAAATCAAATATGATTTATGGTATTTCACAAGGGTCTATGGGAGGGAATTGTATGTAAAAATTTTGTTTTCCGCTGCTTCTATATGCATGATTTCCCTACACCACGGAGGATGATCCTCTTCTTGTCCCTAGACCCATGCATCTTGGCCCTCAATTTGTTCCTTAGGGAGTGAGAACTCCCCTTTGACCAAGCATCCCAAGAGCAACCAACTTTAAGTGAGGAGGGATGGTGAACCTCACAAGAAGCCTTCACATGGACAAAACCAAAAGACTTTGGTTCCCAAGATGACTTAATTTGAGAAGATGTTGACTCTTCACAAATGGCTAGGAGTTGTGCATCCGTCTCTAGGAAGGCGAACTCATGGCGAGAGAGGGAGAATAGCCTCGAACCAAGGAAAATGAACTCGATCGAGGGTAGGGAAGGAATGACCGCAATACCACCCGCTTCACAAGGTCCCATGGTGAAATCCTCCAATGAAGAAGCTCCTGCAGTAGCCTCGACACAAAGAGGAGAACTCTCTATAATTCCACTTCCTTTTTTCTCACATGGTAGCGGTCGTGGGTCCTCGTACACTATCTTATCATCATCGGAGTTCTCCTCGGCATCCACTACCAAGTCTCCATCCAAAGGGTCACGAGGCTCCAAAACATAAAACGTCTCAATGGGTGAAGACTCTTGAAAATGGGGATCCTCCAAGGGAATAGAGGGTGGTGGAGGTGGGGGTGGAGGTGAAGGCTCCTCAACTCCCCCAACTAGCTCTTCCACCATGGACTTCAAAGTCGTCCACTCCAATTGCTCTATAGAACAATCCACCTCATGTGGTAGTGGTGAGAGTGGTGATGGCGGTTGTGGTGAGGGGGAAGGTGGAAGATGGGATAATGGTGATGGAGATGAGGGTAGTGACGCCTCTTGGTTGCTAGAGGATATGACTTGAGAATTCTCCAACTGCATAAGCTTCCTTTGCATTTCATTTTGTTGTTGCAAGAGGTCCTCGTTTAGTTGCTTTTTCTCCATAAGGAGTTTTAGGATTTGGTCCACTGTTGAGCCCTCCGCATCATTAGAATGAGAGGAAAATGAAAGGGGTTGAGATGAGGAAGATGGGTCAAGGGGTGGGTGGATTTGGTCTTCGGTTGGGTGTGGGTATAGGGTGGATTCATCATAAGGGTATGGAGATGGTTCAAGGTAAGAGGGTGGTGGTGGCTCATAATATGGTTGTTGGTAAGCATCATTGTATGAAGGGTGTGGGTAAGGGTTTGGGTATGGTGATGGTTGAGTGTATGATGGTGGGTATGGTGGTGAGGTGTAGGTTTGTGAGTGTGGTGGTGGTGGTGAAAAGAACTCCTCATATATCCTTCTGCATGTATCCAAGAGCTCATCCAATTTGACATTATCCTCAAAAGAGAAGTAGTATACCTCACATGGAAGCCTCATTGCCATATTCATCATATTAGAAACATCTAGCTCCAAAGAAAGTACCATGACCAACTCATGAAGAATATCCATTATCTCCGCCATTTTTCGGTCCACCTCTTGTTGAAGGGCCTCACCAAATGTCATATTTTTATCCCCTACATAGCCATAAGAACAAGAATCTTGGACACCAAAATAAGCATTAGTATCCATGTTATTTTCAAAATAAGAAAAATATGAAAGAACAAAAGTAACCAAAGAGAAAAACAAGAAAAAAGTGTTAGAGCATATTTACACCTAACACTCCTATGTCCTCTACACCACCAACCCTCTAGAACATCTTTAGTTCCTTAATGTTCTTCCATTTTCGGGTCAAAACGTTCTAGCGGTGGATCGGGGTGCAACTGAGTCATCCACAGATGGCATAGAAGGTGTAAACAACATAAAAAAACTAAATATTACAGAAAAATTCTGCACTAAAAAGGAAAAGTGCAGAAAATTATTATATTTTTTGTGTTTTTGAGTATAAACTAAAAATAACTATGTACAAAGATCAAATCTTATGCCTCCCCGACAACGGCGCCAAAAATTGATGAATCGATTAAGAGGGTCGTTAATTCTCTCAACCAACAATCAATTTAGAGTTTTAAAAACAAGTTCCCAAAAAGGTATTGAATTGATTAACTATAGTAGTATAGGTAGTCAACACAAGTCGTCTCTCAAGGAGGCTTATCTCATTGATCTACTATGTATAGTATATGTAATGTTGGGATTGTGTAAGAAGTAAATAAAGCTATGAAATTGAAAGGAAATAACAATGTAAAAGAGTCTTGATGTTGGGACATGCATCAAACCACATTTTTCCCATCCTAAACCCACTTAAGCATTTTATCAAACACCTTGCAAGCAACTTACACATGCATAGAAATTGCTCAACCAAAAAGACTTGAATCCAAACCAAATTAGCAAAACTAACTTAGACACATGCAAGTACAATTCTTAATCAAGAATTATTCCTAATCTCCTAGCTAATGGGCATCAAATGATAATCCTCACTCAACACCCAAAAACACTCAAATACACAATAATCTCTCAATCAAGAAACTAAAATACATTCAATATATACAATTAAAATTAGCAAGTATGAATCCACACAAACTAATATCAATTGCATTTGGAACCAAGAAATAAGGAAGCTAGAGCAAGAGACAAGTAATGGATTTCAAGAGAAAATATGATCTTAGCATTACCCAACACCAAGAACCAAGAAACTACTCAACCATAATTAAAGCAAGTAAGAAACAAGAAATTAAAGCAATAGCAAAGATGGAAATGAAAATAGAAATTAAATTGAACTTGGAGAATTGTATGTAAAGTGTATGAAATATGTAGTGAGAAATGTAAAGAGAACTTAGAGAGAATGGAGAGCTTCTCTCTCTAAAATAAAATAAACTAAACTAAAACTAAAGATAGATGTAAAAAGTGTTTCAGCAAAATTACAAAAGTTTCATTAATACAAAGCTAGAGGAACCAATTTGCAAAATTATGCAAATTTTGTTGATGCTGTCAAAACATGGTGGCTAGCGACCAAAAAGTGGTGGCTAGCGACCAACACAGCATTTTCAATGTTAAGTTGCTTTCTCCGACTTGCCGATGCGTCCGCTCCTTCGCTCCAACGCTCCCAATGCTCCCAACACTCGAAGTAGCTCCGGCCTAGACTCCTAAAATCACAAAGCACTACCCAAGAGTGCATTAAAAGATAACAAGACCAAGGTGCCACTAACAAGCCTCAAAAAGGTGTAAAATTGCCACACCAACCAAGAAAGTGAAAATACGCACAAACAGTGAAAAGAACCATTATTAAAGCAATGAATGATGCAAGATGCACATGTAAAGGTAAAGAATGCACAAAATTTCGCATCCAATCAGCTCGATTCTAGCTAAAGCATTGCAGGACACCGTAGCATGGGCATTATCTCGAACATATCTGAAATACAGGAATCAAAGCTTCGAGGTTGCAAATAACAAAGACTCAATGTATTAAAAATACATTTTGAATCAAAAGCATGCAACAGATACTCAAACGGCTAGAAGAAACATCCCAGGCTATAAATGTGAAGCATATACTACTAGAAGAAGCAGAACAAATCAATTCTCAAGCTTCTTATTCTCTTGTAAATTAGTATACAGCTTCTTACACTTATTCTTTATTGTAAATCATTCATAAGTGTCTTAGCCTTTCTTGTAAATCTTTCTCTGGAAAGAAAAACACTTCCCTGTAACCAAAGAATATATTCTTGCTCTAGCAAGTCAGTTTAGAAGTGTCATTATTTGGGTTTAGTTTCATCTAAACTCTCAAATAATCAACCTACGAGTCTCCTAGACTCAAATTATCATATTGTTTAAGGTCAAAAGTCTTTCTCAGTTGAGGAAGCAAGTGAGAAGTCCAGCCTCTGAAGTGAGATTGACAAAAGTCCTTTTCAAGTGAAGAGAAGGCAGAAGTCTTGCCTCTAAGGGAGGTGAGCAAGAGAAGTCCAGCCTCTGAAGGAGATTGGCAGAATTCTTTCCCTAGTGAAAGGGTGAGCAAGGTGTTTGGATTGAAGAAAATATCAATCCTGGTTTGTAACTTTGATTGAAAGTTAGTGAAACTCAAACTAATTGGTTTGAGAACTGGAGTAGGTAACGGATTGGCCAAACCAGTATAAAAATACAAGTGTAAAATCTCTCTAAACCTTAAACTCTTTGAATTATATGTTATAAATCGTTATACTAACTTTTGAGTTAATTCAGAGGATCCTAAGGGGTTCAGAAGCTACTTCAGAAGCTTCTGAAATCACTTTTCTAAGATTTAAAGGTAACCACAGCCTCTGAACCTATCTCAGAAGCTTGATTACGTTTAAAGTCTAGAATCTCATCCTCTGAAATAATTTCTCTGTCATCTAAAATGTCAACAAGCTTTTCAAAGCTTGAAAAGACTATTTTTATATTTCAGAGAAAATTTTAAATAGGTAAAGAAGCACGATCCAACCACCCCCCTTCTCGTGCAAAACATTACTTTCAATTGGTATCAGAGCTCGGCCTTGGGGTTGAGCAACTAACATTGCTAAGGACAAAGATTCAAGGGACTGTAGGAGAATCATGGGCTCAAACAACATGTTCTTACTCGAAGGTGCATCTCTCACTAGACCACCAATGTTTGATGGACACGACTATGCCTACTAGAGAGATAGAATGGAAATGTTTGTGTCTTTCACAAGTCTTGACTTATGGGACATAATCATAAATGGGAACTATGTTCCTACAAAAGAGATTGAGCAAACGCAACCAGCAACAACAGAGAGAGAAGCCAAGAAGATTAAAACCACAAGAACCATTCCTAAGAGCGAATGGACCCAAACTCATAAAGATATGGTACAGTTGAATTTCAAAGCAAAATATCTCATAATGTGTGCACTTCCTAAATCTGAATATGATAAAATAACATCTTGTGACACTGCTCAAAAGATGTGGCAAAAACTTGTTGTACTTCATGAAGGTACAGATCAAGTTAAGGAAACTAAAGTTTCAATGCTTGTGTACAAATATGAGACCTTCAAAATGCTTCAAGGAGAAACCATTGATGAGATGACCACAAGATTCATCTACATCACAAATCAAATGAAAGCTCTGGGAAAAATATACACCAACTCTGAAATGGTGAGAAAAATTCTCAGAAGCCTAGCTCCTATGTGGAGACCAAAGGTGACGGCTATCCAAGAAGCTAAGGATCTGAACACCCTTAGCATAGATTCTCTCATTGGGTCTCTTAAAACTCATGAAATAGAACTCGAGTCACAAGAGCCTAGTACCTCAAAAGTTCAAAGAAACATGGCTCTAAAATCTACACACAAGAAGCAAAAGAAAGTCAAAGCTTTTGTAGCTCCTGAAGAATCCGAGTCAGAAGCTGAAGAACCAGAAGAAGACTCTGAGAGTGAAGAACTCTCCATGCTCGTTCGAAGGATCTCAAAGATCTGGAAAAACAAAGGTAAAAGATTTCAAAACAAAAGAGCCTTTGTAAAGAAAGATGAAAAGGGCAAAGGAAAAATAGATAATGTAATGTGTTATAACTATAATGAGAAAGGACACTACAAAAATGAATGCCCAAAAATAAAATCATCTAGCTCCAAGAAAAAATTCTTTCCAAAGTAGAAAGCCATGGCTGCCACTTGGAGTGAAGATGAAGAAGAAGAAGCTTTTGAAGATGAAGAAACTGAAGAAGAAGCAAACCTTTGCTTCATGGCGGATCTGGAACACTCAGAAGCTGAGGAAGAAGGCTCAGAAGCTGGAGAAGAGGTAAATGATCTGACTCTGAATTTACTTTTGAAGAACTAAGCGAACTATATCATGATCTGTTAAATGACTCAAGGAACTTACTTGCTTATTACAAAAGAAACACAAAAGAGTTAAAAAATCTGAAAAATGAAAATGAGAAGTTGAAATCTAAAAATGAGAAGCTGAAATCAAACAACGACATTTTAAAAAGGGATTTTAAAACAGTCTGCGAAAAACTTGCAACTTCTGAAGGTGTCTCTGAACCTTCAAAGAAAATGCAAAATGAGATTTCTGAACTAAAAAGGATTAACAAGCTTCTCATTGAAGATTTTAACAAATTCCTTGGAAGTTCTAAAGCACTCAACCTAATGCTAGGATCTCAAAGACCATATCTATGTAAAGAAGGATTAGGTTATGATGCTTTTGAACATGATAGTAGTTCATCTAACTCAAATCAACCAAGATGTACTGTTTGTTGCAAAATTGGCCATACTTCTGAAAGATGCTTTAAATTAAAAAGAGGTAAACCTTCCACAAAAACAAAGTTTAAACAAAACTCAACCTCTGGACAATTTAAACATCATCAAAAACAGAAAGGGCCTGAGAAGACTAACCCTCAATGACCCAAGAAAATGTGGGTACCTAAGAAAACTCAATCTATGCATGTAGGAATGTTTGAAATCCCAACACCTTGATGAAAAATGGTACATGGACAGTGGCTGCTCCAGGCACATGACAGGAGATAAAAAGTGGTTCAGAAGCTGGAAGCCTAAGAGTGGAGGCTCTGTACGCTTTGGAGATGATGCCAAAGGAAAAGTCACTGGTATTGGAGATGTTGGTAAAAATGACTCACACCAAATCTCTGATGTACTATTAGTTGATGGTTTAACTCACAATCTTTTAAGCATAAGTCAATTCTGTGATAAAGGATTGAAAGTTGAATTCTTTGCAAAATATTGCTCTATGATTAATCTAACAACTAATGAGGTTGTCTTAGAGGGCAGAAGGCTAGGAAATACTTATGTTATTTACCTAAAAGACCTTCAAGACCAAGATGTTAAATGTCTTGCATCTATTGAAGATGACAAGTGGCTATGGCATAAGAAACTTGGTCATGTGCACATGAGATTGCTCTCTGAACTCTCTCAGAAGCAACTTGTTAAAGGCCTTCCTGTAATCAATTACACTAAGGACTCTACATGTGACTTTTGTGAGAAAGGAAAGCAAACCAAGGCTTCTTTCCCAAACAAAAATGTGGTTTCCACCACTAAGCCACTTGAGCTTTTACATATTGATCTTTTTGGTCCAACAAAAACTGCCTTTCTAGGAGGAAAGAAATATTGCCTTGTTATTGTTGATGATTATTCTAGATTTACATGGGTTATTTTCCTAGCTACTAAGGATGAGGCATTTGAAAAATTTAAAACATTTGCAAAGTAAGCTTCTAATGAAAAAGGCACTCAAATTACCTTTATTAGATCAGATCATGGAGGAGAATTTGAAAACCATCTTTTTGAACAATTTTGTGAAAAATATGGTATTTCTCATGAGTTCTCTTCTCCTAGAACTCCCCAACAAAATGGGGTTGTAGAAAGGAAGAACAGAAGCTTACAAGAAATGTCCAGAACCATGCTCCTTGAGAGTGGTTTATCAAACGGTTTTTGGGCAGAAGCTGTGAACACATCTTGTTATATTCAAAATCGTGTCTTTCTAAGACCAATCCTCAAAAAGACACCTTATGAGCTTTGGAAAAATAGAAAACCCAACATCTCATATTTTCATATTTTTGGATCAAAATGTTTTATACTTAACACAAAGGACAAGCTCTCTAAATTTGATCCTAAGTCTAATGATGGAATTTTCCTAGGATACTCCTCTGTCTTTAAGGCTTACAGGGTTTACAACTCGAGATCAAAGATTGTAGAAGAAACAATTCATGTAAAATTCAAAGAAATGAAGAATGATATACATCAGAAGCTGGATATACTTTCCAAAGATATTCAGAAGCTAAATATCACAGAAAGAGACTCTGAAGGCATCCAAAAGCTGAACTCATCAGATTCTGATGATGAATCGCCATCAAACAAACTTCTCAACAACTCAGAACCTCACCATGTCACTCCAGAACCTGAAATACATCTCGAGGATATTTCAGAAGCTGAAATCCAAACAAAAAGCTACAGAGGAGTGAGAGATCTTCAAGCAATCTCTCAAAATCAAATCATTGGTGAAGCTATTGAAGGTATACGGACTCGAAGATCCCTCAGAAGCATTTCCAATATAGCTCTGGTATCTCAAATCGAGCCCAGCTCTCCTCAAGAGGCTTTGGAACATGAAAGTTGGATAAAAGCAATGCAAGAGGAGCTGGAACAATTTGAAAAGAATCAAGTTTGGACACTTACAGAAAGGCCAAAATACAAAACAATTATTGGCACTAAATGGGTGTTTAGAAACAAGCTAAATAAACAAGGAAATGTTGTAAGAAACAAGGCCAGGCTAGTAGCACAAGGTTATAATCAACAAGAGGGAATTGATTATGATGAAACATTTGCTCCAGTAGCTAGACTTGAAGCAATAAGGATGTTACTTGCCTTTGCTGCCTTCAGAAGCATCAAACTCTATCAAATGGATGTCAAGTCGGCATTTCTTAATGGACACATACAAGAAGAAGTTTATGTCAAACAACCTCCAGGTTTTGAAAATCAACAATTCCCGAATCATGTTTTCAAACTAAGAAAAGCCTTATATGGACTCAAACAAGCTCCAAGAGCTTGATATGAGAGACTAAGCAATTTCTTGCTTGAAAATGGATTTTCTAGAGGAAAAGTTGATACTACTCTATTTACTCTTTCAAATAACTTTGGATTTTTAATTGTACAAATTTATGTTGATGATATTATCTTTGGTGCTACTAATGAAAAACTCCGTGAAGAATTTTCCAAGCTAATGCAAGGAGAATTTGAAATGAGTATGATGGGAGAATTAAAATTCTTCCTAGGCTTACAAATTAAGCAAGAAAAAGAAGGAACATTCATTCACCAAGAAAAATATGCAAAGGAGCTTCCAAAGAAATTTCGGATGCATGAATCTAAGGCTATATCAACTCCTATGCATCCATCACAAGTTCTAGATACCGATGAAAAAGGTGAATGTGTCTCTGAATCAACCTACAGAGGCATGATAGGTTCTCTTCTTTATCTCACTGCCTCTAGACCTGATATTCAATTAAGTGTAGGAATTTGTGCTAGATTTCAATCCAATTCAAAACATTCTCACTTAACTGCTGTAAAAAGAATTTTAAGATACTTAGTGGGTACTACTAATCTTGGTCTTTGGTATAAGAAAGGAACAGGATCTGAAGTAGTTGGCTACTGTGATGCTGATTATGCTGGAGATAGAATTGATAGAAAAAGCACAAGTGGATGTTGCTGCTTCTTTGGTGATTGTTTAATCACTTGGTCGTGCAAGAAGCAAAACACTATTGCACTATCAACTGCAGAAGCTGAATATGTCTCAGCCGCAAATTGTTGCACACAAATGCTATGGATTAGGAATCAACTTCAGGACTACAACTTGAGGTACTCAAAAATTCCTATATTCTGTGATAATACTAGTGCCATTAATCTTGTTAAAAACCCTATTCAGCACTCTAGATCCAAACATATTGATATTAAACATCATTTTATAAGGGATCATGTGCAAAAAGGGGACATTGTAATCAAGTTTGTAAACACTGAAAACCAAATTTCAGACATTTTTACAAAACCTCTTGCTGAAGATAGATTTTGCAAACTTAAGAACCTTTTAAATATGAAAAGTTTCTGAAAACCCATGCATTCATACATATGCATCATTCCATGAGCCAAACTATCACTCAGAAGCTATAGAAGAAACTTCAGAAGCTGCTTTGTATCATCAGAAGCATCATCAGAAGCAACCGGGGTAGCTCAGAAGCTACTCAATCATAATAAGAGACGACCTCAGAACCTTATAAGATCATATGATAGTCTCAATGCTATCTCAGAAGCTGAGATAACACTTCCAGAAGTTGTCTCCTTATGACCTCAGAGGCTACCTAAATTTGGCAAAAATCATGAGCTCAAGCTAAAGGAGGAAAAATCATTTGGAGTAGTATGAAAGTATTGCTCAGAAGCTTTGGCCTCATCTCAGAAGCTTCCGACTGAAGTGAAATTTATTTACCTCAGAAGCTGGAAATGTAAAAATTATCCGTGCAAAATTTAAAGCACCTGATAATTAATTTTCATTATTTTTATTAATGAAAATTAAAGTCTCACGTTTCCTAACTAAAGGCCTCAACGGTTACTTTAACCAACGGTTACAAATTTTCACAACGGTTACTTCCTTTCTCCTCTTTCACGATACCCTCTCTCTTTTTCTCTATAAAACTCTCAACAAACACAACCTTCAAACACTTTACAAATCAAACTCTCTTCTTCCTTATTCTATTACGCTCACTCTCTGTTTCTCCTCTGTTTCAACTTCCTTCTTCTCAAACACCAAACACAACCTTTCCTTCACAAATGGCTACACCCAAAGGCTTTGAAATTGATGAGATTTCAAAGATAACCACTACCGATATGTATCTGGAGGATGAAGCAAAACAACAAAACTTTGCTTCAAACTTTGCTAAGAGAACTCTCACGCTGGGAAGAGTTCTAAATAAGAACGTTTTGAGCCAGCTCAAGGATTTGAAGGAGCTTCTGAACGCACAGGAGGGATGGACATCTTGCTTCTCTGTGCAAGATGTAATCTACCCCAATGTGGTGAAAGCTTTCTACTCACAGCTGACGGAAGACGCGGAAGGAAATCTCAGAAGCCAAATCGGCTCTGATCATATCCTTATCACCGAAAGGGATGTGTGTCATGCTCTTCACATTTCTCAAAATGGGAAAAGGATAACCTCAGATGCTCTATGGTACGAAAAGGACTACGTGCAAGAAACGGTCGCAGTATATACACTCACCGAGAAGCACGATCTTCCTCTGAAGGCTGTCAAACCAAAGGATCTGACCTTGGTGGCGAGATGTGTGCACAATGTCATCAGAGAATGCCTACTACCATGGATTGGAAGCGGAGATCTCTTCCAAAACATGGATCTGATGCTGTTGTACAACATCCTAACAAGGGAAAAGGTAAAACTCCCTAGGCTTATTATGGATTATATGCTGCTGAGTACAGATTCATCCAAAAGGAAAAATGCTAGTCTTCCTTATGGTGGGATTCTGTCGAGAATTCTAGATTTCGTAAAGTTTCCCCTCGAAGCCCACTTCTACATACAACCAAAGAATCAGTACTCATAGGGGACATTTAGGCAGCTCATCAACAATGTGAATAGGGAAAGAGCTGTTGAGGACCTAAAAAGGAAGGAAATAGCCCCAGCTTCTGAAAAGGTGAAGAAACAGTCTCCAATAAAAAATTTGGAACCTAGAAGGAAGAAGCCAAAAACAGCTTCTGAAGATGAAGCTGGAGATACTCCTCTGAGAAGGTCTCAGAGAGTTGCAACAAAAGGAGTTGTGATTCAAGAACCATCCACTCAGGGTGATGACTCTAAGGATGAAAAATCTGTGACAGAACCACTAGTGAGAAAGAAAAGGGCGGTTCAAGAAGAACCACTGCATAAGAAGAAAAGAAAAACTATTTTTGCTTCAGAATCTGAATCAGATTCTGATGATGAAGAACTGAGAAGAGCCAAAATGGAATCACTTGCTGAGATTTCACTAAAGGAGAAGGAGGATTTTGAAAGAAGAAGAGGAGCAACCTCCTCAAAAGGGTCAGAAGCTGAGAAATCAACTTCATAAGCTGCAGCAAAGAAAGTTGTAGAAGATGCTGCAAAAGCAAGGGACATTACTCAAGAAGTAATTTTCAGTCTTTCCAGAAACTACGCTGGAGTACTTCCTAACCCTCCAACTTTTGGAAGATTCACCACCCCAACAAAAGGTACCTCTCATGTTTTTTCTCCTCAACCTTTAAATTTCTTTGCACCTATTCCTACCACACCTCTATTCACTCATACCTCTCCACCTCCCCTTACAAAACCAATCACTCAGTCATATCACTACCTCTTTCTTCCACTGAACTCATCCCTTACCAAACTTCACCCACTCCACTCATATCATTAGAAATTGACCAAACCACAGAGATCCTACACACATCCACACCTTCACCAACCACAACCATAGAATCTGAACCAATAATATCATCTAACACCTCATCAATTCCACCTAGCTCAGAACCTCAACCTACCACTGCTACAACCATCCTTACCTCTATCACAACCATACCTACATCTGTTACAACCATTCATGTTTTCACAGACTCCACCACAACAAACACTACCACAAAAACACCTAACCGACCACCCTCACCCTCTCTTGTTCTTCAAATTCTTACACCTCCATCCACAGAAAACATCTTCTCAAATAATCCACCATCACCTCCAATACCTCCACCTCAACCTGTTAATCCCATGATGCACAGAAGCTCTCAGGAGCTATTTGAAGAAATGGTTACACTTCTAAGAGAAATCTTCAGGAGACAGTTTAACCCCTAACCTCTAAGGCTTTTATGGTCTTCCTTTTTGCTGATAACAAAAGGGGGAGAAGATTTGGAGAAAATATGGAGATAATAATAAGGGTAAGAAGCTAGAGGAATACAATTCAGGGGGAGCAATCAGTCAGAAACTATGCAAAACTAAGGGGGAGCTCAGCATCTGGAAAACAATTTGGCTCTGGAATCATTTTGTTTTGGCATCTATATCTGCATATTTACATTTCTGTTACTGCATTTTTTTTATAATACATGCTTATGCTATACATAGTACTATATTAATTCAAATTGGCATGTTTCTGAAAATTTCTTACTTGAAACATTCTCTTAAGCAAGAAAATGAGCACTAATTATTGCAAGTATATGAATTTTATATCTCAACCAAAATATTTATCTGTAAATGATTTGTTATCATCAAAAAGGGGGAGATTGTTAG
Source organism: Aeschynomene evenia (assembly GCA_013621005.1). Classification (NCBI taxonomy): domain Eukaryota; kingdom Viridiplantae; phylum Streptophyta; class Magnoliopsida; order Fabales; family Fabaceae; genus Aeschynomene; species Aeschynomene evenia. The sequence continues at coordinate 14,348,357 of CM024270.1, forward strand.
CTCCAGAACCTTTTTAAATGTGTTTTGAATGATAAAAATCATTTAATATGATAAACATTTTTGTTTGAAGCATTTGAATTATGTTCAATACATTCTAATATGTTCAGAAGCTGATATAGTACATGATTGCTGCAATTTACATGATCAGAAGTTGGATTAATCTTGGTAAACTAAGGAACAGGTCAAATAAAATGAATTTCATCATAACTGACATAGTTAATAAGTTCAGAAGCTAGATAGAACACTAGAATCCTCATCTCTTTAGTTCAGAAGCTAAAAGTATAAGCAATTATCTCTCAGAAGCTGTTTCTCTGTATCTAGCGCTTTTAGCTCAAAGCTCAAAAGTTGTTCTACATTGATATCTCTTAAAGTAGAATGCTTCAGAAGCTGCATAATATACTCATTATGATCAGAAGCTAAGCATGTGTTATTCTAACAAGCTCTGAAGCTAAGTTCGCACAGAACTATTTCAGAAACTGTTTTTATACTCATATTATATTTTATTCTGAAACAAATTATTTTATAAATGGTTATACATATTTGTTTTATTCAAAACCTTTGTAAAATATATTTGAATTGAACTGTTCCACAAAAAGAGCTTTCAAAGAAGCAAAGATAATATATTATATTCATAGTGGAGCACGTTTCACAAAGTCGAGACATGGGATAGTGCATTTAAGCACTAAGCACATTTATTCTTAAATATTCTAACATCCATTGACTCGATTCTAACTAAAGCATTGCAGGAAACCGTAGCATGGGCATTATCTCGAACATATCTGAAATACAGGAATCAAAGCTTCGAGGTTGCAACTAACAAAGACTCAATGTATTAAAAATACATTTTGAATCACAAGCATGCAACGGATACTCAAACGGCTAGAAGAAACATCCCAGGCTATAAATGTGAAGCATATACTACTAGAAGAAGCAGAACACAAGCGAACAAATCAATTCTCAAGCTTCTTATTCTCTTGTAAATTAGTATACAGCTTCTTACACTTATTCTTTATTGTAAATCATTCATAAGTGTCTTAGCCTTTCTTGTAAATCTTTCTCTGGAAAGAAAAACACTTCCCTGTAACCAAAGAATATATTCTTGCTCTAGCAAGTCAGTTTAGAAGTGTCATTATTTGGGTTTAGTTTCATCTAAACTCTCAAATAATCAACCTACGAGTCTCCTGGACTCAAATCATCATATTGTTTAAGGTCAAAAGTCTTTCTCAGTTGAGGAAGCAAGTGAGAAGTCCAGCCTCTGAAGTGAGATTGACAAAAGTCCTTTTCAAGTGAAGAGAAGGCAGAAGTCTTGCCTCTGAGGGAGGTGAGCAAGAGAAGTCTAACCTCTGGAGGAGATTGGCAGAAGTCTTTCCCTAGTGAAAGGGTGAGCAAGGTGTTTGGATTGAAGAAAATATCAATCCTGGTTTGTAACTTTGATTGAAAGTTAGTGAAACTCAAACTAGTTAGTTTGAGAACTGGAGTAGGTAACGGATTGGCCGAACCAGTATAAAAATACAAGTGTAAAATCTCTCTAAACCTTAAACTCTTTGAATTATATGTTATAAATTGTTATACTAACTTTTGAGTTAATTCAAAGGATCCTAAGGGGTTAAGAAGCTACTTCAGAAGCTTCTGAAATCACTTTTCTAAGATTTAAAGGTAACCACAGCCTCTGAACCTATCTCAGAAGCTTGATTACGTTTAAAGTCTAGAATCTCATCCTCTGAAATAATTCCGCTGCCATCTAAAGAGTCAACAAGCTTTTCAAAGCTTGAAAAGACTATTTTTACATTTCAGAGAAAATTTTAAATAGGTAAAGAAGCACGATTCAACCCCCCCTTCTCGTGCAAAACATTACTTTCAAAATATGCATCAGTATTTTGAATTGATTTATAAATGTAATAAACATACCCAACAAACTTATCAACATAACCCACTGAAATAGGTTATAAAGAAACAAATATTGCACCGAAATAACCATATAACACAGTAAAATAATCCATTGCAATAAAGTTACAAAACCCATAATGACAGTAAAACAACAATCGTCAGAATTGAGTTATCAATGTAAACAATTGGAATATGTACAAAACTCGAATTTTATTAACACACGCCAAAATAACCCATATAACAAACTAACATAAACCATAACGATTTAAATTCAAACCCCATAGGGGGCGTTTGGTTCGCGGATTGAAATTTTATTCCCGAGAATAGGATTCCTAGGAATGATAAACCCGGGAATCATTTTCCCAAGAATGTATTATTCATATGCTTGGTTTGTACACTAAATTCCCGGGAATTTTGTACAATATTCCTGGGAATGATCTATGCATGTGTTTGGTTCGTAGTAACATTCCCGGGATAAAGCTTGTAATTTACAAAAGTACCCATGCATAATAAAACAAATATAACATAAAGATAATAAATTAGGTCAAAAATGTATTTTTATACATTTAACAAGATTCCCATGCCATGGGAATAAAATTTACCCATGGTTGAGGATGGGAATGAAAATGGAGGAAAATGTTTCCCGGGAATGCAATTTTCCCAGGAATCTTTGAAACTAATGTTGAACCAATCGTGGGAAAATAACTTTCCCATAAAGTTTCCCGAGAATCTTACAACATTCCCCCCAACCAAACACCCCCATAGTGCATCAGTTATGTTGGTTCAAGATATTACTGCAATATTTTTCAACATTTTTTTTTATTTAGCACAGTTTTAAACGCGCCCAACCAACTCACCAAAATAGCACACTTAAATAGTTCCAAAAACACATAACTCATTCATTACATCTGCAAATTGTCTTCAAGCCAACCCACACCATGTACAATTGGCGCAATGTCGGCGAGTGGGTCCACTTCATTGCTCCTTCAAAAAGAAGATAAACTACTCAATGTAGTTTAAAAACCCAATAGAAAGAAAAATACATACCACTTTAAGTTGTAACTTTAAGACAATAATGCAATTTTGATCATAAATTAGTTATCATTGTAATAAACATAATGTGCATCAGGTGCAATGCAATTTTAATCATAACTTAGTTATCACAATAATGCAATAATGCATCACTGTAATAGTACATACGTTATAAATGTACATCTAAAAAACCCATACAACATTGTAATGTAACCCATCGTAATCAAAGTTAAAAACCTATAGTGCAACGAGTGTGAAAGATAAAAGAAAACTAATGTATGCGAATAGTGGCAGTGGGTATACATTGCAGTTGTCCCCTCATCAACAAGAGTAATGGTTGTGGTTGTATTTTTTTCAGCATCATCAAGAGGTGCATTTTCCGTCCCCGTTGCGCCTTCATGGAGTGTTGCGTTGTCTGTCACTATTGCATCGTCAAAGGTGGATTCAGCGCCCTCGTCATCACTCGCATCAGATCCATCACCGTCTACCCTTGTTGATATCCGTGGGTTTGCAGGGCGTGAAGATTTCAGTCGTGGAAGACGATGGGGACGCTATTCCCCTCAGATGAGACCCTACAAACGTCATTAAAATATGATAAGGATTTAACGATTAGTTCCAAATTGTATGCATGATTTTCATCAATCAAACTAGTGTTTTTTACGATGTGTGCCAGTGGGGAATAGAGCTCATTCATAATGGCATCTTCTAGTCGCTCCTTAGTCCAGCCATTGAGCCATGGTGGGAGTGACTCTACACGAGGGTCGAACGTCCCACACATTTGAAAGTAAAAGTATAGGATCTGGAATACAAAGAAATCAAAAACCCAATTAGAATGTTAAAAATAACCCATATAATAAGCTACATAAACCCATTATTCAGAAATGTTTCACCTGAAAGGACAAAAACACAACCATTAAGGCTCGTGGCTTTCAAAACCTTGTATTTCCTCATGCCTTCATACAAGTACTCATATATATCGCTCCAGTTGTACTCTTCAACGTGGTTGACGTCAACGATGAGTGGTAGAAATTTGGGGCTGACCTTCGGTGTCATGCTTGGCAGCAAGGACGTCATCATTGCAAATAACAAGAATGCACGTCGGAAGGTCGCCTCAGGCGGGTTATTTAGTACCATCTCCCTCAGTTGGTTTGGAGTTTTGTCCCTGAAAACCCCTACATCCCGTTCGCTGGTACTGGGTACTTGGAGGGTCGACATAATCTTACCTGCATCAAGAAGCATACGATTAATTAAACGAATATGAATCTTAGCAGGCTAAAAATATTGAGAACAGGGATAACACTCAACGTGAGGGGGAAATATTATCGGTGTGGGGAAGACCCAAAACCGAACCAAAGGACGCAACAATCACATGGAACGTCCCTAGAGGTGTTACGATCTGATTGCCCAAGAGATCGTACGAGTTTACCAAATCCAGGAGCAATGGCGATTGAGTTTTCATGTTGGCAAATTTAATAGGGTGCCAAAACCCATATCTATGACGTCCTCCCTCTGCTGAGGCGTCAAACAGTGACACAGAGCATCAAGGCGGGATGAAGAGCATCACAAATCAAATACACTCTGTTTGTAGAGACAAAGGAAAAAAAAACTATTAATGTAACTGTAAAGACCCATTAACAGTTGATTAGAACTCATTAATATTTAAATGAACTTAAAGGAAATGACAAATGGATGCTCATGTAGAATAATGTATGTTTAAGTATATATACCGTAAGGTACGTGGGTTGGGATGGTGTAGGGGCGGGTGAAGGAAGGGGGCAGTTATTGCTCGGGGTGGGGGACGCTGATCATGTTTATGTTTGGACCTTATCTCAGTATTGGACGGAGACGCAACTGTATGCGAGGGTACATCATGTCGTCTGTTGGTCCAGCGCTCAACTTCAGCGGCAATAGCTTTTATTCTTGTACGCTGATTAAAAAATAAGAGACACAATTTTATAATTTTGTGATGAATACATATACAACATTTAAGAAAACACAAACACACTTAGAATTTTACGTCACCTGTGGTCTATCTTCAGTAATTTGCTCTCTGCGGGTCAGCCTATCTGCGCTTAGATCTTGTTTCTCTATCGAGGGGGGTTGTTGTTGGGATCTCTGTGTATGCCTTGTCATATTTTAGGTATTTGCTAGTGTTTTGCTAAAAAAACAAACTATAGTAATCAATTTATGTTCAACAATCACGTCAAAAGAAAAAATAAATATAGTGAATTTGACACAAAATTAACACACAGAACAGTAGATAAAATTAAAATCCCATGGAAGGATGAACAAAAACCCATTAATATACAATATGAGTGTTTAAAGAGATGTTTTTTCATAGCAAGTGGAAATCAGTTGTAAAATAACCCATTATATGATTTAAAAAAACTCATTACATAACTTAAACTAGAACCCATACACAACAACCAAAAGCACATGAGAAGTGTTTGCATTGTAAAATAATAAATTTCAAGAAAAATAGATTTAAAACGCAAGACACCAATTCGGGGTTTAAAAAAACGTAACCATGGTATGCTGTAAATTAAACAATACATAACTAATTTAAAAAAGAGGATTAGAACTAATTAAAAAAAAATTCATTGTATGTCGTTGAATAACCCATAGATAAATAGGATAAGAACTAATAAAACCTATTGTAAAGTAACTCACAGATAAATAGGAATTGAACTAATTTTAAAAAAACACATTTGTTGTTGGTAAAATAACCCATTTATAAATAAAATTATAACTCAAACACAACAAAAACTATATGATAAAAATAATACATTCATTGCTGTAAAATAACTCATTGAAGGATGAATAAAAACCCATTAATAGATAGTATGTGAATTAAAAGGTAACCAAACCAAAAATAAAAAAAAAGGGAAAAAAACATTTGCACAAAATTTGAAGAAAACTATAGTAAATAACCCATTGTATGTTGCAAAATAACCCACACATGAAACTCAGGGACACAATGAAACATAAGTGTTTTATAGAATGATTTAAAATAACTCATTATATATTGTGAAATAACCATTATATAACTAAAACTAGAACTCATACACAATCAAAACCCATTTTACGCTTGACAATAACACACAGAACAAACATCAACCAGTAGCTATATGATAAAAGCAATACATTCATTGCTGTAAAATAACTCATTGAGGGATGAACAAAGACCCATTAATAGATAGTATGAGAATTAAAATGGAATCAACATAGAAATAAAAAGGGGAAAAACGATTTGCACAAAATGTGAAGAAAATTATAGTAAATAACTCATTGTATGTTGCAAAGCAACCTACACACAACTAAAACTATAGGACAAAAACAACACATATTTGTGAATGCAACATAACTCATACATAACTACCGACTGAAAAACAACATCATGAAAAAACAACCACTAAAACCACTTCAAAGTGTTTGTAAATTAACAAATTTCAAACATGGTTAAAATACGCATCATGAAAATACCTTAATTTTTTGGAAATCAGAAAAAAAAAAACAAAAACCTAAGAAATTTCTTTTTTAAAAAGAAGGGTTCGAGGTTGAAGAAATATAGGTTGAAAAAGTCGACAATGTAGATGATAGGTTGAAGAAAATGCAAAAAAAAAGAAGAAAGAAAAATGCACAGTGAAAAAATATCTCGAGGTTGAAGAAAGCAGAGTCTACGGATACCAGGGCGTGAACAAGAATTTGAAGAAAGCATACATTTGCGAAGTAGAGAGCTCGACTGTTACAGTGGGTAGACGAAAGCCACGGTGATAGTACGATGCAAAGACGACGACAGTGACGGTATGCGAAGGCGAGAGGGAGAGAGATGGGGAGCGCGCGAGAGAGATAGGGAGGAAGAATGGTGTATTGCTTTGGAAAAGAAACCAAACGTCTCCTACTCAACTTTTGTGAGAAACCGCGTGTGTGAATTGTGTGGTATGAGGGAAGTTAATTGCAGTTGCTTTACACTAATACTAACGTGTGACCCACATCATAAAGTGCCTTAGTGGCAGAAAGTGGGTGACAATAGCGTGTACATATAGTACTACTGATTTTTTAATATTTTATTTGATTTTAGCATTTTTTTGTGTGTTGATAATTTGTGGATATTTTGTGATTTTTAGTTATTGATTAGAGATTAAATATTTTTTAAATCTTTAGATTTATTTAACTACATTAGTAATAATAAAATAGAAGGAAAAATCATATTTTAGGATAATTAGATAGAAATTCATTAAATAGGATATGACAATATAGCTAAAATGATATGATAATAGACAATCTATATGTTTGATATGTGATGGTTCAATATACATGATCTATTTACAAAAATAATTTAAAAGTTAAATATTCATATTATGTGATAAGTAGTTCTTAGACAATCTTCCAAGATCTTATTTTAATTTTATTTGCATCTACTAATATAATAATAATTTCATTATGTATTTTTATTGTTATATTTACAAAATGAATTTATGAATAACATATTTTCATTTAACTTCTTTTTTACATAAATATTTTTTTCATTCATTGTTTAATATTTTAAACGTAAAATTCGATATAATCCTGTGCATCGCACGTGTATAAGACTAGTTATTATTAAATCAAATTTAATTAAATAAAAATAAGACTTGATGAGCACATAGTACTCAATAAGGTGCTAATAATTATAATTTATTTTATTTTTCTTTTTCGGTAATTATATTATGAGTTTGATTTTGATGCACTGAAAGTGTAAAAATATTTTACACTGTCGTCCAATTAAAACACTCTGTTTGTATGACTTTTCAAGTAGTGGAAGAGAGAAAACACAATCATGACTGACATGACAACACATGTTTGTAAGGTAGCTAGGATTGAGATTTTATCTGAGATAAAAATAGATATACAAAACCATATAATGTGAAATCGGAACATGGATTATAAGATCCTACCGAAATAAAAATATGTAAAATATACATGATAAATAAATAAAATTGGTCATAATAAAAGTAAAAAATTTCAAATCCACAATTATCACCCTTAAACTCCAATTTAAAATGCATAAAAAATAATATCAAATAACAAATTAAATCGAAAATGAGACAAGTCAATAAACAAATTAGAATTTTAAAAAAATAGGTCGGGTTATGCATATTGAAATCGTATGATCGCAATGTTACTCGTAGATCCTACAAAGTTGAACACAAGGAAGCACATAGGTGAGATCGAGATCGGACAATGGTGGTGGGATCGTAAAATTGTACGATTTTAAGAGTTAAATCGAGATCCTAACTATCTTGCATGTGTTGAATGAATGTATAACAAAATGGTAAGCGTCCGTGAATGAAAATTAAATTCTTATATTATTTTTATAACATTTAATTATAAAAATGAAATTATAATTTCATTTTATTTTATTACAGCATCACGTTGTCATGAACTAGAGTACAAGTTCGTGAAAGTAAAGAAAAATTAAGATAAAATACCAAAATTAGTCCCTGCAAAATTTTTTATTAGAGAAAATAGTTCCTCCAAAATAAAAAAAATTAAAATGCCGGACAAATTTGCCTTTCAAGAAAAAATTAGATAAATTAGTCCCTCAAGATTCATGGAAATGGTGAAATTAGTCCATACTAATTAAAGATTTTGGACAAATTAATTCTCCCATTATAGGGGCCATTTTCATAAATCTTGAGGGATTACTTAGTCTAATTTTATCTTGGGGGACCAATTTGTTCAAAATTTTAATTTTGGAGGAATATATTTAGAATTTTTTATTCTGGAGGGACTATTTTGTCACATGAGAAGTTTTGCAGGAATTAATTTGCACAATTTATAAAAAAAAAAAAAAAAAAGCGAAGTTCGTAGCGTAGGGTTGTCACAAAACAAACACACAACAAAACTCACTCTTCTCTGCAGAGTAAACTAAAAAGAGAGAGCCACTATTCTCAGAACAAACACTCGCATAATATATCACCCTAGGGTTTCGGAAGAGCGATCACAGAATCTCATTTCCTCAATGGCGATGGCTGCTCTGCGACGCGAAGGGAGGCGATTCGCTCCTCTCATCTCTCCCCATCCAATCAACGCTCTCCGTTCCTCTCTCATCTCTCAGTCAGTTCCCATTTCCCAATCCATTTTCTGTATTCTTTTTTTCTTCTATTTCGGTTTGAAGAAATTTTCTCTAGATTCTAGAGCCTTCCGATCGCTCAAATTTTTTACCTTTAAAAAGCTTCTACGAACAAATCATGAGCTCTTTTTTCTTTAATTTTTATTTTATTTTATTTTTTGTATGTATGTAGAGCTTTTATTTTGTGATTTGTTTTTTGAAAATAATCGCATGAGGTTTCTGTTTGTTCAATATGAAGATCTGAAATCCTGAATGTGTGCTATATTCATGTATGTCAAGTATAAGAACAATAATTTTTCAATATCATGGTTTTGTAGAATCCAAGGTTTGATAATTTGAGATCTTGTCGTTTAGAAGGGTTTTACTTAATTGCCATTTTGCCCCGGAATTGCGTGAGCATTTCCAAAGAGAAGGAAAAAAATTATATGTTGCAAAAAATTAGTAATCTTTTCTAAGGCATGTGATAGTAGCGATATGTGTTTCACTGAACAAGCTATTTTTCATTGCTTAACAGGGAACAAGCCCCCAATGGAGTGCGCTCCATTTCGACTCAAGTTGGTAGGATCAGTTTCTTATTCTCTTTTTTTTTTTTGAAAGAAAGATGTATTTCTTTTATCATGTTAATTTTGTAGATTTCCTTCCAGATAAATATTGATTCTTGATTTTGGGGTCAATTTGTGTAATGATTCAGTGAGAAACCGAATGAAGAGTGTGAAGAATATCCAGAAAATCACAAAGGCAATGAAGATGGTTGCAGCCTCTAAGCTTCGAGCTATTCAAACCAGAGCTGAAAATTCACGTGGCCTGTGGCAGCCATTCACTGCTCTTCTGGGTGACACTCCCAGTATGTTCTGCTATTCATCTTTTAGTTGTTGCTTAATTATTATTATTATTATTATTGTTATTATTATTATTATTTTTATTTCTGATTTTTTTTATTGTACTTTGTTTTGGGTTCAGAACTATAGGTATTCTTCGAGTGTTTTTGATAGTTGTATAACATGGCTTAGCACGCTTGTGTGCAACAGCTTCATTAGATTATGATGAATCAATATTGTATATGCTTAAACTATGTGTGAATGTTATGTTACTGTTGCGCTGACTTCACTCCTGCAACTACCTTCTATGCTTCCGTCTGCAGGTGTTGATGTCAAGAAGAATGTTATTGTTACCATTTCTTCAGACAAAGGTCTATGTGGTGGAATCAATTCCACATCTGTCAAGATAAGCAGGGTTTTGCACAAATTGAGCTCTGGTAATTTCTGTACTTTGTTTTTTGCAGTGTTAAATAGTACTTATGTTTGTCTATTTGTGTTTTGAAATTTGAATGTTAAAATGTATGTTTGCAGATCTAAATTTGTAATGTTGAGCGATTTTTTATATAAGCTGAAATATTTGGATATAATAATCATCTTTCAGTTTTTGCTTATTGAAAATTTAGAGGCTTAGACTCTCTGGCATTGGTCAGTTTTTGCTTGGTGTCTTTGATTGAAAAGAAATTCTGGAATTTTCACAACTACTTTTCCATATTTTAGGCATCATTTTTGGGATAAGGTTAGCTTCTATGTGGTGTTTTGCAAATGGTCTTCGTGAAGGTTTTCCTCTTTTAGATATGCAGGGAGATTTGCCTTATATATGGCTGACACTATTAGAAGCTACATGGTTTCTTTTGAGATCTTCTTGTGAAGATTCTTTGCTCTCTCTCCTTGTGCTCTATTTCCTTCTCACAAAATAATTTCTTCTTTTTTGTTGGATAAAAAATGACCTATTTAATCAACTCAGGATTAGATAAAATCTGTGGTGGCTGAAAGAAAATTCTTTTGTTAGTGGAGTTTTGAATTAAACAATGCAGAGAACCCTGGTATAGGTTCTTTTTACCCAAATGGCAGAATTATGTTATTCTTAATCTATGGAATGGAACTCTTTTACTGATTTGTATATAGAACTCCTTGATGAGATATTGGTAAGTCTTAGTGAAATGTTTTGCTTGATTTTGGCATGAGACAGCAAGTATAGATAGTTCTATAGATATTATACCATATGAAGGTTCCTGCATGAAAGAAGCAAATAGTAAACCTGAAGTTGAAATTTGCTAGGCTGAGTCAAATGCCATAGTGTATGTGGTCACAATGGTAAATTTGGGGAACCCATTTACTGATGCTGACTACTTTAATCAGGATGAAGCAGGGAAGGTCCTTGTATTGCATGCTCATCAGTGTGTTATTTTCGTAAATGGTCAGTTAGAATTGGCATATGACACAATCATACTAATGCAATGGTAGATATGGATGTTACGAGTGTGTTTCCACATAAATCTTTATCACTAATAACAAATTTAGTATCAAGTCAAAGTAGGAGAGAAGTAGCCTAATAAGGCTTAAATTATTAAAAAAGAAACATAATTAACCAACAAAAATAGTTAAAGGCCTAGAAAATTAGTGGCATCAGGATATTTTTCTATTATGAATTATTATAATTATCTTTCCAGTTTGGAAGCCTTATAATATTTCACCTCTTTATTCACTTTTAATATAAATCCTGTCTTTAGTTACAGCCAGTGTTTATGCATTTTTGTTGATTCTAGGTTCTAAATTATTTCCCTTGGTTGTAATCATGCATATTTACTGCTATAGGGCCTGAAAAGGAGGCAAAGTATGTCATATTGGGAGAGAAGGCTAAGGCTCAGTTGATACGTGACTCAAGGAAAGACATTAGCGTCAACATAACTGAGCTGCAGAAAAATCCCCTGAATTATACACAGGTTAGTTTTTTGTGTCTCTTTACTGCCTAATGCTTATCTTTCTCCAAGTTCCTGATTTTGTTGAAATATATGCCTTGAACTAAATATTATGTTCTCTTTTGACTTCATTAGTTTATAAGTAAACTACAGCGGAAGAGATAGTAATCAATAGTTCTATATTTGTAAGGGAAAAGTAAACTCACCAATGGAAAATAAAGAAGTTAGGCTGGACAATTGGAACTGAATATCCAGTAAATGAAAGCTTAATAGTATACTTCTGAACGTTTTAATCTCATGTTTATTCGTTTTGTTTATGGGATTATGTACTTTGGTGGTTTGTTGAAATCATGACCTTGTTCTAAATGGTATACCTGAAAATATTGCTTTTGATGAAGCAATTCTCTAGTGTCTAAGGATTGATTTATATGGAAAACCCTATCTAGTGGGATAATTCTTGATGATGTTTAAGATTAGGACTTCATGTTGATTACTTGTCTTGATTATTGTTGATCAACACTCTAATATACATTTATTTTAAATATGAATGATATTTTTTCGTACAAAACTATGATGATATACTCAGACAAATTCAATTTCCCTGCTGTTTCATTTCATTTAAATTGTTGTATATTTCAGGTCTCTGTCTTGGCAGATGACATTCTAAAGAATGTGGAGTTTGATGCTCTAAGGATTGTTTTCAACAAATTTCAATCAGTTGTCCAATTTCTGCCAACTGTGTCAACTGTACTATCTCCTGAGGTAATTCTTTCCCTTTATCTAGGGTATTCAAATGGCCTATTATGTTCTTGTTCCAAGCTTGGCAAAATTCCATGTTTGCTGCCGTACTTCTTAGTTCTTATGAAGAAAGAGGCTTGAATGGGCTTATCAATTCAAGATTAGGGTTTGATTGCATGCCCTTCTGCTTGTTCCAATCTTGTTGTGAAGTGATTTAATTTTCATGTAGATTGTGGAGAGAGAGGCTGAAGCTGGGGGAAAACTTGGGGAGCTAGACTCCTATGAAGTCGAAGGTGGTGAGACAAAAGCAGAAATTCTTCAGAATCTGGCTGAGTTTCAGTTTTCTTGTGTGAGTACATATTTTCAAACTCTGCTTCCTCGAACAAGCTAACTTTGCTGCTTCTTTCCTTATTATACTAATGACAATTGAGATTATCTGATCATCTCAGGGGTAACCCTTCACTTTATGGGTATGTTTGGTTAGAGGGTAAAATAGGGTGTAAATGTTAATAGATGGCTCTATGCATAAAACTACACTTGAGTTCATCCATGAAAAATTTACCCCCATCTTTACTACCCCAACCAAATTACCAAACTTGTCCTAAGAAAGAACAGTTTAGTTGCTGCCTTGCTGGAACTATCTCCCATTCTTTTTGTTTTCATTGACAAGTTTTGGGATCTGTGGCTGATGTATGTTCAGTTTTGAACTTCTATTCCTGTTATGCCATCTCCGATTGTTTTTTGTTTAATTCTTCAAACTGAAGTGGATTCAAGTTGACTTTAATAGAGGTTCACTCCTAGCCTTGTAGTCAAATGATCCTCAGTTTATGGATGGACAGAATACAACTGAATACATTATAGGAGCAGTTTGGATATAATTTTTTCCTTTGAATATTGTACTGATTTGCAATTGTTGTTTTTGCTGTGAGAATTGAATTATGTCACTGGTGTCCAAAATATTTATTTGTAAATTGCAAACCTTTGACTTGATACGAGGCTATAGTTATGAGGGAGAAAAGGAGCAGTAAAAATATATCTTGTACTTCGCAAAAATAATGTCTATCTGTCAGGCTGTAATTATTGTTGTGATGATTATTTTTTTGCCAAACTTTGGTGTAGGTCTTGTTCAATGCGGTGCTGGAGAATGCTTGCAGTGAACAAGGAGCTAGGATGTCTGCCATGGACAGCTCTAGCAGGAACGCTGGAGATATGCTTGATCGTCTCACTCTCACCTACAACAGGTCCTCTTTTAATCTTGTCTTTGCTAGTCTCACACATTCCTTCAATGTTCAGAGTCTCATTGGACTTCTCGTTTGCAAAATCTTGAAAACAAGAAACATAAAAAGAAAAACAGAAAATCAAAACTGAAAAACTGTTTTCTAAAATTTAAGACAGACAGACCCTTAGAATTTCAAGTTATGATTTGCCGTTGCGATACTGAACGTGTTCATTTTTTCTGGCAGGACTCGTCAAGCATCAATCACTACTGAATTGATTGAGATTATATCTGGAGCTTCAGCACTGGAAGGTTAAGTGCATGAAAGCATTTTGTAGTATATTCAACAATGACGAACATCAAGTGTTTCTTTTTGAAGTTGCCGGTGAGACAATTTTTTCTTAAGTTTCTTTCTTATGTAATAATCGTTACATTGTGAATCCCCATTTTGGGGGATTTCCATGGCTTCTCAGACATTTCTGGAATTGTCATTTGCTGGAATTTTAGATGGAATGTCTTTTTAACCCAAATAATTCATGAGATTATTTTTTTTATTCAATTTCAATAATGATGGGTAGTGTGTTTAACTCTGCTTGGTTTCTTATTTCTTATATAATGTATAATCGCCCATCTAGATTTAAGGTCCTGCGGCCAATGACATGTTTATGTGGATATCGTTTCTAGTAACCATCTGTGAGTGTATTCAGATAATAGAAATTCTTGGTGCACAATGAAATATCAGTTAAAATCGTCAATAAATAGTGCACAATATATATGTAATATGTACAAAATATATTACATAGGGTAAAATACACTTACCACCCTTGAGGTTTTAAGAAATGACATCCCATTCCAAAAGTTTGAAAAATCTACACTCCACCCCATTTAATTAAGATTTGTTTGGTTTTTATTATCTTTTGTGACTTGTTTTTTTTATATATATTATTGTATATTAAATGGTAAAATGAATAATGTCTTTAATCTTAATACAATGGTAGTATAAAATAAAAATAATATTAAAAATAAATAATATTATTATAAAATATAATTACATAAATAATATAAAAATATAAAAAAATTATCATCAATTAATTTAGTTAATAATTATATGAAGCAGATACGATATTTTTATTTTTATACACATATCGTAAAAAACTTATGTTATTAGTTAATAAAATTTCATTAAAGTAAAATGAACTAGGGATATTAAAGTCGGTTTGGCCTGCCGGGCCGGTCCGTTTAGCCTACAATTTTTTGTTGATTGGACTGTTATTTTGAGGCCATAAAAAAAATTGGCTAGCTCATCAGACCGTCATAAAATGGGATGGGCCGGGATTTTTGGACCGCCAATTTTGCTGAGCAGCCCACCTCACCTTGCTTTTGGTGGGACGAACCTAAACGGGAGTGCCAACTCATTTTGACATTCCTAGCACTTATTCGTTTGCGTTATGCAACAACCTATTGTTAGCTAGTGGCAAACCCTTAATGCAGCTTAGATCCGTGGTGGATTTGTCCTTGGTCTATTGGGCTGGGAGATACAATGAGAAACATGATCTAAAATTGAAAAGTACAATATTTTATCAAATATTACACTTATTACTATCATAAGCCACACTATACAATGGTGGTCTAATGAGGTATTTTCTTGTACTTTAGTGAAATTCTATTAGTTAAAAATATATAATTATTTTACGATATGAGTGTATAAAAATAAAAAAATTGTAATTGTGATAGATAATTATTAACTAAATTAATAGATGATAATTTTTTCATATTTTAATATTATTTATATAATTATATTTTATATTAATATTATTTACTATTTAATATTATTTATTTTTAAAATTATATTTATTTTATACTACCATTGTATTAAAATTAAAAACATTATTTATTTTATGATTTAATATACAATAATATATAAAAATACAAGTCATTAAAAATAATAAAAACCAAACACATCCTTAATCAAATGGGGTGGAGTGTAGGTTTTTTAAACTTTTGGGGGTGGAGTATCATATCTTGAAACCTCAAGGTGGTTAGTGTATTTTACTCTCTTACATATTATGCACAGTATATAAGACTTGTGCATAATATATATCAAATGTGGTAATATTATCTTTCTTTACAATATGTGATACATGTTGTGCACAATATATAATATATATTGTGCACAACATATAATATATATTGTGCATATTATATTAACTATTTTAGTTGTTTTTTTATTGTGCATGTAATGGTTCTCTTAAGAGAATATGAAATTATAGTAAAGACTAATCTTGAGTATTACTTACGAGCTTAAATAAATTAAAGTTGTATTAAATAAATTTTATTTTATGTGAACAATAAATTTCTAGCAAACATCAACCAATAATATAGGAGCACATTTTACGTGTAGTGTAATGAGATGTGCATTATATAAATCAATAATAATATTTGATGAACAATAAAAAAATATCTAAATCAGTTAATGAGTCTATTTGATAATTTTTTGTTTAAAAAAAACTCTTTAAGAAGTTAGTTTTTTGTGAGTTGAGTGATTGTGATCCTAAATTCTTATATTGGTTGATTTTTTATTGTACCAATAGTAACACTCATATAGTAATACATGTGTATATATACATTAATGATAGTACAATTATGTGTATTTTACGTGTAATATGATGTGCATTATACACATTAATTGTTGTACATTTATATGTATTTTATGCGTAATACACAAAGGAAGTTAGGATAAGTTCTATATTGGAGTAAATTTCTAAGTTGATCCCTGACAATTTTTGCAGTGGACAAGGTAGTCTCTGACATTGAGAAATTGACAAGTTAGTCCCTAATAATTTCAATTTTTGGACAATCGTTAGTCCCTAAACGGCTTCCGTTATTTCGATGGACCAAAATAATTTATTTATTAATTGTTAGGGACTAATAAAAGAAATTTAATAAGAATAAATCATATAAATTATGATATGAATATTGACTCATATTCATTCTAAGGTTTTTTTACGTAAATAGATACTTTAAAATAGTTAAATATGTATATATATAGGTAGCTGTAGAATTAGTTACGTGAATAGGTAGTGTGTTTTACTGTATTAAAGTCGATTCAAATCGACTATACACTGCAAATTTGCAAATTTTTTTGTGCAAATCGACTATAGCACAAAAAAATTTGCAAATTTGCAAGTATAGTCGATTTGAATCGACTATGGTTCAAAGAAATTATAAAAAAGTGGTCCCGTCGGGGGCTCATTTCTCACACTTCCTCATTTTTCAAAAATTCACTCTCTCTCACTGAAATTCACACACTCTCTCTCACTCTAAAATTCTCTGAAACAGTAAGGTTATTTTTTACTATGGAGACTGAACATGTATACCGGTGGACATAATCGATCATATCGACGTACGTATTGAAAATCAGGTAATACATTAATTGTTTTATAATAAAATTATAAATCTAGTTATAGTTAGAATAAATTAAGATGTAGTAAAAAATAGATTTAGGTTGTTAGGTAGATTAGTTGTGTAGTTAGAATTATTTTAGGTGGTTAGGTATTTTAGTATTAGAGTAAGTTAATTTAGGTATATACTTTGATTATATATGTTACTTAATTTGAATATATATGTTACTTAGCTTAATTATATGTAATAGTAATTAAGTAATAAAATTGAAGTCTTAAAATAAAAATTTTGAAACAGAATTATTTTTATAAAATTTAATTAATAAGGGAATAAATGTATTCTATTTACTAGGGGTAGCTTAACGAAACAACTATGTTTAGTTTAGTTAGAAAAATTAGGAAATTCCCCCACCTTCCTTGCTATAACGGCTAGTTCTAGCATCATCATGTGACCGTTTAATTAAGTAATTTTTAAATGAATTAAATGCATAAATAAATTTAAAATGGTTTGTTATTTATGTTTAAAAATTAAGCTAAAAAAATTAATTACTGTTTTGTTTTGTTTCAGCCTGCTCGTGTTCTGGAAACAAGACGTTTTTGTGCTGTACCACCTCCACACCCGTTGATGGAGCCATACTTGGACATAGCGGGGTTTCGTCATGTCAGGATGCCCACGTGGACGTTAGGTCGGGCATTGATTAGTGCATTAGTGGAGAGATGGAGACCCGAGACCAGCACATTCCACTTACCTTATGGTGAGGCCACGATCACCCTGCAGGATGTGTCATTCCATGTTGGCCTTCGCGTAGATGGGGTGCCGGTGAGTGGTTGTGCTACTGACTGGGAGAGACACTACAGTGGACGCAACATTTTTTACTTTTGTGAGGCGCTGCTAGGTGTTGTCCCCCCCCCTAGTTGAGCGTAAGGGGGGTTTTGTGACGCTGAAGTAGTTGATGAGTCTTGTTGCCGCTTTCGACGCGAAGACCCATCCCACTGACATAGAGGTACAGAGAGCGACTAGGGCTTGGATGATGGCCCTTTTTGGTGGGTACTTGCTCCCGGATAAATCCGGGAATAGAATACATTTGAGGTGGCTCCAACTGCTCGATGAATGGGATAATATCGGTAGACGTAGCTAGGGATCAGCCGTGTTGGCCACATTATACAGGGAGATGACACGAGCTGTAAAGTATGACGTCACTGATATAGGAGGCTGTCATATCCTATTACAGTCATGGGCATGGTCGCGCTTGCCGACATTATTTGCAGAGGCAGTTCGACATGATTTGTGGCCTCTTGTTTCGAGGTGAAAATTTAATTTATGAACCAAATAATAAATTTGAGATGATATACTTTTTTATCTAACCTTGGTTTCTGATTATAAATTGTAACAGGTGGGAGAACGTTTGACATATCATCAGGAAGTTAGAGGAGCGACTTCTCAGATTTAGGACAACACTAGACAACATCGTATTGCACGGGGTAAGGAAGAATAATGGTCATGCTATTGAAAACATTTTTTTATAATGTTTATAATGAAATATATCTTTGTTTGTTAAAATTTGTCGCAGTTTACGTGCAGGCCTTACGATGATGATCGTGTTAGAGCAGTGACGCCGGAGTGGGTGTTTGCTGAGCGAGACTTGTGGCACTCTGACACCAGCCTCATCTGCTTTGCCACTGTAGAGTGGCACTATGCGGAGAGAGTTGTGCAACAGTTTGTTGGAGCTCAACACATACCGTATGCGCCGATGAACATCGGCCGGCTACAGAGTGTCGATATACGCACGAAGAGGGAAGCCTGGTGGCCCAAAGAGCACGAAAGGTGGCATTTAGTCTGGGATGCACGACGACGGAGGAGCATCCGTTTCGAGTTGTTCTATGACCATCGGCCATCATGCGAGTACTTTGACTGGTACGGTGTGTCTCTGCACCGATTTCTGAGTCTGGATGGCCCTTCGCTGGACCCGGCTTTTGTGTATGTTTTGGAGGATGATGTGCCACTCCATGCTCCACCTACTCCCTCATTGATTCCGAGACCATCAGGAGCCGCAGATATGTGTAACATAAATAGCAGACGACGTGCGGGCACTCGAGCGAGTGCACGTCAGGTAGGAGTTCCTGATGTGGGCAGGGGGAGAACGCCGGTGTAGGGGACACGGAAGGGGACGGGGACGGGGACGCGGTGCACAGGCAGAGTCAGAGGCCGAGCCACTGACTGAGCCAGACACTGAGCCACAGACTGAGGCAGACACCGAGCCTGAGCCACAGCTCGATCCACCACCTGAGCCGCAGCAGCAAGATCAGGTTACAGGCCCTTGGGACCATGTTGTGACTCAGTTCTACACGCCACCTTTGTATTCCTCATGGGGCTCATGGGGACAATCATCACACCAGTCACAGTACTATGTTCCTCAGCCTCAGGTACCAGACATTGCATTCATTTATTCACATCAGAGCCCGCAGACACAGTTCAGGACTGGCCTTGCTGACGAGCAGCCTATATCTACACATTCTATTAGCATACCAGGGTTGATGGCGATGCTGGACCTAGATGACTTCTCATCGCCGACGTGGACGCCCAGATCACAGGCTTTGCTTCGCGATATTATGTCGATCCCGGATCAGGCGAAGGTTCTTCATCACAGGTGCAGCGCGAGGGCACATCACAGCCTCCGGTTCGCACGTTTGATGATGACAGTTCACCGGCCGATCAGGAGGACTCATCTGGTGATCCAGTTGACCCTCCCGATACTGGGTCAGAGTCTGATTCCGGGGTGCAGCAGGATAGGCAGCAGCGACAGAGGCGGCGGCCGAGATGCGGCACAGGAGGGTGCATTGGGAGTACGGAGCCACGACGAGGGAGGGGCGGACGTCGTAGAGGTACAGGTGGTCGCAGAGGTCGTGGTGGGAGTTAGACTTAGATTTTGGTCTTGTATTAATGTATAATCAAATGTTTTCAATTACTTTTACATTGTACTATGCATTGTTTAGTTGAATGAGAACCTTATCTCGTTTCGTTTTATTATCGCGTTAATTTACAAAGCTGGGTATGAAAATTACAAAATAAAAAAACATATCACATATAGATACCTCAAATAACAACATTTATGACAAAATATAGTACACAATACATAGCACATATAAACAGTAAAAATAAGCAACTTGCCATTAGTTACAACAGCTGTCAGTACAACAATGGTCCAACCATAAGATAACACTTCAAAGAACACTTAATCATACACTTAACAGAACATTTAAGAACAACCACATTATAAACAGTGATTACGAATTTAAATCATCAGGGATCAGCTAGATTGGGCATCGGGTATTCCATGTCAGCGTACTTTACTTCTTCGTCGCGTTCATTGTAAATAGTTACCCCGAATCTTTTATGCCCATCATAAATCAACCAAATTTCAAAATCATATTCTATCAAGTACTGGAACATAAAGTCTCTCCAACCGTCAGTGAACCAGATTTCAACACCCCTTCTCTCACACTTAATATCCCAGGTTTTTCCAGTTGTTGTTTCGAACTTGACTTTACGCGGTAACTTTCGCCCATGAATATTAACAAATACCGTAGGCAGTTTCTGCAACAACGAATCCGAGGGAATGACAACGTTTTTGGTACGAGTTATTATACAAAAAAAGTACAAGTTTAAATTTGAAATAGTACGTACCACTTCATTCTTGTTACCGTCTTTTATGATTATGCATGTTTCATGCGTGTTAGGCCCTCCGAATGCCAACTCAAGATCCATCTTTCTTTTTGATTATGTGATTTATGGTATGAACCTTAAGATTGCATTGATTTATATAACGAAAAAATATCATATTCGATTCAAATCGATTATTGAATTATTGAAGCAGACGACGCTTATCATATTCGATTAAAATTGATTATTGAATTATTGAATCAGACGACGCTTATCATATTCGATTCAAATCGATTATTGAATTATTGAAGCAGACGACACTTATCATATTCGATTCAAATCAATTATTGAATTTTTGAAGCATACCAACGATACTTGTTACATCATTATAGATTTAGATCGATAATGATAAACACACAATTCTGACAAGACATGACCACTCAACAATTTGGGAGTAAATGCACCTTAAAGGCCAGAATTTCATAATAACTTGCAGAATAACATCAAACCATTAGCATTAAAATTTGCAGACCAACTACACCAGTAAAAACAAGTAAAAAAAACTACAACCAACCATAATATGAAAACACTACAACAAACATAAAATCATAAAACTACAACAAAAATAAAACAGAAATACTACAACAAACATAAATTTTCTAATAAATCTCATGGAACGTTATAGCCGGACACTTATGCCTACTATGTCTTGGCTGACGACAGAGTCCACATCTTTTAGGCTGAGAACCTTCAACCTCATCCACCTCATTACGAATCCGGCTCGAAATTGGGCGACCCTCAGCTTTCCTCATATCTGCAGGATTGGGCCTCAGCATCGGACCATTGTATGGAGGCCACACATCTTCATTGTGAATAGCAGCAAACTCCGTTCTGTACACATTACAAACAGATTCCATGTGGTATACTTCATGGACAAAGGATCCCCAATCTAAATGGGCATCAAGGCACGCTGCAAATGCGTGACGGCAGGGGTAGTGGAGCTTCTGAAATGCACCACAATCACAAGTTCGCTCGGACAAAGACACCCTGAAGGTCCTTTGTGTTGTGTTGTCCACCTCCCCTTAATCTAAAATCATATACTCGATTGAATCTCGAGTCACGCGGGTGGCGTGCATATCATGCAACACTCTCCGATGCTTCTCCATTTTGCCCATCAAGAACTCAGAAAACCTTTGACCCACCGCAAGTTGGGTCTGTGATTCAGCTCCCTTCCTAACAAATAGCTTCACAAGACGGAGGTAGGTTGACCTCACAATAGCTGTTACTGGAAGACTGCGGGTGCCCTTCATTACTGAGTTAACACACTTTGAGAGGTTGGTGGTCATGTGCTCGAATCTACGCCCTTCATCAGCATAGTGTGTCCATCTATCACGAGGTATGTTGTCCACCCATGCAGCAAATCGTGGGTCCAGCTGTGCCAACTGGGAATGCCAATACAAAAATTCATTATATGTCTTTGCATACCCAGCACACTTCACTAATCGCTTACCCTCTTTGCTCTTGAAATGGACCATGAAGTTTGAAGCAATGAGTCTGATGCAATATGCATGATGTGTTGTTGGCGGAGCCCAACCACTTCTAACGGAATCAAGCACCGCTGTAATTGCCTTGTGCCTGTCAGAAATTACAAGAATGCCCTCTTGAGGAGTGACATGCCGACGGAGGTTGGTAAGGAAAAAATTCCATGATTCCTTGTTCTCACCCTCAACAATTGCAAAGGTAAGGGGCAATATATTAGAGTTGTCATCCTGTGCAATGGCCATAAGAAGGGTACCTCTGTACTTCCCATATAGGTGAGTGCCATCAATAGTAATGAAACACTTACAATAAGGAAATGCGACAATGCATGGTGGAAATGACCAGAAAACACGGAGAAACATGCGTAAATTTGGATCATTGCAACCTGGAAATGACTTTGTTTGAAACATCACAATGGTACCTGGCATAAAGGTCTGCAAGCCGACCAACCATCTTGGCAGATCTCTGTAGGATGCTTCCCAATCACCATATATCTGTGCAATTGCCTTATGCTTGGCCATCCACACCTTTCTGTATGTCGTTCTACAACCCAGTTTTTCCTCAACTCCAGCCTGCAACACCTTAACTGAAACTGTCGAATCCCTCTGTACCACGTCACAAATGTTTGAACATATGACGTGATAATCAATCTGCAGATGCTGTTGTGGAACATTGGCAAACGCACAAGTGTGTGGCTCCTCCAATTTCTTAATCTCCCACATCCCCGTCTTCTTCTGAAGTATGACTCTAACATTCCACATGCACCCGCTTCCATATTGCACACACCTGCAATGCAACCTGGAGGCATTTGACTCATACACTTTGTATGGTATCTGTTTTGAATGATGTAGATCTTAACAGCATACTGCGCGGCTTCTTTTGTTCGGAATAGTTGACCCACAACTAAACCTTGCTCAACATTTATGGCAGCAACATCAGAGTCAATATCGCCTCTAAGTGAACTGAAATCCAGTGATGAGTAGTGCTCTGCCACCGCTTGAGATTGTGTTTGGGACATTACTGGCCCTGTAAGCGAAATTTCCTCAACATCTTCATCTGATCCGCATGGTTTAGCGTCAGCTGCCTCTTCTATTGGGACATTTGAATATGCATCTTCAAAGAAATTTGGTGTGAACTCAAACCGACCAGGCAAACCAATTGTCTGCAACGGTTCTGCACTCTGAAGCATAGGTTGCGCAACTTCCCTTGCCAAATCCGCAAAGCTAAGGGAATGTGCATCATCATCATCATCCCTCATTGAACTCGTTCCAGCACCACTTGCACCCTCACCTGCCTGAAATGATTGCGGAAATAATGTTGGAACAGGCCCTCTTGAGCTGAAGTTGCGTTCCTCAAGTTCGACGTACAACTCAAAAAGTCGAACCTCGGGAAACTTCATCTGATACCCAAGCATAATATTGACATCTGCACCACTACGAATGCGATATTTAGTGTATAGGGG
The DNA here is from genome assembly GCA_013621005.1 of Aeschynomene evenia. Classification (NCBI taxonomy): domain Eukaryota; kingdom Viridiplantae; phylum Streptophyta; class Magnoliopsida; order Fabales; family Fabaceae; genus Aeschynomene; species Aeschynomene evenia. The sequence continues at coordinate 14,372,145 of CM024270.1, forward strand.
CCCGGTGGGACCCATACTCATCGGCATTCTATACACCATTTTCTTGATCTGCTTCCCCCGCCTCATCAAGCGTTTCAAGAATTATGCTTTGCAGTTGAAGCAGATTAATGCCTTCTTGCACTACAATACAAGGGGGGTCATCTGCAGTGAACGTGATTCCATTTGCTGTTGTTATTATATCACAATTGTGATGCACAAAAATATAATAACAATCAGCCATTTTTTAAGTAAGAAATTTAGTAGAAGAGAGAAGTGTAGAATGAGTATTTAGTATAAGAGAGAAAGTTAGAATGAGTATTGGATGTATGAAAAATGAATTGAGCGTGTATATTTATAGATTTTATTTCCATAATTCGATTCAAAATTGACTATGCATACAAATTTTTCAATTTTTTTAAATCGACTATGCTTGCAAAATTGCAATTTTTTTTGTGCTATAGTCGATTCAAATCGACTATAGCACAAAAAAATTTGCAATTTTGCAGTCTATAATCGATTCAAATCGACTTTATTACAGAAAAATACCCTACCTATTCACGTAACTAATTCTACAACTACCTATATACATATTTAACTATTTTAAATTACCTATTTACGTAAACAACCCTCATTCTAATTATTTATTAATTCCAAATTACATATAACTACTCCGGTAAATATTAAGTCTCCATTTGGATGAATTACTATCAAAAAAATAAATATGTTGGACAATTTTCCAAATCAAGAAGTAACAACATTTTATTACTTTGTTGTAGATTTACATGCATATAATAAAAAAAAATCACAACTTAATATAAAACATTATTCATTTGAAAAAACTTCTTTACCAAATTAAAGACAGTTTTAGAATGAGATTTCAAGCATAAATTAGAAGAACGTCGAACAAATTTTAATTTAAGTGGTCACCAGATTTGTTGTGCTTGTTTTATTGTCTTAAAAGTAAATAAAAGAGAAAAAAGAATACATTTTATTGAACGAAAAAATAATAGTTATAAAAAATGGTCGTTATATTCGACCTTACATCGACGTTTAGTATTATCATTTTCAATAGGGTGAAGTACCAAATAGGAACACCAAAGATTCCGTCGCTGACAAAACCAACCACGAAAAATTGTTTTGACAAAATACCCCTCTAAAGAATCATTATGTGTGACAACATACACAATTGGTGAGGTCTGGTCAAAGATGGTTAACGGAGTCTATGACATGGCTATAAATAGTGCTTATGTGGCATTGTTGCTCAGTTAACCTAACTCCCCACCTCACCCCTCACCATTGTCTTCAACCTCAACCTCACTATTATCACCTCTCATATTTCCCCCAATTTTAAAACCCTAATCGCGATTTAGCCCCCTGTTCCTTAAATTTGTTGTTCTTCGCATCTCATCTCTGCACCATAATCATGGGTGGAGCTTCTTCTGGCCACTCTCGCCATGAACGCATTAGTGGAAAGGTCTTGAAGAGGGACACCTATTTTTGTGGCTTTGAGATTGTCCTCCTTCAATCAAAGACAACCGATAATCCAGGGAGGTGGTTTTGGCGATGTCCTCTGTGGGAGGTAAGAGAGACAATTCTGTAATTTGTTCTTTTTTGCAATTTACTTCTTCTTCTTTTTTTTGTTTTTGCTGTGGCGGATCATTTGACTGGTTGTTAACTATTCCCAACTTTTTGGTAGTCCAAAAAATTGAGGTGTGAAATCTTTGTATGGGCTGATGATGAATTTGAGGAGCTTGTAGACTGTGAGAATAACAGAGACAAGGCAAAGCTTAGAGATGAAGGTGGTAAAAGGGTTAAAGAAAGAGGAAACAACACTCAAGGGCATAACAAGATATTCTTGAATGTGATGCTAGAGATGATTGATCACATGAAGAAGGAGCAAAAACATATGTGTATGATTGAGTATTACCTAAAGGGAATATGTATTTTGTTTGTGTTGTTATTAATTTTGGTCATAATAGCCCTCATTAGGTGATCTTATTTTGTAATGTGTAAGTTTGTTTAAGATTCTGTTCTTAAATTATGTAAGACTATAAGAGATGTTTGCAATGAATCTGAAATATGTAAGGCATATTTGCAATGATGAGAAATATAATGTTTTGTGCTGTCTATTATCTGCATTTTAGTAAATATTCACAACTTTCACCTGTAACAATATACATAAAGAAAAAAAAAACTTAATCTATAACTTGATCTATAACTTTCACCTGTAACAAATATACTTCATTCATTAATAATTGTATGATGTCAATTACAAAATGAAAACCTTAAACAACTATTACAGTAATATCATGTTGCATTGAAGTACCAAGTTGCAACAATTGCAAAAGCAAAACACCAAGCAAAATGGTCCTAAACATTACAATTATAACTAGTTTGGGACCTATTACAAAAGCAAAACACCAAAAGAGGTCCTAAGCATAAAAATTCCTATTACAGGGAAGTTCACTCCAAGCAAAATGGTCATAATCATGAATTATGATTGTTTTTCATTATGTTTTGGACTGGTTGCTGTTGGTCCAGTTTGTTGGGGGAAGTGCCAGCCCTGGTGTAGGCATAAACTCCATGGCCAGTGTAAAATTTGGTGCAGTACAGATTTGTGGTGGTGGTGGTCTAACTACTGGTGGCCTTAAAGGCAATTTGGGTGTCCTCAATGATTGATCAACTTGTTGGTAGCCTTGCTTCTGTGGTGGCCTTGCAGTAGGTCCAGATTGGGGGACCTATGTGATGATTTATCAAGCAAAAATGTAAAAAAGGCCCAATTAGAGGACTTCAATAAAAAAAATACACAAACAGAACATATACATTCAAAAATAAAAGAAAGAACATAAAACAAGGGTTAATTCAGAATAGGCCCACCTCATTTTCACCTTGTGACTGAGGATGATTTTGGGTTAATTCCTCCTCATCACATGCTTGGGCCATGCGATCTTCTTCCTCTGCCAACCCAGCCAAATGGTCTTTTTTCTTCTCACATGTTCTACTATTGTGACCCACATGTTAACAACAAAAAATAAACAAACTTAATTATTTGACTGTTATGTAAAACCAAAACTAATTTAGAGGAAAACACAATTAAAAAGACAAACATGCATACAAAAACCACAAGTAATGTCACCATACTTTCTTTTCAACTTATACTGGTTGACCTTAGGATCATTTGGGGCTTGATTCCTCTTTTTTTTAGGTCTACCTATAGGTCTCTTGTATGGAGGTGGGAGTGGTGGAGTTCCTAGATGTTTTTTCCAGAATTCTTGGCTAGGGAGGGGATTTATGTGGAATTGATAGGTGGAATTATATGATTCCATACACAACCATGGATGAGCATACTCCTCAGGCCTTTTATTTTTTTTCTGGATTGCTGCAATGTCATGAAAGCAAGACAATCCAGTAAGCTGCCACCTCCTACAGCTGCATGTTCTTTGATCCACATTGACATTAACTTTCACAGGGTATTTGTGAACCTCAAAGATATTGTGATCCTCATCCCCAGTCCAATGAGGGTTCCAATGTCTTGCTTCTCTCTTATCAAACTCCAATTTGCTTTGTTGCTTTGGAGCTAATCTTCTAACATACCTTATCAACAACTCTTTGTGATCAGCCATGGTATCCATGATATATGTTCTGATTTCTTCAAGCATTGTTATGATAGATTTTCCCCTGAACTTAAGGATGTTGTTGTTGAATGATTCACAATTGTTGTTAGTGATTGAATTGATCAATTGCCGAATTGAATCAAATGAAAACTAGATAACTTGTAGACAAGTGGAAAACCTATGTCATTTTCCCAAGGAATTCAATAAGTGAAAAGTGATTATGCAAAGATGAATTAGGTTTGGGGATTTTGAACATGTAATGAAAGGAAATCAGAAAATTCAATTAGGACTTTTATCAAACATGTAGAATGCTAACTCAAGGAATTTGAATTGTAAAATCTATATCATTGATTCATTATCCTTTCAATGATCCTTTCAAGAATTACAATTGAATTATAAATCTGATTTCAAACCTAAAATCAAATTTAATTTCATATGAAAATCTTCATACATTCATCTTAATACACTTGAATTAAATCTGAAATCTCAAAACCTAACTCAAGATATCAAGATTGAAGCTCTATAATTCAACTTCCTAAATCAGAAATCTCTAGATCTAGGTATTCTCTCAACTTAAAAATATTAATCAATAATTCAGAAATCTCTAGAATTATTAATCAATTGGATCCACAATTCAGGAATTAGAAAATCTTCATAATCCTTGAATCATGAATCAAGAAGAGGTGAGATGAGAGAATTTGAAATTCTTGAATGAATCATGAAAGAAATACCTCAAAATCACATTGCAAATCTCAATATCTTTTACAATCCTCCTTCCTCAAGCTAGCTATGAGCTTAGTTCTCCATGATCATGGAGAACTCAGCAACTAAGGAGAAGGGAGAAGAGAAAAACCTAGAGAGAAAACCTAGAGAGAATTCTAATTCTAAAATCTGATATGTAAAAAATGAATTAAAGTTCTTCCCTCCAATTCTGAGCTAGGCTATTTATAGACATAAAAGTAAGTTAAAATGTCTAAAACGCCCATGGACTAAACAATTACAACACATAAGGCAATGGTAGAATGGAACTTGCACAAAATTGTGACACTTAAGGCAACACAGCAAAACTAAGTTTCTGCCCGAAATCTTGCAGACAATATCTGAAGCCTCTAATGGATCCTTTTGCTCTCGAATCCTGAAGAAAAGTTGTGGCTCTATGTCCCAGCTTTCCATAGCCACCAAGATCATCCAATTCCAGTAAGTATAGCTCGAGATATAGCAAAAACACTGAGTGCTGCTCCAGATTACTGTCACAATTGCTGCATCAACTTTGAGTCAAATTTTGAGCTTCTTATAGACTTCAATTGCTTTCGATATCTGAAGATGAAATGAAGCCTTGTGTCTTAGCTTTACAATGCAACTAAAATGAAGTGATTTCAACATCTGTAGCTCCAGTTATAGCTTCTGCAACACTGGATGCTCAGGATTGCTGTTCCAGAATTCTGCAGCAAGCTTGACTCCACTTGAAGCTCCAATTTGGAATCCTTATGGTCTGAATCAGCTTTCGAGTTCTTCATCAAAGTTGTAGACCTGTGTCTAACAAGACAAATAACACAAAATTCCAATTTCTAGAACTCAAGTTATAAGCAAATTACAGAATAGTGTCACAAAGCACAAAATGCTGAAAAAATGCACAAAGTTCCAATTAAGTACCAAATACCTAATATGATGCAAAAGTAGCTCATTCATCTCAAAAGTGGTCAAATTACATGCATACAAGAGGGAATTAATCAATACAAATTATGCTATATCAAATTCCCCCACACTTAGCCCTTGCATGTCCTCATGCAAGACTAAGCATGAAAAACTGACCACTTAATGAGAAAGAGGGAAATCAAGAGGTGCTACTTGAATTTCAATGAATGATCCAAAAGTGTTTTGGCTCAAGACCAAGAAAGCAAGTAAAGTGGTAAGAGTTTCTAACAACCAAGCATTCCAATATCAATGGGGCACAACACACAAACCAAGCAAAATCCCTTAAAATGCATAGATGAAATGTATGGACCTCAAGAGGTGTGTATGCTCTCAACTTACTATTATAGTGGACTTGTCTTCCTCTCAACTCTCTTGTTAGACTAAGCATTCAACGTAGGTTTACCAAACCTCTAAATCTCCACTACTATCATTCAATGCACCCAAGAATCAAGAGGTCTTTGTTTGGTTGTAATGAGGCCAAGGTGAGGGTGTGGAATGTATGGATAAGTGAGCTAAGGACCTAAGGAAATAAGACTAGCATTGGTTAGCATGAGACACAATTAAACACAAAGGGGAATTCCACCCAAACACAATGCAAGACTTGGATTTCACTTTTTGTAACCAAGCACACAAAATCACAAGAGCTTTGCTCCTTTTTTTTTTTAACATTTTTCACACTTAAAACATTAGGTCTTTGACCTTTAATTTCTCTTCTTTTTTTTTTACTTTGCTTTTGCTTTTGCTTTTGTGTGCTTTTCTTTCTTTATTTCCTTTTTTTTCACATACAACAATCCACACATAAAGTCCACATATACAATCCAACAATGACAACATAGTCCAATCCACAAACCAAGGTGTCCTTCCCCCACACTTAGAAGTTTGCCTTCCATGGCAAACCCCTATACTTAGACTCAAGCATGCAAGATGATAAAACCAATGCTACTCCACTTTCCAAAGGTAGGGTGTAAAATGGTTTTTCACTTTTTTGGCTTATGATGAACTAAGATGAAAGAATAGGATATATGGCTCAAAGGGGCTTGCAAGGGCAATGTATAGGGTAGACAATATGGCCGTGGACTCAAGAAGAAAAGTGCCTCCATCACACTCAAGAATGCATATGAAAATGTAACCTCAATTAAGAGTCAAGGCAAACCCTAGAATGACAAAGTCCACAAGAGATACACACAACAAGAATGGCATGACATGTAATGTCGCCACCCAATAGAAGGCTCAAAACTCACAAGGTGCATGTCCAAAGACAAATCATCTATACACAATAAGATCAATCACCAAGCAAGTATCAAGAAGAGCAAAGTGAAATGCAATCATGTCGGAACTCTAACCACCTAAGAAAATGATGCAAGTCTCAAGCATAACACTTCCAAATTAATCAAGAAAGACAAGTAACAACCTAAGCAAGCAACCTAACTAATGACTAGCATGAAATCTACAATGCAACAAACAACCTACTCAACTAACTAGCTACTCATGCTTTATTCAATTGAAATGCAAAAACAAAAAGAAAAAGGGAAAGTTGAAACTCCCCTATGGTGGCTTGTCCTTGAACTCGTCTGGGAGCCTCCAGCTAAGTGTATGGTCCAGTTCTCCACCGGGCTCCCACACTATGCGAACAAATGCACCAGGAAAGAGCAGATCCTTGCTTTGAGGCTCTTGTGTCTCAATCCTGATAAAATCCTCAGCATGGTCTGCAACAAATGGAGAGACACAAACAAAAGGAATGCAATGGAAAATGCGAGATGAAACTGTAAAATCATAAACAGGAAAGTATGGAGAATCAAACCTAGAAAAATCTACAGGACTATGAACATAAGAAAAAGATGAAAAGTCAGGGGTAACTATGTCAGTGGTAACAGAATCAAAAGCAATGGAATGTAAAGTGGGAGAACAGTAGATAACCCAGTGGTGCAACAGGGCTAGACAATTCGATGTGCAAGTATATCAGTGGGATAATTTTGCACATCCAAACATGCAGCAATCTTACAACACGCAACACATAGAATCAACCCATCACAATCCTTGCACACAAATTCTGCATCAATTTCAGAGAAACTGGGGAACTCAGTCAGCCAACCCTCCTGATATACAAGATCTGTAGCATGTGTGTCGGCACTTGCAATAAGAGTCGCAAGAGAGAAATCTGCTGCAAGAAAAACATCAGTAGCTACTACTGATTCAAAAGATGAAGGTGAACCAGCAGCACAAGATAAAGTAGCAGCAGGTATATCATGCACAAGAGAATCATAATGTACATCAGAATGCATCATTGAGTCAGTAGTAACATAATGCATGAAAGGATGCATATTAGAGTGAGAATGCATATTAGAGTGAGAAATCTCAGAATGCATGGCAGAATCAGAAACATCAGCATGAATGACATCAGAATCAATATCAGCAGAGTCAAAGAATCAGAATGCAACACAGAATCATAAAAATCAGAATGCATCTTATCCACTAAAATATCAATGACATCAATGTGAGACAGAATGCTTCTGCACTACCTCAGATTCTGCAAGAGTCTTCCCACCTCCAATTGTAATGGCACTAACATTTCTGGTGGGGTTTACAGGTTGTGCAGGTAGTTTCTCTGATCCTTGAGCTTGCAACTCCACAATTGTTATAGCTAACTGTTCAATCTGTGTTTGCAAATTCTGGAAAGTGGTCTCTGTTGTATGTTGGAACTGAATGCTGCTAGTTGCCATTTGCTTCACAAGATCTGCCAAGGATGGCTCAGATGGTGCAACAACTCTTGGATGGTGGATGGCCTAAAATCTGACTTTTGTTGCATGAAATTCTGGTTTCCGGCACCTCCATTTCTATCAAAATTCTGCTGCTGGAAAGGCTACAAGGAAACATACCAGTCATTAGGTCACTTTCCTCTTGTAATGTGGGACATTGATTTGTGGCATGATCAACCATGTAGCAAATACCACAACTGATGGTTGCCACATGCTTTTGTTTCTGTCTACTTGCAAGAGCTAGTTGTCTCACCAAACTATCAACTCATCAATCCTATGCTCCATCCTTTGGGTTGCCTCTGAATACTGAATATCATTTACACCTCTACAGCTTATTGCTCTAGTACCAACTGCTGAGAATTCGTAGCCATATTTTCAATCAAAGTCCTTGCTGCAGTAGGTGTCTTATCCATCAAAGCTCCTCCTGATGCTGCATCAATCATGCTCCTATCTTGCCCAACAATCCTCATAAAAATACTGAATCAACAATTGATCACTGATTTGGTGATGAGGACAGCTTGCACAAAGCTTCTTAAATCTCTCCCAGTACTCATGAAGTGTCTCACCTCCTTGCTGCCTAATGCCACTGATATCTTTTCTGATAGAGGTTGTTCTTAACGCAGGGAAAAATTTCTCAAAGAAAGTCTCTTCATGTCTTGCCACAAGTGACAACTCCTGGATGAAGATAGTAGAACCAATCCTTTGTTGCACCATCCAAGGATAAAGGGAAAGCTCTTAACATGACATGATCCTCATCAACTCCATGTGGCCTCATAGTAGAACAAACCACGTGAAACTCCTTTAGATGCATGTGAGGATCCTCTCCAACTAGGCCACATAACATAGGAAGCAAACGTATAAATCCAGGTTTTAGCTCAAAGTCAGCATCCAAATGAGGGTATTGGATAGCCAATGCTTGGTAGTTCACATCAAGGGCAGCCAATTCCTTCAAAGTCCTCTCAGCCATATTATCTAAACCTGCACCACAATTCTGATTACAAGAAACAACACTAGTACAAGGGTTAGGGTTAGGAGTAGAATCGATAATAGCACCACATGACAATCTCCTCCTAGCACTAATCAACCTACGAGTCCTATCAATCTCTGGATCAAAAGCAACTAATCCAAGATCAATATGTGATATAGTAATCATGCATGATGCAAAAATAGACAAAGTAGCATATGATGACTTGTACTGCAAGTAACACACAATTTAACACATAAAATAATAAAAATAAATGCATCTCAGCAATTCTGCAATTTCTGCCCAACACTTTGCAGCATGATTTTGAGATCCTTAATGGCCTCAAATGATTTCGACCTTTGAAGATGAAATGTAGCCTTATGTCTTATCTTTCAAATGCCACTGAAATCAAGAGAATCTGACCTTTGTAGCTCTAGTTATGACCTCTGCACTACTGCCTGGTCAAGAATTGCTGCTGCAGAATTTTGCAGCAAAGATGACCCGACTTTATGCTAAATTCTGAAGTCCTTAAGCTCTGAATCAGATTTTGTGCTCTTCATGAAAGTTGTAGACCTGTTTCCTAGCTTTCCAACAAGACAAAGAACACAAAATTCCAATATCTAGAACTCAAGATATCATTGAATTACAACACAATGTTAGAAAGTGCAAAATGCAGAATTATGTAGCAGAATTGTATTGGAGCATCTTGTTGCAGCAATACAAAACATAATTATGCTAAGGATAATGCTAAGGTTAATGCTAATGCTAATGGATTTAATTTTGAAAATACAATTAAAATCAGAAAAAGAATTCAAACTATTCACATATTTACAACATAATCACTAAACACCATTGAATTCCCCGGCAACGGCGCCAAAATTTGATCAATTGCCGAATTGAATCAAATTAAAACTAGATAACTTGTAGACAAGTGGAAAACCTATGTCATTTTCCCAAGGAATTCAATAAGTGAAAAGTGATTATGCAAAGATGAATTAGGTTTGGGGATTTTGAACATGTAATGAAAGGAAATCAGAAAATTCAGTTAGGACTTTTATCAAACATGTAGAATGCTAACTCAAGGAATTTGAATTGCAAAATCTATATCATTGATTCATTATCCTTTCAATGATCCTTTCAAGAATTACAATTGAATTATAAATCTGATTTCAAACCTAAAATCAAATTTAATTTCATATGAAAATCTTCATACATTCATCTTAATACACTTGAATTAAATCTGAAATCTCAAAATCTAACTCAAGATATCAAGATTGAAGCTCTATAATTCAACTTTCTAAATCATAAATCTCTAGATCTACGTATTCTCTCAACTTAAAAATATTAATCAATAATTCAGAAATCTCTAGAATTATTAATCAATTGGATCCACAATTCAAGAATTAGAAAATCTTCATAATCCTTGAATCATGAATCAAGAAGAGGTGAGATGAGAGAATTTGAAATTCTTGAATGAATCATGAAAGAAATACCTCAAAATCACATTGCAAATCTCAATATCTTTTACAATCCTCCTTCCTCAAGCTAGCTATGAGCTTAGTTTTCCATGATCATGGAGAACTCAGCAACTAAGGAGAAGGGAGAAGAGAAAAACCTAGAGAGAAAACCTAGAGAGAATTCTAATTCTAAAATCTGAAATGTAAAAAATGAATTAAAGTTCTTCCCTCCAATTCTGAGCTAGGCTATTTATAGACATAAAAGTAAGTTAAAATGTCTAAAACGCCCATGGACTAAACAATTACAACACATAAGGCAAGGGTAGAATGGAACTTGCACAAAATTGTGACACTTAAGGCAACACAGCAAAACTAAGTTTCTGCCCGAAATCTTGCAGACAATATCTGAAGCCTCTAATGGATCCTTTTGCTCTCGAGTCCTGAAGCAAAGTTGTGGCTCTATGTCTCAGCTTTCCATAGCCACCAAGATCATCCAATTCCAGTAAGTATAACTCGAGATATAGCAAAAACACTGAGTGCTGCTCCAGATTACTGTCACAATTGTTGCATCAACTTTGAGTCAACTTTTGAGCTTCTTATAGACTTCAATTGCTTTCAATATATGAAGATTAAATGAAGCCTTGTGTCTTAGCTTTACAATGCAACTGAAATGAAGTGATTTCAACATCTTTAGCTCCAGTTATAGCTTCTGCAACACTGGCTGCTCAGGATTGCTGTTCCAGAATTCTGCAGCAAGCTTGACTCAACTTGAAGCTCCAATTTGGAATTCTTATGGTCTGAATCAGCTTTCGAGTTCTTCATCAAAGTTGTAGACCTGTGTCTAAGCTTTCCAACAAGACAAAGAACACAAAATTCAAATTTCTACGACTCAAGTTATAAGCAAATTACAGAATAGTGTCACAAAGCACAAAATGCTAAAAAAATGCACAAAGTTCCAATTAAGTATCAAATACCTAATATGATGCAAAAGTAGCTCATTCATCTCAAAAGTGGTCAAATTACATGCATACAAGAGGGAATTAATCAATACAAATTATGCTATATCATGAATCCACCTTTGGCCATTCGGAGAACCTTGATTTAGACCAAGAGGAAGGCTCAAACTTGGCCAAATATTCCCATGCCTTTTTGTTCACCCTCCTAACCTTGGTCATTCCAGCCTCATATTCCCTGTCAGTGGTTGCTCTAGCACACTCCCAAACAGCCCCCCTAAGTTCTTTGTCTCTCCACTATTTTGTGAAGTTTTTCCACATGTGCATAGCACAAAATTTGTGTTTTGCACCAGGCATTACATCTTGGACTTGAATTAAACCCTATGCAAACAAATGTATTAGTAATTAAACAAAACTAAAATTTGACTAAACAAATGACATAATTGACTAATACTAACCTTTTGTTGATCACTCATGAAGTTCCACTTATACTCCTTATAGTCTCCTATGTCAGCATGCAGTAGTTGGAGGAAGAAAGTCCAATTCTCCCTTGTCTCAGCATCTACAATCGCATATGCAATTGGAAAAAGATGGTTGTTTGCATCTTGCCCTACTGCAGTGAGTAACTGTCCTCCAAAATATCCCTTCAAGAAAGCCCCATCTAGCCTTATAAAGGGCCTAAAACCAGCCCTAAAGCCTCTCTTACAAGCATCCAAACATATATACAACCTCCTAAACAATGGTGGGCCCTCTTGTTGTGGTATTGTCTCCATTTTAGCTGTAGATCCTGGATTAGTCTTAATCAACTCTCCTAAGTAATCCCAAAGTAAGGAGTATTGTTGCTTCTGTGATCCTTCTATAGTCTCCTTTGCTTTGATCATTGCCCTATATATTATTCTCTCTCCAACTAAAATATCAAACTCAACCTTGAACCATTCTTGAGCCTCAGTTTTAGATATGCTTGGATGAGCTCTAATTTGATCTTCCAACTCCTCAGCCACCCATTCACAAGTTACAGACCTACTCTTATTGCTCCTAGTGCACACATGCTCATCAACAAGTGTCTTAATTTGGTAACTTGCAGGATACTTAGTTCTAGCACAATATACTTCCTAAGGGCAGTTTTCATCATAGCATATAGCCCTACACCTGTGAGGTTCATTCCTCATAAATAAAACAGCAGTACCTAATCTAATGTTATACTTCCTCACAACATTTTTAAAATCTTTCATTGTCTCAAATTCCATCCCCAACTCTAACTTAATTTAACTAAAGGGAGTTTTGGGGTTAAATTGGGGAAAAACAGTATCATCAGTCTCATCATCTGAAGCAGGTGGAGTATGAAGTTCCTCACTCTCATATTGATGCTCACTTGGATGCTCAGGATCATCAGTTGGGACTCTAATTATTGGAGGTTGATTTTCACCAACACTCACAAATTGTTGCCCACTAGGTGCAGGTCTAGGCTGATTCTTCCTCACCCTAGCTCCCTCGGCTTCATTTTCAATTCTTTCTTCAGTTTCTGTGGGGTTTGAAGGTTCAGTAGGTAATTCTGTTGGGTTTGGGGGAGATTGTGGTGGGATTGGAGGTGAATCTGTATTGACTGGGGGAGATTCTGGTGGCATGAGAGGTGAATCTGGTGGGATGGGAGGTGAATCTGGTGGGATGAGAGGATGAGAGATTCTAGTTCAGGTTGAGGTTGAGGTGAATCTGATGGTTCTGTTCTATTTTTAGCAACACATTTCCCCACACCAATTGGAGGGGGCCTAGGATGCTTTTTTCTCAGCTTCCTTCGGCTAAATCCAAAATCATTCCTAGATGGACTAGGCACATCATCAGTCACATCTTCAGAGGGATTATTTGATAAGGTTGTTTGGTTAGCACAGGGGGTTGTTTGGTTAGCATTGGGGATACTATTGGGTTGGGCCTCAACTATTTGCTTGGAATTGGGTTCACTATTGGGTTGGGGCTCATCCACATCAATAGGATCATCACCATCTAAATTAACCCCTTCAACAACAATGGGCTCTCTATCTATTGCATGCTCAAAGAAAATATGTATCCTATGATCATTTTTAACAGCAGCATTACACATATTAACCACATCACCATCAGTACTAAGAGGTCTCAACCCCTCCCTCATACTCAGCCCAGGTTCTAACCAAAAGTAGTCATTGAATTGGGTATACCCAAGATCCTTTAACAACCCTTCTATAAACCAATTGTTACATGTGTCTACATTAACCTTTTCAATTTTAGTAACCTCACCATTTTTATACTCCACTTTACCCATCTTATCCTTAACCAATTTACCCATATGGTGGTAGATAAAAGTGATATGTGTCGACATCTACAAGTGAAAAACAGAAATGAACGTGAACAGAGGTAAAAGAATGGCTTTTTAATCATGGAAAGCACATGCATACCGACACACAAACATACATGGACCACACAACACAATACTTTAATATAAAATTAAAGCTTTTATCTATGATCAATGTTGGGACCACTGTAACACTATCAGATACTAGTACAAACAGGAGTAGAAAGTGGATTAAAAAAATGGGAACCAACCTCGACTGTCGCTGTAGTAGATTCCTTCGCCGTTTCCTTCGTCGTTTTCTTCTCCGTCTCCTGTCAGAGGACTTTAAGGCGCGAATTCACTGAGAAGGTGATGAAGGTAGAGGGAAGAGAAGTTGGGTGCAGATTCGGTGGGGATTGGGGAAGCTTACAGGATTAGGGATTTGAGAGAGAATGAGATGATTTGGGGATTGTGATTTATTTTCACGATTAGGGATTTGGGTGTTGAATTTGGGAATTGGGAATTTTGGGGATGTGGTAAATTTTAGGGTTTAGGGGTAAAAGTGATAGCATGTAGGATTTGATGCCATGGTGGAATAGTAACTTGACATGTCATCTATTGTATTAACGGAGTTTGACCAGAACTAACGTTTGGTGAATGTTGTCACACATAATGATTCTTTAGGGGGGTATTTTGTCAAAACAATCTTTCGTGGTTGGTTTTGTCAGCGACGGAATCTTTGGTGTTCCTATTTGGTACTTCACCCTTTTCATTATTCATTTCCTATATTTTTATTTTTCTTGTCAAATTACGAAAATAAAAAATAAAATTAAAAATCAAACAAGACCTCTAAGTTGTGTTGGGTCCGATAGAATTACATACCAAAGGAATCATGTAAATAATTAATCATAAATATATTTTTTAATAACCATTTTATTTTTATCATATAGATTTCTATCTTGTGCAAAGGGAATGTTTGTATTCAAATTATTAGTGTTCAAGTCCAATATTATCAAGTTACCTCGTTAACTCTTATCAATTTAGGAGCATTACAATTTAAATTTATCTAAACTCATGAAAGCTCCATGATATTTGACAGCTTGTTCAACTCAACATCCCCACCCAACAATATTATAACAACAAATCTTATATATTAAGTTGTGATTTTTTTAATATTATATGTATGTAATTATTTTTTACAGCAAATTAAAGTAATAAAATGTTGTTACTTCTTCGATTGGAAAATTACCCAACATATTTGCTTTCTGATAGTAATACATCCAAATAGAGACTTAATATTTACAGGAGTAGTTATATGTAGCTTGGAATTAATACATAATTAGAATAGATATGAGTCAATGTTCATATCTTAATTTATAAGATTCGTTCTTATTAAATTGCTTTTATTAGTCCCTAACAATTAATAAATAAGTCATTTTGGTCCCTCGAAATAACGGAAGCCGTTTAGGGACTAATGGTTGTCTGAAAATTGAAATTGTCAGTGACTCACTTGTCAATTTCTCAATGTCAGAGGTTACCTTGTCCACCTCGAAAATTGTCAAGGACCAACTTGGGGGTTTACTCAAAAATTTAAAATACATCCCTCCAAAATAAAAACGTCAGACAAATTGTTCTTAAGAAAAAATTAGACAAATTAGTCCCTCGATATTCATGGAAATGGTCAAATTAGTCCTTCCAATTAAAGATTTTGGACAAATTAATCCTCCTATTATAGGGATCAATTTGACTATTTTTATAAATTTTTTAGGGACTAATTTGTCTAATTTTATTTTTGAGGATAAATTTATTTGATATTTTAATTTGAGAATAATGTATTTTAAATATTTGATTATGAAGATATTATTTTATCTAATAAAAAATTTTACAAAGACTAATTTGAATATTTTGTCTGGTGTTAATAATAAAAATATGGTGTGAAATACGAACTACCAACAAGATGCTAGCTAGCATTGAAGATAACCCAAACACAAATACCCAATAACCCAAATACCCAACGTCCCATCCCAACCGGCCCACCCAATACTTCACACTCCATCGCACCCAAACACTACCGAAACCCAACACAGCCGCCCAACACTCCCTCTCCCTCTCCCTCTCCCTCTGCCCCCAACCCTAATTCTCATTTCTCACTCACTCTGTCACTCTCTCTCTCTCTCTCTCTCTCTCTCTCACTCCCTGCTCTGTCCCTCGCCAATCGCCGCCACCATCATCTGACATCTGTTCATCAACGGTCGCCGCCACTCATCACTTCATCACCCTTGGTCCCTCCGCGGCGCCGCTTCTGCTTCTGTCGAGGTAACTCCGGCGCCGCCTCGTGTTCGTGAATCGTGACCGCCGCTGACTGGCTTTCACCGCCGCCGCTTCTGAGTTCTGGCTTCGTGCTTCCGCCGCTGCTTCTGAGTTCTGTTCGTGGCGTGGCTTCGTGCTGACCGCCGCTTCCTGTTCTTCCCCTACTCAACCAGGCCGCCGCCAGTCCGCAACTACTCTCACCGGGCCACCGCTTCTGCTTCCTCAGTCCTTTACTCCTCCGGATTTTCTGGTCACTTTGGTCAGTTCTGTTCTAATTTATTTTCTGAAGTTTACAAAATTTGATATGCTTCTGAAATCTTAATTGATATGCTTTATTATTATTATTTTTAATTGTGATATGCACTAATTATTATTATTTTTTATTGTGATATGCACTAATTATTTTTTTGAATTCTGAATTTATGTTAATTTTATAATTTCTCTTTTTAGATGTTGGATTTTATCTTCTATACAATATATCTATACTAGTTCTATACTAATAATATAAAGTGGATAGCAAAAAGTAATTGTTATTTTGGTATCCACACTCATTTTGAACAGTTACACAATTAAAAAAAAATGAAAAATGTAGTTACTTCTCACAATTCCACTTACGTCATTAACTTAATAAATAGTGTGTCTATCAAAATCTTTAACACCTAAAAAAACTTACACTAAGCATTAATAAGGGTTTAGTTGATTTAGGGATATAGTGAAAACAGGAATTGATACAATGACCAAACAGATCATAATCTCTCCATTGTTTAATTACACACGAAAAATTGTATATCAAGCAAGTTTTCAATGAACTGCTGAATGACAAATAACGACCCAACATAATTTGGAATAAAAGTAATCAAAATTTGAACACACAGTTATTGGTTAGTCAATGAAATTCCTGGACAATTGGTATTTACTTTTAGGGTTTTGCTAACAAGTCACAGTTATTGGTTAGTCAATGAAATTCATGGACAATTGGTATTTACTTTTAGGGTTTTGCTAACAAGTGCCCTTAGGGCACTTGTTAAGGAAGTAAAATAGGAAAGGTTTATCTTGGAAACACTCATTTTTATATTTTCTATACAATGGACCCACCATAATATTTTAATTTTTTTTTCAAACTTACTATTTGTAGTATCCTTAACAAGTGCAGACACTTGTTAGCAAAACCCTTACTTTTATTCCAAATTATGTTGGGTCGTTATTTCATTATTTGTCTTTCAGCAGTTCATTGAAAACTTGCTTGATATACAATTTTTCGTGTGTAACTAAACAATGGAACGATTATGATCTTTTTGGTAATTGTATCAATTCCTGTTTTCACTATATCCCTAAATCAACTAAACCCTTATTCCTTCTGTTTTTCTAGATGTCTTTTTAGGTGTTAAAGGTTTTGATAGACACTATATTTATTAATTTAATGATGTTGGGCCAACAGTAACACTCTCAGTTGATTATTAAAATTGGACACATATCGAGTCCATTTAATCTTATATGTTTTCGAGTCCGTCAAAACATTATTCAATAATAAATAACATAAACATGAATTAAATGGATGACTTTAAAAAATTACAATGTTATACCGTAGAGATGTGCAATTACAATGGGAGCTTATATTGAAGTGAGGTTGAACTAGCTTGAATTTGGGAGAAGGGATTGATGAAAGTAAGCTTATACCTAAAGTTTCATTGCAATATTAAATAAATAAACTTAACAAGGTGAAGTTATTGGGTGTAACAAGTTATATTGTAAAATTATAAACTCTAAAAATTAAAATGAGACACATGTCTCCAGTCCAACTAATATTACATGTTCCCGAATCTGTCAAAACATTATTCTTTTTTAATCTCACCGTCACTAATCATTTTTCGCTCAAATTTATACTCTTCGCTGACCTTTCATTCACGTGTCTTTTTCTTCCTTCCATATATGCTCACAAAAAAGTTCTCTAAACCCGTTCAAAACCTCCTTCTGTGCGCTTCTTCTCATCAGAATCAGAATCTTGTACAAAACGTGGTTTTTCCATCAAAATCCTAACACTGGAAAAAGAGTAGCTGGTTTTGCTTCTTCAATGGCGGTTCAGAGCTCCACTCACGGCGAAATACAAACTTCAAAGAATGCTTCTCGTGGCCACCAATTTTTCGGTAAACACATTTTGTCTGCGTATATTCGGATAATAGTAATAGTATTCAGTGTTAATTGGTCACTTTACTTGCCACATGCAACAAGGTTTCGTATTTTTTTTATGTATTTTAAATCTGTAACCAGCTGATTTTTCAACGTTAGGCCCAGAAAAACTTAACATAATTGATTTCTGGAATCTCAGTATTTTGAAAATTTTGGAGCACAAGATCAACAATTAGCTCCTTTCTCTTTAGGATAATGCCAACATTTAGTTCAAATATATTTGGATCGTTGTTGAATTATGAACTGACACAATATGTTTACAGTTTTTTTTTTTTTTGTTTTTTTTTCTCTTTTTTGGTGATGAATCTGTATTTTATTTTGATAAGCTGCTAAATCCCTAATAGTTTGAAGCTAAATGACTTCTATTTCCAGAAAAATGATTTGGCATGGTTGTTAGCCTCTAGATGAATAAGTGAGTTACAATTAATTTCGTCCAACAACCACCGTATCTTTTTTTTTTTTGGTCAGATGTTCTGTTAATAATTCTCTGGAAGTGTGGAATTATTCTTTTTTTCTTTTAATTATTTGTTTATTTATTTTTCCTTTTGGTGATGTAGCTGCTAAATTCCTAATAGTTTGTAGCTAAATGAACTTTAAGTTGTTGTTGAATTTATGTGATTCGAAAATTTCAAAATAAGATTAAGTGCTGTGATGCTGTGAATCCCAAGTGTGTGAAATGTGCTTTATTTTTCTTGATTTGATGGGAAATTAAGTTTACTAATCAATGAATTTAAATATGCTTGTTTGAGTAGTGAGGCATTTGGCATTACCATAGAGTTTATGGTTTGTTGCTTCCTTTTGCCCCTGCATGAGGATACATATTAAGATGATCCACAAGCCCTAGCATGATGTTCGAACCAATAAATGCATATATAAAAATTTAAGAATATACTTTATCTGCAGACTTAGCTTGATTTTGTTATGCATTAGGGTTGTAGTTTGGATAAGTACAACCCTGCAAGAAAATTGGGCTTTTCTCTGACTACTGCACGTCATCTCTTTGGATTATACACTTTCTATATGTCAATCGCCTTATAATTTCTGGTTCGTCTCTAATCAAAGTCTTATTGTCACTAGGAAACGAATAGAGTATCCCATTTGTTTTCCTTGATTTAATATTTAGAATAGTTTTCTTATATTTTGGTCATGCTTTAGTATGGAGAGAGTTTGTGTGGGGAGCTGTTGCTGGGGCTTTTGGGGAAGGAGTGATGCATCCAGTGGATACGATCAAAACCCGATTGCAAAGTCAAGCTATTTTCGACCAAATTCAGGTAAAATGGCAGCCTATAGATTAATTAGCCTTTATTTTATACATACACACACAAACTTTTGAAAAGATACATAGAAGTTACTGTTAATATATAGTTCTATGACTTTTATCTAAATATATGCTCCTCCCTTGGGAACATCATTTGTTTTTCAGAACCAGAAGGGCATAGTGCAGATGGTGCGGTTTGTTTGGCAGGCTGATGGATTAAGAGGTACATCATTTGGATTATTTAATTATTTTTTCCTTGCTGTGGATTTTTTTAGTTTTTTTAACTATGAGTTTTCCATATGTTACTTAAATTACGTATGTGTGCGTGTATGTTTAGGGTAGTTTGTTTTGGTTTAAAAAAATTCATGGTCAATATTGTTTAGAGATTTTGGGTGAAAAGCTTTCTTTTTGCAGTGTAAAATAATCAAAGCTAAGCATTCATTTATTAGATGAATGATGGTGTAAATGTCCACTCCTTTTTTTCAATTTAAAGTAAACCATGGCATACCTAGTTTGATCCATATAATTAACCCAACTTAGTGGGAAAGCTTAGTTGTTGTTGCTTCTTGTTATTGCATTCTTGTTATTGCATTGTACACTTCAGAATTGAAACTCAAAAAATATAACCTCTTTGTAATTGATTTAATTGTGCAGGCTTTTACAGAGGTGTAGCACCTGGCATTATTGGGTCTCTTGCTACTGGTGCAACATATTTTGGTGTCATAGAATCCACTAAAAAGTGGATTGAGGAATCACATCCTAGTCTTAAAGGCCACTGGGCACATTTCATTGCTGGGGCTGTTGGTAAGCTAATCTGTATCATCTAATACTTTGTTATTTTCTGAGTTCCCGAAATTGTACCATTTGACATACTGGAGAGCATATGTCAGAAAGCAGGCGTATTGTAATCTGACTGACTATGCCAAATTGTTTTTCCTAATATGTTCTGTTTCAGTTTTTCCTTAAACTTCAAAGCTTGTTGGACATGATGTATATTTACATATTGTTGCCCCACTCTATATTTTCAGGAGATACTCTTGGTTCCTTTGTGTATGTTCCATGTGAAGTGATGAAGCAACGCATGCAGGTTCAGGGGACAAATACATCTTGGAATTCTATTGCCATGAATGATGGCGTGGCAAGGGAGTCTGGTGCAAAAGTATATGGATATTATAAAGGGATGTTTCATGCAGGCTCCTCAATATGGAAAGCACAGGGCTTAAAGGGCTTATATGCAGGGTATACTCTAGAAACACTCAATTCTTTTTAAGATGTAATCTTGTGTTATTTATTTAACTAATATCTTTAACAGTTATTTAACATTAGAGGTCCTCTTTTTCGTTTAATAGTTTTTTTTGAAGCTATGAATTACACAATATTTAGTATTGTAGTTTGTAGACACCAACAAGGCATCCCTTGCATGATCAATTTCTCTTGTTTTGCATGATTTTGTGGACAGCCAGTGAGCTGTAAAATGAGTCTGAACATTTGAGGATGGGAATTCAAACTGCTATATGTATGCTCCAGTTTCATCAAGCTCAATAACAGTTTACCATAAATTTTGTAGAATGCAACTTAAATGGTAAATATGATGCTAATTTAATAGTCATCCATACCAAATTTAAATTTTAAATAAATCAGACATTAGTATGTATCTAATCTATTATTCTTTTTCTAGTTGTAAGTTAAAGAAACACACTATTCATTTGAAGAAAGAAGTCCAATGAAATTAACTACTTCAAAATTGTATCTACTGGTTTGAGCCCTGAAGTCTTGAACTACTTTGAGAATCTTCAATTAACAGATAATTGGGAAGATTCTATTAAAAAGAGTTAGATGGAAAGAAATCATTATTACTGGAAACATTTAATTAATGGAGTTCGTCAAAACTCAATCATGGTGTATCTTTTCATAATAAGTTCACTATTGAATTGCCAATTATGTTTGTTTTGGTCTCGTAATTTGATGCATTATTCTAATCCCTTATTTTTCTTGCCTTTGCAGATATTTTTCTACTCTGGCAAGGGATGTTCCATTTGCTGGCTTAATGGTATTTAATTTTATATTATCCTGAGTTTCACTAGCTTCAATTCCATCATCTCTGTTATATCTGTTTTCTTCTTTCTTATCTAAAGTAAAATAAAATAATTTCTTGTTTGATCTTCTTTCATTTTATTAAAATTCCACTGATTGATGTGATAGAGGCAACCAAGGTTGTCAAGTTCGCGAACTTGAGCGTAGGTTCGTACGCACTTACGAACTCGCATGACCCAGTCGTCCCCGTTCTCGCTGCAGAGGAGCGGGTTTGCTGGGAGCGTTGGAAGCGCTGCGCTAGAGCGTGAGGACGGTGGGAGCGGCCGCTCCACGCGCTCCATTCGTTTCTGTAAGATTAATCGGGTTTTGGGCCGACCCGGCCCAGAAAGGGTAAAAAACCCTAAAATTTAAAAATCCGAGTCCCTGTCAATGAGTCACTGCTCAACGCCGCTGCCGCCGGGAAAGCGCCGCTACCGTCGGGAAAGCGCCGCCGCCGCCGGTGCGAGGCGCCAGCCTCCATCGTCGCCTCTGTTCAAAGCGGCAGCCACTCAAGTGTTCACTGTTCTGTTCTAGCTCTGTGCTTGGCTCTGTTCTGGGCCTTCTGGCTCATCGATTCTGCTTGTGCTTCCCTCGTGCTTCCTCTTCTTTTCTGCTTCGGTGCTTCACTTCCCTCTCTTTGCTGCTTCGATGCTTCACTGCTTCCCTTTCTTTTTCGATTGTGGTTTTTTATTTTATTGGCTCTGCAATGTGCACTTCTTGTCTTATTCCCTCCCTTTATACTTTAACTTTACACTTTTGGTTTTGATTTATAATTTGAGTTTTGAATTGGGATGCATTCTAGTTCATTCTAATTTGCAAAGACCATTGGGATTAGTATACTCTAATATAATACTTTTGGTTTTGAATTATGTTTTGAGTTTTAAATTTATAGAATTTGATATTTATGCATTTTAAATTTGAGTATTATATAAATTATATTATTTTATTATGGTAAAAAATACATATTTTTGTAATTCTCGGTTCTAGTAGGAACTTCCGTTCCGTGCTACGCTCCTCCGCTCTTCGTTTATGCTAGCCTTTTCCGTTCCTGCGTAGGAACTCGATCTTGACAACCTTGGAGGCAACTTCTGATTTCCCACTGCTAACTAAATGCTTTCAGTTGGAAGTAAAAATACAGTTCAAGTTTTTAGTAATGAATATCTTTCTGGGTGGACATAGATGTAGATAGTAAAGCTTGGACTCATTTATGCATATACGTAGTTTAGGGATGGTTGTCATAGAATGATTCTTGTAGTTTTCTTTTGTGATGTTGGTCTTTTTTGCGTCTGATTTATTAGTTCCCATGCATCACCTGTCACTCTTTCAGAAATAATCTAAACAGTATTGTACTTCAAATAAAAACCAACTTCGTGTTATTTTTAGAGGGATATCCCTTATATATTGATAGATTGGATTATTGGAAAGCTTTGCTTCTGTGATAGTTTTTCTTCTCTAGTTTGGTTATTAATAGCAGTTTTTCCTAGACTGAATTAGCATATTTCAATCGTGGTTATTTTGTAATCTAAAAAAAGAAGAAAAAAATCATTTTAAAATTTGTTTGATGATATCAGTGTAAAAGTTCATATACTTATAAAATTGTGTGTGATGGTTCAATAATTTTAAATCCTATCACTTGCAGTAGACTCTATGAATCATTTCATTTCAAAATGAATTCTGTTCAACTCAATCGAAAATTTTCTAGACATTGCATTCATTTTTTATGCAACTAAATCTTGTTTTATGATCTGTGGAAAAAATTGTCTCTTTAAGTATGTGGTTTACTTTATCATTTGAATAAAAGACTACAGAAAAAAAAAACAATGTTGATAGTATTTACCTTGCCTTTTCCGCATGCAATTAAAAATAGTGGATGATCTATCTGAGGAATGATACTGCCATGGGCTTTGCATGGTTCTGTAATCTGTACATAGTCTCTGCTTTGTAATATGGTTCCACTTTGTAATATAGTCTCTGTACATATTTGATGTTCCCCCCTCTCAGGGCAAAAGGGATAAATGAAATTGTTGCATTTTTACTGTTAATGAAAGCAGTTACATATAGATGGCTGAATTAGTGATCCCAGAAAAATCCATTAACATTCTTTTTTTTCTTTTCCATGTTTTTTATGTTATATTGTAATTTTCTTTGTATAGGTCATGTTTTATGAAGCTTTGAAAGATGTTACAGAATATGGGAAGCAGAGATGGATATCTAACCCAGATTGGCAGGTTAATAACTCATTTGAAGGACTTGTACTAGGAGGATTTGCTGGTGGTATGTCCTCCGCTTTGCCTTCATTCCTATGTGCTGCAGTTTTCTTAATAAATTATAAAACTCGAAAAACTGTTCAGGATTATTAATGTGTTCACAATAATTAATCAGGTCTTAGTGCATATCTCACTACTCCCTTGGATGTTGTAAAAACAAGATTGCAAGTGCAGGGTTCAACTTTGAGGTATCAATTCTATTCAGTAACTTTTCTAACACTTGATGCATGATGTGTGCCGTTAATCTTCGGTATTGATTGTTTTATGGATTTCATGGGTACTCCCTGTATAGAAATAGCTACTACAGAATAGTAACTAGTGATAAAAGCAAGGTTTAATCATAGCAGCACTAATGCACTATATCCCAATTGAATGCTCCAATCATAACTTGTTTGGACAAGATTAGTATGTGACTTTCTTCGAATTTCTTGTGTCGCACTCGGTAGGTTAGGGGAGACAGATATGTCTCTAAGGCTGCGCTTGTTTTTTCTGATTCTGGGGTCAGAGTCAGGGAGTCAGTGAAAAACTGACTCTGTCATGTGTTTGGTGCGAGGGTCACAGTGACCCAGTGAACAAAATTATCAATTTTTTGTTCACTCCAATTTTGGAGTCACTGTGCATTGCAGAGAGTCACTATGTGTTGGTAGGGAGGCACAAATATGTGAGGATGTGTTCTGAGTTATTTTTGGAGTCACTGTGATTCTGACTCCTGTGACACTGACTCCTGTGACACTGACTCCATGACTTCCTTGATTCTGGCTCCAGAGTCACTGAAAACAAACGCTACCTAAAAGATCATAGATTTCACAAAATGAGCTATCTTGTGCATCATGTTTCTGATGGACTAAGCAAAATTGATGGCATTTTGGTTTCTTACGCTAAGGTACAAGGGCTGGTTGGATGCAATCTACAACATATATGCTAAGGAAGGAATGAAGGGGATGTTCAGAGGTAGCATCCCAAGGATTACATGGTACATTCCAGCTTCAGCGCTTACATTCATGGCTGTGGAATTTCTCAGAGATCATTTCAATGAAAGAGTGCCCAAAAATAATTTGAAAGAAGTTGCAAGATTATCGGTGGACAAGAAGAAACCACTTCAAGAGGTTTCTTCTTAAACTTTGGTTAAAAACCAGATTACTTCCCATCCATGTTTTTACCAAGATGGGAGGTCGTATATCAGAATTCTTATATGGTTAGACTTAGACCCCTCCTCAACATTTTTTGAACTTGCTATATTACATGAGAATTATATTCAAAATTAATACTGCAAAACTTAGAAAGCTCCTCCATCAAATTCGTTTGTCACCCGATCAAAAAACAAAAAATTTCTGTCTATTTCTATCATTAAACTAGTGAGTAATGAGGGAACATATATCGTCTGAAGTTTTTCCTAAAACTGTAATGATCTCAATTTTGAAGTTATATAACCAATTTTTGCATTTATCTCACCTTATTTTGATAGACAACTAGGTTTGGCGGGATTAATATATTTTAAGAGAAATGTTCTTTGTACATAAAAAATTAATCATCATATTTAATAATTTAACTTTGAATATTATACATCAATTCAATATTTTTAAAGTTGTATTAGTTGTTTTGAAAAGTTGGATTATTATATATGGTGGTTAATTTTGTGATGTACACGTAGTATTGTTCATGTGTAATGCTAGGTGTATAACACAGAATACTTACAACGTAACAAATAACGTATAATGCGAAAATCAGGCAACAAGAGCGTGTTTCGTATACCTACTCCCATTGACGGGTGCGTGTATAGTACTAAGTGAACATATTTCAATACATAAAATGAATATATATTTCAATAGTAAATGAACACATTTGATTATCATAAATGAACACATTTATTCATTATAATGAACACATTTAAGTATGAAAAGTAAACATATTTATTTATAAAAGTATTTCAAATTCATAAATTTTATTTTACATTGTATTATGTATTCAGATAGAGTATATGAATATGGGTATGTGTTCACTTTAGTTTGTATTATGTGTTCAGTTATTGTATATGTATGTTTTCACTTTGCATTGTGAATCTGAACAAAATTAAACGAACTTGTATAAGGAATGTGTTCATTTAACATTATACAATGTGTTCATTTGATGAACAAATATTTGTCCATTTTAGAAACAATTATTTTCATGTATCAATATCTCTGTTTGTTTATAAACTCATAGATATAATGAATTTGTGAAAAAAAAAATAGAAAGCAATAAGAAGTACAAAAAAATATAAATTTTTTTTCATTATAAACTAAAAAAAAATTGGAATGATGCTAAAAGGAGAATGTTATTGATTTTATAGTAATGAAGAAGAAGAAATAGAGTTTTATGTAAAAAAGTGAGTATGTTGAGTGAAAGTAAAAAAGAATAAAAAGAAAAAAAAATGAAAAGAAGAACAACAAAAAAAACAAACAGAGAAAAAGATGAAGGGAAGAAGGAGAAGAAGCTAAAAGATGAGCATATAATTAAGCAAAAATGGATAATATGCAAGGTACGTTACCCAGGTACAAATATAGTTTCCATTTTTCATATAATAAATATAACTTATAGTATAGATATGCAGAACCTCTTATCCGATGAATATTATAAGGAATTATTTCATTATTAATACGTTCTTACTTTTTCAAAGAAAGGATATGCGATTGTATACAAGTTTAATTTTGATATGTTGTGATTTATTTAATTTATAAAATGACTACCAAAAGTATTTGTTGGTACCAACATTTCAGGTCATTTGTAAAATTAAAAAATGAATATAAATAATCATGTATATGAATTTGAATCTTAAGATTAAAAAGTATTTAATAGCTAACGTCCATAATTTAAATAATTATTTTTTCAAATCATTCATATTATTCTAATAAAAAAGATATTCAAACTACACAATATTCTAAAGAAAATTTATTAAAAAATCTACAAATTCTAAGAAAGAGGAAAAATACATTAAATCTAAAACCTAGATATACATAATAACAAATATCACTAAATACAATATGGTCAAAATTAAAAATCAAAAAACATGAACAATATGAATTCAATAAAGACAACTTAGAAATAAAACAATGTTCTAAGAGTTTTTAAGTAAATGGTGAATTGTCATGTATAATATATGAATCATATAATAACATATTTGTTAACCTATTTTGAGGATATGATCCTGTTGCATTAAAAATATTTATTTAACTTACATGTCTAAAGTCATGTATAATATATGAATCATAAATAAAAATATTTATTTATACTTGTAAACATATTTATAATACAATATGGGTATTCACTCAAGCACTTTTTAACAATCTTTGTCATTATCCCCTCCTATGTTTTTTTTATTGAATGACAAAAATAATTATTTATTAAATATTTTAAAAATATATATTCAACTTGTAGGATGAATCATGCAATGACATTTTTGAAGATATAAACTCATTGTACAAAATAACAATGAAATGTATATGTCGAACATCACTCGTTAAGAATTAATATAATTGAAAAAATATTTTAGGTAAATGGTGAATTTTCATGTATAATATGAATTTTATAATGACATATGTTACACCCTCAGTTTTAATTGAATTCTAATCAAGAGAAAGCACGATAAATTAACATTAATTAGAACTTAAAATGAGCCCTTGTGTGATACGTAAGTATGTATGTGCATATGTTTATGCAAGTGCGTATGTATATGTATGTGACTGAGTACATGATTAATTGATCAGATGTTCCGTTTTATGAGGAATACGTATATGAAGAGTTGATATGCACTGTATGGTGAGAAAAATCATAAATGTTATGTATGAGTTTTATGTGAATGTGAGTTACGTGTGTTATGTGAATGAGTATGTAAACTTGAGTAATACATAGGTAAGAAATTAATGTAAGAAATACATGAATGTTGATTTAGACGTGCTAGACTGGTATAAATGTATGTAAATTAATTGTATCTCTGTTTTGGGAGAGTAGGAGTACATAAGATTGCATTTCGGAGGGTTTTCAGGGCGAAATTGTAGGAATTGGTATTTCTGCCCAGAGGCAGCTCGCTAGCGCACGTGCAACACACGCTAGCGAGGGGTAGCGCGCTAGCGGGAAACCCCGTATCAGCAGCCTATTTTCTGCATTTTTTCACTTTGATCCCTAATCCCTTAACTTTTGATAATTGCACTTCGACCCCTGCTGACACTTCACCCTTCAGAAACCCTTTCCCCCTCATTATTGGTCAGAAACTCTCCTTATCTTTCTCTCTCAACTCTCCTAAATTCTCTCAAGAAACACACACACACACACACTTTGACTCACAAGACCAACCTCAAACTCTCATCAAATTCGGAAACGAACCACATATTCTAAGCCTCCTCATCATCCTTTTCATTTTTAACCGATGAGATTCTCCATACGCTCACTTTCATCATCATCCCATTTTCTTGGAGCTTTTGTGGTTAGAACTAGTAAGAGCAAGAAAGGATCTAAGCTTGTTTTGGAGGTCTACAAGAGGTAGGGGTTTAGTTTAAGTTTTATTTACGTGTATATATGTGTATCATGCTGAGAAATTGTGTTAAAATGCATATTTGTATGATATAAATGTTGTTCCGGTTGCTGTGTTTTGCTGCAGGGGACAACTTGATCGCTAGCGCGTGTGAAGACATGCGCTAGCGACCAACAACACGTTAGCGGTTGAGACGACGCGCGCTAGCGCGCTCATGCGCAACACACGCTAGCAGCCATTACGGCATATGCCATCGCGTGAGCCACCGTGGACGGCCGCTGGCGGCCAATTCGCAGAATTTCCATATTTTTGTGATTTTCATGATTTTGACGAAAATACCCTTGATTATGATGAAATGTTGTTATACTGGAATAATGATGAAATTAGCTCTGTGGATATGAAATTGTAAGTGTATGACCGAGAATTTTGTGATGGTTGGATGCTTTATGAATGACTATGTGCTCATGAAATTTTGATTTAAAGATGATGAACTTATTGTTGATCATGTGAATGTATGGTTATTGATGAGTTGATATAAATGTTGATTTCTAGAAGTACAATGATATGTGATGATGAACTTTGATGCTATATGATTTGATGATGTTGTGACAATGTCTGAGTTATGTAAAGAGGTGAGATAAGCCTCTCAGGTCATGGCGAGGCGAGAAAAGCGTATCATGTCCACATATGAGAAGATTACTAGCTAGATAAGCTAGACGAGAATTTCACTAGCGAGATAAGCTAGATGAGAAGTTTAGTGGCGAGATAAGCCAGAAGAAAGTTATGCTAGTGAGTTAAGTTAGCTAAGGCTAGGTGAGTCAAGCCAGTCAAGTGTCGACTAAGCGAGTAAAGCTAGTCGAGATTATGAGTATAGAATTAGTTACTTTGAGACAACTTATGCATGATATATGAAATGTTTAAGAGCACCTATAGTACACCACACAATGAGATTTATGTGTATGAATGATTTAAA
This sequence comes from Aeschynomene evenia, assembly GCA_013621005.1. Classification (NCBI taxonomy): domain Eukaryota; kingdom Viridiplantae; phylum Streptophyta; class Magnoliopsida; order Fabales; family Fabaceae; genus Aeschynomene; species Aeschynomene evenia. The sequence goes on from CM024270.1 coordinate 14,401,440, forward strand.
AGAATTAAGCAAAACGCACGTAGGTTAAAGTCGCTTCGGGACATATCTGTTTTCAACTAATAAATGAAATGAATACTTAGCATGTTGGACATATTTTCATAATAAACCCGAAGTGGCCGCCTCTATTGAGTTAACTTCCCAGTTACTCACCCCTTCTAATAAATGATCTGTTGTATGTTCTATGTTTGGAGTCCGGACCCATGTAGCCGGCCGTATGCATACTTTATTATTATGGATATGTACCTACAATACTACTTATATCTTGGATGTGATATGATGTATGCAGGATTTATGACATATAATATTATTATCCATTGATGTATTATTCCTTCATATTATGTATTTATGATGCTAAGCCCTTATTTTGGTATAATGTATTTTCGAAACAAGTTCCCGTATATTTTCAAGTATATGAGATCAAGAAGTAACACAACGATAATTGGCCTAAAATGACTTAAGCATTTTGGGATAATTATTAGGGTGTTACAATGTATTTGTTTCCTTATATTAGAGATATGATATCGTTATATTATAATCACTAGTAATACTAACAAAGATATTGATTCTTTAGTTAAAAATTTACATAATGTTTTTTCTTTAAAGACAAAACCCCAAAATTAGTCCCTCCAGAATTTACAATCAGACATTATAGTCCCTCCAGAATGAAAAAGTAAAAATTAGTCCCTGCACATGTTAGACGTCGGACTTATTAGTCCCTCTGTTAATTTTCTCAAACGGGGATGATGATGTGGCAGTAACGATGATGATGTAGCACCGTTAAATGACACATCGCCATCACCATAAACTAAACGACGTCATTTTGATGTTCCAAATCATCACTTCACTTAACCCCACCTCACCTCTCTCTCCTCCTACACTTCACTTAAGTTAAGAAAAATGATGATTTGGAACATCAAAACGGTGTTGTTTAGTTTATGGTGATGGTGATGTGTTATTTAACGGTGTCACATCATCACCGTGACTGCAGATCATCATCCCCGTTTGAGAAGATTAACAGAGGGACTAATAAGTCCGACGTCTAACACGTGCAAGGACTAATTTTTACTTTCTCATTATGGAGGGACTATAATGTCCGACTGTAAATTCTGGAGGGACTAATGTGGGGGGTTTTGTCTTCTTTAAAAGATTTAGGAAAAGTGCATTATTTTCTAGGTTTAGAATTTTCTTTTCCTACTAAGGACTCTATTCATGTGTGTCAAACCAAGTATCTTAAGGACTTATTAACAAGGGCTAGCATGGACAATTCCAAACCCATGCCTACCCCAATGTTATCTACTTTGAAATTAAATGTTGTAGGTTCTGATTATTTTGAAAATGAAACTTTATATAGATCTGTAGTATGAGGGTTGCAGTATGCAACTTTCACTCGTCCGGATATTGCTTACTCGGTAAATAGAGTTAGCCAATTCATGCAAAAGCCTTTAATATCACATTGGAAGGCTGTGAAAAGAATCCTGAGATATTTGTCAGGAACTTTAGATAAGGGGATGTAGTTTAATAAATGTATTGATTTTAGAATTCTTGGTTTTTCAGACTCGGATTGGGCAGCTGATCTTGATGATAGAAGGTCAACCAGTGGCTACTGCATTTATGTAGGATCTAATTTGATATCTTGGGCCAATAAGAAGCAGGCAACAGTGAGCAGGAGTTCTACAGAAGCTAAATTCAGATCCCTTGCTGCACTTGAGCAAGAAATATTATGGTTACAAAAACTTTGCACATAATTACATATTAATGCTCCTGTTGAACCCACTATATTTTGTGACAATTTAAGTGCAGTTTTATTAGCGGCTATTCCTATTCTTCATACCCGTACTAAGCATTTTTTTATTGACCTTAATTTTGTTAGGGAAATGGTCAATAATAAAACCCTATTTGTTGTGCATATTTCTTTTCTAGCACAAATTGCGGATACCCTCACCAAACCGCTTCCTGCTGTGTCCTTTGAGAAGTTTAGGGACAAACTCAGGGTTATTTCTAAACCAATCCTGAGTTTGAAGGGCCTATTAGGGATAAGCCCAATATAGATGATAAGGGTTAGAGTTTGTTAGTTTGCTATTCTTTGTAACTGTGTTTTTTGGTTTGTTTTGCTTCTCTTGGATCTTATACATAGAGGAGCCCTTTTTCTGTATTTGTAAGCAAAAATATTCAAAACACTAAACGAGATATATTTCAGTATTTCTTTGAATCAAATATCATTTTCTTTTCTTTCTTGCATCTGAACCCAAAATTATGTTCTTCACTCCCTTTCTTCTCAAAACCCTTAATACAATCCTTAAGCTGTTAATCGTATTTCATTCCTTTTTGAGTAGGTACATCTTTTTTTCCCTCATTTTTGTCAAAACTCATTGAATTTCAATTAAATCCTTGAAACTTTTTCCAAGGCTAATTATTTTCTTTCTATAGACTTGAAGTTAAAGCTTTACTTAAGATGAATAAGTGTCCTATTCTTGAGGCAATAAGTTTCATATCGTCAAACCAAAAGGAAAAAAATTGTATTATCCTATCCGGTGATCTCTTGTTCAGAGATGAAAAGACTTGAATCATAAAATTTTAGTTGGTTAATATTTTCATTTTGAGATATTTTTTTACACTATAAAATCAATCGTCATCGACCACCGAATGTAATACTCTAACTTTTTAATATTATTAATCCAACTTTTAATATTACACTATAATCCATCGTTTTAAAAATTGGATTGATAATTTTAAAAAGTTAAATTATTACCTATAGAACTGATTTTTTAGTATATATGAAACATTAGGGTCTGATTGGTTTGACTATTTTCTATTTCCATTTTCTAAAATTTTGAAAACTAATTTTAAAAATATGATTGGTTGTATCAAACAACCCAATTTTGAAAACAAAATTTTCTTGTTTCCTTTGTTTTCTCTTACAATTGAAAATGGAAATAGAAAATGGTTTCTAAAAAGAGGCGGTGGCATCTTAGTAATTATTTGGAACATTGATATAAGAAAAAGTAAAAAGAAAAGCCTCTTCTCTCTCGTTTTGCTTGACAGCCTCCATTAGGGCAAGTTTTGTTTCTCTGTAATTGAGTCAGTCTCACAGAGGTCTCTCATACCCGGTGGCGGCGTGCTCTCTCGCCGGCGTTCTCGCTCTCACCGTCACGAGTGTTCTCTCGGTGGTGCAGTTTCTCTCACTGGCGCTAACGCTCTCTCAGTCTCTCACACAACTTCATCGTCGGCGACGCGAGGGGATTCTTCATCGGCGGTAGTGGCTGCGACTCGTCAGACGCTCTCTCTCTCACTCAACCGCGACTCCAGGTATGGTTTCGACTCTCTCTCTTTCAATCACTCACTCTCTCAGCTAGAAGTTGCAAACATGATGGTTCAATGTTATGTTTGGGTATCTTACAGTAATCAACTTTGGGTGTATGATTTAGTTAGATTTAATTTATTGAGAAAGACATTTTTTAGTGATGATGATGATATACAGGGTTATTGTGAAGAAAGGGTCATTTACAGGATGAAGGTTCCTCAATTTGTGACAGTGTAAGTGTGTAGTGCTTGTGTAATTTAGAAAGCTGAGTAAGAAATTATCTTGCTCCATTTCGTAGTGAGAGATATCATTTGCGTGACTTTCGTGATAGAGAACTACCATGCGGAAAATAAGAATTGTTCAATTACCGACATTCCTCGTTGAGGAATATTATTGAGAGGTCTTTTGGTGTTTTAAAAGCAAGATTTCCAATTTTGAAGAGAATGTCGAATTATCCCGTTATAAGAGAAAGACATATTCCTACTGCATGTTGCACCATACATAATTTCATTAGACTGCAACACAACACTGATAGATTGTTTATTGATTACTCTAGAGATGATATGGTTGTAGATGGACAAAACTTAGAGGTAGATCAAGAATGGCACAAGTTAGAGAGATAATTACTACTCAGATGTGGGATAATTTTCGTAGATAAGGATAATAGTTAGTGAGTCAATTGAACAAATATTTCATTGAATTTTTTGTTTGATGACTAGTTTATATTAGCTCTTTATAATTTTTACACAGTACAGTGAGATAATAATTAGTTGATTTTAAATTTATTGATTTCATTATTTTTTTATGTCTTTTTTATAATAGATTTATACATAAAAATGAATCAACTTGTTTTTACATGTTAAGTTTATTAAGTTAATTTACCAAATTATTTTGATTGAATTTAAATAAAAAAGAGTGGGTGTTTAAAAATTTAAACTTGATTTAAAGTTAAATTAAAATAAACTTTTATATCTAACTTTGAAAATTAGAAAAAGAAAATAAACATATCAAACATGTTTTCTAAGTTTTCTCAATTTGAAAATAGAATTTGTTTTCACAAACCAAACACATTTTCTAAAAGTTAAAAAATTGAAAATGAACATCATTTTCAGAAAATGAAAACAGAAAATGAAAACAAAAATGAAAACACAAACCAATCGGCACCTTGTTCTTTCATGTTTTATTCTCATTTTCTATTTTTAGAATTGTGAATAAAATACTAAAAAAATGTAAAAATAATAAGATTATTTTTTTTTCTATTTTCAGTAGTATTTTTTTTCATCAAATTCTGAAAACATGAAATAAAAGTGACGGACACCTCATCAGCCATGTAACGGAGTTAAGATGTAATAGGGACGGAAGGACTAATTTGTGTTACGGAATGCAAAGTGAAGGACTATTTTGAGCAAAAATTAAAGTGGAGGACCAAATTGATTCGCGTGTGTAAAGTGGAGGACCAAATTGAGTATTAACTCTAAAATAAACTATAATTTTACATTGACGTGAATAGAAATTAAATTCATACTTGAATTTGACAAGTACTAATTAATTGTAAAAAAAAAAAACTCGATCAATCGTCGAATCATAATTAGTTACATGACATGGTAAAGAAAAAAGATAAAGCAATACTATACTGGGGAATTGAGAAAAACATATGCACATTCTATTAACATATACTCAACCATGAGCAAATTCCTCATCAAAAGTGTGTTTGGATATTTCAGTAGAGAAACTATACAAAAAAGCTACAAACTATTCTGTCAATTGTCTAGGTACCGGTATCAGATGATATATTCATATTTGCAGTCAAGTCCCTTAATTTCTATTAAATTTCAAAGGTTGCACACTTCCGCGTCCTGAAAGACCACCAAGACATGCGCCATTAGACACTGATCTTCCTCCATTTTCCACAGGTTCTTTCACATGGACTGGAAATTTGCTTGAACGGTTTTTACTATGAGCTTCGAAGCCAGGCGGCGGATCCAGTTTGTCTAGAGGACTCGAATGGTTCTCGACAAACTCCAATGACGATGAACCAGGAGGAAGCTTCTTGATTTTCTTCCCGAAATGTATAACCAAAGGTGGCCTGATTAAGGGCTTCTTTTCTACCTTCTCAGAAGAGCTATGAAGATGAGTTTGAGAGACACTCCTGGATTTATCATTTACTACATGATCAGTTTTCCCCGAGACATCTTTTCCTCCAATCATGTCCACATCCATATCAACATCGTCCCCGTAATTGCAAGGCAATGTTTCAGCAGCTTTATCGGTTTTGCTTTGGCGAAAGACTCCCCAAAGGAAACATCCTACATGCAATGCTGCAATAGTACCTGTGGAGTGTGGACACATATTTAGGTCATTTTTCGTGAAGTCATTAAATGAGATAACAAAAGAGGATCGACCCATTCCGGTAATAAGGCAAACAAGAGCATTGCTAGAGTTAAAACAAAAAATCAGTTAAAACAGCCAATAATATGAAATTGGGCCTAAATCACTCAGCCCATTAAAAAAAATACACATTGTTAATAATGTTATTTGGGCCAAAAGTGTTAAAATGAGCTTTGTTGACTGTTTTGGCTGGAAAAATGTTGTTTTCCAAGCATTTATGGGCAAACAAATTCAACCAAGCTTCGGAAACTGCACAAAAAATGGGGGTGTAGGGTTAGGGTGTTAAGAATGTGTACATCTAATGCATGAAACCAGTGACTTACCCCTTGACTGCATGTGAAGCTGATTTGAGGTGAATACCAACAATTCCACTCCATCAATAGAACTTCTCAACATCGAGTTTTTAGCATTCATAAACTCAAATATGCTATTTAAGTCATCCTTGGACCTACACCCAGTTGAGAACATGCAATATAAGTAGCTTAAACTTAAACAACAGTGTCAAAAAAAGAATTGCAATCAAAATAAGAACCAAAAGCTAACCTCTTCATGTCATTCGATGGAAAGAAGTACAATGCAATATCTTGAAGAGTAGGAGAGTCATCCTGAAATACATCAGTATAGCAATCCAAGCTATGAAATGATTCCAGCTGAAGGACTGGCGGCATTCTTCTTGAAAAGTTGTATGCCTTTATATTGACAGTACATGGAGGATGCGCCTCGAACCCACCATAACATTTGCCAGATGCAGCAAAACATCCACTATAATATGGTAAACAGCATATTGAATTTCAGATTAATAAAACCACGCAACTAAATGCCAAAACACGCAGGGGTCATATACTTGCTACAAAATCCTTAGGTGATTTATACTCCAAAGCTGACATCCACTTGTTAGATACTGTTCAGCAAATGCAAAGATTGATCTAATTGAATAAAAATCAGAATTGCTTTCGCTTAGTGGAGGAAAAAAGGAAACAATGTTCTTGCACATGAACTGTTGATAGAAGCAGTTCTTCCAGCAGCCAGAAAGTTCCAATTCAACATAAGTAATAAGCTCAGATTACTGTGCAGTATGCAACTTTTGATATGTTATGTATGGTGTATTTGGTTGTGGAATGGTAGAATTTTTAAGGAAACTTCTTTATCTAGATGGGTTTCAGGATTAGAGTTCTCTTTGCAAAGAGATTGGTATGCCTTATACAAAACTCTATCTCAACATTTAGCAACAAGCAGTGGAAATAATACAAATGAATATCCTGGAAGTTAGAAGGATTTGAGAGGATAAAGTCTGTTCAAAGTATCATTACTCCACACGAAAACCAACTATGCTTGTTAATGCATCAATAGCTTGTTCCAAAAAAAGAAAATGAAATACAAGTCAGTAATTTTTCTTCAACTATAACATGCTATGCATCCTCGATACCTTTTTATTAAAACAAAATAAAGCATCCAGCTTTTACCCAGTAATTAATGCCAAACATTTCCATATCTGTCATGACTCATGAGGAATTAATATTTACTACTGCAGAGGGAGGGATCAAAACTTTTACAAACATAAATATGCAAAATCAAAAAAATTAATGAAACCTAATGCCCATGCATGTAAAATTCAGTTTACATTAACCTCTGTATGTAGTCTCATAAAGATGTCATCCAGAATAGTAATGCACAAAAATGTAAAGGAAATTCTGATAGGTTCATTCTTGCCACAGATTGAGTTATACATGACAAGGAAAGAGAATGAACACACCTCCAGGCTGCAGTTGAAGCGGGTAAAAATTTTCGAAGAAGATTCAGGTTTTCCTGAATACTCTGAGTATCACCTTTTTCAATTTTGTTACAATCAGCATCAGAACAAATGATGCCGCCTACACATAAAACATACCAAAAGGAAAAACTATGTTCAAACCCCACAGGCTGCATATGGCTAAAAATTAAAATCACGATGGATTCAAAGAAACATGTTAAGTAGACGGGACAAATAACAGAAAAAATAAAGCAGCAGAAAAAATACAAAGAAATAATGACATAAAGAGAATGCTACCAGAACCAACACTAGGTACAAATTTTTTTATTGACAGAGATTCACAAGGGGCCCTTTCTGTAGGCTTTTCTTTCTGAAGATCAAGAGTTTGAACTTCTCTATCATGTACTTGTCTGCCAAGTAGTTGCCGATGTTCCTGAATATGCTCCTTGTCATGTACTTGTCTGCCAAGTAGTTGCCGGTGTTCCTGAATATGCTCCTTGATTGGTCCTACAGGACCCAGGGAATAAAACAGTTATAAAAAACAAATCTCATGGTAAATTTACAAAATGCTTCAAAGCTCAAGCATTTTATTCTTACCATATATGATTTGCTAATACCATTATAGTAAAAAATCTTTCATTGTATGGTGGATCAAAACTAAATTCAGTCCACTAAATGTATAGCTTTTTATCTAGTCATCTTATTATATTGCAGTTAAACAATGTCACACATATAAAAATGTACCCAAACAGTCAGTCATTTTAGCAAACTTTGACATAACTGGAATCAGGAAGCACAAAATTTTAAAATCCTTCAAAATCAGCTTCAGTTTCAGGCAAATTAAGGCTTCACTTAAAATGATTGTGCTCTGAGTACATGTATAAAAAAATTAGAGGAGGAAATTGTATTTGCTTAGGGTGTATACTTGTTTTTTGTTTGAAGGGTGCAAAATAATAGGGATTGCATCAAAGATGGAAAGAAATCCTCACTTTTTGATAATGGGCAAGAAGCATGTTGATCAGTCACTGCATTCTTGGTTACTCCACCATTTCTTGGAAGCTTCTCATGTACAATAGGTCTAGGGTTTGAATTTGGTGCCATGGAGGGAATCTTTGAAATAACATTTTGGGATTTAAGAGAAGCCTTCCGCTTCATCAGCAATGTAGATTTTTCTGGAAAAGGTTTTGCAGGAAAACTACCAGATGAAAGCTTAATGACTTCATCTTCGGGAATGTACTTCACTTTCGCTTTTGCAACAGGTGCTTTCCTTTTAGGCGCCTGCGCGGCAAGACCCCAATCCACTTTACATTGTGAAGTTGTACCATTTTTGGTTTGGCATGATTCACAAATCCAATAAACAGGAAATTCGTACGTATAATTTCGCATGCAATAACTGAAACAGGAAGAAATTGCATTGATTCAGGACAAGAGTGAAGGCATCACTAATACTGCATGTGCAAAGGCATATTTCAAAGCCATTGTTCAAAAAGGCAACCTAATAATTTGCCAGGTAACAAGAAAATGTATACAGTGTGCAAAATTCATTGTTTTGAAAACCGGACCGGACCGGTTGAACCGGGAACAGGACCCTTGTCCGGTCCAGGTGAGACTTAAAAACCGGAAAGTCAAAAACCGGTCAAAAACCATGAAAACCGGTTGAACCGGTCGGGTAATATAAAAATAAAAAAATTTGAATTTTAAAAATTTAATAATTATTTTATAATAAAATACAATATATAATATATTTTAGTTACTAAATTAAGGACTATTACACCTCTAAATCTATTAAATGTTTTATATTTTAACTTTCAATCAATATTTTAAATATACTTTAATTTTTTTAGCATGTAATTCATCTTATGTCTATATATTGGTAAATAAATATATATTTTATACATATTTTATTATATCAAGTTGAACCCCCGTCGAACCGGTTGAACCTCTCTCTCGACTGGTTCAATGTCCGGTCCGGTTTTCAGAACCTTGGCAAAATTAAGTTCTAAATTTGCACTTACTACTATATTTCTTCATTTATTCCCAAAGAAAAGTTCTGGTGCATTTCAGAGCAGATTGATCAAATTAAGCTTAAAAAAGTAAGTTCATGAATTAAGTTCTTAGGGTTCCAAACAAAAGTATATATTTTTCCAGATGAAACCCAACAAAAGTATATGAATTCTAATCGACAAACTGGCACTTATATAACTTGCCATAGATTTAGGCATTCAGCATTATTGTAAAAGTAACAATAAAACAAACCAAAGGTTCAATGAAATTATATTACTAGAGATCATTACCAATGTTCACAAAATATTTTGCATTTAATGCACCTAGCAATCACTTCAGGATAACCAATGTCGCCGCATATATCACAAGGTTCAATCTGCACAGGAATAATGAACACATAAACATAGACCATGAATGAAGAACAGCTAACTTTATAACCTAGAAAAGTAAGAAGCATACAATAGTTGCCAAACTGTGGAAGCTAAGTTAAAAAAAAAAATGCAATGGCAAATTCTCACATCATCTTCTTCTGCTTGAGGAAATGAAAATGTTCTTTGCTTTTGAATAGAAGCTGAGAAGAGCAACTTCAATGAAAAATATTTTTTAGTTAATAAAAAATTATTTTTTTAAAAAAGGAAGCTGAAACAAACCCATCATAATACCCTTACCAAAAAAAATTAAATAAGAAAACATTCATAATACTAATAATTAATTAGGGCAGTAATCAACACTCGATGGTATAACTTTACCATTTCTTTAGCTTACACTATTCACAAATGCAACATCAAAAAGCTTCGATTTTTTCTCTTTCTCTAAAATAAACCCATTTATAAAAAGTAAAAACCATTTTCTCTACAGTGACAATAACTTCACACGAGTAGAGTTCAAGCATTCACAATAATAAACAAATGAAATTAAAAAAAAAATTATATATATTGTGCAACTCAACTCAACACTCAGTTGCCAAAGTAACAATATAATAAATGATCTCAGGAACGGTGAAAGGAAAGAATGGAGTTCAAAGATGGACCAAGTGAGACTTTGGTGTGTGTGTGTTCGCGCGTTTTACCTTGAGACACTCGTTGGGTTGCTGCATTGTGTTGGTGGTCATGGTCCCAAAACGACGAAAACGATCTCAAAACGACGAAAAAAATCTCTTTCTGAGAGAGAGAGAGAGAGAGAGAGAGAAATTTCGTTGCAATGAAGAATGTGAAAGGGAAAAAGGAAAGAGAGTGAGGAGGGTGAGGGTGGTGGTGGTGGGTTTGGGCGTAGCGTAGTGCTTTGTTTCGTGCTGGCTTTCATGCACCGTTACAGTGGCAATGAAGCGCAACAGTCTCGTGATGTAGAGTGATCAACGGACCGGATTAGAAGAATGTGGGAGAGAGAAAAAGTTAACAAAAGGACACGGTTTTAATGTATTAATGCTACTTTTACCATCAACAATATTTGTTGAATATTCATATCACAGTTATATTATGATATGAGTTTAAATTAATATAATTCAATCATAAATATAATTATTATATAAATTAGCGTCTTGTAGGGCACAGATTGCCCACTTTTTAAAATTTTTTTTTGTCAATTTATGTTTTTTATTTTTTAAATTTTTTCTCATGATAATGGATAAAAAAGAAATAATATAGAAGATGGTTATTAAAGGGAATTCTATTTTTTTTAAATTATTATAATAAATTTATATGTAAAAAAATGAGGTAGTTAAAATGTAATTTAAATTGAAAGAGTAGTTATTCTTTTCAATAGCGCTATACGTACAACAGGATCAGCCATCAAACCTGCCAACAAATTAATGATCTGTAGTTAAACTGTAGTATTAATGATATAATCAGGCAATAAAAAGGAAATAAAATACACTTCTAATTAATTGTGCAGATATTACATATCCTTACACAATCAGTATTCAAGAAAGTAAAACAGAAAATATCATCTTTTGATTCTCTCTGCAATTGTTTCCATTACACAAATCTGGAAGAAAGAATAAATCAATGTCGTCCGTCGCGCCTCTTTCATTTGGAATTTTCTCCCAGACTCCAATTAGTGCTTGCCCTAATTACACATCTGATACCAATCAAATTACACATTCTTCCCACCGCCGAATACACATCATTCCACCACCTAACACCGCCTCCCACCACCAATCGGCACACCGCCGTTCATCCTCCATCGCCGAGTTCGAGCCTTCGTGTACAATGCATAAATGACCGAGTTGAAGTAATTGGATATTACATGTACAATGCATAAATGACCGAGTTGAAGTAATTAGATATTACATGTACAATGCATAAATGACCTTATGTATATGTTTAAGAAACATGAATAAAGTAAAAAATACAAATACAAATACAATGCAATGGTGCTTACATATACCTCCATAATGATATTACACAACCATATTTATAGTACTTACACATACTCTTTTGAGGTTATTACACATACCTACTTAATGTAGCTTACACATATAGCTTCACATTAATTACACATGTATTTTAATGACAATTACACATACCAATTGAAGACTATTACACATATATCAATTGATCAATTACACAAATATTAATTGAAGAGTTATATGTATAATTATACATGGAAAATACCTACTAAGAGAATGCTATTACATATACTTCTTTAAAGTTATTACACATATATGACGTAATCAATTACACATTAATAACGATTATACATATGGAAAAATTACACATACCACATAGAGGATATTACACATATAGCTATGCAACAATTACACATACTTTTTTAACTGATCAAATATTACATATACAATATAAAAAATATTTTAATAGATGTATTTGAGTTATAATAGAGGATAACTAAACCTCGATATATGGAGCATTGAGGTCAAAATCATTATATATATGCTGGTCATTGGAATCCTCTATTTGCTTGTGTCTTTGAAAAATGTCTTCTCTGAAAAGGAAAAAATATTAAACGATAAAACATGAATTGACGAGATAAAAAAGAGTCGAGTGCAAAATGAATAATTTTTCATAAAATAAAACCCAAAAAAAATTCGAGAGACAACAGTTCGATGACGGCAATGAACACATGTGTGCTTTGACCCCTGGCACGTTCATCGATATGAACACACAAAGTATGTGCTATGAAATGCTTTGAGTAATATTACCTTCTAGAGCTTTTACTGTCCCAGCACGATGACGATGAATAATATTGCGAGAAGAGCAACAGAGTGCCCAAACTTTCAACAAGACGGCAGCGACATAGGGATGAAAATTAGGGTAAAAAAAATTGCAATAATGAATTTTGATTGTATATGATTTTTAGTATATTTATTGCTTTTTAATTATTATATCCTTTTTTAATATTTCCATAAGTATCTAGATTTATTTTTGGAATATAAGTAGTTGCATTAAATCACTGGCTGATCGTTGGTTACTTTTCGTTGTACAACCAGACTTTTTGTATTCTTTTTATTTATTTAATTTATTTTTAAGTTTTTTATTTAATTTGAATGAAGAGACCAAAATGTATCTAACTTTTTGGCAATTCTTTTTATAAGTAGTATAGATATGGGTGATGTTAAATGCACAATAAAAAAATCAGTCAAACCAGCCAATAAATGAGATTTGGGGCTATAACTGCTTAGCCCATTACAATCTCAATGATTGTTTGGGCCAAAACCAAAGCCAAAATAGGCGCATTGGCCGTATTGGCTGATTTTTCATTGTACACTTAGCATTATTGTATAAATATTATATAATTTTTGTTATAAACATAGCATTCTATTTTAATGAATGTAAAAATTCATATATACAAATGGATCAAGTGCTTTTTAGATTTTATTATGAATTTAAATATGATGTACTAACAATATAAAAAATTTTACACGATTAATCAATCACATCCATTAATTATATAATTTTTTATTTGTGAATAGTTAAATTAAAATTTTTTGTCAATTTGTCACCCTATAATTAAATATTTATGTAAAATTATTTATACTTACGCTAAATTTAAATTAAAATCTTTTATTATTCCAGGTGAAATATAATCATAGGATGTCAAAAGTATACAGAAGAAAAGTATTTCAAAAACGGTAATGCTAGTTTTAGGGATTTGTGTGCTCAATAAAATGAAGTAGAGTAATAATGTTATATTTGTATTCATTATATGTAATAATTTAATTTTTTGAAATTATTAATTTAATTTTAAAATGTTAAATTAATGTATAATATTAAAAGTTTAATTAATAATTTTGAAAAGTTGAATTATTTTAAATGGTAATAGATTTTATATCATAAAAAAACATTTCACAATGAAGAAATACATTAATATTAATATTGTCCTCGGAAACCCTTTAAATTCACGACAAAACGTCCAAATTAGTCACTGCAAAACTTTTCTTTGGACAAAGTAGTCCCTCCAGGATAAAAATTTTCAAAATATATCCCTCCAAAATTAAAATGTCGGACAAATTAGTCATCCAAGAAAAACTAGACAAATTAGTCCCTCAAAATTTATGAAAATTGTCAAATTAGTCCCTATAATGAGAGGATCAATTTGTCCAAAATCTTTAATTAGTAGTGACTAATTTGACCATTTCCATAAATCTTGAGGGACTAATTTATCTAATTTTTTCTTAAAGAACTAATTTATCTGGCATTTTAATTTTGGAGGATGTATTTTAAAATTTTAATTGTAGAGGGACTACTTTGTTCATAAGTTATTTTTAAAAAATTAATTGTGCATAAGAATTTAAAATGAGTCATGCATATATCTAAACTAGGAGTGTAATATGGTCCGGTTGGTTCGAATTTGGAGAAAAAATGAATCTTATGAACACTATATTTTGACTAGTCAATACTTAACATTCACAATTTCACATAATTACTACACATTTTTAACATTTTTAAGCATTAGACATCTTTATGTTTTTTTCTTTCTTTTCCATCCCATTTCAAAAATAAAAAGAAAAGATTATAATGGTCGTTAAATACTTTTCGAGCCCATTACACAAAAAAAAAGTCTTCTAAAAGTTTTGTTATGTAATTTTTTTTAGAGTCTAATATTATTATTATTTCTATTTTTCAAATAAAAAATAAAAATATATAAAATGAAAAGAAAACAAAATAAAAAAGAAGAGAGCATAGAGATACCATTCTGGCCTTACAACACCCGTAGGTGTTGTCCTTAAATTTGTGCTCATGAGTAATGCTATTGGTATATATCAAATGATATGTAATCCAATGATGAAGAAAAGAAATGTAAGTGGTGAAGTGATGTCACATCAAAATCCAAAGATGATGAAGTGGGTGAAAAATGTATATAAGAGAAAATGTATGTACAAATATCATTATTGAAAAATAAATAAAAGAGAACATAGGTGGGACCAGCTAAAGGGCACACCATCATCTTCACCACTGCCATCACTAGAGACAGCCCCAGTGGCGGCGAGATAGCAGGCAATGGCGGTAGAGACATCAGGCAGTGACAACGGAGATAGCCCCGACAACATCCTGTAAGCTCCAGAACCCTTCTGAGAGAATTAAGCGTAATTCTCTTAGAATTATGAAAGTTTTAATGATAACAAGGTAAGCCATAAGTATAAAATTTTACTTAAGGTTTTGCTAATATGTGTGCTAAGTGTCTCAGAAAGCTATAAATTATTGCAATGCCATGAGCAAAGACCAAGACAAAACATCAAGTAACCTCGAGATCAATTGATAAAATCATAGCGCCAAAGATATCATAAAGGACATCTCAGAAGCGCAGAAGGTGAAAACATGTTTCTGAGGAAAGAACACTGTCGCCTCAGAAGACCTCGCGACTAGTAGTTCTCAGAAGGGTCTTCCCTCAGAAGGTTAGCCTCAGAAGTCCGTACAACTCTTAGAAGGTTGGACTCAGAAGCAACCAAGTGTCTGGACTCAAGGAAGTGCAAACAGACTCAGAAAGCTCGCTACAACTAGCCAAGGAAGTGGGAACACGCGCACTGTGCAGTTCTGAAAAGTTCCTCATTTTGCGCTGACTGTAGCAGGGAGCCGTTCTGAAAAGGACACAGCCACATAAGCAAAGTGAAAGTCTCTAATTTCGCGGCTCTTTGATGCCTATATATATGAGTTCAATTCCAGAGCAATGTGACGAAACTCTTGCACTAAAACTCTTGATTAAACGTGCCAAAACTCTGTTGAATTGAAAATCATTTTGCGAAAACTTAGAACTTTCTCAGAAAGACAATTTTTACGAAATTGTTCTTCTAACTTTGCAATATCTTCTAGTTCTGAATTGGTGTAAATTCTTACATTTGTAAGTTAATTCTAGAAGTCTACTAAGTGTAAAACTAGGTTTGTAACTTAGTCTTGGTAGTTGTTCTTGATCAAAACAAACTTTCTGAAAAACGCTAAGTCCTTCGTTGTTTGAAGGCAGTTTAAAGTCCTCTGTTGTGAGGCAAGGAAGTCCTCTGTTGTGAGGCAAGGAAGTCCTCTGTTGTGAGGCAAGGAAGTCCTCTAGTGTGAGGCAAGGAAATCCATTTCGGGTTGTGAAGTGGTGGAAGTCCTTTACGTGGTAAAGGCAGTGTTGTCTGGGAAGGCACTTTAAGAAGAATATCTAAGAACTCTCAACTGAAGGTTGAGGACTGGAGTAGGTTGGTTATAACCGAACCAGTATAAAATCCCTTGTGTTAAGCTTTTCTCCCTAACTAATTACGTGTCCAAATCTTTGAGAAAAACTCCATCACATCTTTAATCAAGAGGTCTCGTGAAAAACTTATTGATCAAAATTAGAAAGCTCTTAAAAGACTCTAACATTAAGTCGTTTTCTTAAAATCTCTCAGAAAGGAACTTTCTTAGAAAGACTAAGTTCTCAGAAATTTAATCTTCTCAGAAAGAATCTTCCGCTGCAAACTCTTAATCATACCTTCTGAGTAAAAACAACTTTCTAAGTAAAAGATTTAACAAGCAATTTTAAAACTTGCACGATTCAACCCCCCCTTCTCGTGCACACATACACTTTCAATTGGTATCAGAGCTCGGTCCTTAAGGGGTTGAGCACTTCGCAGTGTCAAGGAAAAAGATCCACGAAGGGAAATATGAACTCATCAGCTGCATTCATATCAGATGGGGCTTCAATAAACAGACCTCCGATGTTTCTCGGAGACAGCTTCGACTACTGGCGTGACAGGATGACGCTGTTCATCAAGCACACCAGTTTGGACTTATGGGATAGGATCGAGAATGGAGACTATCAGCCTCTGCAGACAATTACAGAGGATGCTGTAGTTGCAACAGACGCTGAGCCAGGAGCGGCACCTCCAGCACTCAGAACCTATACAAGACGAGTCCCTAAGGATGAATGGACTCAAGAGATGAAGGAGAAGATACAACTCAACTTCAAAGCTAAATACATTCTTCTCTGCGCCTTGCCCAAGGTAGAATACGACAAGATTGTGTCGTGTGATACCGCTCAAGAAATTTGGGAGAGATTACACATGCTGCACGAAGGAAATGATGAAGTCAAGGAAACTAAGGTATCAATGCTCGTACATAAGTACGAGTCCTTCTGCATGCAACCTGAGGAAACTATTGACAACATGTCAATAAGATTTCTCCACATCATAAATCAGCTAAAGGTCTTGGGAAAGACCTACTCCAACGCTGAGATGGTGAGAAAAATTCTCAGAAGCCTCTCTGCCAAGTGGCGCCCAAAGGAGACAACAATCCAAGAAGCAAAGGATCTAAATCAGCTGGGTTTAGATGTATTGTTTGGCTCACTCAGAACTCACGAGATTGAGCTTGAAGGACTACTTGGAGGACCATCTTCATCCTCAAGACCTCAGAAAGCTCTGGCTCTGAAAAGTCAGATCAGAAAGACTTCAAAAGCTCTAAAGGCTGAAGAAATATCTGAGTCTGAAAATGATCAAAACTCAGATTCCGATGAAGATGACATCTCTCTTCTAGTAAGGAAAATGAAGAAAGCTTGGAAGAGAAGACCAAGCAAAGACAAAGAGATCACACCTAGAAAAGGAAAGTCAAAGTCTTCTGATGCCACATGTTTTGGCTGTGGAGAAAAGGGCCACTTCAGAACGGAGTGCCCTCAGAACAAGGGAAAGAAGAAATTCATTCCCAAGAAGAAGAAGAAGGCAATGGCTGCTACATGGAGTGACTCAGAAGAGGAAGACTCTGAGTCAGAAAGTGAAGAGGAAGCTAATGTCTGCTTCATGGCCGGTACTGACTATATTCTGGAAACAGAATCTGAGTCAGAAGAGGTACCAAACTCTCCTCCTCTCTCATACTCATACAATGAGATCTCAGAACTCTATGAAGAGCTTCTGAGAGACTCAAATGAATTAGCTAACAGTTTCAGCAAACTAAGAAAGTCTTTTAAATCCTTAGAAGCTGAAAATGCTAGACTAATTCAAGAAGTAGAGAACCTAAGGCTTGAAAGAGATGACTTTAAAAATAGATATCTTGAAAGTCACAACCTCTATCAAGCTTTAGAAACAATGTCTTCCGTAACTGTTGAAAAAGCCGAACTGGCTTTGATAGAATTACAAAAGACAAATGAGCTTCTCACTTCTGACTTGGTTAAGATGGTCAAAGGTGAAAAAATGATGACACTCTTGCTTGGTGGTCAAAGACCTTACAAGGATAAGAGGGGACTCGGTTATGAAGAAATCTTCGAACCAAATGATATTGATCCATCCTTAACTAAATCACCTCGCACGTGCATAGCATGTTTTAAGAGTGGCCATGGTTCTGAAAAATGTCCTATGTTGGAAAAAGGAAAAATCTCTAAGCCTCAGAAGGCTCAAAAGAAAACTCAGAAAGCTAAGCCTTCTAAGAAGACTAATCCCTCTCAAAAGGGAAAAACTTCTCAGAAAGCAAGTGCTTCTGAAAAGGGCAAACAAAAGGTCTCTGACTCTCAAAACCATGACCTCTCTAAGAAAAGAAGGCAAAAGTCCAAGAAAGCTAACA
The DNA here is from genome assembly GCA_013621005.1 of Aeschynomene evenia. NCBI lineage: Eukaryota > Viridiplantae > Streptophyta > Magnoliopsida > Fabales > Fabaceae > Aeschynomene > Aeschynomene evenia. The sequence continues at coordinate 14,419,843 of CM024270.1, forward strand.
AGCAAGGACCCAACAAAGAATGGGTACCTAAATCTGTTAACTTTGTGACTGCAGGTGCATCATCAAGCGCTGCTCCACCACCACGATGAGCAGTGGTACCTTGACAGTGGCTGCTCAAGGCACATGACTGGAAGCAAGCACTGGTTCAGAAGTCTCAAGCCCAAGCAAGGCGGAACAGTGCGATTCGGTGATGGCGCTAAGGGGAGAGTCACTGCAATCGGAGATGTTGGTAAGGATTCCTCTCACCAAATCTCAGATGTACTTTTGGTCGATGGCTTAACTCACAATCTATTAAGCATTAGTCAATTTTGTGACAAAGGCTTAAAGGTTGAATTTTATGCCAAGTATTGTCATGTGATTAATCTCACAACTGACAAGATCGTTCTGGAAGGAAAACGTGTGGGTAACATCTATGTTATCCATCTGGATGATCTAAAGGATCAAAATGTGGAATGCCTTGTCTCTGTCCAAGAAGACAAATGGCTATGGCATAAGAAACTTGGTCATGCCCATATGAGACTTCTTTCTGAACTCTCTCAGAAAGGACTTGTAAAGGGCCTTCCCGGAATTAAGTATCAGAAGGATGCAACCTGCGACTTCTGTGAAAAAGGGAAACAGACCAAGGTTTCCTTTCCCAGTAAAAGTGGTATTTCTACTCAGAAACCACTGGAACTGCTCCACATGGATCTCTTCGGACCAACCAGAACAGCTTCCCTTTCTGGAAAACGCTATGGTCTTGTCATAGTGGATGATTACTCCAGATTCACTTGGGTTTTCTTTCTAGCTTCTAAGGAAGAAACTTTTGAGAAGTTCAAAGCATTTGCGAAAAGAGTTTCAACAGAAAAGGATTCGCACATTCATGCCATTAGATCAGATCATGGTGGTGAATTTGAGAATCATGCTTTTGAAAAGCTTTGTGAAAATCTGGGCATTGCTCACGAGTTCTCTTCTCCCAGAACTCCTCAACAAAATGGAGTAGCTGAGAGAAAGAACCGAAGCCTTCAAGAGATGGCAAGAACAATGCTCTTAGAAAGTGGACTTTCAAAAGGTTTCTGGGCTGAAGCAGTTAATACTTCATGCTACATTCAGAACCGAGTCTTTCTGAGACCAATTCTGAAAAAGACACCTTACGAGCTGTGGAAGAATAAAATACCAAACATCTCTTATTTCCATGTATTTGGTTCTTCTTGTTTTATTCTCAACACAAAGGACAAACTCTCTAAGTTTGATCCTAAGTCCGATGATGGATACTTCCTAGGATATTCCTCAGCCTCTAAAGCTTACAGAGTATATAACAAAAGGAGTAAATGTGTTGAAAAGACAATCCATATTAAGTTCAAAGAACTTAGTAAGGACCTGTCTCAGAAAGATGCTAACTTAGAAGATGATTTTGAGAAACTCAACATCTCTTCTGAGAAAGCCAAAAGGAAGATTCTTATAGATGATGAGACTGACTTCCAACCCATGGAAAAATCATCTTCATCCAAAGAAAAATCCAGTAACATCATCAAAGCTCCAGAACCTAGAGAATCTACTTCTCCAAATACAATGGAACCTAGATTCTCAGAAGAACAAGCTTCTGATGACTCAGAAAGAGAACCTTCTGTGTCTCGTTCTCAGAACCCTACTCCTAAAGGGATCAGAGGTTCAAGAGACTTGAAGAACATCTCTCAGAATGAAGTCTTGGGCAATCCAGAAAGTGGCGTAAGAACCAGAAGGAACTATACAAATCTTGCTATGGTTTCTGAACTTGAACCAGATTCCATAGAAGAGGCGTTAGATGATCCTAGCTGGGTAAATGCCATGCAGGATGAACTTGACCAATTCGAGAGAAATCAAGTTTGGAAACTGACTCAGAAACCCAAAGGCAAAAGTATCATTGGGACTAAATGGGTGTTTCGAAACAAACTTGATGAAAGCGGTCAAGTCGTGAGAAACAAGGCCAGATTGGTTGCACAAGGGTACAACCAACAAGAAGGGATAGACTATGATGAAACTTTCGCTCCAGTCGCAAGATTGGAAGCTATCAGGATGTTGCTGGCTTTTGCTGCACACAAAGGTTTCAAACTCTATCAGATGGACGTTAAGTCTGCCTTCTTGAATGGATACCTTTCTGAGGAAGTTTATGTAAAACAACCTCCTGGTTTTGTGAATGATGCATTCCCGGATCATGTATTCAAGCTTACAAAGGCTCTCTATGGTCTGAAACAAGCTCCAAGAGCTTGGTACGATAGATTGAGCTCTTTCCTGCTTAAAAACAGATTCTCAAGAGGGAAAGTGGACACAACTCTTTTTACACTCTCAGAAGACTCTGGCTTCTTGATTGTCCAGATTTATGTTGATGACATAATATTTGGCGCAACCAATGAATGCCTCTGCAAAGAATTCTCCAAGCTTATGCAAAGTGAATTCGAGATGAGCATGATGGGAGAGTTAAAATTCTTCCTAGGATTGCAAATCAAGCAAGAGTCAGAAGGGACAGTTATTCATCAAGAGAAGTATACCAAGGAACTTCTGAGGAAGTTTCTGATGGATAAGGCCAAACCTATGAGCACTCCCATGCATCCCTCTCAAGTAATTGACTTGGATGAAGATGGTGAGAAAGTCTCAGAAAGCAACTATCGAGGGATAATTGGCTCACTTCTCTACTTAACTGCCTCCAGACCAGATATCCAACTCAGTGTTGGTATCTGTGCTAGATTCCAGTCTAAGCCCAAGCAATCACACTTAACTGCAGTTAAACGAATTTTACGATATCTAAGTGGAACTACTAATCTTGGTCTTTGGTACGAGAAAGGTTGTTCTTCTGATGTTGTAGGTTACTGTGATGCCGACTACGCTGGAGATAGGATAGATCGCAAAAGCACAAGTGGCTGCTGCTGCTTCTTTGGAAAATGCTTGATCACTTGGTCTTGCAAGAAGCAAAATACGATCGCCCTATCAACTGTTGAAGCTGAATATGTATCTGCTGCGAACTGCTGTTCTCAGATGCTCTGGATTAAGAATCAGCTACTTGATTATCAAATAAGGTATACCAAAATCCCTATCCTCTGTGATAATACAAGTGCTATCAACTTAGCTAAGAATCCTATTCAGCATTCTCGATCCAAGCACATTGATATAAAACATCATTTTATTCGGGATCATGTGCAAAAAGGCGACATTGAACTCAAATTTGTAAATACTGAGGATCAAATCTCAGATATATTTACAAAGCCTTTACCCGAGGATCGTTTCAATGTTCTGAAAGGATTTCTTAATCTAAGATGTTTCTAAGTGCTGTGAAATTTAAAAACTCTCCCTTAGAAACCCCCCCTTAGTCCTAGTTTAGACTCTGAGGCGAACAATAGAACTAAGCTTCTGAGCTAGAAGTAGAAAAACACAAAAAAAAACTCTATCTGAGAAAATTTGTTCTCAGAAGACTCATCTCTCAGAAAGGAGATCTTCTGAAACATCTCTCAGAAGAAGGACCACCTCTCAGAAAGGATTTCTCAGAAGGACCACCTCTCTCAGAAAGGTACCTTCCGAGAAACTAGTTATCAACGGTAACTTTTGGATAAGTGGCAGGAAACGGCTAGTTATCAGCCATGTCTATATATACTTATAGCATTGTTTCATTCGAGCACTTTACGCTCAAAAAAAACTTACCAAAACTCTGCCAAAACCTCTCCTCGCTTTCTAATCTTCATCTGCTCTCTATCTCTCTCTGGTTCTTCTATATCTCTTCTCAAACCTCAAACCTTTCTTTCAAATGGCCGTCTCTGGAGAAATCAAGGGCTTAATGAGAAACAATCTCAATGAGATATCCGAAGATATTCTCTATGACAATGAGGAAATGCAGTCCCTATTCCACAAGACTTATCTCCCACGGAATCTTGCCATGGGAAGGGTGTTGCCTCTCAATGTCTACAATCAAGTGGACGAAATCCAATTCACCTTCCTCAAGCAACCTGGATGGCCAGCCATGATGAGCTCCAAGGACGTGTGCTACCCAAATGTGGTAAGAGCTTTCTATTCGCAAATAGAAAGGTTCACCAACAAAGGGGTCAAGAGCAAGATTGGTGACCAACAGATCCGCTTCTCCTCTTCTGACATCAACAAAGTCTTCAAGACCTTGAATGGTGGTGCTGTCATCGCCGACGACCCAGAATGGGTCAAGGAGGTAGATGACTCGGAAGAAGAAGTCGTGACACTTCTGACTGGTAGCCACAGCCTACCACTCAAGGGGGTAAAGGTACCTCATCTCACGCAAGAGGCTAGAATCATCTTCTCCGTTGTGCAACACACCCTTCTCCCTCGAATTGGAGACATGGGGAACGTTACCACCATGGATGCCTGCCTGCTGTACCACCTACTGAAAAAGGAAAGAGTAGATTTTGGGAGGATGGTGCTCAACTACATGATGCACCAGGCTCATCCAAAGAGGGCTCTCACAAGTCTACCTTACGGAAGCCTTCTGACCAGAATCCTCAACCATTTCTCCTTCCCACTTGAAGACTATGAGTACGTCTTCAACCACAGTAAGTTCTCCATGGTCACCTTCAACAACATCAAGAAGAAGAAGGTACCAGATAAGGGGGCACCTAAGAAGAAGGAGGAAGCAAAGCCTTCTAAGGGAGCTGCTGGTCCCATCCAGCCCTCTAAGGCTGAGAAAGGAAAGGAAAAGGTTTCCGATCCTTCAGAAAAGAAGAAGAAGAAGCAAAAGGTGACTCATCCTTCTCCAACAAGGGTGACACGGAGTATGGCTTCTGAGGAAGCTCAGAAGACTCCTCAGAAGGCACCTACGGTTGTTGAGGCTGCTGAAGACTCAGAAGAAACAACATCTGAGCAATCCATGACCAGAAAAAGGAAAGCACCTCCTACTCTCCAAGTCCCAGACGTGCCACCAGAAGGGAAAAAGAAACGTGGTCGTTTGGTAAAAGCTAACTCTAAAACTCCACCTTCATTTCTTCACTCTTCTTCTACTTCAATTCCTATTTCTGATTCTGTTGCTGGTTTTAAACCCACCAAATTTAAAACTAAACTCCTACATTCCTTGAAATATCAGGGAAAAACTCACAAAGGAGTGGGGATAAAAACCACCAAGAAACAGAGCCCGCCAAAGACGACGGGTAAAGAAATTGTAGCAGTTACTGCTACTGCTGCCACCACCGCCACTGCTACTGCTGCTGCTGTTGAAGAAGAAGCAGAAGCTTCTCATCACTCCTCTCCATCTGGAAATGTCTCCCCCACCAGAGAAGACATTCAGGGGCATGGAGGAAATGTCGCTGATTCCTCTTCCGAAGAAGAAGATGCGGCACGCTTTCGCATTGAGCATCGCACTCCAGATGCTGGAAGCTCCAAGAAAGAGCCCCAGAAGAAGCCATCTGAGGTTTCTATGGTGGAACTTTCTGAGGCAACCACAACTGAAGTTGCTACTGTAAACGCTGAGTCATTGGCTCAGACGATGCGTGACGTCCAGAAGGCTCTGGATCAACCTTCTGAGACTCCAGAAGCTGTTCAGATGCAACAACCACAACAACTACAGCATGAGGAAAGCTTAATTGAACCAACTTCTGAGGTTGGACTCCTCTCTTCTGAGATCCCTTTGGAACATGAGGAAACTCATGTCTCAACACATGACGTAGTGCCAGGGACCACCAGCACTGAGCTCAGCTCAGAGGTGGGCGCTGACGCTACCATGGCTGCAGGCGTTGCAGCAGTTGAGGCATTTGTTGCCCACAGTTCCTTAGACGGAACTCTATCTGAGAAGGACTCTCAGAAGGAACCAGAGGTTCCCCCTCAAGATATAACAGAGGTTCCTCCTACATCCTTTAATCAACAAGGTCCCACTTTCTCCATCACGGACTCAATGATTGGTTCCGGCTTTCAGCTGGGAAGGATGGTAGTCACCCCACCCTCTGTGCAATTTCGGCCGTTCTTTGGTCGAACTGAGAAGTTGAAATGCATTGAAGCCATGCATAGCCAAATATCAACCTTCAACCTCTCCGACGATGCCCAGACTTCTAGTGCTATGGAGCAACCATCAGCAAGGCAACCCTCTGATCTAGATCTTACTCTAGTTTCTGAGGACACTCAAAGGCAGCCTTCCATTGAACTTGCTGCTATCGAAGGTAAAGCTGTCCAAGAAGAAGAACCTCCTGAATATCAAACAAGGGATTTAATCGATGAAGTACTTGAGGCTGAAGTCTCTCGTCCTCCTTCATCTCAACCCTCATCTTCTCAACAGCCTTCCACTGCCTCTGACCTCCCTCCAGAATGCGCTCAGAATGCGACTCAGAGCGAGATTCTCATGGAGATATGCCAGCTGCTACGCTACATTGCCAGAAGGCAGTAGTTCTAAGTCAATGATGGCGTTTATGTCTTAGCCACCCTTTTTGATGTAACAAAGGGGGAGTAGATGAAATGAAATGATAAAATTTTTAACTTTTGTACATTGGCTATCGTAAACTCTAGGCTAGAACTCAGGGGGAGCAACAACTTAGGGGGAGCCAAACATTTTGTATCTTTACAAAACTATAAATGAAAAATCATTATTTTGGCATCTCATGTTTTACCTATCTTATGCTTATCTTTTATTATTTATTTTTTGGCATCTCTTGAATTACTTAGCTTGATATTTCTAAATCTCATACATACACTTATCATGAAATACATGCTATAAAACTGATAATCTCAAATAGTAATCATACATTGCATACTTGAACTATTGATTATCTCAGCCTTCTAAGAAAATAACGAAGCCTTCTCTCAGAAAGCTAAATTAGTTTCTAAGAAAGCAAAAGTGAATTCTGAATAAGTTATGAACTTACTCAGAAACACTTCTGAACTTAAGCAAAATTATTATCTTAAGACTTAAGTTGTTATCATCAAAAAGGGGGAGATTGTAAGCTCCAGAACCCTTCTGAGAGAATTAAGCGTAATTCTCTTAGAATTATGAAAGTTTTAATGATAACAAGGTAAGCCATAAGTATAAAATTTTACTTAAGGTTTTGCTAATATGTGTGCTAAGTGTCTCAGAAAGCTATAAATTATTGCAATGCCATGAGCAAAGACCAAGACAAAACATCAAGTAACCTCGAGATCAATTGATAAAATCATAGCGCCAAAGATATCAGAAAGGACATCTCAGAAGCGCAGAAGGTGAAAACATGTTTCTGAGGAAAGAACACTGTCGCCTCAGAAGGGTCTCAGAAGACCTCGCGACTAGTAGTTCTCAGAAGGGTCTTCCCTCAGAAGGTTAGCCTCAGAAGTCCGTACAACTCTTAGAAGGTTGGACTCAGAAGCAACCAAGTGTCTGGACTCAAGGAAGTGCAAACAGACTCAGAAAGCTCGCTACAACTAGCCAAGGAAGTGGGAACACGCGCACTGTTGCAGTTCTGAAAAGTTCCTCATTTTGCGCTGACTGTAGCAGGGAGCCGTTCTGAAAAGGACACAGCCACATAAGCAAAGTGAAGTCTCTAATTTCGCGGCTCTTTGATGCCTATATATATGAGTTTCAATTCCAGAGCAATGTGACGAAACTCTTGCACTAAAACTCTTGATTAAACGTGCCAAAACTCTGTTGAATTGAAAATCATTTTGCGAAAACTTAGAACTTTCTCAGAAAGACAATTTTTACGAAATTGTTCTTCTAACTTGCAATATCTTCTAGTTCTGAATTGGTGTAAATTCTTACATTTGTAAGTTAATTCTAGAAGTCTACTAAGTGTAAAACTAGGTTTGTAACTTAGTCTTGGTAGTTGTTCTTGATCAAAACAAACTTTCTGAAAAACGCTAAGTCCTTCGTTGTTTGAAGGCAGTTTAAAGTCCTCTGTTGTGAGGCAAGGAAGTCCTCTGTTGTGAGGCAAGGAAGTCCTCTGTTGTGAGGCAAGGAAGTCCTCTGTTGTGAGGCAAGGAAGTCCTCTAGTGTGAGGCAAGGAAATCCATTTCGGGTTGTGAAGTGGTGGAAGTCCTTTACGTGGTAAAGGCAGTGTTGTCTGGGAAGGCACTTTAAGAAGAATATCTAAGAATTCTCAACTGAAGGTTGAGGACTGGAGTAGGTTGGTTATAACCGAACCAGTATAAAATCCCTTGTGTTAAGCTTTTCTCCCTAACTAATTACGTGTCCAAATCTTTGAGAAAAACTCCATCACATCTTTAATCAAGAGGTCTCGTGAAAAACTTATTGATCAAAATTAGAAAGCTCTTAAAAGACTCTAACATTAAGTCGTTTTCTTAAAATCTCTCAGAAAGGAACTTTCTTAGAAAGACTAAGTTCTCAGAAATTTAATCTTCTCAGAAAGCATCTTCCGCTGCAAACTCTTAATCATACCTTCTGAGTAAAAACAGCTTTCTAAGTAAAAGATTTAACAAGCAATTTTAAAACTTGCACGATTCAACCCCCCCTTCTCGTGCACACATACACTTTCACATCCTCCTTTCCTCACGAGACCGATGCTACTCTCCTTCCCTTTACTCAGTTCTTCCTCTCTTTTCCTCTCCCTCGACCCAACTGTCTTTCCCTCACCTCGCTGCAGCGCGATGCCTCGGTGGTGCAACGGCCACAGCAGTCGAGGACTGCGACACCCTTTCCCGAGCTCTCCTTTTTGTCCCTTTTACCTTCGACCTCCCTCTGTTCTCTCTCTCTCTAGGACTTTCTCTCTCTTTTGTAAATATACATGATAATATGTACATGCATGTCTGTGGTATGTATTTCAGATTTTGAATAATCACTATCGGTATTAGTTTAGGACTTAGAAATTATTATTAAATGGTAAAAATTAAAATAATATCTCTCATTTATTTTAAAATTATTATTAACCAAAGATTATGTTGGAAAATTTTATAAAATATTTTAGAATGAAATACTATGTTTGAAAAATCATTTGAATGAAACAAAATTGAGATATGACACCTTAAAAATCGTTTTTTTACAAAATTGATGTAGGGGATGATCCCCACTTATGAGGATCGATCCCCATATGTGAAATTTCCTATTTCTAAGAGGGATCCATCCCCCACTTATGGGGATCTATCCCCAATTCACATTTCTCAAATTTTGTTAATAGGGGATCGATCCTAGCCTTTTTAACGGTGATATTTATAATCGTTATAAAAGGGGAATTGATCCCTCCGCCTGATGATTGATCTCTAAGTGTTTCTTTGTTTTTATTAAGAGGATCGATCCTCTATATCCCCCGTCTACAGAAAAGTTCAAACAAAGGCTCCAACTGATATTTTTTGTAATTCTTTAAAATTAATTATTTTCAATGGTTTTAAGGCTAAATTTCTTATAAATAGAGGCTCTAAATACTCAACTCAATAACACCAAGTATTCTAATTTTTTTATCATCAAAGTATCATATATTTCATAATTTTGAGTTGAATTTGAGCTATTTGAGAGAGATATTATTAGTTTTACAACATAAGTGCTTTCATTGTATTATTTGCTCTTTGAGAGAGTTTACACATTTACATACACTCTGATATTATTGTAATTGAAGGTGAGGTATCATTCAAGAGAGAGTTAGAGACTTTTGTTAGCTCCAGAAGACCCTTAGATTATTTATTTTGATGATTAAAAAAATATTTAGTAGATAAAAATTCATTTATTTCATGCTATGTTTGCTTTTTGGAAAATGAGTCCTATTTGTTTCTAAGGTTGCTCTTTATGTTCTGAAACTTATTTTCTTAGAAAAATTCATTTTCTGATATTATATTTATGAAGTTCTTACCATACCTTAAAATGTTTTTAAAGCATTTATGATACCTCAGAAAGCTAATACGAAGGTTTTCTTAACCTCAGAAAATGCATATTGAACCTCAGAATTTGTCATAGTACCTTAGAAATTCTTTGTTGAATTTGAGTTTGGCTAAAACTTCAGTATGATGAATATGAAGTACTTTCTGAAGTTTCTTATCTTAGTTATTACATATACTAAGTTCAAATTAAGTTATGTTATATCTCAGAACATCTAACGGTAACACCTCATAAAAGGCACATAGTTTATTTTAATTATATTTGTATTTTTGTGGTCTATTAATACCTCAGAAAATATTTTCTCACATTTTCTAGAAGGACAGTCTATCCACATTATCAAGATATTATTTCTTTATTTCTCTCACAAGAGTTATCACTGAACCTTCTCACACAAGATTCAAAAGATATTTGTTGGACAATTTCCCTACTTTGTGATTTGATACAGACCTTGTAACACCCCAACTTTTATTAAGTTCTAATTAAGTGAAAATTAAAGGTAATTGACCTCAGTTAGAATTTAATTGAGTTTGAGTGGATAAGTTTCTCCTTGATAACCTTTATGTGATTATATGTGTTTGATTTGTATGTATTTATATGTTATATTTAATGTTTTAATCATGCATGAGGGTAGAAATGACGTATGTATGATTATAGCACGAGTTGGGACGTTTAAGAAGTGTTTTTGGGCAATTTTACAGCCCAGTAATCAATTACCACGGGATGGTAATCGATTACACTGCACAAATTTTCGAATCTGTGCATTTTTACAAACTGTAATCGATTACAGATTCGTGTAGTCGATTACAGACTGCGCAGTTAGAGTTTTTAGTGCGTTTTTAGGTCAAGTGTGGGCCCCACAACACCTCTATATAATACCTACCCTAGCCTCCACTCAGAAAACCTAATTTTCATCTTCCAAAACACTCTTGGCAGCCTCCATCAATCCTTGTGCCTTCCATTCCACTCTCTCTCTCTCTCTCAAACTCAAAAACCATAGCCCTTCCACAACCCCAAATCAGAGCCGGCTCAAGGGTGAAGCTAGGGAAGCTAGGGCTTTAGGCCTCCAAAATTTTTAAAAATATTTTAATAAAAAAAATCTAAACGTCATAAGACAACATTCATCATTATTACTCATATCTAATATATGTGTTGTGCATTAATTCTTATATATATATTTTTTCATTTTACTTAATTATTTATTTATTTCTCTTTTCTTTCACATCAACCACAAATCATCATTCATATATATATGTTCCTTGTAATTTCGATCAGTTCTATGTATCATTTTTTTACTTCTTTAGTTTTTTTCTTCTATTATCATAAGTCGTCTCTAGCTCTCCTCCCTCTCCTCCTCATTTTTGTGCTAAACTCAAATTGTGCATATTGTTGTATAGTCTTTTATAGTGGTAATTAAGTGATATGAAACTTTCTCTTATATTGATATGATAAGTAATAAGTTTTATATTTTTTTCTTTCGTTCTAACTTATTCTGTTATTCTAGAATATCTCGGAAAGAAATTTTTCTAAACAAAAAATTAATAAAATCTTATCTAAAATCCACATTGTCTCAATAAAAATTAAATTAACTACTTATATTATCAATTAAAAAAGATTTGTTTAATGAAATCGATTACAATATAGTTTAATAAATAATTTTACATCTTAAAAATACAAAAGATAAACTTTAATATAAAAATATAATAAATTCAATATAATTTTATTTGATTTAAAAGGCCTCGGTTTAGAGTTGGCTTTAGACCTCTATAAGTGTTGAGCCGCCACTGCCCCAAATCCATATCAACTCTCATCCAATCACAAAACAAATCATATATTCTTAATCCTCTCACCAAATAGAACACTTCTACCGTTTGCATTTTTGAAAGAAGCCATTCTTGTACCGTTCGTGGGGCTAGAGAGAAAGTGAGAAGGAAAGGGGTGTCTCTACGCATAGCATAGGAGATCTACGAGAGGTAGGGGTTCTAGACATTCTATATTCACTGTATTTTCATGCATAATGGTGTGTGTTTGTTAATATTATTGTTGTGTTCGTTTTTCCCATTATGGTTCATAAAAAGGTTACTTTTACCGATTGAATTTAAAAAAGAAAGTGCTTTATGGATGTAAAAGTGTTTTAAAACTTATTCCACCGATTGATTCTCTTGTGTCTGTGTTTTCTACCGATTTGGGTGATTCTAGATCTGAGTTTTAGCCATTGGCTTATGAAAATCGTGTTTTTGAAACCCTAGAATCTGATTTCTCACGTCCGTAATCGATTACACGGGTTCGTAATCGATTACGAGTTGAGAATTTCCAATCGCGAGTAAACATGACATTCTGGTAATCGATTACAGGGTCTCTGTAATCGATTACATTCCCGATGTAATTGATTACAACGCTGCAGATTTAACGAAAATTAACTGTTTTGACCCTTTTGTGTACCCTAATGTGTTCTACGACCCATATGAGTGTTGTATACGATTTGTGCATGATTTATATATGTTGGCATGATTTGTTATGTATGTTTACATGTTGTTATGTGATGTATTGATATTATATATGTATGTATATCCTATAAGATATTAATAACGGCAAAGACGTCAAAAGGGACGCAAAGATAAAGTTACAATTTATAATAAAACATTCCCGTCTTCGGATACTGATGGGGATGGAAACCAAGGGATAACAACTTTGGTGATCAGCCTCATTGGTAAAAGAAGACGGTACCCCCTCTCCCCATAGTATAGGATGAGCTCATGCCTAGGGGCCGGTGATGTGGAAGAGTACAGGAGGGCGGGCAGGCCAAAGATTAATGCAAGATAAAGTTGTTTGATTAATTCTAATATGTTACTTATGTTTTATTTATGGAATATGTTTAGAGGCACTAGGACACCACACAAAGATTTGGTTTATTTATGTCATATTAACTGTTAATTAAAATGAACAAGACGCACTTAAGTAAGACGTTCCGGGATAAGAATCTTTTGAACTAATATCTAAACTGAACACATTCATATCTGGCTTATTTCATAATTAAACCCGAGGCGACTTCCTCTACTGAGTCACTTCCCAGTGCTCACCCTATGTTTTTCCCCATATTATAGAGGAGCAGACAGAGCAGGACCATGGAGCTAGCACGGAGCAAACTCAGCCTTAGTTTATTTTCAGTCTTCCTCTTTATAGACCTATATACATTGATTTACGTTTCAGTTATGGATTTATTTCAGTTGTTTGTTTTATTTAGTTTAAGTCCGGACCTATGTTAGCCGGCAGCTATTTATTTGACATGTATTTATGGTGGAGTTTCATAAGTCATCGTCTTTGGCTTATGGGATAAAGCCTAGTATTTATTCCATTTATGTTTCTTGATTGTTGTGAGTTATTTATGTGATGAGGTTATTCAGTATATGTGTTGGCCTGGTTAATTCTTTACCGATTATATATATTGCAAAGCCCTTACTTTTATATCGTAAACGAATTGCGAAAATTTTACTCCCGCCTATTTTCCGCGTATATATATTTTAAATACAAAGATAAAACATGATAACAAGGGGTAACCCTTATGAAATAGCCTACAATGACTTAAGCATTAAGGGCTATCTAGTAGGGGGTTACAGACCTCGTGTCGGGGATATCCCCCTCCAAAGACAAAAGAAGAGAACTTTATTTTAAAAATAAAGTCAAATAAAAAGAAAGCTTTGTACAAGAATGGAAGAAAAGAGAAAGCTCTAGATAAGAAAGAAGCATTGTACGCGCTATTAGAAAAGCAAGTTGGAGTTCCAACACACTGCTACCTATGAACGGTTCTTTGCACGTCTCTCTATATATAACAGTCTTGTCTTCCACTAAGCCTAACATGTGGTTCTTCATGTTCAACACAGTTTCGCTTAAATCCATATATGTTATTTCTAAATGCATGATCATTTTACAAGAATCTCCTATGACAATCAAACTATGAGTTCTTACCTCCATTTTTTAGAGTGAAGGATTTTGTATCCTCTATGCAAATTGGACATGCTAATTTCCCCTGTGTCATCCATCCCGACAACATACCATATGCAGGAAAGTCATTAATTGTCCACATCAATGCTGCTCTTAGCATGAAGTTTTCTTTGGTGGAAACATCATAAGTCAAGACTCCATTGTGTCACAATTGTTTCAATTCATCTATGAGTGGCTGAAGGAACACATCAATTTTAGCTTTTGGATTATCTAGCCAGGAATTACACATGTTAAAAACATGTAGGGATCTTTCATGCACATCTCAGGAGGGAGGTTGTAAGGGGTAACAACAACAGGCCAACAAGGATAAGGCTTGTTAAATAAATTATTTGGCGTGAACCCATCTGAACAAAGCCCTAATCTAACATTCTGCGGATCATTTGCACGAGATCCCAATTGAGGGTGACACCTATCAAAATGCTTCCAAGCTTCACCATGAGAAGGATGTGTCATTAACCCGTCACTTCTCCTATTCAAATAATGCCACCTCATGTGAGGTGCAAAGCTCATAGAGGCATACAAGGGTTTTAACCTAGGAATAAGGGGAAGATAGTGCATCATTTTGTTGGGAATATTCTTATACCTCCCATTTCCCACTCTTTTAGGTTTGAACCTAGGGGCCTGACAGAGTTTACATTCAACTAATTCAATATCGTCCTTATAGTACAACATGCAACCATTCATACTGAAAGCAAAGTTTTGCACGAGAAAGGGGGGTTGAATCGTGCTTCTTAACCTATTAAAAACTTCTCTGAAATATAGAAATGGTCTTTTCAAGCTTTAAGAGGCTTGTTGACACTTTAGATAGCAACAGAATTATTTCAGAGGCTAAGAATCTAAGTTTTAAAAATAATCGAGCTTCTGATGTATGTTCAGAAGCTGTAACTATTTTAAATCTTAGATTAGTGACTTCAGAAGCTTCTGAGGTAGCTTCTGAACCCCTTAAGATCCTTTGAATTAATTCAAGAGTTAAAATAACAGTTTATAACATGTAATTCAAAGAGAAAATGTGTAAATTTGGTTTAATAATTCTTGAGCATGTGTAAATTTGGTTTAGTAATTTGGTTTAGTAATTCTTGAGCATGTGTAAATTGCATTCCATGTGTTTGATGAAATGCCTAAGTGGGTTTAGGATAGGGAAAAAGTAATTTTGTGCACAACTCAACACCAAGATTCTTTTTGCATTGTTAATATCTCTTGTTTCCTTGCTTGATTTACCCCTTATACAATCCCAACACTTATATATATACTATACATACTTGATCAACAATCTAAAGCCTCTTTGGGAAACGACTTGGGTTGACTAGCTATACTACTATAGCTAATTAATTCAATATCTCTTTGGGAACTTGTTTTTGATTCTAAGTTGGTTGTAGCTAAAAGAATTAGCGACGCTTTTAGCTCACATCTGTTTTTGGCGCCGTTTCTGGGGAGGCTTAAAGAGTTGATCATTGTGCATAGCAATAGTATTTTCTTTTCGTTGCATATCTATTAGTAGTCTACACTTACACTTACTCAAAAACACAAAAATACAATAATTTTCTGCACTTTTTCTATTTAGTGCAGAATTTTTCTGCAATATTTAGTTTTATAGGTTGTTTTCACTTTATATGCTCTCTATGAATGACTCGATCGCACACCGATCCATCCTTCGAACATTTTGATCCCGAGATTGAAAGGACCTTGAGAAACTTAAGGCGTTCTAGGAGGATTGGCAGTGTTGAGGACATAGAGTTTAATTCCGCTTTACCTACTCAATCATTTAGTGAAGGTGCTAGTGTTAATAGTGATCTAGATAGTTTTTTCGGCCCGGAACCTTTTGATTTTTTCGCTAGTGTTTCAGGTGAAAGCTCTACCATGGGTGATCACGAGCTCACACTCCGGGAGATGGCGGCTCCCGATCTCTCTCAACAATACCTTAGCATCATTTACCCCCAAACGGAGGCCGATTTCGAACTCAAGGGGGCTTTAATCCATTTTCTCCCTAAGTTCCATGGACTAGCCGGAGAGGATCCCAACCAACACCTCAAGGAGTTCCACATTGTATGCTCCACCCTCCGACCTCAAGGAGTTGATGATGATTTGGTGAAACTCCGTGCTTTCCCATTCTCCTTGGAAGGAGCCTCCAAGCAATGGTTGCTTAACTTACCTGACGGGGCGGTGACATCATGGCTCACCATGAAGCGGGTGTTCTTGGAAAAATACTTTCCCACTTCAAGAACTAGCTCCATCCGGAAGGAAATCTGTGGAATCCGGCAAATGCATGGAGAGACACTCTATGAGTATTGGGAACGCTTCAACAAATTGGTGGCTAGTTGTCCATTCCACCAAATTCAAGAGAATCACTTGATCCAATACTTCTATGAGGGACTCAACCCGGCGGATAGCGGCACCATTGATTCCTCAAGTGGGGGTGCTCTAATGAACAAGACTCCAACTCAAGCTAGGGAGTTGATTGAGACCATAACGGCAAATTACCAACAATTTGGAGCAAGGGACTCTCGTGGTTCGAAAGGGGTTAATGAAGTGGTTGCTATGGAGTCTAATGGGGTTTACAAGAAGTTGGATGAGATTTCGGTCTTTATGAAGCAACTTGCACTCAACCATCACAAGCCACCTTCCACTCCACCCACTGACATCCAACAAGTGTGTGGCATATGTGCAAGTGACCATCCTACCGACACTTGCCCCCAACTCATGGATGATCCAACCATGGTGGCCGCTACGCACCAATTCAACAATAGACCCCCCTTCAACCCAAACAACCCTCCCTTGGGAAACACCTATCACCCCTCTTGGAGAAACCATCCTAACCTTAGGTGGGAGAACGACCAAAATAACCAATACTCCCAACCCACCTATGGTCAAGCTTCTAACTCCTAACCATACCACCAACAACCTCCAAAATACCATCACACTTCGTTCCGGAACCACTCTACCGGAAAGGGAAATTTTGGAAGAGGATGACAAGAGGAAGGATAAAGGAAAGGAGAAGGTAGTGGTTGAAGAAAACAAAGGGGAGGACAAGAAGGAAAAGGAAGAGGAGGGCAAAAAGGAAGAGGAAGCTCAACCAAGGTGCTTGCCTTTCCCTCAACTCATTAGGGGAAGCAAGAAAAAGCAAGTGGAAGTGGACCCAGACCTCTTGGAGACTTTCAAGAAGGTGGAAGTCAATATTCCCCTCTTGGATGCTATCCAACAAGTTCCAAAATATGCTAAGTTCCTCAAGGAAGTTTGCACTCACAAGCGGAGGATCAAGGAGGCAAAGTCTCAAGTTAAAGTTGCAATGTTATCTCCCTCTTTGCCCCGCAAGTTCCAAGATCCGGAGAAATTCTCTATACCTTGTGTTGTGGGTCAAATGGTCATCAAGGACGCACTTGCGGACTTGGGAGCGGGGATTAATGTCATGCCCAAGGCTATCTATCAAGCCCTCAACTTCGGCAAACTCAAGCCAACCAGTTTGCTCCTCCAATTTGCAAACTGAAGTGTCCAAAAGTCGGAGGGTATTCTTGAAGATGTGCTCGTGAAGGTAAATGAATTAATTTTCCCCGTTGATTTCTATGTGTTAGACACCAATGATGAGGTACGATTGGACCAACATACACTCATACTTGGCGGACCTTTTCTCAAAACCGCTAAGGCCAAGGTGGATGTGTCTGCGGGTACTTTGGACCTAGAATGTGGTGATCTCAAGGAAGCTATGAAGCACCCCTCTGAGTCTCATTCTATTTTTTCTGTTGATATTATTGATGAATTGGTTGAGGATGAGGTAGAAGGGTGGTTTCAAGGCTTAAACCCCTCTAGTGTCATTGACAATGACTTGAGCCTTGAGACTTGTGAAAACTGTTTAGAAAAAGGTGAATTATGCACAAAGTGTGCAAATGAGGATTTTGAGCTTTTTGGTAAAGATGATAAAACAATTAGTCTGAATGAAGAATTACTTTCTAGTGGGATTCCTCGATATGATGCTTGTTCTTGTGCCAAAGCCTTTGCTATTACAGGTGATCCTCATGAGGAAGCTCAAGCATTGCCCACAGAAGAATTGAAGCCTCTTGCTCCACATCTCAAATACATTTTCTTGGGGGAAGGAGAAGCTCAACCAGTAATAATAGCCAGTGATCTCTCCACCACTCAAGAAGACAAGCTTACGCACGTCTTGAGGGATCACAAGGCGGCTATTGGGTGGACCTTGGGAGATCTTACTGAGATTAGCCCCTCCACATGCACACACCGCATATTTTTGGAGGAGGGTGCAAAACCGGTGAGACAACCTCAAAGAAGGATGAACCCTTTTATCTTGGATGTGGTCAAGAAGGAAGTGACCAAACTCTTGGCGGTGGGCATCATCTACCCCATTTCTGATAGCCAATGGGTGAGCCCCGTCCAAGTTGTTCCCAAGAAATCCGGCATCACCGTCATCCGCAATGAAGAGAATGAGTTGATCCCAACGAGAGTCAAGAATAGTTGGCGGGTTTGCATAGACTACCGTCGACTCAACCAAGCAACTCGGAAGGATCATTTGCATTGCCCTTCATCGACCAAATGCTTGAAAGGTTGGCTGGACAATCCCACTACTGCTTCTTGGATGGATTTTCGGGGTATTTTCAGATTCACATAGCCCCGGACGATCAAGAGAAGACTACTTTCACTTGCCCCTTCGGCACTTTTGCCTATCGGCGCATGCCATTTGGGCTCTGCAACGCCCCAGGCACCTTTCAAAGGTGTATGGTAAGCATTTTTTCTGATTTTCTAGAAAGTTGCATAGAAGTTTTTATGGATGACTTTACTGTTTTTGGTTCCTCATTCGATGCATGCCTAGATAGTTTGACCAAGGTCCTAAAGAGATACATTTCCTCTCACTTGATGTTAAATTTTGAAAAATGCCATTTCATGGTTCAAAAGGGTGTGGTCATTGGTCATATTATCTCTAGAGAGGGCATTAGTGTTGACAAGGCTAAGATAGATGTGATTACTTCTTTGCCTTACCCCACATTAGGGATGGGAATAGGCCAGGCGACCTGTCAGGGGCCTTCGTCCTGGCCTGTGGTTGGCCTGGCCTGATTTTAAAAAATGTCTGGCTCAGGCCTATTTAAAAGCCTATTGTCTTTAACAGGCCAGGCCTAAGCTTTTTAAAAAGCCTATAAAGCCTGTCAGGCCGGCCTGGGCTTGTTAATTTATGAGTCTATTAGTGATTATCTTGATTTATTCTGTTTATAGGCATAGGCATGTTCGGTCTGTTAGCCTGTGAACTGTATTAGACTAATTAGTATGTGACATTTTCACATTTTTCACAATTAAAAGGCTTTCTAACAGGCTTCAGGCCAGGCCAGGCTTATGAAAAGGCCAGGCTCAGGCTTAGAAAGTAGCCTACAGCAGGTCACAGGTCAGGCTCAGGCCTAATTTTGATGATACAGGCTTGGCCTGCTAAGGATAAAGCCTGGCCTGTTCCCATGCCTACCCCACATGCGTGCGGGAAGTTCGTTCTTTTTTGGGCCATGCAGGTTTTTACCGGCGGTTCATTAAAGACTTCAGCAAGACGGCCCTCCCTCTCAAAAAATTGCTGCAAAAAGATGTAGATTTCTGCTTTGATGAGGCTTGCAAGAAGGTGTTTGATGCACTTAAGGGCCACTTGACCACCGCACCTGTGATCCAACCTCCGAATTGGACACTCCCCCTTGAGTTGATGTGTGATGCCTCCAACCATGCGTTGGGTGCCGTGTTGGCACAGTCGATGGGTAAGATTCCTCATGTTATTTACTATGCCTCTCGTACTTTGGATTCAGCGCAATCCAACTATACTACTACTGAGAAAGAGCTCTTAGCCATTGTTTTTGCACTTGAGAAGTTTCGCTCTTACTTGCTAGGCTCTAAGGTAGTCGTATATTCGGATCATGTTGCCCTTAAATATCTTTTGAAGAAACTGGAGGCCAAGCCTCGTCTCATCAGATGGATGTTACTCTTGCAAGAGTTTGACATTGAGATTAGGGATCGAAGTGGTGCTCAAAATTTGGTTGCAGACCATTTAAGTAGACTTGAGCACCTTCTTGATGATCCACATCCCATTGATGACTCTTTCCCTGATGAGCGATTGTTGAAAGTTGATTTGGTACCATGGTACGCACCTATCGCCAATTACTTGGCTGCCAAGGTTCTCCCACCAAACTTTTCAAAATCCCAAGTAGATAAATTCAAAAGTGATTGTAAATACTACTTGTGGGATGAACCATTCTTGTGGAGAATTGGCGCCGATCAAGTGATTAGGCGATGTGTGGAGGACCATGAGACACACTCTATACTTCGTTTCTGTCATTTCGGCGCGAGTGGAGGTCACTTTGGACCACACCGCACATCCCGGGAAGTTCTTGACTGCGGATTCTATTGGTCTTCTCTTAAGAAGGATGCTTTTGAGTTTTGTAAGGCATGTGAACAATGCCAAAGAGCCGGAAACAACTCTTCGAAAAATGAGATGCCTCAACAACCCTTACTCTTTTGTGAAATCTTCGATGTTTGGGGCATCAATTTTATGGGACCTTTTCCGGTTTCTCATGGCTATGTTTACATCCTTCTTGTTGTGGTTTATGTTTCAAAATGGGTGGAAGCTATAGCCACCAAGACTAATGATGCTGCTGTGGTAGTTTCTTTTGTGCGGTCTAATATCTTCTGTAGGTTTGGCACTCCGAGAGCGATCATTAGCGACCAAGGGACTCATTTCTGCAATAGGAGTATGGACGCTTTGTTCCGTAAATATGGGGTTGTTCATAGGGATTCAACAACCTACCACCCCCAAACCAACGGACAAGCGGAAGTCTCCAACCGGGAGATTAAGAGGATCTTGGAGAAGGTAGTGCATCCCAATCGGAAGGATTTGGAGTTTGAGATTGGAGGATGCATTATGGGCTTATCGCACAACATTCAAGACTCCCATCGGAATGAGCCCGTTCCGGTTGGTTTTCGGGAAAGCTTGCCACCTTCCAGTTGAGATGGAGCATATAGCCTACTGGACTATCAAGAAATGCAACATGGATCTTCAAAAAGCTGGAGAGGAAAGGAAACTTCAACTCCTTGAGTTAGAGGAATTGTGCATGGAAGCCTATGAGAGTTCAAGGCTTTACAAGGAAAAGACTAAGGCTTTCCATGACCGTAATATTTTGAGGAAGGAACTCAAGGAAGGCCAAGAGGTGCTGCTCTACAACTCTCGGTTGAAATTGATGGCCGGGAAGTTGAGATCTAAGTGGGACGGACCTTTCGTGGTGAAGAAAGTGTATCCGCATGGAGCGGTGTAAGTCTCATGCCCGCGAACAAACTCTCTCTTCAAAGTCAACGGGCACCGACTGAAGGTCTTCCACCGAGAGGATGTTGAGACCGCTGAGGAAATGGAAGTCCTCCTTTTGGAAGGAGTTGAGCCCCCCTGAGGGGCCAAAACGTCCAACTTAAGGACGTTAAACAAAAGTGCTTGGTGGGTCACAACCCACTGGTAAGTTTTCTTTTTCCAGCATTTGTATTTGCATTTCCATAGGTTAGGAACCATATTTTGGTAGTTTAGGGCCAATTACACCTAAAAATGGTGAATTTTGAACAAATTTGTTGCATTATACAGTACTGGTCGCTAGCCACCAAGTCCTGGTCGCTAGCGATCAGACGCTCCCTCGCCCAGCGACCATAGTGTCGTCGCACGCGCTTTAAAATCGCTGCCAAAATTTAATTCCCGAAGCTCGTCGCCAGCGACCACAAGGCCCTTTGCCAGTGACCACCTTGTCGCGCGCGATGAGCCTTGTTGCGCGGCGACCAAAAAAAAAATTTAAAATTCGAAATTTTAAAATTAACAAAACGATGTCGTTTTGGACATAAGAAAAATTAATCAACACTTACCATACACTCTCACACACATACATCACAAATACATCACAATTTTTACACCACACCGTCACCCTAACCCTAGCCGCCACCACCTCACTGCCACTGCGCCACCTGGCCGCATTCCCGCCGGCCACCACACCTCCGGCCGAGCCTCTCTCTCTCTCCTTCTCTTTCTCTCTGGCCGCTCCCCCTCCCCCTCTCTCACTCGCAGCCGCGTCGTGCGCCGCCGCTCCACCAACACCTGCCGCGGCCAGTCGCCTCGTGCACCGCCCTCGCTCGCACCACCTACGGCTGCTGCTTTCTTCTGCTACAGTTGCCGCCCCCTCCCCTTTTCTCCCTGTCGCGAATCGCACCCGCGACACCGCACCGTCACCCTAACCCTGTCGCCACACCTCCGGAGCACCTGGCCGCCGTCGCGCCTCTACACCTCGCACCCGCGACTCAAGCCTCCGGCCGCTGTTCCCTTCTGTTCAGCCACGAGCTGCCGTCTTCTGCTGCAGCTGCTACCTACTGCTGCGTTCTGTTCTTGATCCTGTTCACAGCCACGCGCCGCCACTGCTCCGGCCGCCGCAGGCTCATCTTCCACCATTCCTTAATTTTCTCATCACCCATAGTATGTATTCATATTGTTGCTAAATTTCTAATTAGTTTTGTTAATTTGTTTCAATTATTGCATTGTTAGAATTAATCATTGTTGATATTGGTGATTGTTTATGCTAATAATTTTCCCGAAGCATTTGTCCATTTAGTTATTAGGACGTGATTGTGTTGTTAATATTTATGTTATAAAAATATTGTGTTCTATTAGTTTAGGTTCATGCATATAGTGTTCATGATGTTCATTTTAATTAGGACCATGCATGTAGTTGTGTTAATATTAGTTGATTAAAGTCATTGTGAAGTTCATTGTGAAACATGTTGTTTTTGTTTCTTAAGTGGTTGTTCATATCCCTTAGGCATCGTTGTGTTCATTGCATTTAGGATTGTTGCATTTAGCGATGTTTTGTTTCATTTTGTGTGTCATTCGGTGTGTGGTGGACAACTCGTCTTTTCTTTCTAATGTTAATGTGTGTGCTTCCATTTTGGTGTACTGGCTTTTACTTTATTTTGCAGATGGCTCCGAAACAGTCTAAGGGGAAGAGACCAATATCACACGCCTTCTCGGAGGAAGATTTAGCTAGGCCCGCGGTGGACACATTCAGATTCTTCTGTCTTGAGGCTGAAGTGGTATACATGGAGCAGATGGACGAGAGAGCAGTGATTGCGGAGGCGGTCCTGAATTACCGCATTTCACCCAAACATGTTCTAGATTGGGTGTTGGCCGCCATTGAAAGCCGCCAATGGGGGTTTGTACTAGAGAAACAAATCGCCCCCAATGCCTCACTTGTCCGGGAATTCTATGCCAACATGTTCCTGGACGATCAACCGCACGTCCAGATAAGGGAGAAGCAAGTCCCGGTATCCCCCCGAGCCATTGTTACGTTCCTCAGAGTTCCCTTCGCCGGCAAAGACGATTTCCAGAGACTCTCTGAGCGCCCCACTCCTGCGTTCTTGGATGAGGTTAAGGATGCTATCACATATTCAGGAGTGGAATGGGTCTTATCCAAGGAGAATCCTCCAGCAAGGTTGCGCATAGCTTCCTCTATGTTGACTATAGAGGCCCGCGCTTGGTTCCGGTTGGTCTGTTCATTCCTTCTGCCGACTGGCCACTTCTCAGATGTTCCGGTCAACCGGATGATCCTGGTATACTGCTTGCTCAAGGGGAAATCGGTTTGTGTGGGAACTCTGGTACGCAACACGATGAATGACATCCGCCGCAAGGCTAGGAAGGACGCTCTCCCTTTTGCGTGCCTCATCACTCGAATATGCCGAGCTACATATGTGGAGGAGCTTCTTGACGATGACCTAGCGGTGAGGATGGACAAGGTGGAAGCCGCCGCATTGATCAAGGCGGATGTTCGCCTCAACCCAAATCTTGACCCCCACTCCCGCCCCACTTAGAAACGGGCAAAGAGGAGTTCAGAGCCTATTGATGCACCAGATATTGGGGGTAGCTCCAACATTCCACCACCGTCGCCATCATCACCTCCGGCGGTCTCCGGGGACATCCTTCAGGCAATTGAGGATATGGGTACCCGTTTGAGGGAGGAGGGAGCAGCTTCAAATGTCGCACTTAAGAAGGAACTCAAGGCTCATGTCACTCAAACAGTGGCAAACTCAGAGAAGAGGATCATGAGTAAGCTGACTCAGATCTTCTCATGCTTGGGTGGCGGGAAGAATGTGGCAACAAAGTGCAAGGGGAAGAAGCCAGTAGAGGACTCGGATGAGGAGGAGTCAGATTGAACCACCACTCCACCACTGTTTGTATCTCTTTTCATTTTCTTTTATTATTGTCATTTGCTATTTTAGATTGTTCTCCTTGCATTGTGTTTCGTTTTGCTTAGTTTGTTGTGCAGCATGCTTGATGTTTTGTTGGTTCCCTTGAGATTATTTTGATGGTTTGGTTAATAGTTCATGAATTGCTTGATTAAAACACAAAGAGAATGCATACCATGAGCTTTTCAATTGATTTTGGTGGATGATTGTTTGACTTGAATTGAGTTTGTGGCATACCCTTGTAAGCTTTTAAGCTTTAATTGGTGGCATCATTACATGTCACCTATCTTTCTTGTGTGTACTTCTCATTTGTGCATGCTAGAACTTGCTTGAATTCTTGTCTGAAACTTTGGATTGGTGCATGCATCTCTGGATATGATTGAGGCATTGTTTTTGTTTTAGCTACTAACCCATATAGCCACCCTTGTACATCACTCCATTGCTAGCCCCTTTGAGCCTTTTATCCCTTTTCTTTGATATCACCTTAACATCATAGCCTAATAAAGTGCAAAACAATTTCACATCCTTAACTTAGGCTTAGGAGAGCAAATTCACTTGTTCTTTGTGGTGCTTTATTTTGGGATTGGGATTTTGGTTTAAGTGTGGGGGAAACATGTGGGCACGCTTTGATTTAAGTGTGTGTGTGGGGGGGGGATGTAAGCTATAGTTATTTTTGGTTTTACTCATCTTTGTCTTTATTTTGAAAATAATCAAGTACACTCCCCTGGCTATCAGAAATACTCTTGCCCCCTCTCATTTGGTTGACTTCATTCTGCAAATTCATCATCATCTTTTGCTGCTCCAGGAGCAGTTTCATCACATCACTAAGGGATGGTTCAGCAGATACAGAAGGTGCGGGTAAGGCCAATAGTTGGGTCGGTGGAGGTAAAGGCATTGGGGCTTGAGGCTGCCTTTGATGGGGGGGGGGGGGTTGGTATCGAACTTGCTGGTGCTGGGGTTGAAATTGGACCTTTCCCGGAAAAGTGTTCGCAGCTTCTACCATTGTTTCTTCTCCTTGAGGGTGTAGGCACTGGTCGGTTGCATGGGAGTCCAAGGAATATACCCCATATACCATAGGCTGGCTTGAGGTTCCCGTTTGGGCTTGGTTGATGGCCAATTGCTTCATGAAGGTTGCAATTTCATCCAGCTTCTGGTATAGGCCATCATTCTCCTGTTGAGCTACCTCATTCACCCCTTTGGTCACGACAGTTGCTCTTGTGCCAAACTGCTGTGAATTTACAGCCATGTTTTCGAGTAGGATCCTTGCATCTGCCGGAGTCTTATCCATCAAGGCACCACCACTAGCAGCATCGATCATACACCGATCCATTCCCGTCAGACCCTCATAGTAGTATTGGATCAAGAGTTGTTCGGAGATTTGATGGGTTGGACAACTTGCTACTAGCCTTTTGAATCTCTCCCAATACTCGTGGAGAGACTCACCTTGGAGTTGGCGGATGCCACTGATGTCTTTCCTTATGGCAGCTGCCCTCGAGGCTGGGAAGAATTTCTCCAAGAAGATCATCTTCATGCCAATCCATGTGGTGAAAGCTCCATTTGGCAGGTTCAAGAACCATTGCTTCGCTTGACCGTCCAGAGAGAACGGAAAAGCCCGAAGCTTCACATGCTCCTCATTAACTCCTCTTGGCTTGAGAGTCTCACACACCACATGGAATTCTTTCAGGTGCTGGTGTGGATCCTCCCCGGCCAGTCCGTGGAACTTGGGAAGCAAATGGAGAATTGCTCCCGTAAGTTCGAACTCGGTGTCCAACCTTGGGTAGGTGATTCCCAAAGGTTGTTGAGTGAGGTCCGGAGCTGCGAGTTCCTTCAAGGTAGGCTGATGATCCTTCATGGCTTGAACTTAAACCTGAAGCACTAACAAATAGATCAGAAAGTTCAGGACCGGGGGAAGCAACGTTGGAAACAATTGATTTTCCGGTTAAACTCAAGTCATACAAAACTGCAACTTTTCAGTCGCAATCGCGCGCTGGGGCGCTGTATGGGCGCTAAAGCGCGTATGACAACAACAGACTCAGTTGTTCTTGGAACAGCGAGTCTGGGAAGAGCAAATAAGAATACAAAAATGAAAATAAAATGCAAAATAAAAGGAAAATCTTTTTGTTGTTTTTATTTTTGAAAGAAACAAAGAAAAGAAAAGAAAACGGTTATGTACACTATGCACAAATCACACAACTAGTGATTACTTTCATTGCCATTCCCCGGCAACGGCGCCAAAAATTTGATGGTTGAGCGTCGCAACTCCCATAAATTTAATTATTTATAAAACCAAGTTCCCCTAATATAGTTTAGTCGAAACCAGGGTCGTCTCTCACAAGGAATGACTAAGAGAGCAATACGCAAGACTAGTTGTATGAGGGTTGTCACAAGTTGGGGGTTTTTGTTTGGATGCAAAAGAAATAAATTGGCGTAATAAAAAACAATGATTTATGACGTAGAACATTCATCAGGGCATTTATCATTGGCTACAAAAGAATGCATGAGTTGATTAATTACGCCAGAGTTAGATTGTTGTGATTCTAAGAGTTGATTGCCTAGAACAAGATTAATCAGTGAGATCTCACCTTTAGTTTCGTTTTCAACAATCTTAAAAACCAATCACATTAATCTAATTAAAGAGACTAATCAGTCAATTAATTAATCATTACCAATTCCTGATATGTCATGCATCAATATATCAATTAACACATAAACACATGCCAATGAATTAGCCTAACTCAATCGAGTAAAGCAAGACAAAGGGTTAAACACACAATTTAAGATCTCAAATTATATGCCATGGTTTTGATAATGAAAACTCATGCAAGATTAAGAACAAAACCTCAATTTACCCCAATGATGTTCACACCCTCATAAACCACCAAGAGATTTAGTTACTCATGGAGGAAATAAAAGGGCAGAAAATAGATTGGAATTAAAACAAAGATGGAATGAAGAAATTAAACAACTTGAACAATAAAGAGAAAAGTAAAGAGAAATAAATGCAAATGGAAAGATGGAAAAACGAATAACTGAATTAATTAAAAGAGTAACTTACAAAACACAAAGGGCTTGATGAATAACGTTGGAAATACAAATGAGGAAGCTAGAGCTAGACTAGGAAAGAAGATGGAATCCTAATGGAGAAAATAACTCTAACTAAAAGCCTAAGGTTGAAAGTAAGTAAACTAGGAAAAGAAAAGATATAAAAGTAATAGTAGGTATGTAGAGGTGTTTTGTTTCTGATGCATTAGCCTTCTTTAAATAGAGTGAGAAGCCTCCAAACCCTAGCTAATTGGGCCCCAGCTCGGCCTTGCAGATAGGGCTCTGCTGTAACAGAATTGCGGCGCGGCGTTGGGGCGCGTATATCTCGCTAGGGCGCCAGTGTTGTGCACGTGATGGATTCTGGTGGGTTTCGCGCGCTGGAGCGCGCTGAGGGCGCTGGGGCGCTCGATGCCAGTTCTGAATTCCACTGCTCCGCTTCTTGCTCAGTTCCTGATGTCTACTGCTCCAATAATTCCTATGACCTGCACCAAAAATACAAAATACCCAAGATCAAGTGCAAAGGTCATCCTTAAATTGCAAAAACATCATAAAACTTATTACTTTAGCCTTTATTTCCATTAAGTCCAAATTAATTCCAAACTGTATTAAATACACTAAAAGGCTAAAATAGAGCAAAGAAATGCATAGAATCATCCAAATTAAGGGCATAAAATATTGGCAAAAACCACGCTATCATGGTGGTTGATGTGGAATTTCATTACCTTTTGAGGCTTTGAATAGACTTTAGTCTTGTTATCTTTTGATGCACGTTTGGGTAGTGCTTTGGTATTTCAGGAACCTAGGTTGGAGCTACTTCAAGTCTCGGAAGCATCGAGAGCATCAGAGCGAGCAAAACGGGGAACGGGAGAATTTTGCAGCAATTCAGCATTTACTGATACTGGTCGCTAGCGACCAGCATTATGCTTGCTTGGTCGCTAGCGACCAACTCGTGACAGCACCCCAATGTTTATATTTTTGCAACTTAGTCCGTAGTCCCTTTTTGTAATTAAGTCTCTTTTTGTAATTAAGTCCCTTTATGTAATTGGTCTGAGACACTTTACAGATCATTCTAAGTTTATTTCCAAATTAGGTTAGGGTTTTTAGAGAGAGATGCTCAACCTTCTCTCTAGTTTTCCATTTTTGTTCTTGCACTTTGCTACTACATTGCTCAACTATTTTCCAAGTTTTAATATAATTTCACTTTCATTTCCAGCATTATTATTGTTCTTACTTCTCTATTTCATTTGTTCTCTTTGAATATGTGTGAGTAGTTTTCTCATTCTTGGTGTTGGGGGAATGCCAAAATTATATTTTCTCTTGAAGCCCACTATCAAATTGTTTTCTTGCTTCTCATTCTCTTGGGTTTTTGAATGTTATTAAAGTTGGCTTGTGTGGATTCATATTTGCTGATTTTTATCATGTCATGAATGCATTTTGGTTTCTTGATTAAGGGATTAAAGTGCATTTAGGGGTTTATGGGTCTATGTGTTGATTAAGAATTAGGTTTGCATGTGCTTGGGGTAATTAGATTATTTTGGTTTTGATCAAAGTCAATTTGGTTTAGTAATTCTTGAGCATGTGTAAATTGCATTCCATGTGTTTGATGAAATGCCTAAGCGGGTTTAGGATAGGGAAAATGTAATTTTGTGCACAACTCAACACCAAGATTCTTTTTGCATTGTTAATATCTCTTGTTTCCTAGCTTGATTTACCCCTTATACAATCCCAACACTTATATATATACTATACATACTTGATCAACAATCTATAGCCTCTTTGGGAAACGACTTGGGTTGACTAGCTATACTACTATAGCTAATTAATTCAATATCTCTTTGGTTCTAAGTTGATTTTAGCTAAAAGAATTAACGACGCTTTTAGCTCACATCAAAGACTTCTGCCAATCTCCTCCAGAGGCTGGACTTCTCTTGCTCACCTCCCTCAGAAGCAAGACTTCTGCTTTCTCTTCACTCGAAAAGGACTTTTGCCAATCTCACTTCAGAAGCTGGATTTCTCACTTGCTTCCTCAACTGAGAAAGACTTTTGACCTTAAACAAATTGATGGTTGGAGTCTAAGAGACTCTCAGATTGATTATTTGAGAGTTTAGATAAAATTAAACTTTGATCCCAAATAAAGACACTCCTAAGATGACTTGCTAGAGCAAAGATATTTTCTTTGGTTACAAGGAAGTGTTTATCTTTCCAGAGAAAGATTTACAATTGAAATAAAGAGACTAAGTCACTTATGAAAGATTTACAGAAAAACAATAAGTGTAAGAAGTTGTATACAAATATGCACTAAAGAATAAACACTTGAAGTATTGTTGTTGTATTGTTCGCTTGTGTTCTGTATCTTCAAGGTGCATAAGCTTCATTTATATAGCCTTGAATATATCTCCTGTAACACCCCGACTTTTATTAAGTTCTAATTAAGTGAAATTAAGAGTAATTGACCTTAGTTAAAATTTATTTAAGTTTGAGTGGATAAGTTTCTCCTTGATAACCTTTATGTGTTGTATGTGTTTGACTTGTGTGTATTTATATGTTATATTTAATGTTTTAATGATGCATGAGGGTAGGAATGACGTATGTATAATTATAACACGAGTCCGAACGTTTTAGAAGTGTTTTAAGGCTATTTTACAGCCCAGTAATCGATTACCACGTACACTGCACAAATTTTCGAATTTGTGCATTTTAACAAGCTGTAATCGATTACAGATTCATGTAATCGATTACAAACTGCGCAAGAGTTTTTAATGCATTTTTAAGTCACGTGTGGGCCCCACAACGTCTCTATGTAATACATATTCGTGCCTCCACTAAGAAAACCTAATTTCCATCTTCTGAAACACTCTTGGCAGCCTCCATAAACACTTGTGCCTCCATCATACTCCCTCTCTCTCAAGATCATAAACCATATTCCTTCCACAACCCCAAATTGCAACACCCTACTAGATAACTCTTAACGCTATAGTCATTTCGGGCAATTTCATAACGGTTACCTCCTGTTATCATACTTATACTTGTTTTTGAAATACGTATACGCGGAAAATACATGGGAGAATTTTTCGAAAATCATTTGCGGAATATAAACGTAAGGGCATTGCGTGTAATATAACGATAATATATAACATATGATATGGTCTGAATAATACCTCATAAAATAAATGAAAGTAAACAAACATAGTCTCCCCAAACATACAACCAAGAACGTAAATAGTAGTAGGTGTTATCTCATGAGCCTAAAACTGAGACTCATAAGACTCCACGAATACAAATCCATAGACTGAAAAGTAAATGTCGGCTAACATATGTCCAGACTCAGAGTAAATACAAATAAATGCTAACATCCAAAAGAAACGCAATCCATAACGTCATAACGGAAACCGATAAGTCTAGAAACAAAATAAACTCCATGAAACTAAAGTTGTGCGGGCTCCTCATCCGCTCATGTATCCTGCTGAATCTCATCATCTAGAATGGAGGGGTAAACGTGGGGTGAGTACTGGGAAGTAACTCAGTAGGGGATGTAACACCCCGATCTTTATTAAGTCCTAATTAAAGGAAATTAAGGGGAATGGACTTTAATTGGAACTTAATTGGATTCGAGTGAACATGTTTCCCCTGGTCTAAAGTATGTATGTTATGTGTTTTTATGAGTATTTATGTGTGCTTTGATGTTACATTGAGTTATAATGGGTGTATGGATGCTATTATATGAGTTGAGACACTTTGGAAGTGTTTTGGGGCATTTTTCGTGCCCAGTAATCGATTACAGCTCCTTGGTAATCGATTACAGCAAGTCAAGTTTCAGATTTGGGCTTTTTCGGAGGCTTGTAATCGATTACAATTTCGATGTAATCGATTACACAGCGCGCAGAATGAGTGTTCGGATGTTTTAAGTGACGGGTGGGCCCCACGATGACTCTTAAAACCCTATTAGCTCAGTATATATGAAAGTAAACCCTAATTTCCACCTCATTTGGTCAGAAACACTCTCTCTCTTCATCCCAGAGCCTCCATTGATTCTCTCTCAAAACCTCTCAAAGCCATAGCCACTCCACGTCAAGAAACACCCACAAATACTCACCCAATCCCAAAAACAATTATATATTCTTGACCCTCTCACCAAGCCGGACGTTTCTACCGGTTGTTTTTCTCCGGAAAGGGTCATCGTTGGAGTCGGGTCGTTCGTGAAACTAGGATTCCGTCTAAAAACAAGGATTGTCTTCAAGAGGTAGGGGTTAGGCATTCTAAACGTTATGTAAATGCATGATTGTTGATAAATTAATGGAGTTTGAATGTTGTATGTTGTTTTTCCCATTAGGGTTCATGAAAGGGTTGATTTATGAAATTGATTTTGAAAAAGAAAGGGGTTTTATGAATTGAGAAGCGTTCTAAAAAGTATTTTTATGTTGGCTAATGGTATGGCTATGTTTTCTATCGATTGGGACGATGTTGGGTTCATACTTTGGCCAATGGCTATTGAAAATCTCGTTTTTGGAACTCCAAAATCGTGTTTCACGACGTCGTAATCGATTACACGGGTGCGTAATCGATTACGATGTCTGAATTTCCAATCGCGAGAAAACGACGCTCTCTGTTAAACGATTACAGAGCTGCGTAATCGATTACAGTAATCGATTACCAGCCCGTGTAATCGATTACAACAGTGCTGTTTGTGCGAAAATGAATCGTTTTGACCCTTTATGTACCCTAATGCGTTCTACAACTAGTATGGATGATATATATGAGTTAATTATGAATTGTATGCAAGTTTAAATGTTGTTTGGATGATGATGTGTTGACATGTTATGTTTATATGAGATAAATGATGATAATACATGTTTGTGTGAATTATGTGATGAATGTATACGTTATGTGTTGTGAACTGAGACGTCACTGGGTGGCGCATGTATGTTGTTAAGACGTCACTGGGTGGCGCGTGGTTAATAAAGACGTCACTGGGTGGCGCAAAGATAATCAGTAGCCTTCGGCTTGTGATTGAGAGGCTGTAGGAGGGGGTTGGCATCCTCGACGCTACAGGTCCTTCACTTGCAGTTGGTGAATATCCCCCTTTTCCCCATTTCGTTAGGATGAGCTCATGCCTAGGGGTCGGTGCAGCGGAGGTTACAGGAGGGTGGATAGGCCATAAGACATAATAAGAGATAAAGTGATATGAGTTACAATTCAGTAAAGTATCAGAGAACGTAGCATGATATTTGATTAAGCT
Organism: Aeschynomene evenia; assembly: GCA_013621005.1. NCBI lineage: Eukaryota > Viridiplantae > Streptophyta > Magnoliopsida > Fabales > Fabaceae > Aeschynomene > Aeschynomene evenia. Next base: position 14,452,092 of record CM024270.1, read on the forward strand.
TCCCTATATGATTATATGGCACGTAGAGCACACACACGAAAGACATATTTATGAATGATGTATGCATGATATAAAATGAACAAGAGGCACTTAGGTAGGTCGTTCCGGGAAAGATAATTTTAGAACTTATAACTGAAATTGAATTCATTCATGTTACACCGATTTTATTAATAAACCCGGAGCGGCTCCCCTACTGAGTTACTTCCCAGTACTCACCCCTCGTTTTTCCCCCATGTTAGATGATGAGGTTCTACAGGATACAGTAGCGGATGAGGAGCCCGCACAACTTTAGTTCTTTGCAGTTTATTTATTCATTCTAGACTTATCAGTTTCCGCTTTTACGTTATGGATTATATTTATTACGGATATTAGCTTTTATTTGCATTTACTTTGAGTCCGGACATATGTTAGCCGGTATTTACTTTTCAGTTATGGTTTTGTATTCGTGGAGTCTTATGGGTCTCAGTTTTAGGCTCATGAGATGACACCTTCTACTACTATTTACTTTCTTGATTGTATGTTTGGGGAGACTATGTTTGTTTATTTCCATTTATTTTATGAGGTATTATTCAGACTACATCATGTGTCATATATTATCGTTATATTATGCGCAAGGCTCTTATGTTTATATTCCGTGAACGTTTTTCGAAAATTCTCCCATGTATTTTCCGCGTGCAAGTATTTTGAAAACAAGTATAAGTATGATAACAGGAGGTAACCCTTATGAAATGGCCCTAAATGACTATAGCACTAAGGGCTATCTAGTAGGGTGTTACATTTTGGTATCAGAGCGGGTCCTTCCTTACAGGGCTTGGGGTAATGGACCTGTTATGCTATTGTTGCATGTCACGTTAGTTATCACGCGCATACCTCTTATGTGTCTTAGTTAGTGTTGAGGTGCGTGAACGTACTGTTTGGCTGTCATTGTAACTGTGCATACATAACTGTAATGTGGAGCCTGATCAACTCGATATTTCTTGTTTGTGTGCACAGGGACATGGCACCTCATAGGCGTGCTAGAGACGATTCAGAGACGGAGCACCCTGAGACGAACGGGCAGGATAACGGGGTTTCAGCTGAGGCGTTCATGGAGATGGCTAGGGCCATGAACCGCATGGTGGACCACATGACTTAGCAGCAGCGCGCAGCGCCACCACCAGCGGGTAACGGTGCAGGCCACACCTATTTTGCTGACTTCAGGAGGGCTAAACCTTCTCCCTTTCACGACACTACCAATCCTTCTGAGGCCGAGAATTGGTTGAGGGGCATTGAGGACATCTTCACAGTGGTTTCATGCACAGAGATCCAGAAGACACAGCTGGCTACATTCATGCTTCAGATGGAGGCACGCTCCTGGTGGGCTGATGCTCGTCGCGCTTCTGATGCGGCGGGTATTCCTATCACATGGGACATGTTCAAGGACATGTTCTATGAGAAGTATTTTCCTGAGTCAATCCGTCAGGACAAGGAGCTGGAGTTTCTGATTCTTCGCCAGGGTACCATGACCATACCGGAGTATACTGCCAAGTTCGAGGAGCTCATCAGGTTCTCAGAGATCTACCAGGAGAACCCTAAGGAGACTTGGAAGTGCATGAAGTACTGCTCCGGGCTGAACCAGAACATTCTGAGGATAGTGAAGCACATGAAGATCAAGGAGTACAGCGAGATGGTGGACACGTGCAGGATAGTGGAGGAGACGAGCCGCCCAGTGGCTCCTCTCAGGGTTGAGGTTCCCGGGAAGGGCACGGCTTCACAGCAATCTAACCGCCCTACCCGCTTCCAGCCTTACGGACAGCCCCGTAAGCCTCAGCCTCAGCCTCGCCCACTACAGCAGAAGAGGCCGCAGCAGCAGCAGCAGCAGCCAGCAGCGGCACCCAGAGCACTGCCCGCTCCACCTCCATGTGCCACGTGTGGCAAGCCTCATGGCGGTCAGTGCAGAGCTGGTCAGAGTGTGTGCTTCCGATGTGGCGTGCCGGGCCACTATGCTAGGGATTGCCCAGCTGGAGGATCTCAACCTTCTTCCTCTCACAGGCCACAGCACCAGGGCAGGGTTTTTACGGTCACAGCGGAGGGCGCAGAGCAGTCGGACAATCTCATTCTGGGTATGTGTTTGATTTCTGGAAAATCCTTAGTTGTACTATATGATTCCGGTGCCACGCATTCATTCATATCACATTATCATGCTAGGAGCCTAGGTTTGCATATGTCAGAGTTGCCATATGACCTGCTAGTATCTACCCCCACAACTGCACCCCTTAGGACATGTTTAGTTTGCATGAGATGTAGGTTTCATATAGATAATAGAGCATTCATCTTTGATCTCATCTGCTTGCCCATGACAGGTCTATGCATTATCTTAGGCATGGATTGGTTGTCCGCCAATCGAGTCTTGCTTGATTGCCATGTGACAAACCACATTTTTATGCTATTTTTCCTCCATAACTTGAGTAATTATGTGCTCCCAATTATGCTTAACTTGGTTTCTTAAACTATAATTGATTTACATTACCGTTTCAAGTATTAGTACCATTTTGCGTATTAATTACTCTAATTGATACCACTGGTGCGTTTTATGCGTTTGTTCATTGTTGTGGCTTTTCAGGAACAGATAATTAAACGATGCATCGAAATTGCAATGGAAATCAAGTAAAATATAATTTCTATAATTTCAGCAGCAGTGGAACCGCACAGGCGATAATATGACCGCCCAAGCGGTCGTGCACAAATTAAACGGGAACACATCAAACACAACATATTGACGGACCGCCCGGGCGGTGGTGAGTCCGCCCAAGCGGTCCCTTAATAACTTAATTCCCGCGTGCACTGTGCTAATTAGGCGCTGCGAATGAATAATAAAAAAGGGGCCGCGTTTTGGGCTTTCACAAAGGCAGCATGCTATATATTAGGAACACTCACGCACACCGAGGACACATTAGATAATTAGGATTAGTATTAGGTTTTATTAGTTCTTTTCCTTTTCACGCAGACTGTGCGCCGTTTTGGTTTATAATTAGGATAGGTTACAAGCTTTTATTGATCATCTTTTGTTCATTGTTTTCCATTACTTTTATACACCGTTTCATTTATCGTTCCGCATAATTATTTGGGATTACTTCTCTTGCTCTTAGTTATTTTTACGGCTTGTTCTGGTGACACATTTTCATCTCTCTCAGTGTTATTTCTTAGTTATTTGGGATTATTGCAATTTCCATTCAATCCTTGTTTTTGGGAGCTCTCTTTGAAGCTCCCCTTCGTTCTTATTAAATTACATTGTTATTTATTTTTATCAATTTTATTCTTGTTTATTTCAATTCAAGCTTTTATTTCCGTTCTTCTTTACATTATTGTCTCTTTTAATTTATGCCAATTTACTTATTTTGCAATTGCGTTTAAATCATTTATTTCAATTGTCTTTACTTTCTCCAATTTAATTTCCTTGCACAACAAACCAAAACCCCCCTTTTATTTATTGCTAAGTTTGAATCAACGATTGCCACACAGATTCCTTGAGAGACGACCTGAGTCAGTCTTACTACTTGCTACCAAGCTCGTATTGAGAGTAATTCAGTAACAAACCCTTTTTCAAAACCATTCTTCTAAATTGCTCCAGAGTACCGGAGAAATAACGACGCTCCGGTGCTTTGTCACCATGCAAAGTCTGTAATTTTTCCTTCTATTCCGTCTGCATTAGTCACACCCGTAGAGTTGTATGTGTAACACCCTACTAGATAGCCCCTAGTGCTATAGTCATTTAGGGCCATTTCATAAGGGTTACCTCCTGTTATCATACTTATACTTGTTTTTAAAATACTTGTACGCGAAAAATACATGGGAGAATTTTTCGAAAATCGTTCGCGGAATATAAACATAAGGCATTGCGATTTATAGCGATAATATATGACACATGAATAGTCTGAATAATACTCATGTAATAATAGACTAAACAAACATAGTCTCCCCAAACATATAATCAAGAAAGTAAATAGTAATAATAGGTGTCATCTCATAGCTAAAACTGAGACCCATAAGACTCCCGAATACAAACCATAACTGAAAAGTAAATACCGGCTAACATATGTCCGGACTCAAGTAAACATAAATAAATAAATGCTAACGACTGAAATAACATAATCCATAACGTAAAGCGGAAACTGATAGTTCTAGAATAATTAAATAACTGCAAAGTCTAAGCTGTGCGGGATCCTCATCCACTCATTGTCCTGCTGAATTCATCATCTAAAATGGGGAAAAACGATGGGTGAGTACTGGAAGTAACTCAGTAGGGAGCCGCTCCGGGTTTATTAATAAAGTCGGTGTACATGAATGAATTCAATTTCAGTTATAAGTTCTAAAATCATCTTTCCCGGAACGACTTACCTAAGTGCCTCTTGTTCATTTTACATCATACATACAATATACATAATTTATAGCCTTCGTGTGTGTACTCTACGTGCCATCTAATCATATAGGGAAACTTAATCAATTATCATGCTATGTTCTCTGACACTTTACTGAACTGTAACTCATTATCACTTTATCACTTATTATGTCTTATGGCCTGTCCACCCTCCTGTAACCTCCGCTGCACCGACCCCTAGCATGAGCTCATCCTAAACTAATGGAGAGGGGATATTCACCAACTGCAAGTGAAACCTGTAGCGCGAGGATGCCAACCCCCTCCTACAGCCTCTCAATCACAAGCCGAAGGCTACTCTTAATCTCCGCGCCACCAGTGACTCTTATTAACCACCGCCACCCAGGTACGTCTTACATCATACATGCTCACCATGACGTCTCAGACATAACACATAACACATACACTCATCACATATTCACATAAACATACATTATCATCATTTAACTCATATAAACATAACATATCCACACATCATCATCCAAACAGCATATAATCTTGCATACAATCCATAATTAATCATTTATATCATCCATACTAGTTGTAGCACGCATTAGGGAGCATAAAAGGTAAAACATGTCAATTTATACTCTTTAATATCATGAATAACATAGCACATACACTTACTTACTTTGACATCATGGAGAATAAATAAATACAACTCTTATCAAATAAACATATATACAACTACTTATAAATATTATTCTCATACTTCTATACCTTTCATGTCATATATCTCGTTTATTTATTATTATTTCTTACTAATACTTTATTCTAGTTTTACTTTACTTTTACTCTACCCTTAAGTATCTTGTAAACTCTTATATTTTATTCATCACCAATCTTGTCTTCTATACTATTATTGTTACTATTACTATTATCATTACATATCATATATTATACATGTTGTTATTCTTACTGTATTATTCTTTTATTATTATAATAATTATTATTTCTACCTGTTATTAACTAATATATATGCTAATAGGTATAAGTTTATGTAATAATAATATGAAATAGTAATATACATATACTAGTAAATTGTCATTTTTTATTTATATATATATATATATATATATATATATATAAATATATAGGATGCTCGCTCACGCTGCCAAAAGGCAAAAACCAACCAAGCATACTTGCACGCTGCATACGCATATATATATATATAGGCTATGTCTACGTAGAACTAAATAATAATAATAATAACTAATAATAATAATAATAATAATAATAAGGCACAAAAATCTCTAATGGGAAAAATGACCATCACATTAATCTCATAAAATTATCATCAATATGCATGAAAATAGAATGCCTAATCCCTACCTCTTGAAGACAATTTCAAAATATGCAAAGAGAAACCCTTTCCCGACGTTGCTCTCGTTGGAAACCTCTCTCTCTAGCCCCACGAACGGTCCGGTGATGCCGGAGACTCTAAACGGAGAAACGGAATTGGTAAAAAGGTCCGGCTTGATGAGAGGATTAAGAATATGAGTTTATTTTCTGGATTGGGTAAGGTTTGATAGGTGTTTCGTGGTTTGGAGTATCAATGGCTTAGGGAGCTCTTGAGAGAAAGATGGCTATGGCGGCTCAGAAGGAGGAGAGTGTTTTTCTCAATTGGAGAGGGTTACTAGTGTTTATATAGGGAGTGGCTAGGTCAAGAGTCATTGTGGGGCCCACCGCCACTTAAATTACTAAAACACTCCAAATCCCCCCTAAATAATACTATAATGCTCATATAATTTTTCTAATATTTAAATATAAATTAAAATACACACATAGGCACATAAAATAAATAATAATATATAACACTAACATTATCTAATAACATCATGTAACTCATATAAATATTTTATATCATCATTCCTAACTCATGCATCATCTAAATATCAATTAAAACTCATATATGCATCCAACATACTCTTCCACACACAATGAACACTCACATAAATACACATAATTATCATGACATATAATTTACACACGTAATTCACATAGCATAGAATGAACATATATATACACACTTAAATCACGTCACACATAAGGGTTTGACTAGAAGAAACTTATCCACCCAAACCGAATTAAATCCTAACCATGGTCAATTACCCTTAATATCACTTAATTAGGACTTAATAAAAGTCGGGGTGTTACAGTATGTTAGTGCCATTACTCTTAACTGTTATGGGGTTTCGAGTGATGCTTACATGTTTCTCGCCGCTAGTGAGGTTGTTAGGGGTCAGGTGTTGAGTGAGCTTCCCGTAGTGAGAGATTACCCGGAGGTTTTCCCTGAGGACATACCCGAGTTTCCCCCAGCCAGAGAGGTTGAGTTTGCCATAGACCTAGTACCCGGGATGGGACCCATATCCATAGCACCCTATAGGATGGCCCCCGGAGAGTTGGCGGAGCTTAAGACTCAGTTGGAGGAGCTGTTGGAGAAGCGATTCGTTAGACCCAGTGTGTCACCTTGGGGAGCGCCGGTGTTGTTCGTGAAGAAGAAGGACGGGAGTATGAGGTTGTGCATAGACTACAGGCAGCTGAACAAAGTGACCATCAAGAACAAGTACCCGCTGCCTAGGATAGATGATTTGATGGACCAGCTGAGAGGTGCCCAGGTGTTTTCGAAGATAGACTTGAGGTCAGGGTACCACCAGATTCGGGTGAGGGATGAGGACATCCCGAAGACGGCTTTCAGGACTCGTTATGGTCACTACGAGTTCACAGTCATGTCCTTTGGGCTGACCAATGCTCCTGCGGTGTTCATGGATTACATGAACAGGATCTTTAGACCCTATTTGGATAGGTTCGTTGTTGTCTTCATTGACGACATTCTGATCTATTCGAAGACGCGAGAGGAGCATGAGAGCCACTTGAAGGTGGTGCTGGAGGTGCTGAAGGAGAAGAAGCTGTTTGCGAAGCTGTCGAAGTGCGAATTCTGGATGAGGAGTGAAGTTCTTGGGCACGTTGTGTCGAAGGGAGGCATCTCCGTGGACCCTAGTAAGATAGAGGCTGTGATGAGCTGGGAGCGACCTACTACGGTGACTGAGATTCGGAGTTTCCTTGGGTTAGCCGGATATTACCGTAGGCTCATTTCGAACTTCTCCCAGATAGCATTACCCTTGACGAAGCTTACTAGGAAGAATGCTGCTTTCGTTTGGTCGGAGGAGTGCGAGAGTAGTTTCACGGAGTTGAAGAGAAGGTTGACCTCGACTCCAGTGCTTACACTACCAGACCCCAGTGAGCCCTTTGAGGTTTACTGTGATGCTTCAGGGAAGGGGTTGGGTTGCGTGCTAATGCAGCATCGCAGTGTTGTGGCATATACTTCACGGCAGTTGAAGCCACACGAGCTTAATTACCCGACTCATGATTTGGAGCTTGCGGCAGTGGTGTTTGCTCTAAAGATGTGGAGACATTACCTGTATGGGGTTAGGTTCGAGGTGTTCTCTGATCATAAGAGTCTCAGGTATCTGTTTGATCAGAAGGAGCTGAACATGAGGCAGAGGCGCTGGATGGAGTTCCTGAAGGATTATGATTTTGAGCTGAACTACCATCCAGGGAAGGCGAATGTGGTTGCAGACGCGTTGAGTCGTAGGACGGTGAGTGTAGCCCACATGATGGTCAGAGAGGCACAGCTGATAGAGCAGTTTAGGAACCTGGACCTAGGAGTTACCCTTACCCCCACCAGTGTGAGAGTGGGCCATCTTCAGGTGTCGAGTGTTTTTCTGAGGGAGATAGCGAGAGCAGCAAGAGGACGAGGAGTTCGGGAAGGTGTTGAAGGCTGTTTGCGAGGGAAGGTTGTAGGGCTTTGCGGTGGACGGAGACGGCTTATGGAGGTTTGAGGGGCGAGTGTGCGTTCCTGCGAGTGGTGACCTTCGGAGAGCGATTCTGGAAGAGGCTCACAAGAGCCACTTCACCATTCATCATGGGATAGATAAGATGTACCAGGATTTGAGGAAGATGTTTTGGTGGCAGGGACTGAAGAGAGACGTGGCAGAATGGGTTAGTAAGTGCCTAGTGTGTCAGAAGGTGAAGGCGGAGCATAGGAGGATGCCAGGACTACTACAACCGCTGAGTGTGCCAGAGTGGAAGTGGGAGAGCATATCCATGGACTTCGTGTCTGGGTTGCCGAGGACTCAGGCAGGGCACGACGCGGTGTGGGTTATCGTTGATCGGCTGACCAAGTCGGTTCATTTTCAGGCGATCAGGATGACCTACCCTCTGGAGAAATTAGCAGCAGAGATCTATGTCCGGGAGGTGGTGAAGCTGCATGGTGTGCCGAAGACGATAGTCTCGGATCGTGATCCGAGGTTCGCGTCTCGTTTCTGGAGAGCCTTCCAGAAAGCGCTCGGTTTAGAGTTGAGCATGAGCACGGCATATCACCCACAGACAGATGGTCAGTCGGAGAGGACTATTCAGACTCTGAAGGACATGTTGAAGGCATGTGTGCTGGATGGTCTTGGGAGTTGGGATAAGTTGTTGCCCTTGATAGAGTTCTCCTACAACAACAGCTACCAAGCGAGTATAGGGATGGCGCCTTTCGAGGCTTTGTATGGGAGGAAGTGCAGATCACCCCTATGTTGGCATGACCCAGGTGAGGCGAGTGTTCTAGGACCCGACCTTGTGAGAGAGACGGCTGAGCAGGTGAAGAGGATTAGGGAGAGGATGCTCGCAGCCCAGAGCCGCCAGAAAAGCTATGCCGATCAGAGGAGACAACCCTTAGAGTTCTCAGTAGGTGAGCATGTTTTTCTGCGAGTTACCCCTACGACAGGTATAGGACGAGCCATGAAAGTTAGGAAGCTTAGCCCTAGGTACCTTGGTCCCTTCGAGGTCTTGAGTCGTGTCGGGTCAGTCGCTTACCGAGTGGCCTTACCTCCTAGTCTTTCAAACTTGCATGATGTCTTCCATGTTTCTCAGTTGAGGAAGTACATCTCCGATCCTAGTTATGTTATAGAGCCGGAAAGTGTACAACTAAGGGATGATTTGTGTTTTGAGTTGCCCCCTATGAGTATCGTTGACCGCAGCGTAAAGAGGTTAAGACAGAAGGATGTGCCTTTGGTCAAAGTGGCTTAGGGCGGAGGTCGGTTAGGAGACTTCACATGGGAATTGGAGGACGAGATGCGTCGCCAGTTTCCATCCTTGTTTGCAGGTACGAATTTCGGGGATGAAATTCTTTTTAGGGGGGAGAAATGTAACACCCCGATCTTTATTAAGTCCTAATTAAAGGAAATTAAGGGGAATGGACTTTAATTGGAACTTAATTGGATTCGAGTGAACATGTTTCCCCTGGTCTAAAGTATGTATGTTATGTGTTTTTATGAGTATTTATGTGTGCTTTGATGTTACATTGAGTTATAATGGGTGTATGGATGCTATTATATGAGTTGAGACACTTTGGAAGTGTTTTGGGGCATTTTTCGTTCCCAGTAATCGATTACAGCTCCTTGGTAATCGATTACAGCAAGTCAAGTTTCAGATTTGGGCTTTTTCGGAGGCCTGTAATCGATTACACAGTGCGCAGAATGAGTGTTTGGATGTTTTAAGTGACTGGTGGGCCCCACGATGACTCTTAAACCTTATTAGCTCAGTATATATGAAAGTAAACCCTAATTTCCACCTCATTTGGTCAGAAACACTCTCTCTCTTCATCCTAGAGCCTCCATTGATTCTCTCTCAAAACCTCTCAAAGCCATAGCCACTCCACGTCAAGAAACACCCACAAATACTCACCCAATCCCAAAAACAATTATATATTCTTGACCCTCTCACCAAGCCGGACGTTTCTACCGGTTGTTTTTCTCCGGAAAGGGTCATCGTTGGAGTCGGGCTGTTCGTGAAACTAGGATTCCGTCTAAAAACAAGGATTGTCTTCAAGAGGTAGGGGTTAGGCATTCTAAACGTTATGTAAATGCATGATTGTTGATAAATTAATGGAGTTTGAATGTTGTATGTTGTTTTTCCCATTAGTGTTCATGAAAGGGTTGATTTATGAAATTGATTTTGAAAAAGAAAGGGGTTTTATGAATTGAGAAGCGTTCTAAAAAGTATTTTTATGTTGGCTAATGGTATGGCTACGTTTTCTATCGATTGGGACGATGTTGGGTTCATATTTTTGGCCAATGGCTATTGAAAATCGCGTTTTTGGAACTCCAAAATCGTGTTTCACGACGTCGTAATCGATTACACGGGTTCGTAATCGATTACAATGTCTGAATTTCCAATTGCGAGAAAACGACGCTCTCTGTTAATCGATTATAGAGCTGCGTAATCGATTACAGTAATCGATTACCAGTCTGTGTAATCGATTACAGTAATCGATTACCAGCCCGTGTAATCGATTACAACAGTGCTGTTTGTGCGAAAATGAACCGTTTTGACCCTTTATGTACCCTAATGCGTTCTACAACTAGTATGGATGATATATATGAGTTAATTATGAATTGTATGCAAGTTTAAATGTTGTTTGGATGATGATATGTTGACATGTTATGTTTATATGAGATAAATGATAAAAATACATGTTTGTGTGAATTATGTGATGAATGTATACGTTATGTGTTGTGAACTGAGACGTCACTGGGTGGCGCATGTATGTTGTTAAGACGTCACTGGGTGGCGCGTGGTTAATAAAGACGTCACTGGGTGGCGCAAAGATAATCAGTAGTCTTCGGCTTGTGATTGAGAGGCTGTAGGAGGGGGTTGGCATCCTCGGCGCTACAGGTCCTTCACTTGCAGTTGGTGAATATCCCTCTTTTCCCCATTTCGTTAGGATGAGCTCATGCCTAGGGGTCGGTGCAGCGGAGGTTACAGGAGGGTGGATAGGCCATAAGACATAATAAGAAATAAAGTGATATGAGTTACAATTCAGTAAAGTGTCAGAGAACGTAGCATGATATTTGATTAAGCTTCCCTATATGATTAGATGGCACGTAGAGCACACACACGAAAGACATATTTATGAATGATGTATGCATGATATAAAATGAACAAGAGGCACTTAGGTAGGTCGTTCCGGGAAAGATAATTTTAGAACTTATAACTGAAATTGAATTCATTCATGTTACACCGATTTTATTAATAAACCCGGAGCGGCTCCCCTACTGAGTTACTTCCCAGTACTCACCCCTCGTTTTTCCCCCATGTTAGATGATGAGGTTCTACAGGATACAGTAGCGGATGAGGAGCCCGCACAACTTTAGTTCTTTGCAGTTTATTTATTCATTCTAGACTTATCAGTTTCCGCTTTTACGTTATGGATTATATTTATTACGGATATTAGCTTTTATTTGCATTTACTTTGAGTCCGGACATATGTTAGCCGGTATTTACTTTTCAGTTATGGTTTTGTATTCGTGGAGTCTTATGGGTCTCAGTTTTAGGCTCATGAGATGACACCTTCTACTACTATTTACTTTCTTGATTGTATGTTTGGGGAGACTATGTTTGTTTATTTCCATTTATTTTATGAGGTATTATTCAGACTACATCATGTGTCATATATTATCGTTATATTATGCGCAAGGCTCTTATGTTTATATTCCGCGAACGTTTTTCGAAAATTCTCCCATGTATTTTCCGCGTACAAGTATTTTGAAAACAAGTATAAGTATGATAACAGGAGGTAACCCTTATGAAATGGCCCTAAATGACTATAGCACTAAGAGCTATCTAGTAGGGTGTTACAGGGGAGCCCCTCCGGGTTTATTAATAAAATAGGTGTAGCATGAATGAATTCAATTTCAGTTATAAGTTTAAAAACCATATTTCCCGGAACGACTTACCTAAGTGTCTCTTGTTCATTTTACATCATACATAATTATATCAGTCGTGTGTGTGCTCTACGTGCCATCTAGTCATATAGGGAAAACTTAACCATATATCGTACTACGTTTACTTAAACTTTACTGTATTGTACTCTCTTAACATTTTAGCACTTTATATATCTTATAGCCTATCCACCCTCCTGTAACCTCCGCTGCACCGACCCCTAGGCATGAGCTCATCCTAACGAAATGGGGAAAAAGAAGATATTCACCAACTGCAAGTGAAGGACTTGTAGCACCGAGGATGCCAAACCCCCTCCTACTGCCTCTCAATCACAAGCCGAAGGCTACTATGTATTTTTGCGCCACCCAGTGATGTTTTTATTAACTACGCGCCACCCGGTGACGTCTTAACAATATATTTGCGCCACCGAATGACGTCTCAGTTCTTAACACATAACATACACATACAACACATAATTCATATAAACATCTATAATCATCATATATCTCATGTAAACATAACACATCAACACATCATCACCCAAACAGCATTTAAACTTGCATACAAACCATAGTTAACTCATACATATCATCTATACTGGTTGTGGAACGCATTAGGGTGCATAAAGGGTCAAAACAGCTCATCTTCGCACTAACAGCACTGTCGTAATCGATTACACAGACTGGTAATCGATTACACAGACTGGTAATCGATTACAGTAATCGATTACACGGACTGGTAATCGATTACGCAGCTCTGTAATCGATAAATAGAAAGCAGCGTCTTCTCACGATTGGAAATTCAGACATCTTAATCGATTACGAAGCCGTGTAATCGATTACGAAGTCGTGAAATACGATTTTAGAGTTTCAAAACACGATTTTCAATAGCCATTGGCCAAAATATGAACCTAACATCGTCCCAATCGATAGAAAACATTGTCATACCAATATCAAGCATAAAAATACGTTTAAAACATTTTTCAATTCGCAAAAACTCTTTCTCTTTCAAAATCAATTTCATAATTTAAACCCTTTCATGAACCCTAATGGGAAAAACAACGAACAACATTCAAAACTTCATCAATTCAACATTATACATGAAATTACATGACATTTAGAATGCCTAACCCCTACCTCTTGAAGACAATCCTTGTTCTAGATGAAACCCTAGCCTCACGAACGACCCGACTCGAATGGTGACCCTTATCGGAGAAAAACAATCAGTAGAAACGTTCGGCTCGATGAGAGGAGTAAGAATATGTGGTTGTTTTCGGGATTGAGTGAGTATTTGTGGGTGTTTCTAGGCGTGGAATGACTATGGCTATGAGAGTTCTTGAGAGAAAAAGCTATGGAGGCTGAGAGAGTGTTTCTGATCAAATGAGGTGGAAAATAAGATTTACCTTCATATTGGCTGAGCTAATAGTGTTTAAGAGTCATTGTGGGGCCCGCCCATCACTTAAAACATATAAAAACACATTATGCGCACGTGGTAATCGATTACATCGAACTCGTAATCGATTACACACGCCGAAAATAAGCTGTAATCGATTACCACGGGATGGTAATCGATTACTGGGCTGTGAAAAAACCCAAAACACTTCTAAAATGTCTTAACTCATACTATAACTTCCATACATCCATCATAACTTAATATAACATCAAAATACACATAAACACTCATAAAACACATAACATAGATGTTTTAAACAAAGAGAAACATATTCACTCAAGTCCAATTAAGTTCTAATCAAAGTCCATTACCCTTAACTTCCTTTAATTAGGACTTAATAAAGATTGGGGTGTTACACAAATCCACAACAATTCTTACCCAATCACAAAACAAATTACATATTCTTCATCCTCTCATCAGATAGAACATTTCTACCATTTGCATTTTTTAAAAGAAGCCATGTTTGTACCGTTCGTGGGGCTAGAGAGAAAGTCAGAATGAAAGGGGTTTCTCTACGCATAGCATAGGACGTCTACGAGAGGTAGGGTTTTAGGCATTCTTCTTTCACTGTATTTTCGTGCATAAAAATGTGTGTTTGATGAAATTATTGATGTTATTCGTTTTTCCCATTAGGGTTCATAAAAGGGTTACTTTTTATCGATCAAATTCCAAAAAGAAGGTGTTTTATTGATATAAAAGTGTTTTAAAACTTATTCCACCGATTGATTCTCATGTGTTTGTGCTTTCTACCGATTGGGATGATTCTAGACCTATGTTTTGGCCATTGGCTATTGAAAAACGAGTTTTAGAAACCCTAGAATCTTATTTCTCGCGTTCGTAATCGATTACAAGGGTTCGTAATCGATTACGAGTTGAGAATTTCCAATCGCGAGCAAACATGGCACCCTGGTAATTGATTACAGAGGCTCTGTAATCGATTACAGTCCCGATGTAATCGATTACAGTAATCGATTACAGTCCCGATGTAATCGATTACAATACTGTAGATTTTACGAAAATTGACTGTTTTGACCCTTTTTTGTACCCTAACGTGTTCTACGACCCATATAAGTGTTATATACGATTTGTGCATGATTTATATATCTTTGTATGATTTGTGATGTATGTTTACATGTTGTTATGTGATGTTATTGATGCTATATATATATGTATATCCTGTAAGACATTAATAAAGGCAAAGACGTCAAAAGGGACACAAAGACACAGTTACAGTTATAGTAAAACACTCCCGTCTTCGGCTACTGATGGGGATGGAAACCAAGGGATGACAACCTTGGTGAACAGTCTCATTGGTAAAAGAACGACGGTGCCCCCTCTCCCATAATTTAGGATGAGCTCGTGCCTTGGGGTCGGTAGAGTTGGAGGTTCACAGGAGGGTGGTCAGGCCAAAGATTAATGCAAGATAAAGTGCATGTTTGGATAACCCATTAAACAGCTTAAGTTTTCCAAAAAAGCTGTTTAAGAAAAATAAGTTTGTTTGGATAATATTTGCTCAATAATTTAAGCTGTTTTTTCTTGGAAAAAAAGATGTTTTTTGGAAAAAAATTTAAAGCTCAAGTTTGAGCATTATGCTTTTATAAAAAGCTGTTTTCCAACCCTTTAAATGCATAATACCAAATTTACCCCAACTTATATTAATATAATATAATTATTTTATACCCACTTCAGTAATTTATCACAAAAAGCGATTATTTTTTAACAAACCAAACATCACAGATTAACTTAAAGTTACTTTTTCAGCTAAATTATCCAAACATAAATTTATCCTTAAATAAGCGATTATATAAAAAAGCGATTGTATAAATAAGCGATTACTGAAATAAGTTTAATTTTTCAGCTTACCCAAACATACCCAAAGTTGTTTGATTAATTGTATTATGTTACCTTATGTTTTATCCATTGTATATGTTTAGGGGCATTAGTACACCACACAAAGACGTTCCTTATTTATGCAAATATTAACTATATAATTAAAATGGACAAGACACACTTTGGTAAGACGTTCCGGGATAAGACTTCTTTTGAACTAATATATGAAATGAACACATTCATAATTGGCTTATTTCATAATTAAACTCGGGGAGGCTTCCTCTACTGAGTCACTTCCCAGTGCTCACCCTATGTTTTTTCCCATATTATAGAGGAGCAGACAGAGCAAGATCATGGAGCTAGCGAGGAGCAGACACAAGTTTAGTTTATATTTTAGTCTTCCGCTTTATAGACCTATATACATTGATTTACGTTTCAGTTATGGATTTATTTCAGTCATTTGTTTTATTGTTTTATGTTCGGACCAATGTTAGCCGGCAACTATTTATTTGACATGTATTTATGGTGGAGTCTCATAAGTCACTGTCTTTGGCTTATGGGGTAAAGCCTTGTATCTATTCAGTTTATGTTCATTGATTGTTGGGAGTTCTTTATGGAATGAGGTTATTCAGTATATGTTGGCATGATTATTTATTTATCGATTATGTATTCCACAAAGCCCTTAGTTTTATATCGTAAATGAATTTTGAAAATTTTACTCCCGCTTATTTTCCACGTATATTATTTTAAAGTAAAAGGAAAACACGCTATGAAATCAGGACGCGACCCTTTATAGTTGGCCTAAGATGACTTAAGCATTAAGGGCTAATTACTAGGGGGTTACATCTTCTAGCCGTTTGAGTATCCTTTGCATGTCTTTGTTCAAAATGTATTTTTAATACATTTAGTCTCGTGAGAATTTGTTCACTCGAAGCTTTGATTCCTTCATTCAATGGATATGTTCGGGATGTCCATGCATGGTGTCATGCGTTTTACTTTTGCTAGAATCTAGCCAATGGATGTTAGAATATTAAGGATAATTGTGCTTAGTGCATTAATCGCATTGTCCCATGCCTCGACACGATATATGAGCTCCACTAACAATACAATATATTATCTTGGCTTCTACGAAGCCTTTTTGTGGAACGGTTTCAAATAAAATATATTTTATAAAGGTTTTTTGAATAAATTAATTTAAATAACCATTTATAAAATAATATATATCAGAATGAAATATAGGACGAGTATAGAACAGATTATGAACGAGTACTGTGCAGTTTTAGATTCTGAAAGAGTTAAATAGCTACAGACTTAACTTTTGAACTATTTAAAGGCATATTTTAGCTTTTGAACTATTTAGCAAGAGAGATACGTATGCAAAATAGCTTCTGAACTAAAGTTAGAAGCATCAGATTCTTAAAGCTAGCTTCTGAGCGTGTAAACTAAGTTGTTCTAGCTTCTGAAGTTATTTTCTAGGTCAATTATGATTAATTCAATTTTACTGGACCTATAACTTAGTTACCCAAGACTATCTAGCTTCTGAGATAGTGAATTTATCAATTATACATTATATCAGCTTCTGAACAGATTAACATGCATTAAATAATAGTCAGAGTTTTCAAGCAAAATGTTTATCATATTGAAATGATTTTTTATCATTCAAAACATATGAAAAAGGTTCTGGAGCTAACAATCTCCCCATTTTTTATGATAACAAATCATTAATAAATAAATATTTTGGTTGAGATATAAGATTTAGATAAATTCATATACTTGCAATAATTAGTGCTAATTTTTCTTGCTTATTTGAATATTTCAAGTAAAAGATATTTTAGAAACATGCTAATTGAGTAAATATTGTAGAAAATATGACAAAAACATGTTTAATAACTAGATGCAGTATAATAGCAAACTGATTTTCATTAAAAGCAATAGTCAAAAAATATAATTATGCAAATAATAAATAACAACGCAAATGCTAAAAATAAATTCTAGAGCCAGATTCTCATCCTCAGATGTTGTGCTCCCCCTTTGTGATACCCCGTATCACAGTGTCCCTTAGAAAGGACTCTCTTTAGGACGCGTCAGAAACACGTCAGCAGATTGCTGTCAGAGAGGGATTGCTAGCGAGCAAGTCAACTTTCGCTAGCGAGCAGTCGGTCGCCAGCGACCACTAGAGAGTCGCCAGCGACGGGACCAAGTCCTACATCGTGCTGAACGAGCGTCACAGCGTTGCTGTCAGCAGGTGCTAGCTAGCGAGCAACCAGTGCTAGCTAGCGAGCAACCAGTGCTAGCTAGCGAGCAACCAGTGCTAGCTAGCGAGCAACCAGTGCTAGCTAGCGAGCAACCAGTTCTAGCTAGCGAGCAACCAGTGCCCGCTAGCGATGAGCTCGTCGCTAGCGAGCGTATCCTAGTCGCTAGCGACCGTCCGAAGTCCCACATCGGACGCAACATGATGTCAGCCTTCCCCCCCTCACCTATATATATGAGTAGTAGTTGAGTCCTTTTCTTCACACCTCATTCTTACGCCTTTTAAGAGCATTGCTTTTGGGCGTTCCTTTTTCAGTAAAGGAACTCTGTCGGAGTGAGGTTTCGACGTCTTGGGGATACTCTGCTTGAGCAATTTCCCGACGGTGAGTGAAAAGTCAGTTTTGCCCCTTTTCTGCGTGAGGGTCGCCAGCGAGCAGGAGTAGCTCGCCAGCGACCGACCCCTCACTAGCGAGAGGCTGTACCTCGCTAGCGACGGCGTGACGCAGCAGCAGTTCAAGTTTTTGTTTCCTTTTTCTTCAGGGGTCCTAATGGGTCCTTTTTGCACTTCAGATGCGAACGCAGTGCCGCTGGCTGGAGCCGAAGCCGACGGTGCTTCTCAGAGTCAGGATTATCCAGGTGAGTGGAGGTCTTGCATGAAGTTCAGCATTTATAGCATATATTTATGTTTGATAATTAGATAATTAGGAAAGATATTAATACAGTTATTATGCATGTGTTTGTATGTAGAGTAGTAGTAGAATTAGTAACATGTTAGGTGGTTAGAGTAGAATAGGAAAGACTTATGTTTTCATGCTATGTATGTGAATTGCTGATTGGTTGGCTGTTTACTGCTTTATGATATAACATGCGATATAAGACAGATAAATAGACTAATAGCAGAACTTATGACATGTATGATTGTTTGAGCAAGTTATGTGCTGACTGTCTAGAATAGTTACGCCGCCCCTGATTAGTATACGTCTGGTCAGTCCTGGTATCTTAGTATGGTTTACTAATTAGCGGTGAGTCGCCCGAGCCCGCCAAGTACGTTCCGATCCCGGTTATCGGACGGCTTGGTTACAGATACAGATATGCCCCATGAGGTTCAGTTATGAGTAGACTCATGCCGCGCGCTGAGACAGATTGATTATGCCCATGCTAAGCGCTGGGGTGACAGATTACAGATATAGTATACAGTACAGAGGCTTGTTATGCAGGCTTTAGTGTGACAGCTAGACATGATATTGTTTGTGTGATTGATAACATGCTAGTTCGTGATGTATGTGTTGTGAGTGTTGCATTGCATGCATATTCCCCATCACTGAGTCGATGACTCACCCCTCATCAACCATTTTCAGAGTACGATCCTGCCGCCGACGAGGAGACGTTGATCCGTTAGAGGTCGTGTCAGCTGATATCCTGGGTGAGCTCCGCTTCGTTCGTGGAGCCCTTTAGTTATTATTTTGCATTTATTTCAGTTATTAGTTTTCATAAGACATTCCAGTTTCAGTTGTAATAGTTGCTCTAGACTTTAGAGGCAGGTTACCTTTCAGTTACGTTTCAGATATTTCAGCAGTTACACAGTTACACAGTTATGCAGTTATATCAGTTTTATACAGTTATATACAGATATCAGTTTACAGTTATTTTCAGTTAATCTATTTTTTTTAAGAGTTTGCCATACGTTAGCGTGTTCGTTGGGACAATACCCTTCGCACGGACACCTCTAAGTAGCGGGGTGTTACAGTTGGTATCAGAGTCAGGTTTCCCCCTAGAGTCTGGAGCTAGGAACCTTAAGTGTCATGGCAACCATGGTAATGGAAGTGCACCCATGGCCATGGAGTGTAGTGCCACGAAAGGTTCATAGAAAGTACAGTCAGTTAAGTTCAGTAGTAGTCTGTGTCTCCTTTGAAATCTCTTTTCCTGATATGTCTTATGGTTTGACCTCGCCAGGATCATGCCTCCTTTTCGACGCCGCACTTCCTCCGGTTCCGGGCGCAAGAGCTTGCGCGACACAGTCGCCGCGCTAGCAGAGATAGTGGCCGCGCAGGCACACCAGGCAGCCACAACACAACAGACCCCGAGGGTGACGGAGGACCAGCTGATCGACCGTTTCAGCCGGTCAAACCCTCCGCAGTTCTCGGGCGTACCAGGAGATATAGACCCGGCTGCTTTTCTTGGCTGGATTCAGAAGAGGGCCGAGATTCTTCGCAAATCGCCGGAGCTTACTGCAGAGCTGGCTGGACAGCAGCTAGGAGGGGTAGCAGATACGTGGTACCGAGCTTTGCGGGACCGCAGAGGGCCGGATGCTCCGCGATTGACTTGGGAGGAGTTCTCCCGAGCATTCAGAGACAGATTCATCCCGCCAGTCTGAGGGATCGAGCACTGCAGACCTGCTTGGATCTGAGGATGACCAGGGAGATGACCGTCACAGACTATGAGGCCGAGTTCACTCGACTCGTCGGGGTCACTCAGTTCCCCATGACCTCGAACGAGAGGGTGAAGCGGTTTCTTCAGGGACTCCCCACCCAGTACAGATTCGCTTTGACATGCTACGAGACGTCAGAGGACTATGATGGGGCGTTCAATGCTGCCATTTCCTGCGAGACGAAGACGTTGGATGCTCAGGCCAGAGGAGAGAAGAAGACGAGGCACACTGGTTCTTATTCGGGTACAGCAGCTCCCACCTGCAGTCAGCAGCGACACCAGTCTTCGGGGTTCCAGCCGGGCGGGGCCACCTCTTCAGCACCCTTTCCGGCTCGCCTCACAGCTTCGCAGGGCCAGAGTCAGAGCAGAGTCAGCCAGCCCGCTTCTTCATCTCAACAGGGAGGATCTGTTTCCTCTCACCCGCAGTGCCAGACCTGCGAAAAGCTTCACTCTGGAGTTTGTCGCATGGGGACCAGAGGATGCTTCAGTTGCGGCCAGGAGGGCCACAGGTACAAGGACTGCCCAGCTAGACAGTCGACTCCCAATGTGGGTTCTGTTCAGACCACTTTTCCAGCAGGGCAGCCATCTCAGGGCCATGCTCGTTCTTTCACATCCGCCGGCAGAGGCGGGGGTGGTGGTAGGACCGACAGCAGAGTGTCAGGGGGCAGAGGTTCAGGCTCCGGGGGACAGCCCCGTCTTTTTCCTATGACCAGAAAGGATGCCCACGCATCCAATGCCGTTCTTACAGGTATCATATTAGTTAGAGGTTTTGAGGCTTTAGCGTTGTTCGATCCTGGGGCAACGCATTCTTTTATATCAGTATTCTTTGCCTTGAGGTTCAGTGAGAGTCCTTCCGCCCTTGAGTTACCTTTCCGGGTTAGCACACCGGGAGGGGGATCGTTAGATTTAGACCGAGTTCTCAGGTCCTGTCCAGTTCAGGTCGGAGAGTTTCCCGCAGAGGCGGATCTGATGGTTCTTGAGATAGCAGAGTTCGACGTGATTCTGGGTATGGACTGGTTAGCAGCACAGTATGCGGAGGTGGATTGTCGTGGGAAGACGGTGACTTTTTCGGGTTCCAGAGCGAGAGCCGGTAGAGTTCCAGAGCAGTAGCTGTACACCGGTGGATCGTTTGATATTTTCTATGAGTGCCCTACGGCTGTTGAGCAAGGGATGCGATGGTTACCTGGAAGCAGTGAGTGATACTTCAGTGGGTCAGAGCAGTGGCAGTGACATAGCAGTGGTGCGGGAGTTTATGGATGTGTTTCCGGAGGATCTACCCGGGAAACCCCCGGTCAGAGAGGTGGAGTTCGGAATAGACCTGGAGCCAGGAGTGAGGCCCATCTTTATACCCCCGTATCGCATGGCACCGGCATAACTGAGGGAGCTTCAGAGCCAGTTGCAGGAGTTGTTGGACAAGGGGTTCATTAGACCGAGTTCATCACCGTGGGGAGCGTCAGTACTCTTTGTGAATAAGAAGGACGGATCTATGAGGATGTGCATCGACTACAGGCAGTTGAACAAGGTCACAGTGAAGAACAAGTACCCGTTGCCGAGGATTGATGATCTGTTCGACCAGCTGCAGGGAGCAGTGTGTTTCTCGAAGATAGATTTGAGGTCGGGATATCACCAGCTGAAGATCAGGGATGAGGATGTACCCAAGACAGCGTTTCGGACCCGCTATGGACACTTTGAGTTCTTGGTGATGTCTTTCGGGTTGACGAATGCCCCAGCTGCTTTCATGGACTTGATGAACAGTGTTCAAGCCATTCTTGGACCGCTTTGTTATCGTGTTCATTGATGACATCTTGGTGTACAGTAAGAGTAGAGAGAAGCATGAGGAGCATCTGAGGACGGTGTTACAGACACTGAGAGAGCATCAGTTGTATGCTAAGCTCTCGAAGTGTGAGTTCTGGTTGGATAGGGTGGCTTTCTTGGGACACGTGGTGACGAGTGAGGGCATCATGGTGGACCCGAAGAAGGTTGAGGCGGTACGTCAGTGGGCACGGCCGACGTCAGCAGCAGAGATCCGGAGTTTCTTGGGGCTAGCAGGTTACTACCGCAGGTTCATGAAGGGTTTCTCGACGGTAGCAGCACCGTTGACTGCCCTAACGCACAAGGGTGCGAAGTTTCTATGGACGGAGAGGTGTGAGCAGAGCTTTCAGAGACTGAAGGATAGTTTGACTACAGCACCGATCTTGGTTCAGCCGGCGGGTAGTGGTGGTTTCTCAGTGTTCTGTGATGCATCTAGGTTTGGTCTGGGATGTGTGCTTATGCAGAGGGGGCAGGTGATTGCTTATGCGTCCAAGCAGCTACGGAAGCATGACCAGAACTACCCCACACATGATCTGGAGTTGGCAGTAGTGATCTTCGCCCTGAAGTCTTGGAGGTACTACCTGTATGGGGACACTTGTGAGATCTTCACGGATCACAAGAGTCTGAAGTACATCTTTGAGCAGAAGGACCTGAATCTGAGACAGAGACGGTGGTTGGAGCTCCTCAGTGATTATGATTGTTCGATCAAGTATCACCCAGGGAAGGCGAACGTGGTGGCGGACGCCTTGAGTAGGAACCCTGTAGTTGAGGAGCGGAGATCGCAGGGGAGTTTAGCCCACGTTGCACCAGAGAGGAGACCCATGGCAGGAGAGATCCAAAGGTTAGAGTCTGAGGGTGTATGGTTTGAGGTGGACGGATCGGGGGCGCTCTTAGCCCATATCAGTATCAGGTCGACGTTTGCAGAGCTGGTGAATCAGCGTCAGTCAGAGGATCCGAGGTTGGTAGAGCTCAGAGAGAGGGTGCAGAAAGGGGAGTGTTCAGACTTCTTAGTGGATGCAGATGGGGTGCTCAAGATCGGAGACCGGTTATGCGTGCCGGAGGTCGGGGACCTACGAGAGACCATTTTGAGAGAGGCTCATTGTACGCCTTATTTGGTTCACCCAGGATCGACTAAGATGTACAAGGACCTCAAGCCTTTGTACTGGTGGCACACTATGAAGAAGGATGTAGGTGCGTTCGTGACCAGGTGTCTGGTGTGTCAGCAAGTCAAGGCTGAGCATCAGCGCCCAGCAGGGATGTTACAGGAGATCCCACTGCCAGAGTGGAAGTGGGAGAGGATAGCTATGGACTTCGTCACGGGTTTGCCACGGGTTGTGAGGGGCTTCGACGTTATCTGGGTTATAGTGGACAGGCTCACGAAGTCAGTTCACTTCATTCCGGTGAAGACTACATTTACGGCTACACAGTATGCTCGGCTCTACATCGACAGGGTTGTCAGGTTGCATGGGGTTCCGGTTTCCATCATATCAGACAGAGGGTCACAATTCACATCCAGGTTTTGGCGTGCTTTACATCAGGCTTTAGGCACGAGGTTGGATCTCAATACAGCTTTCCACCCGCAGACTAATGGTCAGTCGGAGCGCACGATTCAGACTCTGGAGGATATGCTTAGGGCTTGCAGTTTGGATTTTGGTGGGTCTTGGGATGAGCAGTTGCCCTTGGTTGAGTTCGCGTACAACAACAGTTACCAGGCTAGCATCCAGATGGCACCGTTTGAGGCTTTGTACGGTAGGCGTTGTCGTTTGCCTATTGGCTGGTTTGAGACAGGTGAGGTTTAGACAGTGGGTCCAGACATGGTTCAGGAGGCTCTGGAGAAGGTAAAGGTTATCAGGGAGCGCTTGGCAGCAGCTCACTCTTGGCAGAAGGCTTATGCAGACAAGAGGAGACGCGAATTGGAGTTCGCAGTCGGGGATCAGGTATTTCTGCGGGTTTCCCCGATGAAGGGGGTGGTACGGTTCGGTAAGCGAGGAAAGTTGAACCCACGCTACATCGGACCTTATGAGATTACAGAGAGAGTTGGCAGGGTCGCTTACCGGTTAGCCCTTCCAGCGGAGTTAGCAGCGGTTCACCCAGTCTTCCATGTATCCATGCTGAGGAGGTATGTTCCAGATGAGTCTCACGTCCTGAGTTCACAGACGGTACAGATAGATCAGAGTTTGGACTATGAGGAGGAGCCAGTGGCCATCGTTGACCATCAGATCAGGAAGCTTCATTCGAAGGAGGTACCTCTAGTCAAGGTCATCTGGAGGAATCACTCTGGAGACGAAGCCACGTGGGAGACGGAGCAGTCGATGAGAGAGAAGTACCCCTACCTCTTCGATCCACGAGGTAACCTTAGTATATCTTTTCTAGCATGTCTTTTCTTTCACGTTTAGTTTGGATTTGGGGACCAAATCCTTAAAAGGAGGGGAGATTGTGATACCCCGTATCACAGTGTCCCTTAGGAAGGACTCTCCTTAGGACGCGTCAGAAACACGTCAGCAGATTGCTGTTAGAGGGGCATCGCTAGCGAGCAAGTCAGATTTCGCTAGCGAGCAGTCGGCCGCCAGCGACCACCAGAGAGTCGCCAGCGACGGGACCAAGTCCCACATCGTGCAGAACGAGCGTCACAGCGTTGCTGTCAGCAGGTGCTAGCTATAGAGCAACCAGTGCCCGCTAGCGATGAGCTCGTCGCTAGCGAGCGTATCCTAGTCGCTAGCGACCGTCCGAAGTCCCACATCGGACGCAACATGATGTCAGCCTTCCCCCCTCACCTATATATATGAGTAGTAGTTGAGTCCTTTTCTTCACACCTCATTCTTACGCCTTTTAAGAGCAGTGCTTTTGGGTGTTCCTTTTTCAGTAAAGGAACTCTGTCGGAGTGAGGTTTCGACGTCTTGGGGATACTCTGCTTGAGCAATTTCCCGACGGTGAGTGAAAAGTCAGTTTTGCCCCTTTTCTGCGTGAGGGTCGCCAGCGAGCAGGAGTAGCTCGCCAGCGATCGACCCCTCGCTAGCGAGAGGCAGTACCTCACTAGCGACGGCTTGACGCAGCAGCAGTTCAAGTTTTTGTTTCCTTTTTCTTCAGGGGTCCTAATGGGTCCTTTTTGCACTTCAGGTGCGAACGCAGTGCCGCTGGCTGGAGCCGGAGCCGACGGTGCTTCTCAGAGTCAGGATTATCCAGGTGAGTGGAGGTCTTGCATGAAATTCAGCATTTATAGCATATATTTATGTTTGATAATTAGATAATTAGGAAATATATTAATACAATTATTATGCATGTGTTTGTATGTAGAGTAGTAGTAGAATTAGTAACATGTTAGGTTGTTAGAGTAGAATAGGAAAGACTTATGTTTTCATGCTATGTATGTGAATTGTTGATTGGTTGGCTGTTTACTGCTTTATGATATAACATGCGATATAAGACAGATAAATAGACTAATAGCAGAACTTATGACATGTATGATTGTTTGAGAAAGTTATGTGCTAACTGTCTAGAATAGTTACGCCGCCCCTGATTAGTATACGTCAGACGCTATGGCCGGTGGTCAGTCCCGGTATCTTAGTATGGTTTACTAATTAGCGGTGAGTCGCCCGAGCCCGCCAAGTACGTTCCGATCCCGGTTATCGGACGGCTTGGTTACAGATACAGATATGCCCCATGAGGTTCAGTTATGAGTAGACTCATGCCGCGCGCTGAGACAGATTGATTATGCCCATGCTGAGCGCTGAGGTGACAGATTACAGATACAGTATACAGTACAGAGACTTGGTATGCAGGCTTTAGTGTGACAGCTAGGCAGGATATTGTTTTTGTGATTGATAACATGCTAGTTCGTGATGTATGTGTTGTGAATGTTGCATTGCATGCATATTCCCCATCACTGAGTCGATGACTCACCCCTCATCAACCATTTTCAGAGTACGATCCCGCCGCCGACGAGGAGCCGTTGATCCGTTAGAGGTCGTGTCAGCTGATATCCTGGGTGAGCTCCGCTTCGTTCGTGGAGCCCTTTAGTTATTATTTTGCATTTATTTCAGTTATTAGTTTTCATAAGACATTCCAGTTTCAGTTGTAATAGTTGCTCCAGACTTTAGAGGCAGGTTACCTTTCAGTTACGTTTCAGATATTTCAGCAGTTAACACAGTTACACAGTTATACAGTTATATTAGTTTTATACAGTTATATACATATATCAGTTTACAGTTATTTTCAGTTAATCTATTTTATTTAAGAGTTTGTCATACGTTAGCGTGTTCGTTGGGACAGTACCCTTCGCACGGACACCCCTAAGTAGCGGGGTGTTACACCCTTAGTTCTGCATATTTCTGGACTAGTGGCTCCCCCTGAGTTAGATTCTTCTCCTTTCAAAACATTTGATGCCAAAACAAAACACAATATACCATCTTCTTTTCCCTTTTTCTCCCCTATATCTTTTCCATCTTCTCCATATCTTCTCCCCCCTTGTTATCAGCAAAAATGAGGGACCAATATACCTTCAGAGGTTAAGGATTAAATTGCCTTCTGAAGATTTCCTGCAGAAGGGTGACAACCTCTTCAAACAGCTCTTGAGAGCTCCTATGTACCATGGGAGTGGTATTTGATCTAGGTGGAGGTGGAGGAACAATGTTGGAAAATTGGTTTTCTGTGGATGGAGATGTGAGAATCTGAAGAACAAGAGAGAGTGAAGGTTGTCAAGGAGGTGTTAATGTGTGAGTTGTGGTAATTGTGGATTCTGTGAAGATAGGAATGGATGTAACAGATGTGGGAATAGATGTAACAAATGTGAAAATAGGGATGACAGGTTCTGATGTGGTGAAGGGTCGAGTTTCTGAGATGGGTGAAGTGGTGTGGAGTGATGTTTGTGGTTAGTGGTGGCTAAGTTATGAGGTGAGTGGGATAGATGAAATTTCTGATGTGAAGATGGGTTCAGATTCTATGGTGGTTGTTGGAGAGGGTGTGGTTGTGAATAATGGTTTTATGATTTGGTCAGCTTCTGTAGTGAGTTTGAATGGTAAGGGTTGTGTTTGGTATGGTATAAGGGCAGTGGTAGAAATAGGTTGTGGGATTAATTGTGTAATAGGTTGTGTGATAGGTGGTGGTAAGGTGTGAGTGAAAAGAGGTGTAGTAGGAATAGGTGCAGAAAAATTTAAAGGTTGAGGGGTGAAAATAGGTGAAGTACCTTTTGTTGGGGTAATGAATCTCCCAAAGGTTGGTGATGAGGGGTTAGGAAGGATTCCTGGATAGCTTCTGGCAAGGCTGGAGATCACACCTTGTGTTATTTTCCTTGCCCTCTGAGCAGCAGCTTCTGCAGAATTCTTTGCTGAAGCTTTTGAGGTGGATTTTTCAGCTTCTGATCCTTTTGAAGAGGTTGTTCCTCTTCTCCTTTCTAATTCCTCCTTCTCCTTCAAGGAGATTTCAGCTAAAGATTCCAATTTAGCTCTCCTTAAGGCTTCAAAATCGATTCTGAAGCAAAAATTGCTTTTCTCTTCCTCTTTTGCACTGGTTCTTCTTGAACCACCTTTTTCTTTCTTTGTAGAAGTGTCACCTCAGATTCTTCTTCCTCAGACTCATCAACTTGAGGAATTGGCTCTTGTATAACCACCCCTTTGGTAGCAACTCTCTGAGATCTTCTCAGATGGGTAGTTGTTGCATTGCTATTTTAGCAGGAGCTCCTTCAGAAGCTATCTTCAGCTTCTTTCTCCTTGATTTCAGTTTAGTAACTGGAGATTTCTTTGTCTTCTTTTATTCTTCAGCAGCAGGGTCTATTTCTCCCCTTTGTGATTCCTTAGTAGCTCTTTCCTTCTTATAATTATTTATGAGATGTCTAAATGTTCCCTGGGAGTATTGATTCTTTGACCTGATGTAGAAATGGGCCTCGAGGGGAAATTTTATAAAATTCAGAATCCTTGACAAGATTCCTCCATAAAGAAGACTAGCATTCTTCCTTTTGGATGAATTTGTACTCAGCAACATGTAATCCATTATGAGCCTAGGGAGTTTTATCTTTTCCCTTGTCAATATGTTGTAGAGTAGCATCAGATCCATGCTTTGAAAAAGATCTCCACTTCCAATCCTTGGCATGAGGCATTCCCTGATGACACTGTGTACGCACCTAGCCTCCAAGGTCAGATCCTTAGGTTTCACAACCTTCAGAGGAAGATTGAGCTTCTCGGTGAGCGTGTAAACAGACACTGTTTCTTGAGCATAATCTTTCTCGTACCAGAGAGGATCTAGAGTTATCCTTTTCCCATTTTGGGAGATGTGGAGAGCCCTACACACATCTCTCTCGGTAAGAAGAATATGATCAGAGCCGACTTGGCTTCTGAGGTTTCCCTCAACATCTTCCCTCAGTTGTGAGTAGAAAGCTTTCACCACGTTTGGATAGATCACATCTTGCACAGAGAAGCAAGTTGTCCATCCTTCTTGTGCATCTAGCAACTTCTTGAGATCATGAAGTTGCCCCAATATGTTTTTGTTGGGCACTCTTCCAAGGGTGATGGGTCTCCCAGCAAAGTTCGAAGTAAAGTTTCTTTGCTTTACTTCATCTTCAAGATACATGTCTGTGAGGGTTATTTTGGAGATCTCATCGATTTCGAAACCTTTTGGTGCAGCCATGAGTGAGAGAATGGTTTGTGTATGGTTTTGAGAAGGGTAGGTTGAAACATGGTATGTGGATGCGAAAACAGAGTGTGAGAGAGCGAGTGCAGTTTTGAGAGAATAGAGATGAAAGAAGATTTTGAGTGTAAAGTGTTTGAAGGTGGTATGAGTGGAAGGTTTTATAGAGAGATGAGAGTGTGTATCGTGGGTTAGGTGAGAGAAAAATAACTGTTAGGGCTTTTTACAAAGTAACCGTTGGTTAATGAATGTAACCGTTGTCAGTGGCTCTTTAGTGGGGAAACATGAGAGTTTAATTTTCATTAAAGCAAATAATGAAAATTAATCCTCCATTATAAGGATCAATTTGACCATTTTCATAAATCTTGAGGGACTAATTTGTGTTTTTCTTTGAGGACCAATTTGTCCAACATTTTAATTTGGAAAGGATGTATTTTGAATTTTTTATTCTAGAGGGACTACTTTGTTTGATGAGAAGTTTTGCATGGACTAATTTGAGTGTTTTATCTACTCTTAATAATAATAAAAATATGGTCCGAGTACACGAACTACCAGCAAGATAACCCAAACACAAATCTATACTATTATATAAAGGGGTTGGAGCACTTTAACTACCTCCTTTGGTCACATTTTTTTCTCCTAAATTTATCCTCACTTGTTCATAATTTTCTTCCATAATTACCCCAAATTTTATTAGTTTAATTATGACTTAAATATCATTTTAGTCCACTAACTTCACATAAATTCTGATTTTGGTCCACTATCTTTAGATTTATCACATTTAGTCCACTAGCTTTCAAATTGTGAGCACTTTTGGTCCACTATTAGTCAATTGGTAAGTCAACGGACACGTCAGCAAAAGTCAACAGACACGTCAGCAAAGTCAAACGACATGTCAGCAAAGTAAATGTCATGTCAGCTAAGTCAACGTCCACGTCAACAAAGTCAATGTCCACGTCAACAAAGTCAGCGACCATGTCAGCAAAGTCAACTGTCATGTCAGCAAAGTCAATTGCAACGTCAGCATCATTAAGTCCACGTCAGCATAGTGGACTAAAATTGACAAATTTTTAAAGCTAGTGGACTAAATGTGACAATTCTAAAGATAGTGGACTAAAATCAGAATTTGTATAAAGCTAGTTGACCAAAATAATATTTAAGTCTTTCATAATATATAAAATATATCTAATGGTTAAATTTGTAATTCTCAAAAAAGTAGGAGTGATTGGTTAAAAAATCACAACTTTTTTTATTAGTTTTTATTTTTACTTATCTTTGACCACCTTGATTCTCTCCACTAATCTCTCACTCATATTTTACTTATTTTTTCACTATCTCCGCTAATCTCTCCCTTTTACCATTAAAATTTAATCATTCATTTACTTTTTTAATATTTGACTAATAAATAATTTAATTGATAATTTATTTATACACAATTTTTTCACTATCTAAAATATAAAAAAAAATACAATGATATCAAGTAATATAATACATGTCTACATTTTTTTCAATATCTACAATTTTATATGTGATGGTTGTTGTCGTGACACCCACAAATTTAATTATTTATAAAACAAGTTCCCCTAATATAGTTTAGTAGAAACCAGGGTCGTCTCTCACAAGGAATGACTAAAAAAGCAATACACAAGACTAGTTGTATGATGGTTGTCACAATTGGGGGGATTTTGTATGCAAGAAAATATAATTTGGAATAAAATAAAGATAATAAAAATAGTGGTTTATGGGGTGGAACATTCATTAGGGTGTTTATCATTGGCTACAAAAGAATGCATGAGTTGATTAATTACGCCGGAGTTAGATCTAACTCCTTTGTTGTGATTCTAATGATTAATTGCCTAAAATGAGATTAATCAGTGAGATCTCACCTTTAGTTTCACTTTCAACAATTGTTTAAGTCAATCACATTAATCTAATTAAAGAGACTAATCAGCCAATTAATTAATCATTACCAAATCCTGATATGTCATGCATCAATTAATCAATTAACACATAAACACATGCCAATGAATTAGCCTAACTCAATCGAGTAAGCCAAGACAAAGGGTTAAACACACAATTCAAGATCTCAAATCATATGCCAAGGTTTGATAATGAAAACTTATGCAGGATTAAGAACAAAGCCTCAATTTACCCCAATGATGTTCACACCCTCATAAACCACCAAGAGACTTAGTTACTCATGGAGGAAATGAAAGGGCAGAAAATAAATTAGAATTAAAAGGAATTAAATGACTTGAACAATAAAGAGAGAAAGTAAAGTAATTAAATGCAAATGGAAAAACGAATAACTGAATTAATTAAAAGAGTAACTTACAAAACCTAAAGGGCTGGACGAATAACGTTGGAAAATACAAATGAGGGAGCTAGAGCTAAACTAGGAAAAAGATGGAATCCTAATGGAGAAAATAACTCTAACTAAAGCCTAGGGTAGGAAGTAAGTAAAGAAAAGAAAGTAATATTAGGAATGTAAAGGTGTGTAAGGTGGTGTTGAGAGGTGGTGTTTTCTGATGCATTAGCCCTCTTTAAATAGAGTGAGCAACCTCCAAACCCTAGCCAATTGGGCCCCCAACTCGTCTTGCAGATAGGGTTTCTGCTGTAACAGAATTGCGGCGCGGCTCTGGGGCGCGTATAGCTCGCTAGGGCGCCAGTGCTGTGCACGTGATGGATTCAAGTGGGCCTCGTGCGCTGGAGCGCGCTATGGGCGCTGGGGCGCTCGATGCTGGTTCTGAAATTCACTGCTCCGCTTCTTGCTCAGTTCCTGATGTCTACACCTCCAATAATACCTGTGACCTGCGCTAAAAATACAAAATATCCAAGATCAAGTGCAAAGGTCATCCTTGAATTGCAAAAACATCATAGAACTTGTTACTTTAGCCTTTATTTCTATTAAGCCCAAATAAATTCCAAATTGTATTAAGTATAATAAAAGGCTAAAATAGAGCAAAGAATTGCATACAATCATCCAAATTAAGGGCATAAAATATTGGCAAAAACCACGTTATCAATATGAAATAAACAACTAACAAAATTTATGTTTTAAAAATTAAGTACAATTCAAAATTTAAAAGTTAACTACATTTGCATATAAATTATTTGAAATATTTATAAGCATTATTATTGTGATTAAAAGTTATGATATAAATAATTCAAGTCGGCCCGCAATTTTAAATTAAAAGTTTAAAAGTTAGATGAAATTTAAATTAAAAGTTATTTTACTAGACTTTTAATTTAAAAGTTTAAAAGTTAGATGAACTAGGTGGTTAAAAAAAGTTTAGAGACAAAATAAAAATGGTAGTACTATATATAATTATTGATATGAATTTTCATATTTCTGACTAAATTTTTAACAATAAAGTAATTACATTTTTATTTTAATTATTTTATGATAAAAATAATTTTTTATACAAAATGTAAATTATTATTAGTTTTTATTTTACTTTTTTTATTACTTTGATTCTTTCCACTAATCTCTCTCTTTAGTAGTTAAAACTTAAAATCATTGTTCGGAGAATCGGACCCCTGTCCGGTCCAGATGGGGCTTAAAAATCAGAATTAAAAAATCGGTCAAAAACCAGAAAAATCGGTCAAAAATCGGGCAAATCAGCCAAAAATCGGCAAAAATCGGTTGAACCGGTCGTATAATATAAAAATAAAAAATATAGTTTTTAAAAAATGAATAATTATTTTATAATAAAATACAATATATAATATATTTTAATTTCTAAATTAAGGACTATTAAACTTATAAATCTATTAAATGCTTTATATTTCAACTTTCAATCAATATTTCAAATATATATAATTTTTGTAGCATATAATTCATCTTATGTCTATATATTGGTAAATAAATATATATTTTATACATATTTTATTATATTCTGTTGAACCCCCGGTCGAACCGATTGAACCTCTAAACCTCTTAATACCTCTCTCGACCAGTTCAATGTTCGGTCCGATTTTCAGAACCTTGATTAAAATCTAATCATTTATTTATTTTTTAATAATTAACTTATTATACACAATTTTTTAATATCCAAAATATAATAAAATTCAATGATATCTTAAACTATATGAGATACACAATTTTGGATATCATCATCTATATCCAAAATATATTTGACATACATATTAACCAATAAGCTTTCAAATTCATAATTTGAAATATTAGCAATATAAGATCATGTACACTCATTAGAAACTAATATAGAAATTGGAAGCACATATCAATTCACGTATAGTTTAGTAGTTCAGTATGTTTGGATAAACTGAAAAATTAAACTTATTTCAGTAATCGCTTATTTATACAATCGTTTTTTTATATAATCGCTTATTTAAGGATAAATTTATATTTGGATAATTTAGCTGAAAAGTAACTTTAAGTTAATCTATGATGTTTGAATTGTTAAAAAATAATCGCTTTTTAATAGTTAATTACTAAAATGGGTATAAAATGATTTATTAGTTATAAGTAATTTAATAACTATTAGGGGTATGTTGGATATTTCCTATTAGACATGAATAGAAAAACTTTTTTTTTTAGAAAATAAGTTTCAAATACTAACTAATTAACTTATTTTGCACTCTACCAATTTTTTTTATCAAATACAACAACTTAAATTATTATGTAAATTCATCCAAACATAATAAATTATTTTCTACCATTTTTTTTGAAAAAAAAAAGCTGTTAGAAGGAGTTCCCAAACATGCACTAAATCTTTAAATTGTATTGCTAATATTAAAGGGATGCTCGAGAGACACTATTACTAATATTATAATTTACTAAAAGATTAAAAAAAAAGTTACAATAGTTTCAGTTTTAAAAAAATTAAATTAAAATTAAAGATTTGGCTAAATAAAGATCGGGTCAAGAAAAATCTTAGTTAATATATTTGAATTTAAAATTTAAGTTAGTTATTTATGTATCAATATTATCTACACATATTGAATTTAAATACAATCTAATCAATATAAATGCTACTATTTTTACTAACTTCTTACACTTTCACTTTTAGGTTTTTAAAAGGTGATGATGCAAATTACTTTCTTTGAAATTTACGTATTTTTATTTGTTTTAGAAACTAATTTCATCAGGAATTTTAATTTTTTTTCAAATTTAAATTTAAAATTAAATACAATTTATCTTTTTTATCTATATATTTATAAATTTTTTTAAAAAGTAGTTATTTTTTGGACTTTAAAAATAGAATTGTTCACACCTCGGATTGTGGCCCAATCCGACGGCCCAATTCAAGACTTCAATAATGAGCCCAAAAGAAGGCCCAAGGTCGGACCTCGGACCCCACGATGGGCAAGTCCAGATCGAGGCCCAATAACCATCGGAGGCCCAAAGGACTTGGATCCGGAGCAGGACCCGGGAACCGGCCCAAGACCCAACCCGAGGTCGGATAAGTTCAAGACCCCGATTAGGGCGGCGATTAGAGGCGAGCGGATAGCGAAGCCGAGAAATCCGGAGCCACGATCGACACGACGCGGGACGCCTCAACGCTCCACAGAAAGCGGGAAGGCCGTTATCCCGAGTCGTGCGGCGTGAGCGGCACAGAAGTGACTCCAATCCCCCTCTATAAATAGGGTGTCCCATCATAGTATCAGGTACGCTTTCAGTTAAGTTCTCACGCTTATACTGATACTGACTTAAGCTTCAGAGTCCTTTCAGGGAAAACATCCCAAGCGCCTTGGAGAGTTGCTGTGCGAGGAGTCAGATTCCGGCGACAGTTCATACTTCAGTCAAAGGTACGGAACAAGAATAAATAAAAATTAATAATAATTAAAATTTTAAAAAGTGACTATCATTTATAACTTATTACTTCAATTCTCTCACTTTTTTTAATCCATCTTTTACATCAAAAATTTTTAAAAAACTTAAAATGACCTTAAATAAGTATTTTTATTATATTAAATAATATTATTTTATAAAAAAATTATCAACAAAATTAAATTAAATAATACGGTTTTATAAAATATTTGATAAAAAATAAAATAGGGACTCCACAGACACCCATTAACCCAAATACCCAACGTCGCATCCCAAGCGGCCCACCCAATTCTTTACACTGCACCGCACCCAAAGACTACCGAAACCCAACACAGCCGCCCAACACTCCCTCTCCCTCTGCCCCCAACCCTAATTCTCATTTCTCACTCACTCTCTCTCTCTGCCTCTCACTCTCTGCTCTGTCCCTCGCCAATCGCCGCCACCATCATCAGACATCAGTTCATCACCCTTTGTCCCTCCACGGCGCCGCTTCTGCTTCTGTCGAGGTAACTCCCGCGCCGCCTCGTGTTCGTGAATCGTGACCGCCGCTGACTGGTTGTCACCGCCGCCGCTTCTGAGTTCTGGCTTCGTGCTTCCGCCGCTGCTACTGAGTTCTGGTCGTGGCGTGGCTTCGTGCTGACCGCCGCTTCCTGTTCTTCCTCCACTCCACCAGGCTGCCGCCAGTCCGCCACTACTCTCACCGGGCCACCACTCCTGCTTCCTCAGTCCTTTACTCCTCTGGATTTTCTGGTCACTTTGGTCAGTTCTGTTCTAATTTATTTTCTGAAGTTTACAAAATTTGATATGCTTCTGAAATCTTAATTGATATGCTTTATTATTATTATTTGAATTCTGATATGCTCTATTTTTTTTTTGAATTCTGAATTTATGTTAATTTTATAATTTATCTCTTTTTAGATGTTGGATTTTATCCTCTATACAATATATCTATACTAATCTATACTTATATATCTATATCTATACTTCTATACTAATATTAGTCAATGAAATTCATGGACAATTTGTATTTACTTTTATTCCAAATTATGTTGGGTCGTTATTTGTCTTTCAGCAGTTCATTGAAAACTTGCTTGATATAAAATTTTTCGTGTGTAACTAAATAATGGAGAGATTATGGTCTTTTTGGTAATTGTATCAATTCCTGTTTTCACTATATCCCTAAATCAACTAAACCCTTATTCCTTCTGTTTTTCTAGTTTCAAGGAGTAATTCTCAGTGTATGTCTTTTTAGGTGTTAAAGGTTTTGATAGACACTATATTTATTAATTTAATGATGTTGGGCCAACAGTAACACTCTCAGTTGATCATTTGCAATTAACATAAAAGTGACGGTGGATGCATATGTTTTTGTGCATGTATGATCAAATGTCTTGGCTAAGTCAATCACCAGGTAAATTTTATGACTACGGTTTTTCATTTTTGTTTTTCCGGTTTGCAGAAAGAAATTCCAATACAGAGGTATTTGGGTGATACAAAGAAGAGGTTTCATCAATGGCAAAAAGAAAGGAAAGGATTCAGAATCCAGAGCCATTTGTACCTGATGGCACTGAGTCTGTGAAGTCGAAGAAACGTTCAAAAGCTCCTAAACAGCACCAAAAGGAAGGCAAGTTGATTGGTTCTGACATTAGCTCCAAGATCATGAAGGAAGCCTTGCTTCAGCAGAAGGAGGTCGAGGAGGAGGAGAATGCCAAGAGTTCCTTCCATGGAATCGAAGAGCCGCCCATCGTCACAGAAGACGATGATGATATTGATAACTTTCCTGGTTTTCTCGAGACTGAGAGCCAATTTGGTGGATATGAAGTGAGTGAATCCTTTCAATAACTATTTCTTTTTGCTTGTTTATTTGTTTCTTTTTTCCTTAGGGCCGAGTGTTTGTTTGACCCAGATGCAAATTTTGCATTTTTAGCATCTTTTAGGAGTTGGGCTGAGAGATTACTTTTGCTTTCGATGCTTCTAACATGTAGAAAGTGGAAATGTTAGAATGCTTGTTTGTATTATCGATCGTGGATAGCGGTCGACCCCAAAAACGCTATAGTGGTATAGCCGCTATTTTGATTGTAAACAACTAACATATATAATAATTTATAAGGAAGAAATTACACAATTTTGTCTATTCATTGATGATGGGGTTGTCATGACTCAATCTAAAATTGAATGGAAGAAATACATTACATAAAAGAGAGGGAAGAGTACTGAAAAGAAAAAAAGCAGTGAAAAATAAATAAAACAGAGTGAAAAATGAAAAAGAAATTAAAACAGAGACAACAAAGTTATCGAACCGTCATAGAAAAAAAAAGTAGAATGAGGGGAAATTGAGAAACTATGAAAGAAAAAATTAAAACAGAGAAAAGAAAAAATAAAACAGAAAAGAAAAAAAATAAAACAGAGTCAATGAACAAAGCTAGCAGTGAAAAAATAAAATAGTTGAACAAAGTATAGAATGAGGAGAATTGTGAAACAGTGAAAAAAAAATAAAACAGAATGAAAAAAAATCTGTACCAAAAAAAAGGAAAAAAAAAACAAAGCTAACATATTAGTTGAACAGTGAATGAGTGAGAGAAAAAAAATAAAGAACGAGGGGGGAAGTGTGAAACAGTGAAAGAAACAAAAAAGCAAAGTGATGGAAACAGGGGAAAAAGAAAGAAACTTCCCCACCTGATTTCTGTCGCCTGAGCCGCTGTCACCGAAGCTGGACGTTCAGATGTGAGAGAGGGAGAAAAGCAGAGTATGCTTCGAAGCCTTCCAAGAGAAGGTATGAACTTTGGAGAGGGAGAATGAAAGTTACACACACTCTGTGACTCTTTAATTTGATGGAAAATTACATTTAAAAACCCTAAAATGCATTGAAAAGCCTAATTAGTTAGGTTAAAATAGAGTTTTCCCCCTTTTTTTCAATTAGCGGTGCTACTCCCGCTATTTGCGCCGCTATTCGTCTGCGATTGCGGCCGCGATTACCGCAATAGCATTCTGCTCCGCTATGTGCCGATCTGAAGCGGCGGACTGCCGCTACGCTATGCGACGCCGCTATAGCGGCGCTATTGATAACAGAAGTATTAGTGAACAATTTTTGGTTGAATTGATATTTTCTTCCTCTTCATCCTTCATTGTAAATAATGTAAGTGTGTTTGGTTATTCCTTGTTCATGTTTTGAAATTCAGGAGGAGATTAATGAGGAAGATGAGAGAATAATGGAGGCATTCTTTTCAAAGAAGCAGGGTCAGCAGAAAACACTGGCAGACCTCATTGTTCAAAGAATAAAAGAAAATGATGCTTCTGTTGCTTCAGGTATCATTCGGCTGTGTCTTCTTTTCCTATTATTTGTTGGTTTGGAGGTTTGATATTCACTTTTTATTGTTATTTATGATATTGTTCTCTCATCTCTGCAGAAACTCGACCAGCACCTAAATTGGACAAATCCATAATTGACATATACAAGGGGTAAATTCAATTCTTTTTTTATTGAATTTGATTGCTGGTTTGTGTATGTGTGTGTGTGTGTGTGTTTGTTTCTTTTTCAATCATGCCCCACTGTAGTTTTAATTTTTCATCTTTTATACTGCAGGGTTGGGACTCATCTTAGCAAATATACAGTTGGTAAAATACCAAAGGCATTCAAGCACATCCCTTCCATGCGGCTTTGGGAAGAGATTCTGTATGTTACTGAACCTGAGAATTGGTCACCAGCTGCTTTGTTTCAAGCCACGAGGATTTTTGCATCTAATTTAGGTGCAAGAAAGGCAGAACGCTTCTACAAGCTTGTCTTGCTTCCAAGAGTGAGGGAGGATATAAGAAAAAATAAAAGGCTACATTTTGCGCTATATCAAACTCTGAAAAAGGCATTGTACAAACCTGCTGCATTCTTTAAGGGAATACTGTTTCCACTATGTGAGGTATACAATTATTTCTAGGTTGCGTTGTTTTGACCTTTTGATGTTTCAAATCAATAATTTGTTTAAGCTTATTAGGTTCTATTTGTTTTATGCAATGCAAAAACAATGTTCGTTTTATACTAATTCTCAGATTGATGGTACATGCTCTGCTTTTGAATCTAATTTATTATGCTTTAAGCCTCTGGATCGTGTTAAGACTGTTAGATTTTTGAATTTAATAGCATATGCAGTGTAAAAGTGCAACATATAAAATTGTATGACTTGTGTAAGATGTTCATTCTCACTGCTATGGGTAAAGAGGGAAATTCTTGGCAGAACCTTGTTTGGAAAATATGGAATATCAAGTGTAGGAATGGGAAATGAACTAGAAACAGTGTTATTAATCATGCTTATGATAGATTGTGAATGATTTGTCAGTATTGTCATAATACTTGACATATACATAGTGTTGTAGTTATTATGAGGAATACATAATATTTTTGTATTCACTTACTGTTGGGAATATGTCCCCTTTTATTTTTGCTGTCTTTTCTGATTAGTTACTTTTACTATTACAAATTACTGAAGTTAGCCGTGGTATCATTTGGGAAAAACAAATCCGTATTCTTGTAGGTTTTATAGAATGACAAGCAAATTCCCTTTTATTGTTTTAAAAACTGGCACTTCCCCTTTGATGATGATCATAGTTGAAGGGCAAAATAAGAGATTTTTCTTACAGTTTACACGAACAATATGTACTCCAAAGAAAATCTACAACTCTAGATGTGCATTCATCGTTCTTGTGGATTTTTTGACAATATTTTTCATCTACAGTCAGGCACATGCACTCTCAGGGAAGCAGTCATTGTTGGAAGCATTATAGAAAAGGTGTCTATTCCTCCACTTCATTCAAGGTATGTTAACTTAATCATGCCTTGAAAATATAAAATATGGCAGCATGTCTAGTGTTTGGTTTCTTATGCAGAATTTGCTAAAATGTGCAATATGTTGTATAGGTTTCCTTTGATAGGCAAATTTGTTTGAACAAATCTCCTTATTACCATTAGGCAGTAAAGTTGGTCACATTATCTTTTATCTTTCAATGTTGTTGATGCATTCTTGGACTTTCAGACCGTTGTTGTACCACATCAAATGAAAAGAAAAATATTGTTAATTATGAATAAGCTATTTTGTTTCATCATTTCCATTCTTTAGGGAGTGTTTGCAGAGTTTAATAAACTATCTAACTGCAGTTGGGGGGCAGTCTTTAAAGTTACAGTGTTTAGTAATTAATCTTTGTTTAAAATGCTAGTTCTTTTGTAAAATAAAACAGTATTGTCATAAAACCTGGTCCTGGTCCTAAAAGAATCATGTTAAAATTAATTCTTTTTTCTTTCTAGTTCGATTTTTTTCATACTCTTTCTCTTCATTCAATCTTATTTAGTTTGATAAATTTAAAGATAGATTATATAAGAACTAATTGAACTTTGGTGAAGATTAGTACAAAATAACGTGGTTTTATATTAATTGTTTTTCTTAGATTGTGCTACACCAGTTTTGAGTCTCTTCACTTGATTCCATCGTGTTATTTAATATTGTTGTGGCAATTCCATTATGCTTCAGTTCAACTTTTGGAATTTACTGTTAGAGAGGATACCTTGCACCATTTTTCATGTAGCAATAAGATAAAGGTTAGAATGATTTGAGATTGAATTATATGCAACGTCTGATGCACCCAAACCTCTGGATGTCTCTGCAGCGTTGCACTGATGAAGCTAGCAGGGATGGAATATTGTGGCACCACGAGGTATTTAATGTTGTATCCATTTATGGTTTTACAAATCAAATTTGTATAAAGCTGAGTGACATTTTAGAATTCTATAGCACGGTATATTGTTTGAAAGGCACACTCTTGTTTTCACCCTCAATACGTTATAGCAACTGATCGTGGCAATAATTGCAGCTATTTCATTAAGCTTTTCTTGGAGAAAAAATATGCTTTGCCATATCGTGTGGTTGATGCAGTTGTGGCTCACTTCATGAGATTTCTCAATGACACTAGGATGATGCCTGTTATATGGCATCAGTCACTTCTTGCCTTTGTGCAAAGGTCTGTGTTCCACCGTTTTCCACAATTTTCTGACATGCATATCTCTACTTTCTTGGTTATTGTTTTAGATTGTAGTTATTTATTATTTCATGTTTTGTTTTCTAAAGTTTTGATGTTTCGATTTCTATATTTTTTATATTCTCTGCATGTGCTAAGAGCCTGCTATTTATTATATGCATATTGTTGTCTTGCCTATAAATGCTATCCTAAGCAGTGCAAAGTAGTAATATATCATCAATTTCCCTGTAGGCTTTTGAATTTGTTTTCTCATGTAATATCTGTTTCAGGTACAAAAATGAGCTGCAGAAAGAAGATAAGGATAATTTAAGGGCTCTACTGGAAAAGCAAAACCATAAATTAGTGAGTTCAGTTATATCTGATGGGTCACTTTCCTTCTACGTAAAGTTTCTGGTTATAGTTGATATCATTTTTTCTTACTGCAGGTTACGCCTGAAATTAGTAGAGAGCTGAACCACAGCCGCAACCGAGGCGAAAAGGAGGACGATCTTATGTCAATTTATATCCTTTTCTTTGTATTTTTCCTTCTTTTTCTTACTGTACTATCCTAAGGTTGACATAACATAAAAGGTCATGGCTGCTATATCCTACATCATTTCTGAGGATCAGGGTAGTCTTAAGGTAAAAAAATCAGAGTCAACTACAAGGTTCTGAATTTTGTGATTGCAAGAAAATAAGAATTCAGGTTAGACAAAGAACAAATATTGAGAAAATTTGCCCCATTTTTATCAAAGCAATTTTTTTTTGGGTACAAATTAAAGTAACTACTCTGAAAATTCCAAAGTGGATCGAAACCAAAGATCATTTTGAAAATAAAGCATATGTTCAATATCCAACCAATGTCTTGTTTAGCTTTGTGTAATAAGCCAGAGTAGGATTTTGTCTATTCTATTTTCCTGTGTTCCATATTATTTCCTTGACTAATCATTACCATCTCCAGTAACTGTCATAAACAAGACAATTGAAGAAGATAGATTTGACATTCCGGATGTTCCTATGGAGGAGGACTAGTTTATATAATGGTATGGTTCTGACATTGTGTTGTGCTATTCTTTTAGTAGTGTTTCATTTCCAGGTTTAGAATTTTAGAGTTAAGGTCCGAGTTGCATATTATTTTATATTATTTTGCTGTAATGTTTTGAAGGATTGCATGGTTCTGGAAGGCTTTGTACTTATTCTTTCAAATTCTTTATATTTAAATCTTAGCCTTGAAATGTTAGTATGTTATTGTAGGTAGGTAGAGATATGAACCGTGATGATGAGATGGTACATGGTATTGAATTTTTGACAGATGCAAATCCACCGGTGCTACGTTTTCAAATGCATTTAGTTTCCATTAGGGACAATAAAATACAATTTAATATTTTTTGGTGGATAAATACAATTTAATTTACTAGAACCATTTTATGTAAGTTGTTTTTTTTAGGGGCCTGCTCAGAAGTATTCGATTTTTCTTACATTTGTTTGCATTCGATTTTTGATTGACTGTGCTGGACTGTCTTCAATAGAGGACATCTTTAGTGGGTCCCACAACATAAGAAATTAGTGGTTGTTTAGCATTCTTAATTAAGAGCTGGATTAGAGGATGCAGATTATATATTATATTTAGAAAAAAAAATATTTGTGATATTATATGGATAAAAAATGAAAGAGAATTAAAGAAAATTAAGTGAAATAGCTATTCCTTGGTCAGGTGCTGTCCTTATGGCCGCCCGCTACTGTTCTTTGTTAAACAAACTTGCTTTGCAGTTGGTTGTTTGGGAACGATTGATGTTTGTATTGATGTCGGATATCGAGGGAGCCATGTCGTGGCTGTTGTCATTGTGAGGCACCGTGGTCGGCGCGAATGAGGAAGAGAGAGTAGAGGAAAAAGAGGGAAGGGGGAGCTGTCAGGCCAGTCGCAGCTGCGAGACGTCGCGCAGGGGAAGGAGAGAGTTAGAGAGAGCCAAAGGAGAGAAGAATCTAAGGTAGCGTTTGGTAGCTGTCCTAAGACAGTGAAGATAGAGACACAGAGTCACAAATAGACAAAGAAACAAATGGACTGTGTCTTTATATGGTGTTTGGTAATAGTGGATATGATACAAAAAATATTTTTCTATTGTGTTTGATAATAATGGACATGATATAAAAACAAGTAAAAATGATCTTGAATATACATAATGGAAATTATGTTAAGTGATGAAGGGTATACTGATCATAAAATTTCATTAAAAGGATTAGTAAAATTTTGTGTCTTTTTTGTCCATGGACACAAATTTCTGCCCATCTGTGTCTCTGTCTCATAAACCAAATAGGATTAGTCCCTCTCAGTCTCTGTCTTTTCTGTCCTGGGACAGTTACTAAACGCTACCTAAGTTTGCGAGGGAAAAGAAAATGTTGTTGTCGCATACCACTAGCCTTTTACTGCCTGACCGCCGCAGCTCCTCTCTCCGGGTCATTCAGGACCTTCTTTTTAATTTGTCTCTAATTACTTTTTCATTTCCATATTTTCTTACTTTTTTTGTTTTTTTAAATATATAAAAATAATTCTCTTAATTATGCACACCTACCCTACATCCAAAATTTAATCACTCTCACAGGATTTGACTTCAATTAATGGCTTGACCAAAACTAAAAAATGAATGCAAACGACTACAGCAATTTGTCGAATGCACCATAGTAGGCGCCTTTTTTTTATTATTATTTTAGTTTGATCAACTTGCTTGAGACCATTGTTGATCACATTTTTTTTAAAAAAAATATTATATTTAGGGTACTCTCACATTTATAGTTATTAAACTCGGCTTGATCCGCTCAGTTCGACAGCTAACCCGGTGATCCGGTCGTGAAACCGAGCTGAATTTCTATTTAGATCGGCCATGCATTAAACGGTTTAACTCGGACGATTTTGATCAAAACTGATGGCTCGACCGAGTTTTAAAAATTGGTGCGAGTCAGAAGACTTTTAGAATTAAATCCAAAAATTCCATGAGTGGAACTAGAACCTTAAACATGACAACAATACTTTGTGTACATATGCTGCCACCCTCCGTCACCAAAAGTTAATTCAATTAAAAAAGAGATTTAATGATGCATTGCACATTTAAGAATAAAAAATATTGATTCCAACAATACGGAGCATCACACGCGTGATTGTTGATATCAATCACACTCGCCACTGTTGCTCTCCCTATCTCTCTCTCTCTCTCTTGTTGCATTCATTTTTCAATTTTTTCACTATTGGATCTCACCACACTTCAAGCACACACCATTGCATACCCACCACCAAACGTATCTCCCTGTCCTATATCACCTTTGTTTACCACCATCTCACATAAAATATAGTTTTCCCACTCTTTTCTTTCATGTTTTGCTGTTTCTTTTTTCTTTTTTAATTTGTAAGAAACCCCTTTTTTTTTGTTCTATTTTCTACAGGAGTGGGGCTTTTATAATAATGGTGAACGGAGATGAGTCAGGTGCATGAACAACAGAGAAGCATGGTTGATCATCATATAGAAGAGGTTTGTTAATGTGTTTTGCATGCCATGTTTTTGTTTTTTGTTAACCATTTTGTGTATTTTTTCCATCATTTTTCGTTTATGGTGTTGTAGTTATATGGGGTTATTTTTGCGAGTGAATATTTGATTTTTTTTTTCTTTTAATATAATAAAATAACCTATGTAACAGTGAAATATAACCCAACCAAAATAATTAACCAACACCATATAATATTTCGACGTAACATATACGAATAAGTTACAAAAACCCATATAGCAATGAAACATAACCTACAAAACCAGTTGAAATAACCCATTTGTTTTTCAAACTTGTACAATATATGTTTTCTGTGTTATCATCGAACCACATGTTTTCTATTTTTTATTTGGGTGAAGTACAAAAAATGAACACGAAAGATTCGATCGCTGATAAATTCAACCATCAAAAATGTTTTTGACAAAATAACCCATAAAAGATTGTTTAAGTGTGACAAAATGCACCAATCGCGAGATCGAGTTAAAGGACATTTTATCACATAACTGAAGCATTTTGTCACACTTAAACAATCTTTCACGGGTTATTTTGTCAAAAACATCTTTGATGGTTGGATTTGTCAACGACAAAATCTTTCGTGTTCCTTTTTGGTACTTCACCCTTTTTATTTTAAAACCACCGATAAATTTTGGCAAGATGCATGTGTGGTGAAAACAATTAGGGGGCGTTTGGCTTATTACCGTGGAAGATTACCAGTAATGTATATTACCGGTAATCCACATTACCTTGTTTGGTATATTAAAAAGATTACAAGGTAATCTATATATATTACTATAATACCCTATAAATAATTATAAAATGAATTAATCAAATATAATTATATTAC
This sequence comes from Aeschynomene evenia, assembly GCA_013621005.1. Taxonomy (NCBI): domain Eukaryota; kingdom Viridiplantae; phylum Streptophyta; class Magnoliopsida; order Fabales; family Fabaceae; genus Aeschynomene; species Aeschynomene evenia. The sequence continues at coordinate 14,496,831 of CM024270.1, forward strand.
ATATATTATTAAAATATCTTCTAAAATACACCTAAAATGAATTAATCAAATATAATTATATTTTGAATTTAATATCAATATTTTCAGTTTTGACATTAATATAATTATTTAATAAAAATAAAAATCCATTAGAATAATTATAATATTCTTGCAAAGAGTGCAACATAGAAAAAACAAATATAATGCAATAACTTTAAAAAAACTCCAACAATAAATATTCTTGCAAAGAGTTCAACATAGAAAAATCAAATGCAATAAATAAAAAAAACAAGCAAAAATTATTCTTGCAGAACGTATGTTATAGAATTATAAAATTAGGAATAGTAGTGTAATTTGTTAGAGGGGTAATGTTGTAATAAAATGAATTAGAAGATTACCTAAGGGTGGTAATCCAGATTGCCACCTGATATGAGGGTAATCACCAATATCTTTGTCAAAACAAACGAATCAATCTGGAGTACCAGGTAATTTAATTGCAAGATTACCGATAATATATCCACATTACCTTATAACAAACGCCCCCTTAGGCTGCGTTTGGTTATGGAGACGAGGACGGGGGACGGAGTACAAATTTATTTGTATCATGTTTGTTTTGCAGAGACGGAGACAATTTTTTAAAATTGTCTCTGTCTCCATCCGTATTTTCTGTACCTCCATATACCTGGGACGCAAAAACGGAGACGGAGTCAGAAATAATTTTTACAATAATACCCTTGTTTGGTGGTGGTTAAATGGTGGTCCGGTGGTGGTCCGGCGGTGGTCCGACGGCGGCCTATGGTGGTCTGGCGGCTGCCGGTGGTGGTCCGACAGCGGTCCGACAGTGGCTGCGGCTGTCCGGCGGCGGTCCGACGGTGGTCATTGGTGGTTTGGTGAGGGTCATTAATGTTATTTTATTTTTATGTCTATTGTCTTCATCCATACAAACAAACATGATACTGAGACAGTTATTTTTTCTGTATTGTCTCTGTCTCTCCGTCTCCGTCCACTCTTGAATCCAAACGCAACCTTAGGGAGTCATTATGATATAATACATGATTTTACTTGGTCAATTATGTATAATAATGATATCATATAAGTATTGAACAAACATTAAGTTTATTTCAAGTGTAAATGAATGGAAAACCCGTAGTAACATACATAAATAACTCATATAACATAATAATAAAACCAACATATATACAATGAAAATTTTATTGGAAATGGACATGTATTGTTTAACTGAATGAACGATCTTATACACATGGAAAAAACTTATTTAATACTTAAAAATAACCCATGTAACTCACCAAAATAACATATTTAACGTATGTGTTAGAAAACCCTAATTCAATATCCAAGACGTACTTACGTCAGAAATTAAGTAAATAAAGTCAATAATGTCAATTGAGACAGTAATTGAAATAGAAAAAGTCAATCCCCCGTTTACTGTATGATTATTTTCCATAAAATAGGAAAAAACTTTCGCAAAAAGCACGACCACATACATACACATAACCCATTTAAGGATAAGAAAATAATGCAATTTAGACAGAATTATAACCCAACAGAAACGTAAGGAAAATAATATATCCACTAACAATAACCCATTTTACAGTTTCAAATAACCCATAGAAAAGATCAAAACAACCCACTAAATGTATGCATCTAAAACCCCTAATGATTTATGTTATCATGAAATGCGACAATAGAAATCCTAATGTAATATTCAAACATTAACAAACTCCTAAGAAACAAACAACTAATGTTAATAAAGTCACTTAAAAACCACATATTCTTAAAAAAAAAAATCAATCCCCACGCTCTACTCTGTCATCTGCTTAATCTTTTTTACAACCATCCTCAAGTTCAGTTGTTAACACGTTTGCATATGAGCTCCTATGTTGCATCCAGTGACTGATCCAGAAAATTTTAATAATGGGGGCGAAGATATTGCATAGCTAATATATATAAATATAAGATGATATTTTTTAAATTTTTTATAGCGTGGAGGCAAATTTAATAATACAATGGGGGCAAAATAAATACACTTATATAGACTTTAATGAAAAAATAAAAAATCCAGTGGGGCATAAGCCCCCATAACCATATGCATAGATCCGTCCCTGGTTGCATGTTGTACTTTCTTTCCTGTTTTCGTTGATAAGTGGCAGACGAGTGATCTTCAATTATTTTCTTAGCCCTAGTAATACCAGGAATTTGTTGGCATTTTGTTCTGTGAGGAGTAGACTGAGGATCACATAAAAAACTCATTATTCAATAGAAAATAACTCATTTATAATAAAAATTAGTCTATTTAAAAAGAAAACTCATTGTATGACGAAAAATAGTCCACCGATAGCCAGAAGTAGAACTAAAGTAAAATAAAACAATAGTCAGAATCAGAACCAATGTAAAAATTTCAAACAACAAATTTCAAACAACTTTTAAAAATCCTATCAAATGAAGTATAAAATCTATTGCAGGAAATGTTTTCATAGAAAATCAAAGGAATGAAAAAAAGAATGAGACATACCGTAATACAGTTTAATAACCTAAACAATCACATAAAAAAAACTCATTGTTCAATGAAAAGTAACTCATTTCTAACCAGGAATAGTCGAATTAAAAAGAAAACACATTATATGACGTAAAATAACCCATTAAAAGTCAGAATTAGAACTAAACTAAAAACAAAACAATAGTCAGAATCAGAACCAAAGTAAAAATTTCAAACAACAAATTTCAAACAACCTAAAAAAACCTATCAAATCAAGTATAAAATCCATTGCAGGAGATGTTTTCATAGAAAATCAAAGAAATGAGAAAAAATGGGACATACAGTAATAAAGTTTAATAAATCAAACAATCACATTAAAAAACTCATTATTCAATGAAAAATAACCCATTTTAAACCATAATTAATCGAATAAAAAAAACTCATTGTAGGATAAAAAATAACCCATTGGTAGACAAAATTAGAACTAACTAAAAAACAATATAATAGCCAGAATCAGAATCAAAGAAAAATGGAAAACAACAAATTTCAAATATCTTGACAAAACCCTAGCGAATAAAGTATATAACCCATTAGTTTTAAAAATAATGCAAACACTACAAAAAAAAAAAACAATATACAAATGAACATACCCATAGAATCAAACTTTGAAAAAAAAAATCTATCGCATATAAACACAGAAACATCAAAGTTCTCATCTTTAACTTCACAAACCATCTTGTGAATGAACCAAAATAGATTCACTGATGTAGAACAGAGAAAATACAATGTGGGTATAGAAAAAATGCAAGATGAAAAAAGTAAATGCAATGTGGGTAAAGAAAGTAAGCGGAAGTTGAAGCGAGCATACCTTTGCACAGTAGAGAGGTCGATAGTGATAGAGAAGATGACGACTGTAACACCCAGACTTTTATTAGGTTCTAATTAAGTAAAATTAAGAGTAATTGACCTTAGTTAGAAATTTAATTAAGTTGGAGTGGATAAGTTTCTCCTTGATAAACCTTTATATGTTGTATGTGTTTGAATTGTATGCATTTATATGTTATATTTAATGTTTTAATGATGCATGAGGGTAGAAATGACGTATGTATGAGTATGGCACGAGTTGGGACGTTTTAAAAGTATTTTGGGACAATTTTACAGCCCAGTAATCGATTACCATGAGCTGGTAATCAATTTCACTGTACAAATTTCCGAATCTGTGCATTTTAGCATACTGTAATCGATTACAGATTCGTGTAATCGATTATAGACTGCGCAGTTAGAGTTTTTAGTGCGTTTTTAGGTCAAGTGTGGGTCCCACAACACCTCTATATAATATCTACCCTAGCCTCCACTCAGAAAACCTAATTTTCATCTTCCAAAACACTCTTGGAAGCCTCCATCAATCCTTGTGCCTCCATTTCACTCTCTCTCTCTCAAACTCAAAAACCATAGCCCTTCCACAACCCTAAATCCATATCATCATCTCTCATCCAATCACAAAACAAATCATATATTCTTAATCCTCTCACCAAATAGAACACTTATACCGTTTCCATTTTTGAAAGAAGTCATTCTTGTACCGTTCGTTAGGCTAGAGAGAAAGTGAGAAGGAAAAGGGTGTCTCTACGCATAAGCATAGGAGGTCTACGAGAGGTAGGGGTTCTAGACATTCAATGTTCACTGTATTTTTATGCATAATGATGTGTGTTTGTTGATATTATTGTTGATGTTCGTTTTTCCTATTATGGTTCATAAAAGGGTTACTTTTACCGATTAAATTTAAAAAAGAAAGTGTTTTATGGATGTAAAAGTGTTTTCAAACTTATTCCACCGATTGATTATCTTGTGTCTGTGTTTTCTACCGATTGGGGTGATTCTAGATCTGAGTTTTAGCCATTGGCTTATGAAAACTGTGTTTTTGAAACCCTAGAATCTGATTTCTCGCGTTTGTAATCGATTACAAGGGTTCGTAATCGATTACGAGCTGAGAATTTCCAATCGCGAGTAAACATGGCATTCTGTTAATCGATTACAGGGTCTCTGTAATCGATTACAGTAATCGATTACATTCCCGATGTAATCGATTATATACAACGCTGCAGATTTTACGAAAATTAACTGTTTTGACCCTTTTGTGTACCCTAATGTGTTCTACGACCCATATGAGTGTTATATACGATTTGTGCTTGATTTATATATGTTGGCATGATTTGTTATGTATGTTTACATGCTGTTATGTGATGTATTTATATTATATATGTATGTATATCCTGTAAGACATAATGGCAAAGACGTCAAAAGGGACGCAAAGATAAAGTTACAGTTATAATAAAACACTCTCGTCTTCGGATACTGATGGGGATGGAAACCAAGGGATGACAACTTTGGTGATCAGCCTCATTGGTAAAAGAAGACGGTACCCCCTCTCCCCATAGTATAGGATGAGCTCATGCCTAGGGGCTAGTGATGTGGAGGAGTACAGGAGGGCGGGCAGTGCCAAAGATTAATGCAAGATAAAGTTGTTTGATTAAGTGTATTATGTTATCTTATGATTTATCCATTGTATATGTTTAGGGGCACTAGTACACCACACCATGACGTTATTTATTTATGCCATATTGACTGTTTAACTAAAATGGATAAGACGCACTTAGGTAAGACGTTCCGAGAAAAGACTTCTTTTTAAACTAATACCTGAATTGAATGCATTCATGTTTCACCTATTTCTTAATTAAACCCGGTGCGGCTTCCTCTACTGAGTCACTTCCCAGTGCTCACCCTATGTTTTTCCCCCATATTATAGAGGAGCAGACAGAGCAGGACCATGGAGCTAGCGAGGAGCAGGCCCAGCCTTAGTTTATTTTCAGTCTTCCGCTTTATAGACCTATATACATTGATTTACGTTTCAGTTATGGATTTATTTTAGTTGATTGTTTTGTTTATTTTAAGTCCGGACCTATGTTAGCCAGCAGCTATTTATTTGACATGTATTTATGGTGGAGTGTCATAAGTCATTGTCTTTGGCTTATGGGATAAAGCCTAGTATTTATTCCATTTATGTTCATTGATTGTTGGAGTTATTTATGTGATGAGACTATTCAGTTTATATGTTGGCATGACTTTTTATTTATCGATTATGTATTCCGCAAAGCCCTTACTTTTATATCGTAAACGAATTGCGAAATTTTACTCCCGCCTATTTTCCGCGTATATATATTTTAAATACAAGGATAAAATATGATAACAGAAGGTAACTCTTACGAAATAGCCTAAAATGACTTAAGCGTTAAGGGCTATCTACTAGGGGTTACAACGACGAACGCTAGTGAGAAACTGACAGGTGCGAGGACGAAAGAGAGAAAGGAGAAAGACTCGTGAAATGGGTTGGGTGTAATGGGGAAGTGGATTGAAAACTGTAGCAAGGAAATAAAATCTCCCTTCCTTTTCTTTTTGTGAGTAAAAGCGTGTGTTATGAATGTGGGTGGGGGAAGTTAGTCACATTTGCTCTTTCACTAGTGTTATCACTAGCCCCACATTGAAAATTGTGTTGGTGGCTGGAAGTAGCTATAAATACAGTGTACATATAGTACTGTTGATTAGGGAACAAATAGAATTAAAATCAAATTAAAATTATATGATATATTACATTAAAGATTTATTTCTAAATTAATGTTTACATCATATCTTCAATTAGTATTTCATTGATTGTTTTTCAAAATTAATATCATTTAAAGCTTGTTCGCTGATATTGCACCACTTGGCAGCTCCTCATGAAGCGAACTCTGAAATATAATATGTATAGATAGATTATGTCAGTTTTTTTAACGAGTATATGTAATTATTTATTCAGTGAAATAATACATGTTGATTTTGAATAAGATTTTCTGTGAATGTATATCGATTTTATTAAAATGTTAATAAGTTATTTTGCATGGGTTTTCCATCCATTTGCATCTAGGATGAACTTAATGTTGGTCTTCTATCTGTTTACATGAGTTTTTCCCTTATAAAATGTGGGTTATTTATTCAAAATAATATGAGTTTTTAAATATCTTAGTTCAACACCTATATAACCTCTCTTCAGTCAAACATTAATTTGACATTACCAAAAAAATTAATTCTCAAATGATAAAATATTGACATGATATACCCACTTTGGTAAGACCTTATAGCAAGAATCTAGCAATTCAGTGTCCACAATCCATGCATCAGTCTTTGGTCATCTCGCTTTTTGATTTTTGACTTTCCATCATTCTTAGACAACGACGACTGAACTCTCCTCACACATCTACGTCATTTCCTTGATACGTGTGGGGGACTGTGAATTGCATTAGCCAACAACAAAAAATAAAATGCCACCATAAATAAAAAAATACATCTAAAACATGTAAAAAAACTCATGTAATTCAATGTAAAAAACCCACGTAAGGAACTACCTCCTATCAAATATTTTCGTTTTTATTTCCTAACTAATAAAAAAAAACCATCATTTAGGAACTACATCAATAATCAACCATGCAGACATATTTTAATATATATATATATATAAACAAATTAACTTATTGTCATGTCTCCCACAATTGTCTGCCCTTAGTGCATTTGGTGCTCCTAGTTTTGAATGTAAATCATACTTTCGTGGCGTATTCTTGATAGAATGCCATCAATTCATCTTCGTTCCGGAATCATATTCCCAACTTAGGAGTTTCAAGCACGCATGCATCCTTCCAAAATTTATCAGTAGGTTAGTAACAAACACATATATACAACATATATTGTTTATGGTCAGAGATAAATGGGTTTTGTCAACTAAGAATAGTGGGTTCCTATAAAATGGACATATGGATTATTTGAAATGGTATATGGTTTTGATTTGCGATTTTGGTTGACTTATTGTTAATTATTGAATGAGTTATTGTTAATTGTTGTATGGGTATTTGGGGATTGTTGTATGAGTTATTTTATAACATAAATGACATGTACGAAAAATCCACTCACATTACAATAAATGAAACAAAAAATGAATCTATTAATATGCAATACGTATCCACATACCTCTTCTCCATTTGGTGCTCCTAGTCTTGAATGTGAACCCTACTTTCGTAACTTACTCTTGATAAAATTCAACAACTTCATCTTCATTCCGGAATCGCATCCCTAACTTCGGAATTTCCAGCACACAGGCATCCTTCCAAAAATTAAATAGTGGGTTAGAATAAAAACGAACACAATAGTGTGAGATTACAACACATAAAACATATACTGGTTACACTTAAAAGGGAATGAGTTTTTTTTCTAAAATTTGCATGGGTAGTGTTTCGCTGTTAAATGGGTATATAAATTACTTCATTGAGTTATTTTTTTAAATAATGTATGGTTTTGATCACTAATTAGGATAAGATGTTTTTATTTGTTTTATGAGTTATTTTATAATGTAAACGAAAAACATGAAATATCGACTCACAATAACATCATCCAAAAATAAATTACATTAAAACAAAAAAAACATAAAAAAGAGAACGAATATACTGTTTAGATTTAAAAACGAGTGGGTTTTCCCAACTATTTGCATGGTTTGTACTTTACAGTTAAATGAGTTTTATATAAAATGCTTGGTTGAGCTATTTTTTTTAAATAATGTATGATTTTGAATACTATTTTGATGGGTTATTTTATATTTTTGTATGAATTATTTTATAATGTAAATGAAAAACATGAAATAACCACTCACAAAGTACCATCATCCAGAACTAAAATACATTAAAAACAAAAAAATATGAAAATAAGAACGAATAAACAAATGTAGACAACATAACATGACATGCAACAAGTGTCACCCAAACCTCTTCTCCATGATGATTCGTCATACTTATTTCCCTGTTCTTGCACCTGAATCGTCTCCCCCTCGACATCACTACAATGCTAAACTCCAAATTTCCGCTGAACAAGTAATAATCAGCACAGCGTAAAAGGGGCACTCCGGTTTGGGTGTGGTGGTGGTTTGACAATGTATCAAGCCTGATTGGGTAGCGTTAATTGTTAACTGTGTTTGCCCCACAATGCGAGCAAGGTGGTGTGGTAGTTCGTTCGTGAAAAATGATGAAGAATCCTAAAGAAAATGGTGGGTTGCGATGGGCTGGTTGTGCTACCTGTTGAGTTTCTTTTGAGAAGTTATTAAGTGCACCAAGAGCAAGAGAATTTTTTGCTCTGCACCATTCATTGCATGACACATCAACAATTCTATCCCCTTATTGGAAACTTAACCCCATCCCTCCCCACTATAGTTGACATTTTGGATTATGTGTCACCTAATGAATGATGCAGAGCAAAAAATCCTCTTGCTCTTAGTGCACCTAATAATTTTTCGTTTCTTTTTACTTCTCCACTAAGCAATGAAGTGCAATAATGAATAAAACGCATCTATAATTGATACATATGCTAAACCTTTGATGGAAACTTTTGACACGTGGCAGTCATACAACAAGCATGGACCCACTATTTTTAAAATGATTCTTACTATTTTTAGAAACTTACACTCCTCCTCTTACATTATAATTTATTATTTATTATTATTATTTATATTTTATTTAAATTTTAAAATTTCACTTTCCCAATTCTTCTACGTCTACTATGCTCTATGCTTCCCAATGAGAACGTACACTGTTCTATGCTTTGAATTTTTTTTCCTTACCAATGTTTGTTTTATCCATTCCAAGACCCTCATAAATCTCACACTCCACCTTTTTTATTATCCTATGCTTCTCACTGAAAGATCCCTTCTCATTTCAAATTTTTCTTGGAAATTTAATTTTATATTGATATCATTGATTTTTTTACTTCATGTATATAAAATTTAGATATGAAAGTTTTGCATGCATTTGTTCTTCTTTGATTCTGCCCTAGATTTTCCTTCCTTTTTTATTCTCTAATTTTCTTTCTTCGACCAGTTCTTTGTGTTTTCGTGTTTCTGTTGTGCTTCTGCATTATTATTATGATCCATTTGTTCTGCCATTTATTCGCGTCCATAGGTTCATCCTCACTTCCTGTCCTTTGTTCAGTTTTTCTTTTTCAGTCTTCCTTTTTTCATTCCTCCATGTTGTTATTGATTTTTTTCAAACATTATGATATTCCAGGTCTGTGCTCATTTGGTCTCTCTCTTTCATTGGTGTTTTTTCAGATCTGTACCCCTCTTGGGCTATTCCTACTTCTTGACCTCTCCTTTTGCAGCTATTGGATATGAAAGGTTAGATTTTGCTCTCTATTTTTGTGATTTTCTCTCTTTTTCTCATTTTGTTTTTTTTTTTGAACTTTTATTCCTTATTTCTTCCCAGTTCTCATCTGTAAAAATCCTATTTTTAATTTAAATCAGATGAAAAATTTTCATTGTTTTCCAAAGACAGCTTCCATAAAATTGGTTAGTACATAGTTTGAGGATGGCATAGTTGGAGGATGACAATTAAATGAAATTTCTTATTTGATTGTTCTTATTTAGTTTTATTTACTGTTAGCCTCATGGAAGAAATCAAAACCACTAAAAGGAAGAATGTGATGTTCTCATGTTCCTATGGGAATGGTTTCCATTTTTATTTTTGTTTTTTATTTTTTGGTTTATGCTTCTCTGTTGTTTTTTGTGGCAGTGTGGGGTTTAAGTTGTGATACCCCGTATCACAGTGTTCCTTAGGAATGACTCTCTTTAGGACGCGTCAGAAAACACGTCAGCAAGTTGCTGTCAGAGGGGGCTCGCTAGCGAGCAGTCAACGCCCGCTAGCGAGAAGCTTGTCGCTAGGTACCTTCCGAGAAACAAGTTACCAACGGTAACTTTTGGATAAGTGGCAGAAAACGGCTAGTTACAAGCCATGTCTATAAATACTCATAGCATTGTCTCATTTGAGCACTTTACGCTCAAAACTTACCAAAACTCTGCCAAAACCTCTTCTCGCTTTCCAATCTTCATCTGCTCTCTCTCTCTCTTGTTCTTCTCTATCTCTTCTCAAAACTCAAACTCTTCTTCCAAATGGCCATCTCTGGAGAAATCAAGGGCTTAATGAGAAACAATCTCAATGAGATATCCGAAGATATTCTCTATGACAATGAGGAAATGCAGTCCCTATTCCACAAGACTTATCTCCCACGGAATCTAGCCATGGGAAGGGTATTGCCTCTCAATGTCTACAATCAGGTGGACGAAATTCAATTCACCTTCCTCAAGCAACCTGGATGGCCAGCCATGATGAGTTCCGAGGACGTGTGCTACCCAAATGTGGTGAGAGCTTTCTATTCGCAAATAGAAAGGTTCACCAACAAAGGGGTCAAGAGCAAGATTGGTGACCAACAGATCCGCTTCTCCTCCTCTGACATCAACAAAGTCTTCAAGACCTTGAATGGTGGTGCTGTCATCGCCGACGACCCAGAATGGGTCAAGGAGGTAGATGACTCAGAAGAAGAAGTCGTGACACTTCTGACTGGTAGCAACAGCCTACCACTCAAGGGGGTAAAGGTGCCTCATCTCACGCAAGAGGCCAGAATCATCTTCTCCGTTGTGCAACACACCCTTCTCCCTCGGATTGGAGACATGGGAAACGTTACCACCATGGATGCCTGCCTGCTGTACCACCTGCTGAAGAAGGAAAGAGTAGATTTTGGGAGGATGGTGCTCAACTACATGATGCACCAGGCTCACCCGAAGAGGGCTCTCACAAGTCTACCTTACGGAAGCCTTCTGACCAGAATCCTCGACCATTTCTCCTTCCCACTTGAAGACTATGAATACGTCTTCAACCACAGTAAGTTCTCCATGGTCACCTTCAACAACATTAAGAAGAAGAAGGTACCAGAGATGGGGGCACCTAAGAAGAAGGAGGAAGCAAAACCTTCTAAGGGAACTGCTGGTCCCAACCAGCCCTCTAAGGCTGAGAAAGGAAAGGAAAAGGTTTCCGATCCTTCAGAAAAGAAGAAGAAGAAGCAAAAGGTGACTCATCCTTCTCCAACAAGGGTGACAAGGAGTATGGCTTCTGAGGGAGCTCAGAAGACTCCTCAGAAGGAACCTACGGTTGTTGAGGCTGCTGAAGACTCAGAAGAAACAACATATGAGCAACCCATGACCAGAAAAAGGAAAGCACCTCCAACTCTCCAAGTCCCAGACGTGCCACCAGAAGGGAAAAAGAAACGTGGTCGTTTGGTAAAAGCTTACTCTAAAACTCCACCTCTCTTTCTTAAATCTTCTTCTACTTCAATTCCTGTTTCTGATTCTGTTACTGGTTTTAAACCCACCAAATTTAAAACTAAACTCCTGCATTCCTTGAAATATCAGGGAAAGTCTCACAAAGGAGTGGGGATAAAAACCACTCAGAAACAGAGCCCGCCGAAGCCGACGGGTAAAGAAATTGTAGCAGCTACTGCTACTGCTGCCACCACCGCTGCTGCTACTGCTACTGCTGTTGAAGAAGAAGCAGAAGCTTCTCATCACTCCTCCCCATCTGGGAATGTCTCCCCCACCAGAGAAGACATTCAGGGGCATGGAGGAAATGTTGCTGATTCCTCTTCCGAGGAAGAAGATGCGGCAAGCTTTCGCATTGAGCATCGCACCCCAGATGCTGGAAGCTCCAAGAAAGAGCCCCAGAAGAAGCCATCTGAGGTTTCTATGGTGGAACTTTCTGAGGCAACCACAACTGAAGTTGCCACTGTAAATGCTGAGTCATTGGCTCAGACGATGCTTGACGTCCAGAAGGCACTGGATCAACCTTCTGAGACTCCAGAAGCTGCTCAGATGCAACCACAACAACAACTACAGCATGAGGAAGCCTTAATTGAACCAACTTCTGAGGTTGGTCTCCTCTCTACTGAGATCCCTTTGGAACATGAGGAAACTCATGTCTCAACACATGACGTAGTGCCAGGGACCACCAGCACTGGGCTCAGCTCAGAGGTGGGCGCTGACGCTACCATGGCTGCCGGAGTTGCAGCAGTTGAGGCATTTGTTGCCCACAGTTCCTTAGAAGGAACTCTATCTGAGAAGGACTCTCAGAAGGAACCAGAGGTTCCTCCTCCAGATATAACAGAGGTTCCTCCTCCAGATATAACAGAGGTTCCTCCTACATCCTTTGATCAACAAGGTCCCACCTTCTCGATTACGGACTCAATGATCGGTTCCGGCTTTCAGCTGGGAAGGATGGTAGTCACCCCACCCTCTGTGCAATTTCGGCCTTTCTTTGGTCGAACTGAGAAGTTGAAGTGCATTGAAGCCATGCATAGCCAGATCTCAACCTTCAACCTCTCCGACGATGCTCAGACTTCTGGTGCTGTGGAGCAACCATCAGCTAGGCAACCTTCTGATCTAGACCTTGCTCTAGTTTCTGAGGACACTCAAAGGCAGCCTTCCATTGAACTTGCTGCTATTGAAGGTAAAGCTGTCCAAGAAGAAGAACCTTCTGAATATCAAACAAGGGATATAATCGATGAAGTACTTGAGGCTGAAGTCTCTCGTCCTCCTTCATCTCAACCCTCATCTTCTCAACAGCCTTCCACTGCCTCTGAACTCCCTCCAGAATGCGCTCAGAATGCGACTCAGAGCGAGATTCTCATGGAGATATGCCAGCTGCTACGCTACATTGCCAGAAGGCAATAGTTCTAAGTCAATGATGGCGTTTATGTCTTAGCCACCCTTTTTGATGTAACAAAGGGGGAGTAGATAAATGATAAAATTTTTGTACACTGGCTATCGTAAACACTAGGCTAGAACTTAGGGGGAGCAACAACTTAGGGGGAGCCAAATATTTTGTATCGTTACAAAACAATAAATGAAAAATCATTATTTTGGCATCTTATGTTTTACCTATTTTATGCTTATCTTTTATTATTTAATTTTTGGCATCTCTTGATTTACTTAGCTTGGTATTTCTGAATTCCATACGTACATTAATCATGAAATACATGCTATGTTATTGATAATCTCAAACAGTGATCATACATTGCATACTTGAACTGTTGATTATCACAGCCTTCTAAGAAATTAACTAAGTCTTCTATCAGAAAGCTAAGTTAGTCTCTAAGAAAGCAAAAGTGCATTCTGAATAAGTAGTGAACTTACTCAGAAACACTTCTGAACTTAAGCAAAATTATTATCTTAAGACTTAAGTTGTTATCATCAAAAAGGGGGAGATTGTAAGCTCCAGAACCCTTCTGAGAGAATTAAGCATAATTCTCTTAGAGTTATGAAAGTTTTAATGATAACAAGGTAAGCCATAAGTATAAAATTTTACTTAAGGTTTTGCTAATATGTGCGCTAAGTGTCTCAGAAAGCTTTAAATTATTGCAATGCCATGAGCAAAGACCAAGACAAAACATCAAGTAGCCTTGAAATCAATTGATAAAATCATAGCGCCAAAGATATCAGAAAGGATGTCTCAGAAGCGCTGAAGGCGAAAACATGTTTCTGAGGAAAAAACACTGTCGCCTCAGAAAGGTCTCAGAAGACCTTGCGACTAGTAGTTCTCAGAAGGGTCTTCCCTCAGAAGGTTCGCCTCAGAAGTCCGTACAACTCTTAGAAGGATGGACTCAGAAGCAACCAAGTGTCTGGACTCAAGGGAGCGCAAAAAGTCTCAGAAAGCTCGCTACAACTAGCCAAGGAAGTGGGAACACGCGCACTGTGCAGTTCTGAAAAGTTCCTCATTTTGCGCTGACTGTAGCAGGGAGCCGTTCTGAAAAGGACACAACCACATAAGCAAAGTGAAAGCCTCTAATTTCGCGGCTCTTTGATGCCTATATATATGAGTTCAATTCCAGAGCAATGTGACGAAACTCTTGCGCAAAAACTCTTGATTAAACGTGCCAAAACTCTGTTGAATTGAAAATCATTTTGCGAAAACTTAGAACTTTCTCAGAAAGACAATTTTTACGAAATTGTTCTTCTAACTTTGCAAAATCTTCTAGTTCTGAATTGGTTTAAATTCTTACATTTGTAAGTTAAATCTAGAAGTCTACTAAGTGTAAAACTAGGTTTGTAACTTAGTCTTGGTAGTTGTTTTCGATCAAATCAAACCTTCGAAAAACGCTAAGTCCTTCTTTGTGTGAAGGCAGTTTTAAGTCCTCTGGTGTTTGAGGCAAAGCTCAAGTCCTTAATTGTTTAAGGCAAGGAAGTCCTCTGTTGTGAGGCAAGGAAGTCCTCTATTGTGAGGCAAGGAAATCCACTTCGGGTTGTGAAGTGGTGGAAGTCCTTTACTTGGTAAAGGCAGTGTTGTCTGAGAAGGCACATTAAGAAAAATATCTAAGAACTCTCAACTGAAGGTTGAGGACTGGAGTAGGTTGGTTATAACCGAACCAGTATAAAACTCTTTGTGTTAAGCTTTTCTTCCTTACTCTTTAATTGCGTAAAGCTTTGAGAAAAACTTAACTTCGATTTTAATTAAGAAGTCTCGTGAAAACATTACTGATTAAAATCAGACAGAGTTTAAAAGATTATAACTTTAAGTCATTTTCTTAAAACTGCTCAGATAGGAAATTTCTCAGAAAGACTGAGTTCTCAGAAACTTAATCTTCTCAGAAAGCTATTTCCGCTGCAAACTCTTAAATCTACCTTCTGAGTAAAAACAGCTTTCTAAGTAAAGGTTTTAAGAAGTAATTTTTAAAACTTGCACGATTCAACCCCCCCTTCTCGTGCACACATACACTTTCAGATATGACTATGCATGTAAGGTATGTGATGTATGTATATATATATGTATAAAATGAGCAAGACGCACCTAGGTAAGACGCTTCGGGAACTATTATTATTTGCGAACTAATACCTGAACTGAACTATGACATGTCACACCTTTTTCTAAATAAACCCGAGGTGGCTTCCCCTACTGAGTGACTTTTAGTTGCTCACCCTATCGTGGATAAATATTTTAGGTATTCATGCAAGCTTGGATATGGAGACGCCAGGTGGACGTGAAGACGGATGCGCTTAGAGCCTCCGTTGTTTATTCTCGTTTTCCCCTCTGTTTGTGTATGACTTGTTGAGACCGGACCTATGTTAGCTGAAGCTATTTATATTGACGTATTATTATTATTGTTGATACTTGTGATGGTGTGAAGTGAGAGATTTATTTGTATTATGTTAAGATTGCATGTATTGTATTATGTAATTAATATGCATGACTATATTATCTCGCCTATATGTATTACGCATGCCCCTAGTTTCCGCTTATTGTATTTTCGAAATAAATTCCCACGTATTTTCAATATAATATGTTTTAAAAAGGTAACCTATGCTATGATGTTCAAAGGGTGACGCTCGATAATTAATCCAAAATGACTATAGCATGGAGTGTTAATTGTTAGGGTGTTACAGACACAGTCCCTTTGTGTCTCTATCCATTTGTGTCTCTGTCATCACTGTCTTAGGACAACTACCAAATGCTACCTTATGTCTCTGTGTCTCTGTCTTCATTGTCTTAGGAAAACTACCAAACACTACCCAGGTGTTCTTGCGGGTATCCCCTATGAAAGGCATAGTGAGATTCGGTAAATGTGGCAAATTGAATTCACGTTACATCAAACTTTACGAGATCTTGGAAATAATAGGCAAGGTGGCATACCGATTAGCCCTTCCAGCCACCCATAGATGTCTTCTCCAACAAAAAGTGGAACCTCCACTTTTCGATTCACCTCCATCCTCGATAAAGCTTGGGTCCCATTTCCTCCATTCCATCCTTTTGGTTACTGCCCTCCTAGTCCTCCCTCATCTCGGTTTTCATGAGGTTGGCCTCTTCCATCATTTCGAGACTGCCTTTCACAGTGGTTGAGCCAACCAATGGCAGACAAAGATGTGCCAGCTCTCAAGGAAGGGGAGGAACAATTGGGGGAAGCTAAGGATGCAACCACAAGGCCCAAGAGAAAGATCCGCAAGCCTTACGATTGGGAGAGCTACGTGCATGAATGAAGATTCCAGAAGAAGTTGATTTAGGGCCAACCAATGCCAGCTAGCTGTACCTTTTAGTCGTTATTCAATTCTGTCATTTCTCTGCAAATTCTGTTATTTGTCTTTGTTTGTGCCAGACTGTAGTTATTCCTTTTCCTTTAAGGCTTGGCTCTTATATATGGTTGTAATACCATTTTGTTAAATATGAATGAATCTTTTTTAGTATATTTTGTCTTTTCCTAATAAAATAGCATAGGTAGCATTTATAATTCTCAGTCATAGCTCTCATATTCTCCAATCCACCTTCACTAAATTCATACAACCCTATCTTCCACCCTAACATTTTGGTGCTTTTATCTAGAACTCTCACCATGTCTTCTACTCTACCACCGTCTTCCCAAACAGCCACCCCTGCACACCCTTTTTCCCATATTTAGCAAGCCATCCTCACCCTTTCCCACTGTATGGATGAAGTCATGCAACGACTCCTTACTGTGGAATCCCGCCCTTCCTCACCTTACCCCCACCACCGTCGCCACCACAACCACCCCCTCCCCCACCACCACTGCCACTGCCACAACCTCTTGGACCACCACCTATACGGCTCGAGGTGCCTCGTTTTGATGGCACTGATTCCATTGGCTGGTTGTTAAAAATAAACAGTTCTTCGATTTTCATCAAACACCCTTGGATGAGCGCATTCCAATTGCTTCCTTTTACTTTGAGGGTGATGCCTTGGCTTGGTATCATTGGATGCATTCCAACAACAAACTTACTAATTGGCCCTCCTTTGTTATGTCTCTCCACCAACTATTCTCCCCCTCCCTCTATGAAGACCCCAACGGTGCACTTTTTAAACTTAAACAAACAAGCTCTATAGCCTCATACCAAGCCCAATTTGAAGCTTCATCGTCCCGTGTTATTGGACTACCCCCCCACTTCTTTGTTAGCTGTTTTATTTCTGGTCTCAAACCCGAAATAAGACATGGGGTCCAAGCTATGCTCCCTTCATCCCTTCCCAACGCCATCGGGCTAGCCATATTACAGGAGGATAAACTACGCGACTCTCACCATATCCACAAACGTTACACCCCATCTTTACCCACACTCACACCTCGCACAAAGACTCCCACCGACAAACCCCATCCTTTCCCACTAAACGCCTCACTCCAGCCCAAATGAAGCACGAACGGAGAAAAGCTTGTGTTATAACTGCGATGAAAAGTTTGTCTCGGGACATCGCTGCAAATCACTATTTTTCTTGTTGTTAGTGGAGGACCATTCCGAGGAAACCACCCCTTTATTCTCCCCCTCCGACTCTCCTTCCCCACCCACTGCACCAGCCCAAATAAGCCTGCACGCCCTTAATGGTCACTCCACCCCTCGAACACTACGTGTCCCTGGCTCTATTAATTCGTGTAACGTCACAGTTCTCATTGATGGGGGAAGCACACATAATTTCATACAAGACCGGCTTGCTCGTTTTCTTGTCATCTCACAATAACCAACAAATGAGTTTAAAGTTCTAGTGGGGAGTGGTGAAGAGATCCCATGTTCAGTAGTATGCCGAAAGTCTCTCTCAACTTACATGAACATAACTTTGAAGTGGATCTGTTTGTCATGCCATTAGATGGAGCAGATGTAGTCCTGGGAGTACAATGGCTAGAAACATTAGGCCCTGTCCTCACTGATTATGTCGATAGAACGATGAAGTTTATCAAAGATGGCAAACTTATCACCCTCATTACACAAGGTCCTTTATCCACATATGAAATTACCTTTCACCAACTTCATAGAGTTACCACAACTCACTCTGCAGCAAAATTCTTCCACCTCAGGGCAGAACCTCCCCCACCAGACCCCTCACAAGTGCACCAATATCTTGAGCTCCACTCACTACTCCAAAACTTCCTTCACTTGTTCGGTGAACCTTCATCCCTTCCCCCTGTTAGTGTAACACCCCGCTACTGAGGGGTGTCCGTGCAAAGGGCTCTATCCCAACGAACACGCTATTAGGGCATAACATAAAGACAAAACATGATAATATCATAAATGCACAATCTAGTAGCTGAGTAACTACAACTGTATAATATCTGGAAAGCATAACTATAACTGTTTGGTCATAAATGCTGGTCTGAGACTAAACATAACTGCAACATACATACTGAAATGAAAGGAATTCTGCCTCTAGGGTCTGGAGAAAACTAATACATAAAAGATTGCCTGACAACTACAAATGAAAACTGTAATAAAATCTAGTCTGTAAACTAGAAGACTCCACGACAGAAGCGGACCTCACCAAAGATAATCTGCAGCAACCTCTACTGGATCAGGGGCTCCTCGTCAGCAACAGGATCGTGCTATGAAAAACGTGGGTGACGAGGGATGAGTCGTCGACTCAGCGAGGGGATAATGCATGCAATGCAACACTCACAATATATATAACACATACTAGCATATTATCATCCATACACACAATATCCTGTCGAATTATCACACAAAAGCAACCCAAGCCTACTACTGGATAACTACAATCTGAATCTGTGAACTAACTCTCAGCACGCAACTAGAGTATAGTCCTATCTGTCCCACGAGGGGTATAACTGTCACCAAGTCGTCCGGTAATCGGGATCAGAATGTACTTGGCGGGCTTGAGCGGCTCACTCTAATTAGCATACCACACTAAGATCTACCGGGAATTCTGCATCCAGGACATAGCGTCTGCCGTAGTACTAACCAGAGCGGCGTGATTACTCAAGACAGTCAACAAATAGTACAATCAACATATATCATACATATCATAAAGCTATATTCGTATTTCAGTTATGTTCTTTATCTTATTTAGTCGCATGTTATGGCATAAATGGCAATATGTACACATAACCAACATATAACATAGCTTAACTTAGAAAATAAATCTCTACAATCCTCTATACTAAATTCCTAACCACCTAGCATGTTACTAACTACTACTACTTCTACTGCTACAAACATATGCAATATTACTAACTTATTATTATCTTACCTAATTATCTAGTGATCAAACATATATATGCTGTAAATGCTACACTACATACAAGATCTCCACTCACCTGGATAATCCTTAGACTAGAAAGCACCGCTAGCTCCGGCCTCGGCTATCGGCACCGTATTTGCACCTTGCATGCAAAAGACGCATCAGAACCGCTAGAACTTGCTCACTTCCACTCCAGTAATGGAAGGTCCTGCTCAGAGACATCCCCAAGACGTCAAACTCACACAATAAAGAACGCCCAAAGCACTGCTCTGAAAAGGCGGAAGTGTGAGATGTGAGGGAAAAGCTACATTACCAACTCCTATATATATAAGGGGTGGGGGGAAGCTGAAATACTATTTTGAGCGATGTGGGACTTGACTGCTCGCTAGCCGCCAAAATCTGCTCGCTAGCGTGCACCTGCTCGGTAGCAGCCAATATATGCTCGCTAGTCGCCATCATCTGCTCGCTAGCCGCCACCTGTTGACAGCATTAGTGCTGTCTCCGTTTTACACGTTTTAACAACATTTCTAACCCTTCTTAGACATACTTAGAGTATATTAGAGCACTTTCTAAGGGGTACTATGATACGGGGTATCACAGTTAGATCCATTAATCACCAAATATTCCAGGAACCCACAACCACCCCAGTCAATGTTAAACCATATCGTTATCCTCATTTTCAAAAGCAAGAGATCGAAAGGCAGGTTGCTCTCATGCTGGAGCAAGGGATCATACAACCAAGTTGTAGTGCTTTCTCTTCCCCTATTTTGTTAGTTCGAAAGAAGGACGACACTTGGCGCTTTTGCGTCGACTATCGTGCACTGAATGCAATCACCATCAAAGATCGCTTTCCACTACCAACCCTTGAGGAACTTATTGATAAATTAGATGAAGCCAAATGGTTCTCTAAATTGGATCTCCGTTCATGCTACCATCAACGTAACACCACAGCCATCAAAGTAGTGCGACATGAATTGGAAACACGCGAAGAAATCCTCAAACAGCTCCGCAACAAGTTACTAAAAGCTCAGGCCCAAATGAAAAATATTGCAGACAAGCACATGTGTGACATTGAATTCGAGGTCGGTAATTGGGTATATGTTAAGCTCAGGCCCTATAGACAGAACTCCCTCTCCCACAACAAGGCTCAGAAGCTAGCCAAATGGTATTTCTGCCCTTTCCCCGTCAAAGCTCGAATTGGTCCATTGGCGTATGAATTAGACCTCCCTTCAACTTCACACATTCATCCTATTTTCCATTGTTCCTTGCTGAAAAAACACCATGGTGCGCCACCAAACAGTAGCCTTGAACTCCCACCAAACCTCCCAGATACTCATCTTCCCCTCCTGCAACCTCTAGTCATTCTTGATGTTCAGAGCAACCTCAAGAAACCAGAAGAAGTGTCCAAAGTCCTCATACAAATGGGTTGGAATGGCCCCTGAAGACTCTTCGTGGGAGGATTGGGCTGCCATCCAAGAAGAGTTTCCTAAGTTACACCTTGAGGACAAGGTGCTTCTGATAGACCCAGGCAGTGATGGGTTAATCTCTAATGGGCCAGACAAAGATGGGCCAACTCTCAAGGAAGGGGAGGAACAATTGGGGGAAGCTAAGGATGCAAGCACAATGCCCAAGAGAAGGATCCACAAGCCTTACGATTGGGAGAGCTACGTGCATGAATTAAGATTCCAAAAGTTGTTTTAGGGCCAACCAATGTTAGCTAGCTGTACCTTTTAGTCGTTATTCAATTTTGTCATTTCTCTGCAAATTCTGTTATTTGTTTTTGTTTGTGCCAGACAGTAGTTTTTCCTTTTCCTTCAAGGCTTGGCTCTTATATATGGTTGTAGTACCATTTGTCAGATATGAATAAACCTTTTTTAGTATATTTTGTCTTTTCCTAATAGAATAGCATAGGTAGCATTTATAATTCTCAATCGTAGCTCTCATATTCTCCAATCCACCTTCACTAAATTCATTCAACCCTATCTTCCACCCTAACATCCTCCAACCTTCTCATGAGCACCTCCATGTTACGGGCCTGCTCCTCCATCCTCTCCATTCTTGCTTCTATTGTCGCAACACGCATGGTTACCATTCACAGAACACCTCAGAACCTGTGCTCTGATACTAGTTGTAACAACTGGTATCTGCACAAGTAAGCTAACAACACACACACAACACAAAAAAATAGCGAAAGAGCGTATCAAGGTGATATCACTCTAGAATTGATATTAAAATGCAAAGAAAATAAAAGGAATAAGATAACAAGGGCTGAGTTTCGAGAGCCAATGAACTAAAAATGAAGGTGGGCAAGGAATAAAGGATCTTACAACAATGAATGTTGCAATGTTGGCAAAGCACGGATGGAGGTTGATGACAACAAAATCTTCATTATTTTTTAAAGTGGTCAAAAGAAAATATTTCCATAAGAAGAGCTTCATGCCAACAAAGACCGGAACAAGAACAAATCCATCTTGGAGGAGTCTCCTTGAAGGCATAAATAAAGGTGTTAGAAAAAAGGGGCGTATTGGCAGGTTGGGGATGGTGCTAGGGTGCTAGCTTACCCAATTAACCTTTTCGAGTCCCCAATTTTGTTACTGGTAATGATAGGATTATGCTAGTGAAGAATTTGATGAGGAAGGATGGGCAATGGAATGAAGGGTTAGTTAGGGAGAATTTCCCTAATGAAATTGCAGAAAGAATTATGCAAGTAGCACCTGTCAGGACTGAAGATGATGGAATTGGAAGTTCAATCCAATGGGAATTATTCAGTTTCGTCAGGGTACAAAGTGGCTTATAGTTTCTATCATCCACCATTGGAGAAGTGTCCAATTTAGATGAGAATGAAAAAGATATGGCAGATTATATGGAAATTGAAGGTGCCTCACAAAGTAAAGATCTTCATGTGGAACATTGCTCACAATGGCCTGCCAGTTAGAGATTTGGTAAGTAGAAGAATTCCAACAGTTCAAAATTGCTTCCTTGGTGTGATGAAGTGCCAGAAATGCGGATGCATTGCATATTTGAGTGCACAAGGGCTAGAGTTTCATGAAAGACTCTAAATGTGGATAGGGTTATAGAGGGAAGAAGGCATGATGAGTTTGGGCTTTGGCAGTGAAGCATGGATACAACTATTTTGCAAAAGTATCCGGACCGCTACACACCTAGTACGGGTACGCGAAGGGTACGCGCGGGTACGTACCTGGACAATTTTTTTTTTTTAAAAAAAATAAGTACGTTTGGGGTACGGGATGGGCGGGTACATACTTGAACATTTTTTTTTTAAAAAAAAAAGTACATTTGGGTACGAAGTGGGTACGAAACGAGTATGAAAAATGGTACATTTTTTATAAAAATGGACCGTTTTAATCTTTATTTATTTTTTATTTATTTTTTAAAAATTAATACCACTTCTCATACCCTAATTACGACCCTAATACACACTTAACCCACCTTAATACCACTTATCCTCGATAAACTGCCATTGCAACCTTCGGTCTTCAACCCTTCCTCTCCAGCAACAACCCTTCCTCTTCGGTGACAGCGACAACACCCTTCCCCGCGGCGACAAGTCCTTCATGCAACAACCTTTCCCGCGGCGTCCTCCCCCATACATCGACTTCCCCGCGCAGCCTTCCCTGCGCCACCCTTCCCCACAGCGGCAAGCCCTTCGCCGCAGCGACCTTCCCCGTGGCGCTCTCCCCCTCCAACGACTTCAATATGTTCATATGTCCTTATTTTGAACAATATAATAACTTTTGATGATTGCTTTCCTTATTTGTTTGTATATTTTGGAATCTATTGTAGAATAATTTTAATTAATTTCTTTTAATCATATAAATTTATTTTTTTACTGCCGTACCCATACTCCACTTTTTACAAAATTGTTACACCGCATACCTGTATTCGTACAAGGTACGAGTACCTGTATTCGTACCAAGTACTCGTACCAAGTACAGAATACCTTACTCATATCTATGCAACATAGGACTATGGTGGATTCAAGTGTGCAAATCTATAGAATTCTACCGAAAGGAAAAACAATGTGGCTCTTATGGCAATTCATTGTTGGAATTTATGGAAAGCAAGGAATAGGCTCATCTTTGAAAATAAAAAATCAACTTCTTTCGAGATTAGTCGATGTTCATCTAGATATCAAGAGGAGTTTAGTGCAACATCTTTCTATAGTTCTTAGTTTGTTTTGATTGATTCTTTGTCCCAATTTTTAGTAGTGACCTTGGGGTTCCTCTTATTTGATTTTTACCGTGCGTCTTTATAACTCTTGTTTGATTCGTTTATGATATCACTATCTTGGAAACCAAGTTTTGAACCATCACATAAACACCAATCTACTTTGAAGGGTTTGGATCAGATCATCAGATCTATTTAGATAAAATTCATTTAATCTAACCAATTATTGGTCCGAATATCAAATTTCTAAAATTTCAATCCAATGAACCGATAAAAAAAAAAAAAAAAAAACTATAGATAATTTAACCTTTTTAAATTATTTTCTTTTAACCTTTTTAAATTATTTTCCTAATAATTACTCCCTTGCTTTTTATTATAGAAAAATATGACACGAAAAATTGCATTTACATAATTAATTTGTGTTTTCTATTTACTAATCACTATTTATATTAGAATCTTGTTTCGACCTTTTGTTATTTTTTGAGTAAATACCCAAATTCGTCCCTGAACTTTTTTTCAGTGCCTACTTCCGTCCATGATTAAATTTTATTAGTCCCGCAATCCCTGAACTTAAATTCCGTGAGACATCCGTCCCTCCGTTAACTCCCTTGTCAATGAGTGACAGAGTTGTCCTACGTGGACCGTTAACGTTGTCCTACGTGGACGTTAAGTGACCTATGTGTAATGGAGTTTCTAATAGGGGACAAATCAGTCCCCAGAGTTTCTAATAGGGAACAAAACAGTCCCAGAGTTTCTAATAGGGGACAAATCAGTCCCTAACCCTTGAACCAAAACGGTATCGTTTTGCAAAAATCTTCGATTACCTTTTTCTTTCTTTCCCATTTGAAACCCTAAACCCCCATTACAGACCCTCACAGCTGCACCTCCATCCTCTTCTTCCTCCTTAATTCTTCTTATTCAACCTCCATTGAAACACCTCCTTAAAATGGAATCTTGAGGTTGAAAGAGTTGTTTCAATGGAGGTTACAAGATGGGGGAAAAGAAAACAGATGACATAAGAGAGGGAGTGGCTATGCTAGTGTAATGATGAAGGTTTAAGGAGGTGTTTCAATGGAGGTTGAGGGAGAAGAACCAAGGAGGAAGAAGGGGATGGAGGCGCGGTTGTGGGGTCTGCAATGGGGAAATGACACCGTTTTGGTTCAAGGGTTAGGGGCTGATTTGTTCCCTATTAGAAATTTCGGGGACTGATTTGTCCCTTGATAAAAACTCCATTGCATACGTGTCACTTAACGCCCATGTAGGACGAAGTTAACGGTCCACGTAGGACTACTCCGTCAGTTATTAACGGGGGAGTTCACGGAGGGACGAATATGTCTCACGAAATTCAAGTTCAGGGATTGCGGAACTAATAAAATTTGATCAGGGACAAAAGTGAGCACTGACAAAAAGTTCAGGGACGAATTTGGGTATTTACTCTTATTTTTTTTGAAGTTTTTTATGAATTTTTTACATTCTATTGCGAATTTATTTTTAATCGGACATCCAACAACCAGAACCGATCCAACCAAACTCTGATCAGACTAATCAGATCAAATTTACTCATGAAAAGTGATCCATCCGATCTAATCCAAACTGAATTCAAAATGATCGAATCGAATTCATTTTCTCCTCATATCCAATCCAATCCGACCCGATCACACACCAGTTAAACTCTTAAAATATTGTTAAAAATATGAATTTAATTTTAGAATAAAGGACAAATTGGTCCCTATCGATTTTTATCGTGGACACTTAGGTACATAACCAAAATAAATAGTAAAATTATCCCTAACCAATACAAATGTTAGACTTATAGGTCCCTCGGTTACTTTCACCGTTTGACTAACGTTTGACTCATAGGTCTCTAATCAATACAACCGAGAGACCTATGAGTCTAAAATTTGTATTGATTAGGGACAATTTTACTATTTATTTTGGTTAGAGACTTATATGTCCATGACAAAAATCGATAGGGACCTATTTGTCCTTTACTCTTAATTTTAATACAATTCAATATAAAATTGTTTCACACATACATCTAATCATATATTGACACATTAACAAATGTCTTAACTCAATCAACCACTAACTAAAAAGTCTTAACAAACCAATGTATACGATTGGTTAGCGGTGTTAAATTTTTTCCTAATTAAACTCAAAATATATTAACTACTACACTGTACCGATATTGAGTTTTGGTTGTTTGTAATCCATTCCAATTTACATAAATTTCTACTCTACATGTACATAACAAAACCAGGTTTATTTGAAGATCAAATTTATTATACCAGTTTAGAAGTAGGATTTCTTATCAGAATCATAATTCTTATAAACCTTCCAAAAGATAGATATTTGGAATAATTAAAAGCAATGAAAATGCAAATCATGCGTCTATGGATGTTATCGATTGGTGCAAAATAAGCCATTCAGGTTACAAAATCACATATTTTTCACAATTACATTTACCTAGCAATGAGAAGGAAAATGTCTCGTTGAAAGTAACATGTTCTTATACTGTATGTACAAACCTGGTGAGCAGTGAAGATGGCTCCACTACTCAGTCCTGCTAATGCCGATATTCAACAAGTTGTTCAATAGAGTGTTCTTGTTCAAAGGCAACGTAACAATCTGAGACCAAAATGAGTTTCATACCCTGCAAGACAGTAAATACTTCTTATTTAGAAAGAAATACAACCAAAATAGTATTGAATGACAATATAAAAGTCAAGTGTAATTCTATAGTTGTCAAAATAAATCTTTAAAATCGATCGATTGATTTTATAGATTATTATATTATACCATTCATTAATCCAAGTTCCAGATGTGTTACTAATGAAAAGAATCAGCACTAGAAAACAAGAGTCATAAATGATTGAATGATAATTTTAATATAATATTATTATTATCTGGCTTGATATAATGATTGAAAGATTATTGTAATTGTAATTAAACAATATAATAATGCTTATGCTAGAAAACTCTAGCTAGAATGAGAAAGTAACCAACCGACCTACTAAGTCTATATAAATATAAAGGCTTTGCAATTTGCTGCGTGGCTAGGAAAGAAGCAACAAAGTGCAAGTGCAATGAGTGGTGCATTGTGAGTGTAAGAGTGCCGAGTGTTTCAGTGTTGTGTGAACAATAAATAAATTAATCACTGTGTGTTGTGAGTGTAGTGTACTGCACTAAATATAATTGTGGGTGGATTTGGTAATGTTGTAGTTTTTTAAAAGTTGTTTTTCAAAAACGGTAACACCTATGTTTGGTAAAATAAAATAAAATTTGCTTTCAATAAGCACAAGTTACAATAATAGAGTTTGGTAAAATTGCTTCTAAAATAATAAATGACTATAATAGACATAAACTATTATATCTTCGTTAATAGATAAGGTTATATTAGATTTTTTATTTTTGAAAAGCACAAGCTAGCTTTGAAAAGTATCTCCATAGGTGCTTTTAAAAGCACCCATAGCTTTTAAAAGTCAAAAGTACAAACACCTAAATTTTTTGATTTACCAAACACTAAATATTAACTTAGGCTTTTGAAAAGCACAAGCATCTACCTCTCCAATAAGCAATACCAAACCCACCCTGAGTGTAATAGTATTCAAGAGTTTATAAAATAATTAGTGAGTGTCCCAGTGTACACTATTATAAGATGCACTAGTAGTATTGCTTTGTAATATTTTCATCATCAATAAAGCATTATTTTTATCTCCTTGCTCAACAACTTACAGGCTCAACAGGTGAAATAGTTGAACAAATGATCTATAAGTGTGCTACTGCTAACTCTTGTAAATCTCTAAAGGCTAGAATTAATAAGCATTTTCCCAATTCACAAGAAAAATTGAAAGAAACAGAGCAATTCATACATGAAAAGTGATTGAGAATGCAGGGAAATTAGCAAATAGAGATTATAAGGAAAGGACCATTAAGAAAGAAAGCAAATTAAGAACCCAGTTTGCAAACTCGGGCTTCTTCTGTTATTATGTGAAAAACTTCTAATGGTTCTAAAGTTAGTGTCCTCCATTTTATTGTGCTTGAAAAGATATTTGCAACATAAACTGACACGGGGAAAAATTATTTAATTCCTTTGGTCAAACACGTAAGCCCCAGGGTAACGTAACTCAATTCAAACACCCTTTTATATTATTAATATTTTATAATGTGATCAGGTGTCAAAATCCACACTGCAATATGCAAACGCAAAACTGCTGTAAAAATACTTAGAAATTGAAGAAGATATTGTTGACAATCACTAAACAGAAGCACAATCAATATCTGTTTTAGTGGTTTAGCACAAAGTTGTGGTACTTCAGCTATCAATCTTTAAAGTGTGCTTTTGTTAGAGGAGGAAAATGATAAAGATAAAAATAGGTAAGGGTTGAAATCTTTTCTATTTGAAATTCAGATAGTATCGCCTTCTCATTTCCATCTTCATTTATTAAAAGGAGCCAATGATTAAATACAAATGGTGGCCACTATTTGTAAAATATCCATGTTATCTTTATTAATCCATTAGGTACAAGAGCTGATAAGAGGACCCTAGTTTTAATGGAGGAAAAGCATTTTTTTTACCTTAAGACTATCTGGAGTTTGAGGCAGCTTCATGGAAGTAACCAAGACATCAGAAAAAGAAACTCTTTTCAAAGCATATAGCTCAGACATAGTGGTATTACCAAGAACCAACCACCATTGTTCATCTTTTATCTGAAATCGAGAGTTTTTTTAGATTATATTTGACATAGACAAAGTACAAATCACCACAGAAAATTAGTAGAAAGAATTCAAAGAAATACCTTTGGAAACCGAGGTACAAATGCTCTAGAAGAGTGTCGCCTAGAATTGGTCTTCTCTAATCTGATTTGCAATGTATGGGAGCCCTCACCATCAGAATCCCTCCTCTGAAGCTTTAACTTCATTTTAACACGAGGGAAATTCTGTAGATCCTGGTTAAAAGAAAAAGGAAAACAGCGTAATCAGGAAGGGGAGACATGTCAGACAAATAAAATAAACTACCAATATGCAAGGGGAAATGCGTATCAGGGGCACTCATACCACGATACTACAACCTAAAGATGGACTTTGAAATATGGACATAACCTACTACAGCTTCAGACATCCTCATGCCACGTCAGTCATATGATAAGATGATTAACAATCATTTAAGCTTGGTTCTGAGGAGAGTATGTGCATATCTTGGGTACACTCCATAGTTCATGCAAACTAATTGTTATTCAACTATTTCTTTGGCAAATGAATAAATTTAGTGACTAATAATGCTATTAGCAAAACAAACTCATGGATAACACCTCAATCATGCACAACACCCCCATGATTTCTTCATAATATCATCATCATCACCACCACCACCACCAATAGACTAGGCTAGCCCCACTAGGTGGAGTCAAATACACAAATCAAATGACAAGATAGTATTCTATCATATATATCATATTTATGTTTAAATAATTAATATTTGAATCTCTTTTAATTATTTTATCTAAAGTTTTCCTTGTTCTTCCTCTACACCTAGTTACAATAATACCCTTCATCTGATCCGCCCTCCCTATTGGCACCTCAACAGGTCTTCTATCATACATGTACAAACTACGAACGATGAGATTCTACCACTACCATATTCTCTGCAATAGGCACTATTTTGGAATTCCCTCAACTAATTCTCTCATATCTAGATTCTATCACCATTTATTATATGTTGATTTTTTTATCATCCAGCATTCAGTCCCATACAACGTTGTTGAGATATTACTGATAGGTGGTTGGGTGTTGTAGGACATTAATTAATGTAGGTGTAGATAATTTCTAGATATAGCTACTTCTTTGTACAGAAACAGATCATCAAAACAAAAGGAATAATATATTCTCTTTGATTTTTCCATCTGACCCTCTTCTGTTCTCTGTTTTCAAGTAACATCCACATCTTAACAATATTATCTATTTGCAAAAACAACTATTTATCCACTTTTCTTCAATGTTCTCCATCAACCCCCCAAGAAAATACTTATACATCAGCACATATTTAGAATCTAGAACAAGAATAAAAACAAGCAAAATTTATTAGGACTCTTTACCTGGTACAATCTTGAAGCCGGAAAATTTCCAGTTACATTTTGCAATGCTGACTTGGGAATATCTAGTAATTCTAGCACACTGGAAATTCCACTTCTGCAAAGGGAACTTTTCAGCTCAGCATTCATGCATGGAAGCATCCACAAGGAAGAGTCCTTATCGAACCACAAACCCTAAAACCAGGACACCATTTAAAAAGAGTGGATTATAGGGGATATTCTGAAGATGAAAAAATAATAATAAACAAAAGAGACTAGGAACCTTTGTCAAATACTGTATGCCTGGTCTAAGATATATATATATGCACAATTTTGTTTTGAAGTATAGTTTGTCCTTTCTAAGTATGCTCTGAGTTGACAGTGGTGACATTTTACGTTGTTGTTTAAATCTTACGTAGCTGTACTACTCAAGGAAGTAAATAATTTGGAGATACAATGAAGAATGCATATATGTTGATTTCCCATTAATAGTAGAATAATGAAGAACCATGCATGCACATAGTTGATTTGAAGAACAAAACAGAATGAATACCTGCATGACCATTTGCAAAAGATGCATGCATGTAAGAGAACTTGAGAGCCAACCACTATTTGCACAAATATCAATCATGGCCTGAATGATGCGTATACTCTGGTCTAATACTGATTTCAAGTCTGTGACATAGTCACTAATTGGTAACTCCAACTGAGAAAAATGAGCCTGTATCCAAAAAAATATAAGATCATAAATGTAAACAAAATGAAAAATTAACAAATAAATAAATAAATAAAAGAGAAAGTTTACCAGGATAAATTGATAAAAGACACGACTAACCTGAAACAGAAGATTTGCTTTGACATGAGGATCATCCAGACGGTTCTTATCCACTGGATATTTAACTTTCTCAGACAGTGCTTCATTGTATTTTTCCTATAGCAAAAGGATGATGTATCCATTTTATTGATTTGAGTTTAATTGACGAGCGCGAACAGACCAATGTTGACATAACACGAAATGATGCAATAATCAAATCATAAGATAAAGGCCAACAGTTAATTAACTTAGCACTTAGCTGCAAAAGAGAGCAACTACACAGTTATATGATCCTCTGGTGTGCAAGGCATAGTTACCAGCAATGAGGGCCAGTCTAGTGTGCGGTAAGCAATGGGAGCAAAAAGGCACTTGAATACAATTGTACACAGATTGGCTTCTTTGATATGCTTTGATCCAGTAAACAGATTTATTAGAATCTTTTATGCTAACTATAATTTTCCTCATTTCCTTTCATGTCTTTCAACTAACTGTTATTTTTCAAGAAAATTTAGGGAAAGAAAATAGGAGAGGAAAGACAAGGGGGGGGGGGGGGGGGGGGGGGGGGGGGGAAGGTCTCAGGGTGAAGGGAATGACGACTTTATATGGTATATTTACAATTTTACTTGTTACTAAAACAACTAAATATAATTCATGTTTTTCATAAAAGAGTTAAAAATGGCATTTCAACATTTTGATAGTGATAAAATAGTAAACCATATTGTAATCTCACTCCCATTTCGGAGAGGGTAATGTAGGGTTTTCAAGACCCTCCCCTCATTTTCTCCTCCAAACCAAACTTGTGAATGCACTCTAAGAAGAGTATATTAGGGGAAAGGTAGCCCGATAATTGGAGTGAGATGAAGGCTAAGAAAAACTATAGGAAAAACCATTAAAAAAATTTATCTTGATTTCAATGTCCCAAAGCTTCATATAGTCCATGCATGTTTTAGCACTTGTAATCTTGAAAAACAATTATTGAGTGAAAAAATATGTATAAAATTACCTCGTTATGACGCACAGGAAGTTCATCAAATTCAGAAGCGGCGGACATGACATGCAAAAACACCTACATAAACAAAGTAAAAAACCTTTTTTGTTGAGAAATTAGTCGATGTTTAGCTTGGTTTACGATGATATTAGTTGATAATATTTGTAATTAGAATTGGAAATAGATCACTGTTTCTATAAATATTTGTATCAATCCCTAAAATTGAGGGATTTGTCCTTTTAGCATTCAATATAAACACGAGACACAGGTTTTCTCTCATCCAATAACAGACAAATCAGTCTCAGAATAAAGTATTTTATCTAACTAAAAATGGATAAATCAAATAAAAAAAAAGAAAGGGGAAATTATAAGTCTTACTTCAAGTGATGTATCGGGACCTATATTCGACCCAAACATTGCTACAGTCATGTAGCTGAGGTAATACTGAGATGCTATTGAACCCAACATCATGGGCTCGACTGTGTCTTCATCCATCTTTATGCATCCACTGTCTTCCAAATCCTCAAATGTGCTCTGTACTAGGCTGCCCAAATAAAACTAAGTCAAAATACCATTGTCGGTAACAGTGACAAAAATTTCATTGATCTTTGGTATTCCATGTCATTACCTAGACAAATACGAACTCAGAAATTCAGGATCTGCATTCTCCAATCCATAGTAAGCAGGATTAACCATCTGTCAAAAGTCGCTATTAAGCATGTCTGTAGGACACTCATACAACAATTGATAAATCTAAAATACAAATTCAATTTCTGGTCAATAACAAGATCACTTGAGATAGTTTTTGTTAAGGAAATTTTCAAAAATGGAATTGGTAAAAATAATTTCTATTATATGAACAACTTAATTGTCAAGAAGTTATTAAATCAATAAGTGGTCACCTATTAACCACTTTTCGAAATGATAACCATTTGAATGGTTAGTAGCTTGTAAATTGGAAACTTCTTGCCGATTACTTGGAAATTTGGGATTCTTTTTATAATGCCTTGTTGATCAGTGTCATGAAGATTCGAGAAAGTTTTATATCAATGTAGGTTTTGATAGAATATTGATGTTGTATGATCCAGGTAGCTGAATCAACCTACTAGGAAAAAGCTTAGTTTGTTTTTGTTTCTCTCCACTTTTGGAAAATTTGGTTTTGGCCGATTTTAGGTTGCATATTTTCATTTTCATTCCCCCCATATCAACGGACAAGGTAATGCAACTGATTTCTGAGTTTCATTTCTTACTTGGATTAATACAAAATGACAGTAAGAAACAATGAAGATGTTGACAAAGGACTTGTGAACCTTATTTAGATGATATTCCATACATCAAGGCTATAGGAAAATGGAAATAATGTAAAGTTTGAACAATAGCCCTCAAATATGTAGTCCTGCAGCCATTCACTCAGCAGTGGTATTGATGATTTATTCGGAGACTTAAAAGTCATTCCAGATATGGCTATACAAAGATAAGTCTATATAACACGAAATACAGAGAGCCATGAAATTGTGACCTCGACTAATAACAACTAAGGAAACCAGACTTATTCACTTTTCCACAATATTGTCTAGGTTATTCACTCTTCCAACACAATATTCTCATTCTTCAACTTTAAGCATATTCTTGTGTTGGCTTTTATTTACCAACCAATATTTAGTCCCATACAACAACACATATCTTATAGCTGCGCAATAAAAATTTTCGGACGCATTACATATGATAAGATTAAAAATTCAATCAATATACAAACACATGTCATTCACTGGCCATTCCTTTTTTACAAGTAAGCTTCTTTTTCCACTTAGTTTTTATGACAGTTTAGATAAGCCAAAATTTTTCTGTTCTCAATCGATACAAACTTTTCAAGAATAACAAGTACAGAAAACAACTTTCATTTTTATGATGGATGACGGTGATATAAGATGCTTTTATCTTTAAGACTAAAATGGAATGAATGTATCCGTGTATGCTTTTAATCTGGACTCCACAATTTCAGGCAAGCATATAAATACAAACTACTTTTCCCTATTTCTATTTTACTTGTAGTGAAGCATTAAGATACACTTACCAGTCTACGGAATAAGTAAGTCCATGTAAGGTAGTGCACTGCATCTTGTTTATGGCAAATTGTTCCAGAAATAATTTCAGCATTAATGTGATCATGCAGATGCTCCCTCAAACTACTTTCAACTGGAAAGGGTTCATACAAGAACTGCAACATAGAAGAGTAAACGGTACAGTTCTCAGCACAGTAAGCTATTCAGGCAAAGAAAAATAATCAATGTCTCAATTCTGACCTTTTTATAGAAGCTTTTTTTGGGTTCATGAACAAGAATCACAGCTTTCCCATGTTGATCAAATTGAGGTCTTCCAGCACGACCCATCATTTGCAAGATATCAGTGATAGGAAAATCAACATACCTCTTCGATTTTCCATCATAGTATTCTGTACCCTGAGAAAAAAAAAGTATAATAAAATTGTAAATAAAAAAATTGTAGATAATGTTTGGTGGGATTCAGATCTTCTGTCCCATTTAACAGTCTCCCCTAATTAAGAGAGATTGATTTGACGAGTCGTCAACATTGAACTAGGTAATAAAAATAAGGGACTGCAAAATTTTTTCCTACCTGATGGGCTAGTATTCATTTCGTAGATATCATAAATTAGAAATTTGCATGTTGTAATTACAAAGGCACAACAGAGAATGACAAACCGCAACAGCCAAGAAGTTCAGGGGCAGCTTGGAGAAATTACACCCTTTAAATATACATATAGGATGAGAAGAAAGAAAAATAACTAAATGAGTGAGGAGGGCACCGTGACTTTAGGGAGTTAGTTATAGGAGAGAGGGATATAAATAGCAGTAAGAAGCATTTGTGTCAGGTAGGGAAAAGTAGAGTGGGAATTGGGGGAGTGAATTGGCCTCTCGAAAGCCAAATATCCTTTGTTATTGCTTTCATACATTTACACCATACAGATATACATTTTCAGTGGAGGTTATCACACTGGTAATCCTTCCTCTGTATTTACATTCTTCTCTTTTCTAGTCTTGCAGTTCATTCTCCTATTCTTCTATAATTCTATATACATTGCTATGGCTATTCTTCTGTACCTGGGAATCTTACAATTTGGCATCAGTCTTCGATCTGGGCTTCTTCCTGTGGATGGTCACCACCCAAACCACTGCTTCCATGGAGGAATGTGTGGATGGGTTGAAGAGCCAGATGGCCAAGTTACGTGCGGAACAAGGTCGTTTAATGAAGGCGATGATGAAGCGATTGGAGGATTTGATGGAGCAGCAACCTTGACAGAACCCCCAAGGTGAACATGGTCATTCTCATGTTGACGATCCTAGTGGAGGACGTCGGCGTGACTCTACTCTTAACCGAGGCGATTGAGTCACAGGGAGCATTTGCTGCGTGTATTTGAATTATTGAGAAAAAACCATCTATTGGTGAATACGAAGAAATGTTGCTTTGAGAGTCCTAGCATTGAATATCTAGGCCATATCATCTCCTCTCGGTGTTACAGCAGACCCAAAAATGCTCAAAGACATGTTTGGACTGGCCCCAACCAAAAGATCTTAAGGGCCTGCATGGGTTCCTAGGCCTTGCGGGTTACTATAGGAGATTTGTGCGAGGATATGGGAGTATTGCTTGGCCTCTCACCCAACTTTAGAAGAAGGACTGTTTTCAGTGGAATGAGGAAGCTGAATCTGTTTTCCAAAAGCTCAAATCTTCCATGGTTTTTGTGCCGGTGTTAGCTGTCCCTTGTTTCTCCAAGCCTTTCCAGCTTGAAACCGATGCTTCCGGAAAAGGGATTGGTGCAGTATTGATGCAGGAAGGTTGTCCCATTGCTTTCATGAGGCAGAAACTTTCTGATGCGGCTCAAACGAAGTTTGTTTATGAAAGAGAATTGATGACAATAGTGCTAGCCATGCAAAACTGGGGACATTATCTTCCTGGACAGCAATTTACTGTGTTTACTGATCAAAAGTCCTTGAAATTCCTACTGGATCAGAGGGTAGCAGAAGAAGGTCAGCAGCAATGGTTATTGAAATTGTTTGGATACAATTTTGAAATTAAATATAAGGCGGGGTCAGAGAATATAGTAGCAGATGCCCTTTTAAGGAAATTCCATTTTTCTTCACTCTCTTTTTCTATGGCTGCTGAATGGGATGATATGGGGGCTGAAGTGTTAGCAGATGAGAGGCTGAAGGGTTATGCTACGCCTAATTGGGGAAGAAACTACTACAGGTATCGAGTTGATCAATGGCAAGCTCATGTATAACGGGAGGTTGGTGATTGCTAAAACCTCTAAATGGATTTCCTAAGATTTTAATGGAG
This sequence comes from Aeschynomene evenia, assembly GCA_013621005.1. Classification (NCBI taxonomy): domain Eukaryota; kingdom Viridiplantae; phylum Streptophyta; class Magnoliopsida; order Fabales; family Fabaceae; genus Aeschynomene; species Aeschynomene evenia. Next base: position 14,532,637 of record CM024270.1, read on the forward strand.
TTTCACAGCTCCAAGGTTTGGGGTCACTCTGGATTTTTTCATATATACAAGAGGATCTCTTCTATCCTCTATTGGGAAGGAATGAAGGCAGCAGTGTTGAATTTTATTAAGAGCTGTGAAATTTGTCAGACATTTTACTCTTCAACCTGCCGGTCTCTTGCAGCCCTTGCCCATTCCTACTAACGTGTGGGCGGATATCTCGATGGATTTCATTGGCGGGTTACCTAAGGCCAAAGGAATGGATACTATATTCGTGGTGGTTGACCGTATAAAAAATTATGCACATTTTTCCCCCTTTCACATCCTTTTACAGCAAAGGATATTGCATCCCTGTTTATCAAGGAGTAGTGCGCCTTCACGGTTTCCCATCATCCATTGTCTCCGACCAAGACAAGGTGTTCATGAATGCTTTTTGGTCAGAGGTCTTCAAAAAGGCTGGTACTTCATTGAAGATGTCATCCGCTTATCATCCACAAACAGACGGCCAAACCGAGGCAGTAAACAAATGTTTGGAGACTTATCTTCGATCCCTCACGGGTTCTAAGCCAAAGCAATGGCCTGATGCTTGTTTGGGGCTGAGTTTTGGTACAACACTACTAACCATGGGTTTATTAGGATGACTCCCTTCAAAGCTCTTTATGGAAGGGAACCTCCTCCTTTATTGAGGGGTGGGGCATGGAGTCAACAGTGTAGGTAGTGAGGCTCTTAATGGAGGAAAGGAACCACATACTTGATGAAATACATTTTCAGCTGATTAGAACACAAAATTGAATGAGACAGGCTGCTGATAAGAAACGGAGAGATGTGGTTTTTGATATTGCGGAATTTGTGTATTTGAAGCTCCAACCATATCGAATGGAGTCCCTTGCAACCAGACTGAATCAGAAGTTATGTGCCCGATTTTATGGTCCTTTTGAAGTGCTGGAGAAGATTGGTGCAGTTGCTTACAGGCTTAAGTTCCCTGATTCAGCAAAATCGATCATGTTTTCCATGTTTCCCTTCTTAAAAAGAGTGTCGGCCCCTCCTTGGAACCTCAACCTTTACCTGCTGCACTTACAGACGAAGGGAAACTTGTGGTTGAGCCGGAATAAGTCTTGGGGGAACGCTACAACAAGCTGGGGGGACTAGAAGTTCTAGTGAAATGGCAGAACCTGCCACATTAAAGCACCTAGTTGGCAGAGAAGTTGAAACTGGCTTTTCCCTCTTTTCAGGACAAGGTGACCTCTCTCTTCAAAGGAGTGGGTGGGGGTGTATTGTGACAAACTGCAACAGCCAAGAAGTTCAGGGAGGAATTACACCCTTAAAATATACATATAAGAGGAGAGGAAAGAAAAATAACTAAATGAGTGAGGAGGGCACCGTGACTTTAGGGAGTTAGTTACAGGAGAGAGGGATATAAATAAGGGTAAGAAGCATTTGTGTCAGGTAGGGAAAAAGTAGAGTGGGAATTGGGGGAGAGAATTGGCTTCTCGAAAGCCAAATATCATTTGTTATTGCTTTTATACATTTACACCATACAGATATACATTTTTAGTGGAGATTACCAAACTGATAATCCTTCCTCTGCATTCACATTCTTCTATGTTCTAGTCTTGCTATTCATTCTCCTATTCTTCTATAATTCTATATACATAGCTATACGCAATCTGTGAGAGTTCTGTACCTGAGAATCTTACATAGACATGCTTAAGGTGCAAAACGGAAAGTCAAAACTAAACCTATATATGGTAAAAGTATAGTGCAGAGGTAACTGGCCACCCAAGAAAGGAAGTTTCAATCAGCTGGTGGAAGAAATTACTGCTAACAAAATGTATAGAAAGGGGGACCTACTACAACATCACCTTGATGATCACTAGATGAGCTGGAAGATTCACACCCCAAGCCAACGTGCTGGTACAAACCAATACCTGCATTGATATTATGCAAATAACCAGTTAAGGACAAGCCAAAAAAGCATGTATATTTCAATTTTTCTTTCCTTTACTCAAGACAAAGAAGAGTTCCCATTTCAATTTTTGAAGTAATAAATGTATACCTGAATTTTGTTGTTTCCAAAAAGTTCCTCAACGAGTGATCTGTCTTTGTCATTCAGGCCAGCATGGTGTAACCCAATGCCAAATTGTAAAGTATGCCTCAGGTTTTGATCGGAGACTTGAGACAGAACCATCTGCAATTCATCTTCTGGCAAATTAAGGAATTGCCTTGGATGCTCGTCTGAAGCAGCAAACTACATTCATGGATAAGAAAGTTTAGTAACAGTAAACAAAAGTGGAACAAATACAATTTTCTGCAAAAGATTTGATCAGCACCTGAATTAAGTCCAGTGCAGTAAGCCTTGTCTGACGTCGTGACGAGACAAATATAAGAACTGGTTTTGCAGGAGAATGGGTGCATATTGCAGCATATGCTGGTTTATTCATACTGTTCATCCTTGGGCAGTAATACTTTCCAGGATATCCCTGTAAGAAGACCAAACATTTGTACTTTTTATCTCAAGAGTAGGCAACGCTTAGGGTTTTGCTTGCTAGGAGTAAAGAGGTGAAGGTTATGATAGATATATGATGGGGATGGAAACATCTATATGCATCCCTCATTTTTGTTCCTCCATTACCCATTCTTACTACTACCAGTCACACCCTTATTATGATTAGACCAATTAACACCAAACACTAGATGAGAAAATGCGACCATCTACATGATAAACCATATTCACTTGCCTGAATATGTACTTCGAGAGGTACAGGCCTCACACTTGGTTTGAAATTGAAGAGTCCAATCTCTTCAACGCCTAACCAATCAGCAAGATCACTATATAAAAAGGAAAAAGGGAATTATAAATAAATTGAACAAATCAGATGAAATTATTTCAAATTGAAGGTTAAGGAAAATGGATAGAAAATAAATTATGAAATTATTTGAGAGAGAATTTTCAGCATACATCTATAGAAGGTTAAAATATAGCTTTGCTTATCAAACATTATGGCCATTTTTAATTTGAAACCTATTTGAGAAGACGGGGAGGGGGGGATTTGGTCCATATTTTTACGAAAACCATTTTCAATTTTGTTCATGCTGCAACTGTTATATTACTGTGAGTTTGACATAAAGGCATTGAAGTATGGGAACAAAATGGAAACAAGTTTCATGTCTAGGAATCAAACTTAAAATAAGAGTCATGTATAGGGATAACATTGAAAATGGGTGTCACATACAGTGATAGTGATACAGGGACAGAAAATGCATATTTTCAGTCCCTTCATCTACTTGTGACTCATTTTTATTTGGCCCTTACACTTCTGTGTTATAATTCCAACAGACAGTGTTACAGTAACATTGGACAGTAGGGATCATATTGAAAATGCTAATACCAAAAAAGATTAAAATGAACACTTTTTACCAACCAAATTAAAATTAAAGTGTTATTACAGTGAGTAAAAAAATATTTTAGTCATCGCATAAAAGATGGAGAAAAATGCAGAGAACTTACCCAGCATTAGCCAGAGCTGTTGAAAGACCTATAAACCTTACTGCACGTTCTGTTTGTGATGATATATATCTCATCCTAGAAACAATAACCTAGAAACAGAAATTTCCTGAATTGAGAACTTAGGCAATCTATATATAGAAAAAAGCTAGAGCAAACGAGAAAGACATCAATTATCAAATAGTTTTCAATGTTATATCTAGAAATGAAATGAACAAATGAGGAAGAGAGTAGGATATCCAGTTCATAAGCTTCTACCTCAAGTATAGGCCCGCGATCAGCTCCCAATAAATGAATTTCATCCAATATCATTAGTCCAACCTGCGAGCAAGATTTGAAAAATGAAGAAGAAAGCTTCAATATTGTGTTAATTTCAAGATAGAATATTACACACACACAAGACGTCTACCAAAAAAAAAAAATACACAAGACAAATGAATATACCTTTGTGACATAGCTACGACTATGCCAATTTCGACTGATACCATCCCACTTTTCAGGAGTAGATATGATGATATCTGCCGACAAGAGGGCCGCCAAATCTGGTGTATAGTCTCCAGTCATTTCAACCTGATCACAGGCATAATACCATCACCATCACCACCAGTACCATACATTAATCTTTGTATACCTTTCTTATAAAAACAAGAACAATACCATCTTTTTCCCTAGCTGAGAAACAAGACGCTTTTGCCAATCACTCATTCTTTCCCTAACAATAGCCTTCAAAGGTGCTATATAAATAACCTGCATGTTCCCCACCATATTTTAGCATACACACTTGATATAAATCATACATGATAATGTACAACATATCTCTGTAAGCAAGAATTCATGGCGAAAAAATTTAAGCCCAATGAATACAAGAAGTTTCATCATTTATCTACACAAATGAGTAAATTAAAATTCAATGCAATCTCTAGGCATTAAATTCTCTTAGGGTGTGTTTGTGAGTTGAGATTTGGAGGGGAGGGAAGGGGAAGGGAGGGCTTTGAGAGGAGTGGGTGTGTTTGGGAGTTAGATTGGTAAGGAGGGGAGGTGTTTGAGGGTTTTTTAAAAACCTCCAAAACCCTCCCAAACTCCTCATTTTTTAGTTCCTCCACTTTGCAGGGTTTTGAAACTTCCAAACAAGGGAAGGTTATATCCTCAAGTCCCTCCCAAAACCTTCCCCTTCCTTTCCCTCCAAACTCTCAAACAAAACCTTAGTCTAATCAGTCATCACAGTTCATCAGTATAATTAAGCACCTTAGTTCCCAGCCTGTAAAGAGCTAGCAGGATGATTGACTTCAAATAAAATGCATAATACTTGTCTTCTTGTTTTGCTTCAATAATTTTATGCACCAAACAATTCTATCTCAAACTGCATTAACAAATTTAGGTACTAACCTTCATATCAGGCTGAGTGTTGAAAAGGCGAAGCATAGCAAGCTCAGCAGATATAGTTTTTCCACTTCCAGTTGGAGCTCCTAAGAGAACATTATTGTCTGTGTGATGCAAGACATGAAAAATCTGCACAAGCCCAGTAAAGGAATTATAGAAGTCTTCATATGTTGTTGACCTATTAAAGATCTGCTGTACATAATCAAACAAATTTTGTAGTAAACCAAAAGAACCAACCTGTGTTTGTATAGGATTAAAATGTGAAAATCTATATAATGCTTCATAAGTACTGTTTCCAAGGGAGGACACAGGAAGAGGCTTTAAATCAAGAAGTTCAGTGTGAGAAGTCCGAGCCTGAGGAAGATATTGTCTAATTGTGAGATAAAGCTCGGCCAGGAGCCAATTAACATACAATAGCTCTAGGAAAGGGGAAAAAAGGTCAAGTATATTACCTCCGGCAATGGTAAATTATGAAAAGTGATAGTGTAGAATGCCTCGGCATGAAGCCAAGAATCAGAAATGGCATGAATGTAATATTGGGGAGGATGTGGTTCGAAAATAGGCACAGTAAAGGAAAGCTTGTAAGGTTCCCCCTTAGCCATCCGCTTTGTCAGAGTATAGAGCTCTGAGTGGTAGATGTGATCATTCTCAGAATCCTGCATGAAAAAGTTGATCATGTGCAGCCAATATGGGGTTATCATTAGAATCCATAAAAAGTTTAAAATCTAATTCTATAAAATGATATCCCAAGAAAATTCACTATATGACATGCTTCTACAGTGGCCTGTACGTGGCTACAACTTACTTGCAACATTTTTCAAACACTGTAGCTTGCATTCTAGATAAAAAACAAACAGTGATGGAAGTTGGCATAAACATGTGTAGATGTCAACAACTCTTAGGTGGTGTTTGGCACAATGTCTAGTAACAAGATTGATGGTAATTCAGATAACCACTAAAAAAATGCCACTTTGTAAATTGTTGGTAATGCTACAATGCAATATACACACAGGAAATCTAACTAATAAATCACATTACCATGTTTAGTATATAAAAAACACATATAGGAATGTGTCTTTTACTAATATGATAAAAATTATAATAATTTATTATCATTAATATTATTAATGAATGTAAATATTAAAATGGCGTCTCAGTGAATAAGGTCCTCACTTAGTAAGGCCTTGGAAGGGTAAATGAACATAATCTTACCCCTATTAGGAATTGAGTGGGCCTAACTCAAACCGAAAGCTAGCTCAAGGGTTAAGGGTTGCCCAAGACTTATAAGGGTTATCTAGACCTTATGTCTAGGCACGCTCAGGACTGGACAAGGACTTGGAGCGTGAAATTTGACTGATACATGTGTAGGGGTAGCCTAATATCAACTGTAGAATAGACTATGATACCATATTATGAATTGAGTGGGCCTTAAAGCCCTTACTCGACGCAAAAGCTAGCTCAAGGGTTAAGGGTTTCCCAAGACTTCTAAGGGTTATCTATATCTTATCTTTAGGCAATGATGGACTCTAATAATCCCCTGCAAGTGGAGAGATTATTTTCAAGGCTTCAACCTATGACCTCCAAGTCACAAAACAACAACCCTATCATATAATGAGGTTCACCCTTAATAGAAGTAGTTAATAATTATGATTTTTTATAAATAATTATAATATAATTAATATAAAAATTATATTGGTGACACTTGATATTATCAATAATAGCAATAGTGATATATATATATATACTGATATACATATATTTACTCAGCACGGACAAAATGGAACAACATTTGGACATGGCATGAGCATGTTTGCAACTTCTTAACTTTCTTTGTATCAGGCTATCAGCTCATACAAGAATAAGATTGAGCGTTCAATCTATGTAGTGTTAACCACATGATCATTCAATCGAGCTTCTGGGATTAGGTCTCTTGGGCCCTTTAATGTTTTCTCTTCTCTGTTAGCTTTATTTTTCCTTTTTGAATTACTAGGATTCTGTAAGACCTCCCTCACAAAAATCACTCTCAGCACAGTATAGTAGCAATGGGAATAGAACAGTAACAGAATAAAAGGATAGAAGGTAGAAGGGATAGATATCGCAGAGGGAGAATATCAGCGTGATTAATTCTCTACTCAGTGAGGAATGTATTGAAAAGGCATGAGTAACGAAATACAACGATAATGTGCAACTTTCGAGAGGTCGCACTCTCTCCACAATTCACTGTTCACTTCTAAAATCTTGCCTAAAACCTTGCTTCTCTCCTTTTCCTATTAATACTACTTGTTTTCCTCTAACAAACTCCCGCAATTCCCGCTTTTCTCTCCACTCAATTCTGTTATTTCTTCTTTTTCTTATCCGTGAATGGAAAAGGGGTGATCTTCCCGTTCTGCCCTTCACCCGTTTGGTCGTTTTGGTTTGCCTCAAGGTGAAAGAGAGGAAAGGTCTCCTTCAATTTAGCCATGGATTCCCAAGTACTTTCAAACTCTGGCAGATTCAGCCACTTCACCAACAGTTCCTGCTGTCCTGCGCTAGAAACCCTGCTGTCCAACACACATTCAGGCTGCACAATTAATTCCGCTTCTTCAGATAAAGCTTCAGGGATTGGTTGAGGAGAATTAGAGGGGCGAACACTCTTTTTGAGTAAAGAAACATGAAAGACGGGGTGAATCTTGGCGGTCTCTGGTAATTTCTGGTAATTTCAGTTTATATGCGACTGTTCCCACTCTCTGCAGAATTTCAAAAGGACCATAAAATCGAGTCCACAACTTCTCATTCAATCTAGATGCGAGTGATCGCATACGGTATGGATGGATCTTCAAGTAAACCCAATCCCCCACCTAGAACTCCACTTCACGCCTCTTCTTGTCGGCCTGCTGCTTCATCAAGTTCTGAGCCCGATTCAATTGAAACTGCAACTCTTCTAACATTTGATTCCTCTCAGCCATGAGGACTCTCACATCCTCCACTGAAGCCACCTCTTAACAGCGGTGGTGGTTCACGTCCATATAACGCACGGAATGGAGTCATCTTGATCTCCCCATGATAGCTCGTGTTATACCAAAATTCTGCCCAGGCTATCCAAACAGGCCACTGCTTCGGTTTAGAAGCTGTCAAACACCGTAAGTAAGTTTCTAGACATTTGTTGACAACCTCCATTTGTCCGTCAGACTGCGGGTGATAGGCAGAAGACATGCGCATCGTAGTACCTGCATGTTTAATCAACTCCGACCAAAAGGAGCTCATGAAAATCTTATCCCTATCCGAGACAATGGACGATGGAAATCCATGTAGGCGCACAACTTCTTTAACAAACAGAGCAGCAATATCCTTGGCAGTAAATGGGTGAGAAAGAGCAAAGAAATGGGCGTATTTGGTGAGGCGATCCACTACCACCAGAATGGTGTCAAGGCCCTTGATCTTCAGCAGACCGCCTATGAATCCATTGATATATCTGCCCATACATTAGTGGGAATCGGTAAGGGTTGCAGTAACCCGGCTGGTTTCAACGTGGAATGTTTATTTTGCTGGCAGATCTCGCACCCCCGAATGTACTCCATGATCATAGCTTTCATTCCCTCCCAATATAACATTGTAGAGAGGCACTTGTAAGTACAAAAGAATCCCGAGTGACCGCCCAATTTAGAGCTATGATCCAACAAGAGCTTTGGTATCCACTTGGACGTTTTTGCTATCACCAAACGTCCTTTGTACAACAATTTACCATTAGAAAGCTCAAACCCTGCAGGTGCTTCTTCCCCCACCAGCAGTTTCTGCATGATGAGTTTGAGTTTGGGATCCTCTAATACTTCAGATTCAACATCACCCAACTCTGCAGCTAGAGAAAATGAAATAGCAGAGAAATGGAACTTACGCGAGAGGGCATCTGCAACCCGATTTTCAGAACCTGCTTTATAACGAAGATCAAAACTATACCCCATAAGTTTTGACAGCCATTTCTATTGACCCTCATCAGCCACCCTTTGCTCCAATAGATACTTCAGCGAACGCTGGTCAGTGAAAATAGTGAAATGCTGACCAAGAAGGTAGTGGCGCCACTTCTGAATGGCCAAAACGATAGCCATCAACTCCCGTTCATAAACCGACTTCTGTTGGCCCGCCGGGGACAATTTCTGGCTCATAAATGCCACTGGATGACCCTCCTGCAGCAGTACTGCGCCCACGCCCTTACCAGAGGCATCCATCTCAATCTGAAAGGGTTCGGTAAAACAAGGGGTCGCCAACACAGGGACTAAGACCATTGCGGATTTAAGTTGCTGAAAGGCTATCTCAGCAGTTTCACTCCACCCAAAGCAATCTTTCTTGAGGAGCTGAGTGAGTGGCCAAGCAATGCTACCATATCCTTTCACAAAGCAGCGATAATAGCCGGTGAGTCCTAAAAACCCACGTAACCCCTTCGAATCCGTTGGACGAGGCCAATCCACCATGTCTTGAATCTTCTTTGGATCAGCTGCCACTCCCATCCCCGAAATTACATGGCCGAGATATTCCACACTTGAACTTTCAAACTGACAATTCTTTTTGTTAACCAATAAGTGATGCTGCCGCAACACTTCAAAGACCTTCCTCAGATGGTCCCTATGACTCTCCACGTCCCCGCTGTAGATGAGTATGTCATTAAAAAAAATACCAGCGTGAATTTCCTCAGAAAGGGTCGCAGAACTGAGTTCATAAGGGCTTGAAAGGTTGAAGGGGCGTTTGTGAGACCGAATGGCATAACCAGAAACTCGTAATGGCCCTCATGAGTTCTGAACGTTGTTTTAGGAATGTCTTCGTTCTTCATTCGAATCTGGTGATAGCCAGATTTCAGGTCCAGTTTAGAAAAAACCATCGCCCCATGAAGCTCATCCAGCAACTCCTCGATGATGGGAATTGGGAACTTATCCGCTACCGTAACTTTGTTCAGGGCTCGAAAGTCCATGCAGAAACGCCAACCGCCGTCCTTTTTCCAAAATAAAATTACCGGGCTAGAGAAAGGACTGATACTAGGGCGTATAATTCCTACTTGCAACATCTCAGCAATAATTTTCGCAATCTCTTTTAACTGGTAGTGGGGGTATCTGTAGGGCCGGATGTTCGGGATCTCAGCCTGCTCCTTCAAGACGATGGCATGATCGTGAAGACGAGGGGAGGCAACCCGGAGGGAGCTTTGAAGAGGTCATCAAACTCTTGTAATAAAGCAAGGGTCGTCTCAGAAATTGGAGTAGGTTCGGAAATGGAATCATCTTTGAATACAGGAGCAACCAAAAATCCTTCCTCTTCATTTAGTAGAGCATGGAGGGTGGTCTTCCCACTTGCAGGACTCCGTCCTAAACTGGGGTCCCCTTGCAAGGTGACCTTCACCCCGTCAACAAACCAACTCAATGTGAGGTTGTTGTAATCACCCTCGAAACGCCCAAGGCTGGCGACCCATCCCGCACCCAGCACCACCTCCGATCGACCCAACTCCATCATCAAAAAATTGGCGACAATCGGAATACCTTGAATTAGCAACTGGACATTTTCACACCCACCAATGCCCGGCTCAATCGCACCGTTGCCGACCTCAACATGAAACGGTCGCATCTGTCGCAGAGGTAAACCCAGGGAAGAGACTAGATGGGTAGAAAGAAAGTTGGCCTCCGCCCTTGGGTCCACCAGCACAATCACCTCTGACCCTGCAATCGTGCCCACCACTTTAAGTGTGTGATGGGTCATAAGTCCCCAATAACTGAGAGCCGAAAGATGGAGAGAAATGGCTTGGAAAGAGAGATCAGGAGGATCTTCCACAATTTCCGTAAGTATTGGTTCGAGCTGCTCCTCTTCCTCCATATCCACTAATACCAACTGTTGATGACGGTAGCGACATGTGTGAGAGGGATTCCACTTGTCCCCACACTTGTAACATAACCCCTTGCGTTGTCGGTCCAGCCACTCTTCGTTTGAAATCCAACGCGACTTATGCTTTGGCCCAGCGGAACTTGAAGTGAATGGGGCAGTATTTTGAACGGTCTGGGTCTCCTTGGGCTGTGAGGATTTAGAGACTTCAGCTGTGAAATTAGAATTATTGGGCCTGGCCCAATTGGGACTCCGTGAAACCCCAACACCAGATCTAGGGCCCATCTCCTGTCTTCGTCCCCAACCTCCTTCTTCCCTCCAAGCAAGGTTCCGAGCCTCTAACACCATGGCGCGGTCCATCATGGCTTGCAGGTTCTCAAATTCCGTCACCGCCATCTCCTCCTTAATCACCGGTTTCAACCCCTCATGAAACATACAGAGCAAGGTCTCACTCCCCAAATGGCGATGTGATCGAGCCGCCAGTTCGAACTCGCGACGATACGCAATGACCGATCCCGTTTGCCGCACCTGTAACAACGGAGCTAACGGGTTCGTCGCTGCCCCCGGTTCGAATCGCTTGAGCAGATCCTCTCTGAAGCGGATCCAAGTGTGAAACATCGATTGGGTCTCCCACCATTCAAACCAAGTGAGAGCTTCGCCCTGAAGCCCAAGCACCGCGTAATCCAACTTCTCGGTCACCAAAGTCCCTGAGACGCGAAAGAAACGATCCATCCTCACCAACCACCCGTTCGCGTCAGATCCATCAAAAGTAGGAACTTCCAGTCACCGACCGACGTCACCTCTGGTCGGAAACAGACCGTGACGACGCCCTTCTCCAGCAGTGCAAACCGTGACGACGCCCTTCTCCAGCAGTGCAATCCATGGCTGATTCGTCGTCCTCTGTTTCTGGATTCTAGTGCGGATTCTGCCGTTGCATATTCATCTCGGCAAGTTGCTTCATAATTGCTTCCAACATAAGGCCCTGGTCCGTCAATTGCCTATCTAATCCATCAACGCGTTCTTCCATGACTGCGGAGTTGCGAGTGGTCACCATGCACAAGAGAAAGCCCAGGATCGAGCTCTTGATACCAAATTGTAAGACCTCCCTCACAAAATTCACTCTCAGCACAGTATAGTAGCAATGGAAATAGAACAGTAACAAAATAAAAGGATAGAAGGTAGAAGGGATAGAAATCACAGAGGGAGAATATCAGTGTGATAATTCTCTACTCAGTGAGGAATGTATTGAAAAGGCATGAGTAACGAAATGCAACGATAATGTGCAACTTTCGAGAGGTCGCACTCTCTCCACAATTCACTGTTCACTTCTAAAATCTTGCCTAATTCCTTGCTTCTCTCCTTTTCCTATTAATACTACTTGTTTTCCTCTAACAAACTCCCGCAATTCCCGCTTTTCTCTCCACTCAATTCAGTTATTTCTTCTTTTTCTTATACGTGAATGGAAAAGGGGTGATCTTCCTGTTCTGCCCTGCACCCGTTTGGTCGTTTTGGTTTGTAACAGATTCCTTATCCTTAATAGTCCAATGTCCTTGTACTTTTCTTTCTTATTAATTTATTCTTGTAAAAAAAGTGAAAAACACTTGTGAAAGTGCTTTCTAAAACCACAAATGAGTCTAATTCATGCACTTCTACAAAACAAAATGACTTTTCCTACAGATGATCGTGTAATTATGGTCAGGTACTCAGGTAATCATCACTTTAAAGTCTATTCACCTCCACCAAAATCCACCACCGAAGAGCAGCACCATGAAAACGATCTTTCCAAATGAAAACAGGCGTTATCACCAAATCAACCTGAAAATAAAGATTGATCATGTGGAATTGGATATGAGAACTATATTATGTGAGGAAATCTAAGAAAAATAGCCTGTAAAAAATTGGTTCATTGTGGAATTACCTTCAGGACAGTTCTTGTAATTGGACTCACAGTTGCTGATAACTGAATTGATGGAAAATACCCTAGGCATTGCTTGACCAACTAAAAAAGGGCACGGAGAAGAAAATAACAATTAACATTTATTTCAACATCTGGACCCACATCCAAAGGAAATCTTTGGACACAATCCTACTAAAAGTTACATACCCTTCCTCCAGGTGCATAACGAATTAATGCCCCAATGTCTTTTTCCTCCATCTCAAACAGGCGATCAAGGTCAGCCCCACGTTCTTCAAGTTTCCGCAATATCTAAACCAACCAAAAAGATTAACACACACCACAATGAAACACAGCTAGGAAATATGGTGAAAATAAAAGTTGAGGGCAAACTTCTGCAGAAAGGTCCTTGTCAAATTGTCTGAGAGGATGTTGGTGCGGCCAAATTTGGCGATCCACAGCTTTACAATATTCCAACATGAACAAAGACATCTCACACCAGCTTCTTCGAAGACAGATCTCAAATAACGCTCGCATTATACGTGCTAGGCTTGCACTAATGTAGGCAGCATCAGATACTAAAGAAAAAGAATCTATAGAACCTCGAGATATGTACAACTGCAAAAGAGAAGAAGAAGAAAGCCATATGCTATTCATGCAACTATTAGATATTCTAACAGAAAACAAAGTCAACAGCTTCAGAAGTCAACCTGGATCAAAATGGAAATCTTTCCATGTTTGTTTGAAGGACCACCTTTAATTTCTAATGGGCATGATGAGCGTGCCAACATCTCTAGCTCATTTTGTTCTTCTTCTCGAACAACAATATTCTCAAATTCTGACGAATGCGCAACCATGTTAATTACCTGTAGTGACAAAAAAGGTAAAAGGAACATAAGAAAAATTATAAAAATGTCTATTAAGAAAGGGAGGTTTGGAATTGTATATAAAAGGAAAAAGGTGAAGCCTAGTGCCAGGTCAGCAGAGAGATAGTTATTCTGTTTTTCCTGGCTGAACTATAGGTTATATAGGTGCAAAATGTGATAGGAAAGGTGTGCATTTTTATCATTTGAATTTTGTTAGTAGTGGAGAGTATTCTCTCTTTTTGAGGAACACTTACTCCTATGTATGAATTGGGGTTTGGAGATAATCCCCCCTTGAGCAATAAAGTAATTCCTGCGTGAGGGATATCTGATCCTATCAATTGGTATCAGATTGCTCTTGTGGATCTTGGTGCCTGTGAATGGTGCCTTTCTAGGTTGCAGAAAATGGAAACTATTGAGTTGTTTATAGGGGAGGGAGATGAGGACCCATGCCGCTAGTGTGGATGAGCATTGAGAGGAGGAACACAAATGCATCACGTCGATTAAAACGATGGTGGGGGCCTTAACTGAGATGATGAGACGGATGGAGACGCGTCTGGATCATGTCGACTATCAAGCACCAACACGGTTGCAGTCCCAACTGTGAGCCTGGTGATCATGAGCTTCGCGGCGGGTCGTCACGTTGGGGTAATGGTCGTTCGCAGCAGCCAAAACAATGGTGTAAGGTGGAATTGCCCATATTCAGCGGCGACGACGCCTACAACTGGCTTGACAGGCTGGAGCACTATTTCACACTTCATGCAGTGCTGGAGGTCGGATGGATCTCGGTCGTAGCTTACGCAATGGAGGGGAAGGCGCTCACATGGTTTCAGTGGTGGGAAACGACAACCAAGTTCCAACAATGGCCCAACTTCTGGGAAACGTTGCTGCACCGTTTCCAACTAGAGCTTCTTTGGAGCCACTACCAGCTCTTGTTGAAGTTGGAGCAAGAGGGCTCTGTGCACGAATTCCGAGATCAGTTTGAAATGTTTGCTAGTTCTCTCTGAATCGTTGATCGGCAGTTTCTCACCGGGATGTTCCTCAGTGGCCTTAAACTGGAGGTGGTTGCAGAGTGCAAGTTGTTTCCATTTCACTCTCTCGAAGATTTGATGGATCTGGTGAAGCACGTGGAAGGCAAGAACTCAACCTTACACAAATGGGCCCCCAAGGGCCCAACACGCTCTGACCTTACAAGCACTTTTTGAAGGGAACAAATAAACCTCTAGGCCAACCGCTCCTGCAAGGGGTTAAGACTTAAGACTGAGGAGTGTTCCCCTTTGGACCAACGAGGTCCAAGGCACTTAAGCATTGAGGGGTACCAGGAGAAAAGGGCCAAGGGTGTTTGTTTTTTTTTTTTTTTTTTTGTGACGAGACTTTCAGCCCAGACCATGTGTGCAAGAACAAGGGGTTCTAAATTATGATCGTGGAAGGGATGGGCCATAAGAGGATGAACACGAGGAGGTACCTAACCCCATGGATGCCACGTCGCGTGTTCTCACTGAGGTAGAGTTCAAGCTATCTTCCTTTCTGAGCAACCACAGGTCTTTTCGTTTGTGGACCACTATTCTGGGGAGACGTGTGCAAGTGCGTATTGACTATGTGGCCTCCCATAATTTTGTCTGCCCCAAGATTGCAAGGGAAGTGGGGTTGCAGCTCGATGAGTCACCTGGGTTCATTGTGAAGGTGGCAGATAGGAAGTGAGTGCATGGTCGTCGGGTGTGTAAGGGGGTTTAGCTTCAGTTCCCAGAGTTGACGGTGACAGAAGATTTTTTCGTCTTACTGGTGTATGAGGCTGAGTTTGTTCTTGTGCTCGCTTGGTTCGACAAATTAAGGGAAGTACGCACAAACTTCATGGTGTCTTGTATTCTTATTCTGGATGAGGACAGGTGGGTGCGACTACAGGGTGATGCAGAATTGTGTTATGGTAATGTGGCACTGAGGACAGCGGTGCAAGCCTTAAGCGATGGTGGCAATGCATTTGTAGTGCAGTTGTGGCCTATGGGGACCGAGGCCATTACTGAGGAGGGCTTATCGGAGGTGGTGCAACAGGTGATTGATGCTTATGCGTTGGTTTTTCAGCCTCTTTCTTTTTTTCCCCCTCACAGAACACACAACCATGCTATTACGCTACAGGAGGGCGCAAAAATTCCCAACATTTGTCCCTATCGTTACCCCCATCACCAGAAAGCTCTTATTGAAGATATGATGAAGGGGATGCTTGACTCTGGGTAATTCGGCCTAGCATTAACCCTTACGCTAGCCCGATTCTTCTTGTGCAAAAGAAGTATAATAGTTGGTGTTTCTGTGTCAGACTATCGAGCACTGAACCGCATTATGATCCTGGATAAGTTTCCAATTCCGGTGATCGAAAAACTTTTGGATGAGCTGGCAAGAGCTTCCATGTTTTCTAAATTGGACCTGAAGTTCGGGTACCATCAAATTCGTATGGTGGATAGTGATGTGTCGAAGACTGCCTTTAGGACTCACCAGAGGCACTATGAATTCCTCGTGATGCCCTTTTGTTTGACAAATGCCCCGAGTTCTTTCCGAGCTTTAAAGAATGAGGTTCTACGTCCTTTCCTCGGAAGTTTGTCCTCTTTCTCTTTGATGACATTCTTGTCTACAGCTGCTCTGCCGATGACCATGCCCAACATCTTCAATTGGTGTTCTCTGCTTTGCTCTCCAACAAGCTTGTTCTTAATCATAAGAAGTGTTTGTTTGTTGTTTCTTCTGTTGAGTATTTGGGACACATTGTGTCCAAGGAGGGGGTCTCTGCTGACACAAAGAAAACTACAGCTATGCTTGATTGGCCGGTTCCCAAAGATGTTAGAGCTTTGCGAGGATTCCTTGGCCTCACAAGCCACTATCGCCGGTTCGTTAAGGGGTATGGGATGTTGGCCAAGCCACTTAACTTAATCAAGAAGAATGCTTTCATTTAGGATGCTGCAGCTCAGAGAGCCTTTGATGATTTGAAGAAGATTATGATGGAATTACCTACCCTGATTGTGTCTGACCTTTCCAAGGAGTTTGCCATAAAGACAAATGAATCCAAGAGTGGCATTGGTGCATTTTTGTCTCAGTAGAGCGCCCTATAGCATTTCTGAGCCAGTTACTCTCCCCTCGTGCCCAGGTCAAGCCGGCTTATGAAGGTGGACTTATGGCGATTGTCTTTGCTGTTCATAAGTGGCGTCATTACCTCCTAGAGTGCCACTTCACTATTCTTACTGACCAACGCAATTTGGGGTTCTTAACCAAGCAACGCTTATGGGGTGATGATCAGATTAAGTGGACATCTAAGCTTCTGGGCCTTGATTTTGACATTCAGTATCGCCCTAGTTTGGAAAACAAACCAGCAGATGCCCTGTCCAATCAGAAGGTGCTTTATGCTTTGACTATGGTGCATGTCGATATTAGGAAAACCATTGAGGATAAAACATTAAAGCATGTTGCGCTTCAGAGAATTATCTCATCCTTGCAGCAGGGTACTTCTGAGTTTCCTGGCTCTTCTCTTTCTAAGGTGCGACTATTTTACAATGGCAGGGCAGTGATTCCGAAGGCTTCAAGTCAAATTCATGCCCTACTTGCTGAGTTCCATGATTCTGGGGTTGGAGGTCATTCTAGGTTCTTGCGCACATATAAATGTATCTCATCTGTGCTCTATTGGAGCAGTATGTGAAGGAGAATTCGGAAGAGGTGGCTTCCCTTACTGCTGCCCGTGACAACATCTTAAGGGAGCTAAAGGAGAATATGCACAAAGCAACGGCAGCAGATGAAGACATTTGCTGATAGACATAGCAGGGAGGTGGTTCTTGCCATGGGGTATTGGGTCTATCTCAAGGTCCAACACTTTCGCATGTGATCCCTTGCAAAGAGGCCCAATGAGAAGCTGAGTCCACGGTTTTATGGTCCATTCCAGGTCCGGGAAAGGGTGGGCGCTGTGGCATATA
The DNA here is from genome assembly GCA_013621005.1 of Aeschynomene evenia. NCBI lineage: Eukaryota > Viridiplantae > Streptophyta > Magnoliopsida > Fabales > Fabaceae > Aeschynomene > Aeschynomene evenia. The sequence continues at coordinate 14,550,040 of CM024270.1, forward strand.
AGCTAGAAATTCCTGCTTCTTGCAGGTTACACCCTGTATTCCACATTAGCATACTTAAGAAGGCTCTGCCACCAAACACTGCCTTACAGATTCTGCACCCTGGCATGGCTGATGATGGGGAGTTGTTGGTCCAACCTGCCTCTATCCTGGGTTCCAGAGATGCTGCTGATGGATCCTTAGAGGTTCTGATTCATTGGGAAGGCCTACCTTCAAGTGATGACAGCTAGGAGCCAGCCAGCAAGATAACAGAATTGTTTCCATCCTTCCACCTTGAGGACAAGGTGGATTTCTGAGGGGGGAGTAGTGTTGGGAAAGGGAGGTTTGGAATTGTATATAACAGGAAAAAGGTGAAGCCTAGTGCCAGGTCACCAGAGAGTTAGTTATACTGTTTTGCCTGGCTGAACTATAGGTTATATTGGTGCAAAATGTGATAAGAGAGGTGAATTGGGGTTTGGAGATAACCCCCCCTTGAGCAGTAAAGTAATTCCTGTGTGAGGGATATCTGATCCTATCAATGTCATTCTGACAGGATATATGTTTACAAGGCTTGCAATGAAGACGTGAAAAATAAAGAAACATGAGAACTTGAACAGAAGTACTAAAGTAGCAAGGCTGCCAAATTTTCTGCATATTGGAGATGCCATCTCCCTTGAAACAGCTATTGGAAGAACACTGAAAGAAGCCATAACCATTTCCATAGCAAATTTTAGGGCAAATAAGCACACTTAAAATAGGAAATAATAAACACGAGCAGAAATATTTAACAGTGATCAAAAGTAAAACCTTGTTTGCAATAGATTGCAATTAATAACATTCACCTCACTATCGTTCATATGGCGTCTCAACATTTCATTGTATGTCTCAACACTGGAATATTGAATATAAAAGTGGCTTGCAATGCGACCAAGTTCGGTACAGTAAAAATTGCCACTTTTCTCATCAAACCGCATCATTTTTGCTTTATCTAGTGCACGTGCAGCATCAATTACAAGAGATCTTTGCTTAGAACTTAATCCAGGATCTGCCATCACCTAAAGCATAGAAGAACAACAGACAAATTGTGTTATAGACAACATATACAAGTTATCACAAAAAAGCCTTTGAATGTAACAAAGACAATCACCAAAAATCTACTCAAAATGATAAATAAGAGAATAAAAAGGAAACTCTGTGGAATGCAACTTTCAGTTTGAAGTATTGGGATCAATGTATTCTTCCCAAGCATTTGTAGAATATGCAGAAAGGTGACACTAATGACTTGGAGCATATCAGAAAAAGAAAATAGAAGATCTTTTATTCGGGTGGTCTCTCAGTACAAGTTTTCCTTTTTTGCTTGGCAAGTAGATTTTTTATGCATAGACTTAAGCAGAATCGGCAGACTACACGCAACAAGAAAAGCAGGAAGCATACCTCATAAGGCATTTGAAAGACTGACAGACAAGTGCATCAATGATCATGGATAAGAAATATGTACTTTAACCATAACAGTATCAGATTATAGTTTGCAAGCAATAATACATCTTAAGAATAGCATTCTATCCATATCACTACTCTCATGTTTCAGGTAAGAATCCACATCTACTTCTTAGTGCTCACAGCATATTATCAACCCTAGCCGGTACCTAATTTAACCATATATTGGTTGAATAAATGTAAGGTTTGTAGTTAAGTACCTCATCCCACCCAATGCCATATGCCAAAGGATTCATCCTCATCCTTATGAAAAGATATGTATAGCCAAGCCATGCACAGGCTTCCTTAACATTAGTTACAGTACCCAATGCCACCTCTGCATTTAAATTATCCTTCAAGGAGCTAATAAACTGCCAAATGATCAAAGCAGTCAGTACAGACAATACCAAATACATTAATCCCATGTTCTTATGTTCAGGAAAGGATTAAAAGTACACACATAAATATGACTGCCTAATCATTTTCCTTATCATTACCTGGCTTTCTATGGGGAGTTGACTTGTCAGTAGTCGTAGATAATAAGCTAGTTTGTCATGCGATGTAATTATGATACCTTCACCACTTTTGTCGAATTGAGGTCTCCCTGCTCGTCCAAATATCTACAGAAAAATGCCATAAAAATTGAACTTAATCCTAATGATAAAGCTCTGGGAAAAAAAAGGACCTAAATTGTACTTAAAACAGGAAACTCCAGGTCCTACCTGCATAACATCAAGCATGCCTAGATCTCGCCACCCACCAGCTTTTGGATCATACAATTGGGTACCCTGTAGAACATAGTTCAAATAAACTTACTAGACAATAGCAGCCCAAGAGCAGCAAGAACCTAGAAGAACATTATACTTTGATACCAAATGACCAGAATAATATTTTAAAAAAAATGCCAAAACCAAGCTGCTGAGGATGACATTGCAAAGTATAAGATCACTAGGTTAACACAAAAATTTCCTACCATTCACAATTAAAGACTCCACTATAACATGTACAAGCACTAAGATTTTTATCCAAAATCTCATCCCATGGACACAGGCACCACACGCAAAAGAAATAAAAGTGGTCCCTGGAGGCTTGAGATTTGTATTTATTTATTTTGTGTTTTTTTATAAAGGAAATTTATTCAGATAAAGAGAAAAGGATACAACAAGATACCAATGAAACAAAGCTTTCCAATCTTTTAATGTCTGAGACGGAAATTTCACTAAAAAGATGCTTTAAAAAAAATAAGGGCCAAAAACCTAATTTTATACCACCAAACTTACTTGTATAACAATCTGCCATTGTAGTTACGAATATTAAACTCCAACCAAATGTTCCAAACAGTGGCATATAATGGACATAAGGGTTTGGATAACAATAATTATGAGTTATGTGATAAGTTATGACTTCTTTTTAACTTTCTAGAATTCAAAAGTCGCATTCAAAAGTCACCATGTAGAAAATAAGTAACTTATGATAAGTTACGTTTCAAAAACTTCTTTTATATAAGGACTTAATATAAGTCATTTACTCAAATGGACCCATAGCCACAAAGAATTGGCCTTCTTCCTTCTCTAAAAACCAGCAAAACAAGTCAACATGGACTAATTTAAGGCTACGGTGCCCACTCAACACTCACCTTGAGGCCCGTATAATGTTATAAACTCATTTTGAAAGCTACTACATACCGATAGCATCAAAAATCTTGTTGGAAATAATGATAGTGATTAATATCATTGTAATTTGATAGACCCTAAGCTCTGGCAGAAATAGGTGATCTTTGAGAGAGAATTCTCTCAACTAACTACAAGTTTACAAAATGAATGACAGAATCCAAAAGACCTATACATTTCCACTATTTATAGAGTTTTAGCCTAACTATACTAACCACTTTGCCAGCTCAGCCGCTTTCCCCTGCTGCCTCCTAGAATATTCCCAAACCTTCCTTACTTATCAATACTCCCCCCTGAAGACCCACCTTGTCCTTTAGAGATCCGGGAAGAGCTGATGAAGCTTTCCCTCCTGCTCCCAACTATCCTCGCATGCAGGTAAATACTTCCATCGAACGAGCCACTCCTTTTCTCCTGTCTTGCTTGCCCGAGACACCAAAACCATCACAGGTTCCACCACTAGCTCAGAATCCTCTGCTAGAGTTGGGGGCAGCAATTGAACTTGCTTATCATGGGGAATGGCTTTTTTCAGCTTACTTACGTGGAACACAGGGTGAATTTTGCAAGTGAAAGGAAGCTCCAGCTTGTATGCCACAGACCCAATTCTCTCAAGCACCACGAATGGGCCATAAAACTGAGGAGCCAATTTCTCATTTGGCCACCTGGCTAATGAGCGCATCCTATATGGTTGGAGCTTTAAGTACATTGAGTCTCCAACTGAAAATTCAACTTCTCTTCGCTTTTTATCCGTTGCTTGTTTCATACGGTGTTGTGCCTGCAGCAAGTTTTCTTTAAGCTCTGCCCTTCCACTTTTGATGGAAACGTCTCCCCTCTAAACAAAATTGGGGGGTCCACCCCATAAAGAGCATGAAATGGTGTAGACTTTGAAGAGGCGTTAAAGGTGGTGTTGAACCAGTATTCTGCCCATGGTAGCCATTCTAACCATCGCTTGGGACAGCCACTAGAAAAACAGCGGGGATAAGTCCCCAAGCAGCGGTTAACGACCTCAGTTTGGCCATCCGTTTGTGGGAGGAACGTTGTGCTATATTTCAACTTTCTGCCAACAGCCGAGAACAATTCTTGCCAGAATTTACTTATAAAAATCCGATCCCGATAGGATATAATGGATTTGGGAAATCCATGAAGCTTCACCACTTCCTTCACAAACGCTTGGGCCACTTCTTTTGCAGAGAATGGGTGGGAGAGAGGAATAAAATGGGCATATTTCGTAAGGCGGTCCACTACGACAAAAATAGCATCCATACCTTTCGACTTAGGTAGTCTCAAAATGAAATCCATTGAGACATGCTCCCACACCCGATCCAGCACCGGAATCGGCTGCAACAAGCCCGAGGGCTTAAGGGCCGATTATTGGTTTTGTTGACAAATGTGGCATTGTGCGACATAGTCCTTCACCTGTTGTCTTATACCACGCCAAAACACCACCGCTGCTAACTTTTTATAGGTTCGGAAAAAGCCAGAATGCCCCCCTGTCCCTGAGTCATGAAATTCAGCCAGTAATGCATGAATCTGACTGGAACCAGGTGGAATTACTACCCTTCCTTGGTAGAACAATCTACCTTTAGTTAAAGTGTACCCCGGGTAATCTTCAGAGCCTTGCTGGAGTGCTTTGATGATTGTTTGTAGTTGCTGGTCTTGTTGTATTTCTTCCCCTATTGTCTCCCACAAATTCGTTTCTACCACCGAAATTGCACCATTAATCATTCGGCGGGATAGCGCATCAGCTGCCTTGTTCTCCAACCCGAGACGATATTTGATGTCAAAACCCAACCCCAACAATTTAGATGTCCACTTCACATGCTCTCCCAGCATTCTTTGTTCTGTCAAAAAAGCAGACTTCTCTGGTACGTTAGAATGGTGAAATGCCTGCCTAGTAGATAGTGTTTCCATTTTTGCACTGCAAATACCAAAGCCATCAGCTCCCTTTCATATGCAGATTCTGATTGAGATCTTGGAGATAAGGGTTGGCTCAAAAAGGCAATAGGCCTCTGACAGGAAGGGAAAGGGAAGAGTCTGTAGTGTAGCAAGAGGTGGAGGTAACTTAGCTAGCAGCAGAGGAGTGCTTAGCTGGCATAAGCAGATAAAGTTTGGGTATGTTTGGGTAAGCTGAAAAATTAAACTTATTTTAGTAATCGCTTATTTATACAATCGCTTTTTTATATAATCGCTTATTTAAGGATAAATTTATGTTTGGATAATTTAGCTGAAAAGTAACTTTAAGTTAATCTATGATGTTTGGATTGATAAAAAATAATCGCTTTTTGTGACAAATTGGTAATATAAATGGTGTATATTTAAGAAAACAGCTTTTTTTCCAAAATATAATGCTCAACTTTGAGCTTATGTTTTTTCACTAAAAACAGCTTTTTTCTTCTTAGAAAACAGCTTTAAGTATTTATCTAAACTACCCAAACATCTTACTTTTTTTCAAAACAACTTTCTTTAAAAATTTAAGCTGTTTTTGTTACTTCCCAAACATGCACTTAGTTAGTTAGAGATGGTTGTAGTATAAATAGGGGAATGCTCTGTAATTGGGGGGAGATTGGAATCATTTGTGTAGTTGATAGTTTAGAAGTAGGATTTGGGAAAATATTCCCTCCTTTGAGAGAGTAGTTCTCTCTGTGTAACCCTTGCAAGTTTGGTGATTGCCATACCTGAGTAATCAATTCTATCAATTGGTATCAGCTGCTCAGGGATTCTGGAACTTGTGGATGGTGCAATCCAGAGGGAAAAAAAAGGATTCAATCGAGCAAACCTTGACACAGATCAAGAACCAGTCCGATTTGTTGGAAGCGCGTTTGGAGGAGAACCGCGTAGTGATGGAATCTCGCATGGAAGAGAATCGGGTCGCAATGGAGCAGATGTTCATCGCCATGAGGGCGACGATGCAACAGATTGGTACTCGCTTAGATTCGGTTGAGCACCACCGAGAGCAAAGCCCGCACCACGAATCAAGAGGAAGTGGTGGCTCTTCTCACTCTCAACGTAATCTTCAACAACCAGAGCAATGGCGGAAGCTCTAACTGCCGATCTTCAAAGGTGAGGACGTGTTGAGGTGGCTAGACCGAATGGAGTAGTTCTTCGCTCTGAGGGTGGTGTCGGAGGTGGAGTGGATCTATGCGGCGGCGTTCACTATCGAAGGTCATTCCCTCACGTGGTACCGGTGGTGGGAGGCGACGATACAATTTCAATAGTGGCAGCACTTTAAGGATGTCGTACTCCGAAGGTTTCAGCCGGCGGCGCTACAGAATCTGATGAGGACATAATAAGGAGCACAATTGATAGCTTGATGGAGGCTGACTTGGGGTGCAATATTGGAGGCTTAGGAGGACCAATGACAAGAGCAAGGATGAAGAAAGCTAAGGAGGCTTTGAACAAAATCATTGCAATTTTAATGAAAGAGCATCCTACGCTTGAGTGGGGTCAAAAAACAATCATGTGCATTCAAGCTCTTTGAAGACAATGAATTGAATGGGTAATGAGGGCTTAATGGCACATTCAAAGAGGACATTACTCATCCTTTTATTTCTTTTTCAGTTTTGTTTTGAGTTGTAACAAGCTTCTTTAAGCATGGATATTATTTGCTTTTATTTTTCTTTAATTGGATATTTTATTTGATGATTAGAATCAACATAGGCTGTTGGTTTTCCCTTTCTTTTATGCACCCTTCATAGGCTGAAGTAGGTTGCATTTTCTAGCTTAGTTTTATTTATTTTAATCATAGGAAAGTCATTAAAGCTATTATTAGGGGAGTTACAAAACTAGCTCATGAATGAGCTTTGAAGAGTGTAACTTAAGCTTATATATGTATGATGGCTGCATGGAATAAGGAAGTCAGATTTTATTTTGTTAATTTTGTGAGAATTCTCTTTGTTTAAGAATAACTCATTTCAAGACTTATCAAAGGCATTTCTCTAATTCCTTTGTGGCGTCTAAGGCTTATCTTCCTCAGGGAGTGGCGCCTATATTCTCTTTTACTTATTCTTTTTCTTTCTATTTGTTCTAAATTTTCGAGTTTTGCTTCCTAAAAGGTCCAAGTTTATATCTCATCTATTTGGATTCTTATCAGAATCCCTATGCTTTGCTCATGTCACTGCGTCAGTCAACGACGGTGAGGGAGTATCGAGATCAATTCGAAGTATACTAGAGCCCAGTGAAAGTGTTATGTCGTCAAAAAATACCAACAGAAACTTACGAAGGAAAGGGCGGAGGAGGTCATTCATCAGCGCCTGAAATGTGTTGGGCGCATTTGTTAGCCCAAATGCCATAACCAAAAATTCGTAGTGCCCATCGTGTTTCCGGAATGCGGTTTTATGCACATCAACTTCTCGCATTCGGATTTGATGATACCTAGCCTTCAGGTCCAACTTAGAGAATATCACTGCCCAGCGAGTTCATCCAATAGCTCACCGATCACTGGAATGGGAAACTTGTCTGGTATGGTGATGCGATTCAAGGCCCTATAGTCTACGCAAAAACGCCAACTTCCCTCTTTTTTCTTAACCAACGGAATGGGGCTGGCATATGGGCTAATAATACAGGTATGATTGATCCCCGATTGGAGCATTTCCTTCACCATCTCTTCAATCACTGACTTCCGGTGGTGGGGGTAGCGGTAAGGGCGTACATTCGGAATGGTGGAACCATCCAGCAACGGAATAGCGTGGTCATAGCTACGAGGGGAAGGTAGTCCAGGGAGTGGTTGAAATACCTTGCCGTTCCGTGTCAACACTTGTTGGATTACTTCAGGGAAAGCTGAATTCGATGTGGATTCAACCTCCATGGGCCACAACTGAACCAAGAATGCATCATTGCCTTCCTTTAATGCATTAACTGCCGAGTGAAACCCCATGCCTCCATAACACAACTCTGGGTCCCCTTCCAACTTCACCCAAGCACCACCAATAGGTGGACAGGTAAGAGTCTCAGAAATTTGTGCGGACTTCCCCCAACTTATCCATCCACTCCAACCCTAACACAAACTATGCACCTTCAACGGGGAAGATGAAGAAATTTTCAGTCACTGTCAGATGGGAAACTTTAACGATACTTGCCTATACACCCCTTTTCCTGGCACCTTTTGTCGATCCGCAACTTTTACCACAAATGAAGGAGAAGTGTCGATCTCCAACACTAGCTCCACCACCGCTTCGGTGGCCACGACATATGTTAATGTACGTACACAGCCATTCAACATCCACGCTCTCTTCCTGTTCACCCATGCCCAAGCTCAAATGGAACGGTGGTTCTTTTGTGAGCCCATCAATTTCAACTCTAGTTGGCTCACTAGCAATTGAGGTTCTTGACCCGCATCCTCAAGCTCAAGAGGATTGGGTTCTTCAATTAGGGAATGGTCTTCCAAAAACATCACTTTTAAATGTTTATTTTTGCAATGATGGTCAGGCCCAAATAGCTCATCGCGAAAAAAACACAGCCCTTTTGCTCTTTTCTCCTGATACTCTTCATGGGTTAAGTGAAGTGGCCCACGGCTTTTGGCAACAACATTTGTTTTAGCCTCCTCCTTGGGCCCTATCCCCGAGCTAGGCCCATTAACCGTAGGTTTAGTCATCATATGGCCCATTCCACCATACGACCCGCCTTTGTTCGCCGCTTTGGGGTATCCTCTAGACACCACCCCATTCTTCACTTCTATCTTCTCTGCCAAATCCACAAGCTCTTCTAGGTAGTGTTTGTTTTCAATGATTCTGGAGTCAGAGTCAAGGGAGTCAGTGTCACAGGAGTCAGAGTCACAGTGACTCCAAAATTGACTCCGAACACACCCTCACATATTTGTGTCTTCCTTCCAGCACATAGTGACTCTCATCCAATACACAGTGACTACAAAATTGGAGTGAACGAAAAATTGACAATTTTGTTCACTGAGTCACTGTGACTCTCGCACCAAACACTTGACAGAGTCAATTTTTCACTGTCTCCCTGACTCTGACCCCAGAGTCAGAAAAAACAAACGCAGCACTAAAGAATAGAAGGGGAACAGTTGACACTCCGCCGCAACCTCCAGCTTCAGCCCATTCAGGAAAACTCCGATGAGATACTAGCGATCTGTAACCCGTAAGGGACTCACGAAAGATTCAAAGGAATCGTGATATTCGCAAATGAAACTCTCTTGTTGAAGCTTCAAGAGAAGCTAGTTTGGGTTCTTCAAAGCTTCTGGTTGAAATCGTCGCAGGACCGCAACTTTGAAGTGTTGCCATTGGGGAAATTGTGTTGTTCTCTCCCACCACCGAAACCAAGTTAGGGCGCGGCCATCCACGGTGAACGCCACGACGGAGAGCCACTCCGATTTCGGAATCATTCTTAGTTGAAAAAATTGTTCCAATTGTTCCAATCGGTCCAGCCACCAAAAAGCATCATCACCACGAAAAATTGGAACTTCGACCTTCCACCACTGCTCCGACGCCATTTGTCGTTGACTCTCGCTTGGAGAGCCACCGCTTCCACTGCCGTTGGAATCTCTTCGACCATGCTCATGACTTGGGCTACGATCATGTTGATGTTCCACCCTCTCCATTCTCGATTCCATCCTTTGCATCATTTCTGTCAAGGATGATACTAACCATTCCATGCGTGCACGATCTTCCGCCGCTCGTTTCTCAATCGATTATGTGCGGCTTTGCAACTGCGTCACGATTGATTCAAATGAATCCATTCTACTTTGCCTCGATTGCACCATCCACTGCCTGCAGGATCCAAGAGCTTTGGATACCAGTTGATAGACCCTAAGCTCTGGCAGAAACAGGTGATCTTTATTGCTTACAAGGCAGGGAAGAACCCTAATCCCCAAATCTGTTACAACGGGAGGAACTACCTCCTTAAAAGAGAATTCTCTCAACTAACTACAAGTTTACAAAATGAATGATAGAATCCAAAAGACCGATACAATTCCACTATTTAGAGAGTTTTAGCCTAACTATACTAACCGCTTTTCCAGCTCAGCAGCTTTCCCCTGCCTACCTCCTAGAATAGACTTTCCCAAAGCTTCCTTCCTTATCAATTGCAGATATTGGTCATGATGATTAATATCATCAAGAAACAAAGGAATCAATCTATAATTAGAAAGGTAGAGTCCTAAGAAAAAGTTTAATTGTTCTTGACTTCTTGTAAATGTAGGATACATTTATTCATTTGCATATAAGAAAACAATAATCTTGAGTGCTACTCACTCAAACAAAATTCACACAATTCTCAACTTTCTCAAGCTGGTATTAGAGCTTCTATAACCAAATGGTAAATAGTCTAAAGTTCAATCTTTAATGTCCCCATTATTCTAAATAAAAGTTAAATTTCAGTATAGTGCAAGATGGACTTGTGCATTATCCATCCTTCAAGCCCAATAGGCTTGTGTGAAGGTGTGTGTTGGATGTAAAAAGAATTCATGTGCTCCCAACCAATAGCTTGCACTCTGGGGAGAATTAATTCATGATAAACCGCTCTAAAGAACCAACTATTATCTGCAATAAACTTCTAGAACATTTTATGTGATTGATTGACTGGTGACTGGTGTTAGAATCGCTCCAAAATATTACAGAATATCTCCAGTGAACTATACTTTATTGCGATCCGTCTCATTAACTTAACCCTTTTCCATCTAATCCCAGAATTCCAAAACATAAGAAATTATTCACAGCTAGATGTTCAACTTATGAATGACAAATTTGTTTGAAATCAGAAATAAATGACTATCAAGAAAATTTCCCATGATTCAATAATTTGGATTGATTAAAATAAAATCATATTCCAAACAATTAAGACACAGGGTAATCAAAAGTACGAACCTTAATGACAACTGTGTGAGCAGGAAGATTGACACCCCAAGCCAATGTTGCTGTACAGACAAGTACCTAAAAGCAGCAAATTGCATGTTAGCATGAAACTATTCTCATCTTCTAACAATCTAATGTGGAAAAAAAAGGGGGAATAAGTTCTACCTTTAAAAGTCCCTCAGAGAAAAGTCGTTCAGTAAGTCCTCTATCTGCACGTAACATGCCAGCATGATGAACACCCATGCCAGAGTCAAAAAGTTCAACAAGATTTTTGTTTCTGGATTTCATTACATCCTTCTGAAATGCAGAAAATGGAAAATCTATGAACTCCAAAAGAAGCAAAGACAATCACATGGAAAATACAAAGAGTTGGTTATTGCAACCACCTTCATGAAGTTATATTGTGGATGAGTATTATTACTAAAGAGTTCCAAATCCTCATTCCTTCGTGCAAGCTCAACCTGTTGAGCAGGTCATACAAATGATGATGCTAAAAGGATAACACAGGACAGATAACAGTCCAATAGCATGCACAAAAGTAAATAGCCACAAAGTGAGAAACTCCAAAAAAACGGCACCAAAGAAAACCACATGAGATAATGCACTCATACTTGTATATTACAACATAACTAGTACATTTTCTTCAAGGACCTGTTATCATTGTAGATAAAGATATTTAGGAGGAATAGAAAAAAGTTAGCCTTTTGGTCCTAAAAAGGTTGTCTTCTCTAAAAGAAAAACTGGTAGAAGAAGAAAATTCATTGAAGAGAAAATGAAAGATGTTAAACTATGAGGAGAATAAGAAATCCTCCAACATATAGACTAAATACAACAAAAACTGAAAAAAGAGAAAAACAAAAATAAATATGTAGCAATAAATGGACAACAAAGTACTTCAAATTTAAAAACATATATATATATAATACTTCCAAAATTACAAACCAGTTTTTCAGCAGTCTTTGTAGTGTCTTTCCGTGAATGGACAAATACCATTGCCTGATAGCCTTGCCTGAGAGAATCAACAACCTGGAGCAAAGAAAAGATCGAAAACGAGCAAATTAGCTACCATAGCAAGATTGATTAAATTTTGAAGGTAAAAGAAATGGAAAGAGACCTTCTTATAGCATATATCATTCAGCAACTCATTACGAGCTGCAAAGTTTGGTTCACTGATTCCAATATACTGTTGTGCAAGAGGCACTGGACGATAACTAGAATCAAAGAAGAAAAGACCTGTATCTGGATTTACTCTGAGAAATTGTGCAACCTGGCGACAATGAATAGATAGAACTTAGAACTCACAGGTAAGATGCAGCAAATACTTCAACATACACAATGTAAAGGTCAACAGAGATAATATTTTTATGGAAAAAAAAAACAAAAAATTTGGACCAAACACCTCTAGGTAATTGGGAAGAGTGGCAGAAAGGCCCACAATGCGTATCATTGTCTGAGTTGACTCCACCTGATATTAAAAAGATAGAATAGAATAGACAATAAGAAGCCAAATATCGTGAAAAGAAATAAAAATACAATATGGTAAATAGCTTTAATGGCACATCAGGTAAATTATAGCAAGACTATGAGCATTAATAGACAACATAAAATTTGTAACATTGATTTCAGATGATGTGTCATCAATCTTCATAATCTGTTAGATTTAGGGCAAATGTAGCACAATAAAAATAAATGGTCAACAAAAATAAGCACGATTTCTACATACAGAACTACATTTTTAGTTCAAAAACATAAAATTAAGCAAGGACAGGTTTGGATGCCATTAAACAAAGATCTTATGGGTGTCAATTTTTTAGTAAAAGTATAATCACTAGAAAAAGTAAAAAAGATCTTTTTTCAGATGTGATTTCCATTTCTGAAAAAAGACATTTTGTATAACATAAAAATGATGTTTACGATTAAATAAATATCATTTTATATTACATCCAAACATAAATTAATTTTGTATCCAAACATAAAATTACTTCTACTTCTTCAAAAGATCTTAATTAAAAAAATCAATTAAAAAATCTTTTTCTAGAAGGTCATCCAAACAAGCCCATATAAAATATGGAAAATGTTACTTGTACATACAACAATACCCATCCACCCATTTTCCACCCATTTAAAAAGTTGGCAACTTTTATGAATATGTTGGCAACTTGTTAACATTTTCATAAAAGTTGCCAACTTTTAAATGGGTGGAAAATGGGTGGATGACATTGTTGTATGTACAAATAGCAGTCCCCATAAAATATTACATTCAGTGCAACTGTAGCACAATAAAAAGAAATGGGTGATGAATAAACAGGATCTTTCATTCTGCCCCTCTTTTGCCTGCATGTAAAACTTCTTTTTTTTCTCCGAACCACCGGAATGGGCACAAATAAAAGCTCCAAATTGAAATAGGGCCCAAAAAAGGTGGAGAGAAGCCACTCAAAATTTCTTTATGTAAGCACAAGTCACCAAGCATAGAAATGCTTTGTTCATGTTAGATTAACCAAAAGCAAAAGTTGCAATTATATACTAAATTGTAAAAGCTTTACCTGCCGAAGGGTCCTAGCAACTAGAGCCTCTATTACAGGACCTCTATCATCATTGAGTAGATGCACTTCATCAATGATTAAAAGCTTCACCAGCATGGAGAGTGACATGTCACTGCTCTTGCGAGTAATGACATCCCATTTCTCAGGTGTTGTCACTATCATCTGAATCAAGCCATGGGGAAAATAAAACTTAGCTTGCAAGTTGACAATGTAATCCTAACCCTAAAATTTTCATAACTATAAACCTGGGTTTCTTCGAGTTCATTTTTGGTAAGCTGCATATCTCCTGTAAGCTCTCTGACAGTCATATTCAATGGGGATAAACGTTGGCTGAATGTTGATGTGACTTCTGCAGCCAAAGCCTAGAAAGGACAAGAATCTGAACTTAGAAAATTCAGAAGAAAAAAACTGAAGGAAACAAAAGAAAAGGTGAATGGAAAAATGAAAGAATAGGAACTCAAGCATCAACGTACCTTCATTGGAGCGACATATACTATCTTAAATTCATTTTTGTGCAAGTAACCATCCTTGAAATGCTGTCCAATCTGTATACAAGTCATTCATCAAGTGAAACATTCTTCATAAAAATAATTTCTTTTTTTAAAAAAGAAATTACATACAACAAGTCTTGTAATCTTGTTCACAGAGGGGAAAAAGAAAAAACACAAACAACCATAGATGAATCGTTATACGAATCGTGAATCATAAGATTCATAAAAAATCATATTCTCATATTAAATATTTCTTTATTTTCTAAGTCTTCGGACTAATATAATGCAACTATATGAAATTTGAAACTTTAATTTTAGAATAATGGAAATAGAACAATCGAATAACTAAACAGAACACATACTGAATCGTTGAATCATATGAATCGTTTCAGGATTGTACCTGTATCGTAAGATACATGTTCATTTTAGATACACTGCATGATTCGTACCATTGGCCTAAGAAATCGTATCAAATCGTAAGATTCAAATCATGAATCGTAAGATACTAACTACAGTCCATAGACAAAATAAAATTTCTTCCAGAACTTATAAGACTTAGTTGTACTTTTCTGCCTTTGTGAGAATGTCCAATCCTCTTTTGTACTATTCTCCTCTCATAATAAAATTTCTTCTTTATCAAACTTATTATAAACTTGGAGTAGTCTCTGTAAGAGAGAGACTTGGAGTAGTCTCTATAATTAATAAGATGGTGGAATCTCGCCTTAGATGGTATGACCATGTGGAAAGAAGATCAGAAAAACATCCAGTCAAGAGAGTGGATCAGATGTAAGATACCATGATAATTAGGGGTAGAAGGACACCAAAAAAGCCTATAAAATGAGTTATTGATGAAGATTTGAGAGTTAATGGCCTAGATCCTAACATTATTCATGATAGAGTGCAATGGCATCATTTGATCCATGTAGCTGACCCCACATAGTGGGATATGGCTTGTTGTTGTTGTATCAAACTTATTATAAACAAGCACCATGAACAAGTAAAGGACCATCAAACTCCTTGAAAATACTAATTTAGGTAAAAAAAAAATCCCCACACACAAAGTTTGCTCTCTTCCCCACTTGTCGTATCATATTTCTCCAACACATCCCATTACATGGTAGTTAAAATTTAAAATACTTCATCACGGGTGAATTATCAGTCTAAAAGTCAGAAAGCATAGTACTTTTATGAAATTGTATTTCCTTTCACTATTGTGGTTTTTAAACTATTAAATTAAAGTTCATAATACCTGTAAGGTTATGGGGATCAGTAACAGCTTATGCACCTTATATATTGGTAGAGAAGTACGCTAATTACTATGTCTTTGTCTTCAAATCCTGTCATATGTTCATTATCAACATCAACATATATTAGTTATTTAAAATTAGAAAGGAATTCACTGCATCAAGTTTCCTTCTCTTTTTCTTTTCCTCTTTCTCCTTGGTCTTCGCATACTCAGAGTTAAGGTTATTTGCAATTCATAGCTAACTCATTTTTGTTACCCTTGACACAACAGTCTTTAGTACCCATATCCCTCAAATAACCTTTAACATGCTCTGAGACTTACTTTTAGAAGTTTTTACAACTAAATCATGTACTCTGTGCCACCAGGCTCAGTGTTTTGACTTTTGACAATAAATTCAGAATTCCTAATGTCTTTCACAGTATAATAGAAACCGTATAAATATATAGAATAACTATGAGGTAGGCACCATATAAGAAGAGGTATATCTTGCATAGTACACTACTGATTCGCCAAATATTTTAAAAATCTAAGTTATTAGGCTAAGGTTCATGAAAGATTTTGACATGCCCAACCCACTTCCTCACAAGAGGCCTTTGGACTTGAAGCGTGGACAATAGTGTAGCCCACCAATCTAGTGTCAATATTTAACATTTTGTTTACAAGAATGTGGGTGGCAAGGAAATTCTTGACCACGGAGACTAAGATATCATGTTAATCACTGTCTCGCCCAAAAAATAAAATTGTATGCGACGCCTCATGAATGATTCTAATATTTCTACAACTACAAAATAATAATATATCCACAACTGTATTCTAATATTTCTACAACTACAAAATAATAATAATAATAATATATCCACAACTGGAAACAAAAACGAAGTATATATTATTAGAAAATAAAACAACCCAGGCAGGTTTAGGTCAAGGAAAGAAATATGAATATACAAGTATACAGCTACTACATCCACACCATATTTTGTCTTGTGAAATCAATAGAGGAAGAGAAGAAAAAAATGTAAAACATCAATTTTCGGATGATATAATTATAAACAAATAATATCTTTCAGGAAAGATGTAAGTGTAAAGCAAGTGATTATTCACCTCATGTAGAATTGAAATCATAGCTATATTAGTTTTGCCAGCTCCTGTGGGAGCACACACCTGTGAGCACGTGAAAAGTCACTTTATTACATAAGTAAAATTTTTTCTATTTTTCATTAATGAAACACCTTCACAACTATTACCACTTATGTTTGAAAACTAGAATACATATCACTCACTAGTATATTCTCATTAGTGCCATAAACCGTTTGGAATATCCTGCTCTGGATACGGTTTAGCGTTTTGTAACCACGGAAGGCAGCTTGAGCAAAGTCGTCTAACTCCCTGATCTCAATCTGAAAATTGCATAAATATAGAAGATATGCATTTATAATGTCACATTTATAAAAACCGTTACTTGATATTTTAGGGAATTGGGAATCCAGTCATACATTTTGCCAATATTTAGTTGGGGACTTAAAGAAGATAGATAATGTGCAACAGATAGAAAATATGAAAAATGTGGGTTTAAATGTTCTAAATGTGGCACGGTATCATTTTTTATATTGCAATAACCAAACCTAAAAGAATGGCAACATATGCATCCAAACATAGGCAATTGAAATGTCGATGAAGTATCAATGATCCCATCCTATAGACCTATAGTCACCAAATAAGATTCTTAATCTCACATGATATAGCTGACAGTAGCTCACAAGTAACAATTAAAGAGATATACCAGCTTTTCTCCAGGTTTCATTGGCGCAGTTGGTCTTGGGGGAATAATAACCTCTTCATATCCCTTAAAATGCTTCCTGACTGTTCCTTCAGGAAGAGCAGTAACGGCTATAGATTGAGACTTATCCCCAGAACCAATCATATCATCAAATAGATTCTTCCTCTCACTTGCTTGAAGTAAAGACACGAAATCAGATGCAGACAAGTCACCATCACCTCCATGCTCTATTCCCCGTCTATTTCGCTTTTCCTCCTTGCGTCGAAGCTTGTCAATTTGCTTTTCTGACTCTGTTTGAACAGTCACCTAAAAAATGTAGTTCCTTAACAGAGGCAGTATTTTAAATATGGACGGCAAGTGTGTGTGTGCATCTCACTACATACAAGTGACAAGAATAGATTAATTTTAGAGAACATATCCAATACCTGTGTTCCATAACTAGGCATACGAGACTGAGGATTTGAAGCATTTCTATCAGACTTCAGTACTGACAAGCCATGATTAATTGAATCAACAATTTCCTTTCGATGCTGCAAATTGATAAAGAAATGTCAATATAAACCAAACAAGTCCACAAAAAAGGAGGAAAAAAAAGCTTCAGCAAGTGACATGTCATATAAATCAATTGTTATTTCAATATAAGCAGAAAAGAACGAAGTTCACAAAGAGTTACTAACAACTATTTTAAGAAAAAATAAGAGGGGTGGATAGGAAATCCTCACCAATAAAAGATTTTGCACTGTTTCAAATGCACTATCACCAACAAGATCCAACAGATCCCCGGCTATCTGCACAAAGCAAAAGCGCGGAAAAGAATTAACTTCAAACTTGCAGCAAATACCTGTAAAGAAGATCGACATCAAACAAATACCTCTTCACCAGGTTTTTCAGAATTAAGAACTCTACAAATGGCCATTGCCAATTCATCTTGGGATAGCTGAGAACTAGAATTCCTAACTATTTTATCACATGCTTCTCTTAACCAAGTCAAGTTGAACTTTTCCCCATCAACCAAATGATCTGCTGGGACAGTATGACCATACTGTTCATCATGCAATGCTGTAGAAACAGTGTTTTTGAAGTCCATCATATCTCCATCATCTATGGATACATCAACCAAGAAACGGGCTGGTGCTTGGAAAACAAAATCAGCTCCAAATTCTGAATCCTCATCATCATCAAGATTTCTTTCTGAAGTAAAAACGGAGTTTTTATTGCTAGGCTGCAAGTTCATAAGTCTTTGTGCTAAAGATGCAACATGCCTCAACTTAGTATCAGTAATTGCATGACCGATGAGTTTTTGCAATTCTAACCTACAAACAAATGTTGCACAGCAAAAGTTCAAAGCTCTTGCACAATATCAATATGACCCATTCTCTCCACACACAAGACATAAATAATAATCAACCAAATATATAAGCCATATTATGTCACTGCATTTTATAACATGCAAATGGCAATACAAATTCAGAGAAATCCCATACATATAAGCAAATTTAATTTGAACCTTGAAAGAAATACTTACTTCTTATCAGAAATAATTCTGTCAATATAATCGTCTTCCTCCATTGGTCTTCCAAAAAGGCGGTACACAGTGAGCGCCACCTCTTGGAACTCCTCGGAGCGCATTTCACCATCAATCAACTCCACTACTGCTCCTATGAACTGCTTGTAGGCCTGCCTCACTTCCCATGAAGCTGCTTCACCAATTCAATCAAACGCAAACATGTCATCACTAACCACAACTTTTTAAACCAATTGAAAAAAGAAAAAACAAACAAAGAAGAAAAGAAACGAAAGAAAGAAAGAAATTGAGGGATTACAACCACACAGTACCTTCTTCCCAACCAAACACAATCTTCCGCGCCAGTTCCGATTCATCAAGCGTTCTTGCAGAACTGAATGCACACAGTCAACTCTCACCATCAAAAATTTGCACAAGTAGATGAAAAACACAAAGAGCATCCAAATCAAAGAAACACTACAGTGTCACAAAACCAAAATCGCAGAGTGCGGCGATTCTCGTTTCAATTTTCTTCCTTAATAGTTGTTTTAGCTCATTTTCTAGGCGACCAAACAGAAATGATACGGAAAAGACTAAAATGAGAAGAAAAAAAAAACATGTGAAGCATCCAAATCACTGAACACTACAGTGTCACAAAACCAAAATCGTGAGTACGACTATTGTCTTTTTAATTTTCTTCCTAAATTGTTTAGATTATTTTCTCGGCAGCCAAAATCCAAATCGCTGGACACTGCAGTGCCACAAAACAAAAATCGAAGAGCGCCACGATTCTCGTTTCAATTGTCTTCCTAAATTGCTTTAGATGATTTTCTCGGAACCAAATATCCAAATCACTGAACACTACATTGTCACAAACCGAAATCGTAGAGAACAACGATTCTTGTGTCAATTTTCACTGTAGCTGATTTTCTCGGGAACCAAACAAGAACGACAAGGGAAAGAAAAAGGCGAGTTCGATGGATGATGATGATTGCTTACTTTCGAGGCCTTATTATGTTGTGGAGAATGGTTTTTCGACGAAGGTATGCTTCGTCAACGTCAAAAGGGTCTCTGAGAGAGTTTGTGAGGCGAGGAATCTGAATCAACATTTTTGCGATAACTATGTAACTTTGAAAAGAAAACGGTGCTGAAACGCTTTTATATAGTGCCGCGGCTTTGAGATGAAGAAGACGACCAAATAGCACTGGTTTGCACTGTAGTGTTAAAATGTTGCTTGGCGAATGGGTTATACTACTACTTTAGTTAGAGGAGTAATAAATGAACAATAAAATGTTTTACAATATTTATTCATTCAATTTTATTATCTTGTGTATACTACTTAATCATCATCGTCAATCACCACTTTCATAAATAAAAAACTCAACCAAAATATAAAAAAAAAATCAATGAAATAAATTAAAAAAATTCAACTAAATAATAAAAAATCAATTTAATGACAGCTAAAAATTGACTAAATAATGTATTTTGTTCATTTTTAGTATTAGTGTATGTTGTTTTGATGACAATTTAGTAATAAATGTGCTACCTTTAGGAGAAAAATAATGTATTTTGTGCTATTTTTTTCATTCTCAACATAGTTATAGTGAATTATTTAATTATTTAGTGGATTTTTAATTGTCATTAAGTTATTTTTTCTATTATTGTTTGATTTTTTATTTATTTGATCGGGTTTTTTTTATTTTTTTGGTTGGGTTTTTTTGCCTGTAAGAGTAGTGAATGATAATAGTGATGTACAAATAACATTATTGTTTTAATATTTACTCACTTTTACACTGATACTCTTAAAATTCAACGATAGAAATGAGTATTGTATAAGTATTGTATAACTTTTAGGTAGCGCTTATTTACTATGTACAATTCATAAAATACAATAGAGAATAAAAAATGACATGTTTGTTTAGGCAGTGTTTGATTGGATGTACAAAACAGAAATACAGATGCAAGTACAGAAATTTGGGTTGTTTGTTTTGTGAGACAAATACACAAAGTTGTGTATCTGTACCAAAACAATGTGTATTTTATGTATCTTTTGCAAGAGATGACACAAATACAGATATACAAATACACAAACTTTATAATAATTTTTGGATCAATGTACCTCACTATTTTTAACAAATTCTCAAGTCCACCACTACTGCTGCTCGGAAGGCCACATGTGATACCCCGTATCACAGTATGCCTTAGGAAGGACTCTGTAGGACCGAGCAGGACGTGTCAGAACGCGTCTTTGTCGTGCTGCCAGCGACCTGCTTGCTAGCGAACAGGTGCATCATCTCGCTAGCGAGTGGGTGGTCGCTAGCGACCGAAGCGTTCCTACATCGCTCAGAGCAGTTTAACCAGTTTCCCCCTCCTCCACCTATATATATGAGTTGTCATATAGCTTTTCCCTCACACCTCATACTCCCGCTTTATCAGAGCAGTGCTTTGGGCGTCCTTAATATTAAGAGGAACTCTATTGGAGTATGAGTCTAACACCTTGGGGATATCTCGGTCCGAGCAAGTTCCCGACGGTGAGTGAAAAGACATTTTTGCCCCTGTCAGCATGCTGGTCGCTAGCGAGCGATGAGAGCTCGCTAGCGAGCATGCCGTCACGAGCGAGTAGGTGTTGCTCGCTAGAGAAGGTGCACACAACCTAGTTCAAGTTTTGGTTTTTCTTTTATGCGGTCATGATGGGTCTTTTGCATGTCAGGTGCAAACGCATTGTCGATAGTTAGAGCCGGAGCTAACGATGCCTTCCAGTCTCAGGACTTTCCAGGTGACTTGAGATTTTAGGGTGGATGTGTCATGTGCTGCCACATAGTAGCATCTATGTTTGTTTATTTATTTGTTATGTTCATATGCTTAGGAAGATAATATGCTTAGATAGCATGCTTAGGTAGATAACATGCTTAGGTAGATAATATGCTTAGGTAGATAACATGTTTAGTAGAAGATGTATTTGGTAGATGACGTGACTAGATAGATAACATGCTTAGATAATATACCTTAGTAAGATAACACGCCTTAGTAAGATACCCCTTAGTAGATAATGTGCTTAGATAGATAAGATGCATTAATAAATAACATGTGAGGAATGGCTAGATGATTTCGAGATCTCTTTGTATTTATGTTATGCGTTATGATTATCCTTATGTGTTTGAATGATTTATGCTATGATATGTTATGTTGTAGAACATCATAGACTCCCATGATATACGAATGATATGATAAGTATGTGTTTTGCTAGTAGATTGGTTGTTGAATTGTGTGATTACTTTTTACGTAGTCTGCGAAACCGTCGTACCATATATTTTACGCTATAATCTCGGATGTAGCTTCGAGTTTAGCAGTGACATATTACCATGTAGCGCCTCGAGTCTCACCCCAGATACAGATATAGTTTACAACTGGCCTCACCCGAGTGGTTGCAGAGGTCCAGATCACAGATATAGGAGGACGACTCGTGTTCCATCATATGATTGGCCGCACCCGAGTGGTAGTGAGTCACAGATCACAAATATAGCAGGGCGGCTCGTGTTCCGTCATATGATTGGCCGCACCCAAGTGGTAGTATTTATTACACGTGCAATGCTGTCACGACCCAAATTGGATCCGTGACCGGCACATGGGACACCAAGTCCCATGTCAGCCTTAACCTGGATTCCACACAACATCAAGCTAAACAACAACAACCACAACTACTTAATAACACACATCACGTATAATCCATACATATAATAGGGTTCTCAAGTATCACCTCTATACTCATAACCTATACAATCCAAACATAACATCCTACTTAACTCAGAATCAACATAATACAACAAGTCTTAATTAGACTACATCAAATACACATAACATAGACAATCCTGTTTGTAAACTTATGGAGCAGACTACATAGACAACAGACAATAACATAACGCCTCTGCCCATTGAGGCTCACCAAAGCTAAGAGCTCGGAGGTACGAACGAGTCCATCCCTTGCTTTGCACCTGTGTCTGAAAATGTTTTGTATGAATGGGTGAGTCATACGCTCAGTGAATAATAGATTAAAAATAGTTTATGCTTCAACAAACAACAATTACCTACAAGTATCCACAATTCACAATCCACAATTCACAATCATAATATTCTAATAACTTTTACGTCGAACTCGTCTCACGCTCACTTTTGATTAAAAGTGTTTTACTTATGGATCCCGGGAGCCTCGCCCCTCCTCAGATCCTTATTTATGTCCCGGGAGCCCAGCCCCTACTCGGACTTATACTATAAGGAACCCCGGGAGCCCCGCCCCTCCTCAGGTTCTTATCTTCGACCCCAGGAGCCCTGCCCCTCCTCAGGTCGTGTCACCAATCTTTATTGACTTTCGAATTTTATCCTCTCCACATAATATCTATCTCACATAAACGCATTTTCGTTCATACTCCTATCTTCGTCGTATCATAACACAACAACATCAAATCATCATTGTATCATCATCACACCCTTTACATACCATTAACGCATCGTCGTTTCCTCATCATCATATCATTAATACAACGACATCAAATCATTATCATGTCAAAATCATATTATCATCATATCTTTATCATATTATTACATAAAACTAAGAAATTTCTAGATTCCCACACATCCAATCTCATCCAATACCAAATTATCATCATAAACACTCAAATGTCAAGTTTTCGGGTAGTGGTGAACGAGGGGAAATGGAGGTATAACTTAAACACATGAAAGTAATGAGTTAGAATCATAAAAATGAAGTTTTTACACTGTGTAATCGATTACAGCAGAAAAATTTTGTTCTGGAGGATGATTTTTCGCAAATATACAGCCTTGCAATCGATTACCAATTCGTGTAATCGATTACAACCTTTAAAATATGATTTTTGTGAATTTTTAGTCTGCGTAATCGATTACCAGTTCGTGGTAATCGATTACCAACAGCACCAGTAGCGATTTTCTACGAAAAATAACGCGAAAAACTCCCCCAAATCCACTTTTTCACCACCATCCATCCAAATCAAACTCAACCAACATGCAAAATCAATCAGTTATCATCCAATAGCAATCCGTATCAACTATCATAACATATATTTCACAATAACAATAAAAAACAATTATAAACTATAAATAACTCATTACTCACAAAATACTCCAATTGAGTCCATGGCTCAATCCATAGCTAGGATGAGTTGCCCAGAGCTTTCCTAGTTGATTGAGACCCTAGAGAACACATCACAAATCTCAAACTCATACCAAAATCAAAAACCCCCAAATATAAACCCTAAACCCCCAATCCGAAAATAGAGATAAATAGACACCAATGGAGAGAAAGAAATACTCTACACTTACCCACAATATACTAGATGATGATTGATAAATTGATTTTGATGATTTATGGGGTTTGGGTGAGGGATTAGAGAAGAGAGAAATGAGATGAGGAAGAAGAAGAAGAAAGGGAAATGAGAGGGAGAGAGTTACGGGAATGGAAGGAAAGAAAAGAAGTAAAAAAGAGTGGGGAGGTGGGGCCCACTTGACTCTGTCTCCCCAGGTGCACTGTGATCTCTTACTCAAACAAACTCAGACTACCCAAGGTATTACAAATGCATGGAAAATAAATACTTATTATCTAAAAATTTAAAAATTAATTTATAAATAAATTAATTTTATAATTATTAGGTATTATTTAAGAATTATCTTTTATATTTAAGATATTGATATACGAATATCATTAATCTATTACAATAATAAAAAAAATAAATATAAAATTAAAACGAACATTTTATTCTAACGTTTATATATAATAAGTGGTTTAGAAAAATTGTAATATTATTTTAAATATTGAATATCTATTAATTTCTAGTAATTCACATATCTAGATACATGATTTTATTAAAAACTTATAATATAATAAACATAAGATTATTTTTTACACAATAATAGTATTCTTTACATTGAAAATCTATAGAAATTAAAAAAAATGTCAAATCACAATGAATAGTTATTATAATAGGTGATTTTCATTGTTCATGCATTACACAAAAAACTATTTTTAATTCAATAAAATAATAAAAATATAAGTCATATTTGTGTAATATTGAATCTATATATATATATAGTCCCGTCAGAGATGTTTTGAAGACGGGTGACATATATTTTTCTAGAAGTACTATAAAAATTAGTTTAGGTAAGAAGCATTCTTATTCATTATTTAATATTTTATTATGATATGTTAAATGCATAATGTTTCAATTATATATAATATGTACAATATATAGTAATTACTAATACGTAATTATTAAATCAATCATAAATTATAGTTGTATCCTGAAACAAACTATGAATTATTATTATTAGTGTCATTGTTATTGTTATTATTGATTGTGAGTGTATTAAAATAATATAGAGATGATGATGATATTGTGAATGAAAAAGAGGAAGATTTAACCTTATTTAGACAAAGAAAGATTGGAATTTCATATCATAAAATGACGAATAAAGATTAAAAAAAAATCTTTGAGGAGAGAGAATCACATAAAATGAAGAATGATAGAAGTATAAAATATTGACAAAAAAAAAAAAAAATGTACCAGTAAGTTTAAAATGGGTGATAAGTGATTGAAGATGAAATAAGAATATCTAAATAGTGCATGAGAATTTTTTAAAGTGACATTCATGAATGAACAAATAAAATACTTTCTTGATATTCAAATCATACTTTTTGTTATCATTAATTTCTCTTTTCATTTTTTTGTCATAATTATATAAATAAATATTATTTCTAAGTATATATTATTTCATCATTGAAGAAATAAAATATCTTGATAATGTAACTTACGTACAATGAAATAATTATAATCAATTAAACTTTAGTATTACACTTCAATATTTTAAACTAAAATTAAGATTTAATATAAACTCAAATAAAATACTTTTCTTATAAAATCAATGATGAAACATTTTTTAAAACTCTTTGCCATCACCTTATAAATCTATTAAAAACTTTATCCTTTATTCCTTTATATGCATGAAGAACAACTTCCAAAATTAGATGCATATTATAAATTAGTCATAAGCCCGTATAAATACAAAAAAACAAATCAATTACAATTTCTTTATATAATTGTCATTTTATGAACTCATAATTTAATGCATTCTCAAATCTCATCCATTATCTTAAATACTATCATTAATATCGGTTGATTTTTAAAATTATTTCAAGTTCAAATTTAAAATTTTTAATCAATTATACAATTTAAATTTGTAACCTATTGATTAATTGCTTTTACAAATTCATAATTAATTTAATTTAGTTCAATTTTCTATTAATATATTTTAAAGAAAAATTATTACGGGTTGCTATGAAAGGAACACTTGTCACGTTCTCATAAAACAACCTTTGAAATTAGCATTGGTTTCTATATTAATCATGAGAAATTAACACATAGATGTGTAAACTTGTGTTATACACGTGTAAATTATTTCTAAAATATACTTTATATAATTTTAATTTAAAAATTATTAATAAAAATACACCACATATATGGTTTTAAACAATAATGTAACAATAAGTGAACAAAAAGTTACTTAATCCATAATTTTTATCATGGACAATATTGATCATTCTATTTGAGATGAATATTTTCTCAATATCATAAATTTTAATTATAAGAAAATATTAACCATAGGTCAATCTTATTATACCTAACTTTTCTGGGGAGAAAGTTCTTTTTACATAAATAAAATTTTAGAATGGAGAAAAATGATACTATACTTTTTTAACTAATCTCAAACAAACACACACCACACTCACACACATATATATGATCATTTTGTAAAAATGTTTGTATATGTGATATATATTTAAAGTAAAACATTTTAATAATGAAAGAATTATGGGAATAATTTTCATAAATAAAAACTCATTAAAAATACATATTATGATTACTTAAAAAAAAATACCTATTAATATTAAGCAGGGACAGATCTAAAGGGGTAGTGGGGCAGCGCCCCCCTTGAAAATTCTTTTCAATATTTATATATACTAATGTATGAAGAACTAGAGTGAATAGTCATTTTGGTCCCTATATTTATATACGTGAGTCAAATTAGTGCTTCTCTTTTAGAAATTGTCAAAATGATCCCTCACTTTTTAAATCGTGAGTCAAGTTAGTCTTTTACACGGTTTTCGGTTGCATTCCGTTATGACGGTGCTGAGGTGTCACGTTAACTGCCAACTAGGCTTGCTGACATGGCACATGTAATTTTCTTAACTCAAATAATTCCCTCTCTTTTTATAAAATGCCTCAAATTAGTCCTTCTTACTTTTTAAAAAATAAAATAAAATTAGAATCTCAAATCCTAATACTACTTCCATTTTTCTCATCTTCGTTTCCTTTTTCCTTCCCTCCATTACTCGCCCAACTAGAGCTAGCTGCCATAAAAAAAACACAAGGAACTTAGAATGTGAAGTGATATTTTGAGATCCTTATGTGTATAATTCATCTACATATCTACTTGTATAAAATCAGACAAATGTTGCATTCTCCATAAAAAAAAGAAACCATCTCATTCAACAATATACTTACTAGATAGAGACCCCAACAACACTCTCACACCTCAACAGTGCAAGCAAGATCAGGAGCCCCAGCCGGGTCTAGATCCGAACTCGAAAACCTCCTACCTGCACCTCCCTCCTTTTTGCGTCGTGACATAACCAGCTATGGCGAGTTCGCCCACCTTACCTTGAGATCTGACCCGAACATTTCCCTCCAGGTTAACCAGATCCTCATCGTCACTGACGTCCTCTTCGTCTCCGAACCCCCCGCCGAAACTTGCCACCATGACTAGCTATGAAGCCGCCGTCACCGTAGAGGTTGGTATAGGGGAAAGAGCTGTACTATTGCTACTATGTGAGTTTGCCCTTGAAGTACCCAGTGGGGGGTGATGATGAACTGCATCATTTTGATGATGATGATGGAATTAGGGATTGGTATGAGAAAAAGATTCTTGAAGGAAATGGAATAAAGGGGTTTCAAGACAATAATAGGAATAAAAGGTTAAGGATTAAAACTACAAGTGGGTGAAAGGGGGGCATGTGTGACATCCCTAGCGTTGACGAGGGCGGGGAGTGATCGCCGGTGCACGAGGCATGAACAAGGAGCGGCTCCTGGCAGGCTTCTAAGCGGAGGGATCCCGGGCACTGACGAGGGCGGGGAGTGATCGCCGGTGCACAAGGCACAGACAAGGAGCGGCTCCTAGAAGGCTTCTAAGTGGGAGGTGTAACACCCTACTAGATAGCCCTTAACGCTTAAGTCATTTTAGGCCATTTCATAAGGGTTACCTCCTGTTATCATGTTTTATCTTTATATTTAAAGTATAATACGCGGAAAATAGGCGGGAGTAAATTTTTGAAAATCATTTGCGGTATAGAAAATAAGGGCCTTGCGCATAAATACAACGATAATAATAAGCGATACAAACATCTACTAAAATACTTCATCATATAAATAACTCCCATCAAGTAACAAATATGAAATAAATACTAGGTCTCACCCCATAAGCCAAAAACTATGACCTATGAGATTCCACCATAAATATGAGCAAATAAATAGTTGCCGGCTAACAAAGGTCCGGACTCAGAAAACATAATAAATAAATAAACGTAGCGGAAGCATAAAAGTCATAACATCTGATAAGGAAGTAAAACATGTCTCTGATATCTAGGGAACTATATCATAAACTAAGTCTGCACGGGCTCCTCGTGTGACCGGACATCCTGCTCTGTCTGCTCCTCTAAAAGGTGGGAAAAACATAGGTTGAGCACTGGGAAGTGACTCAGTAGAGGAAGCCGCCCCGGGTTTAATTATAAAATAAGTGAAGCATGAATGAGTTCAATTCGGATATAAGTTGAAAATCAATCTTTCCCCGGAACGTCTTACCTAAGTGCATCTGGTCCATTTTATTAATTCATATAACATATCATAATTAAAGGTCTTTGTGTAGTGTACTATGTGCTTCTATCACAATCAGGGCAAATATAACATAACAGAACATTTATCAGAACTTCCTTTCAGAGCATCTTATCATTAACTTTTACTTTAAATCTATCAGACTTGGCAAAACCTCCCTCCCATCTTTACTCCTACAATCCGGCCCCTAGGCATGAGCTCATCCTAAAACATACGGGGAAGAGGGGGTACAGTTCACCTTCCTCAAGTGAAGGAGTTGCAGCCGAGGATGCCACCCCTCCCTACAACACTCATCACAAGCTGAAGGCTACAGGGTATTTTAATCTTTCAGAGTATCAGAGATCTTTCAGAACGTCTTTTAATTATCAGAAGTATTTCAGAGTTAACAGAGATATTTCAGAGCATCAGAGTATCTTTCAGAACATCTTTTAACCTTTACCGGATGACAGAGTTAATTCATTCAGAGCATTTCATCATAATATATATCAGTACATAGCATATTCATCACGTAATCATTCATCATAAACATCTCATTCAATAATTATATATACATCATAGCAATTAAACACACATACAACTCGTAACATTACACAATGAACATACATGAATCATATATAACATGCATTATTATATAATCATACTTTTATATTATAATTACATATAAACATATTTTATAGGTCGTATAATCATACATAAATCATGCATAAATCATATATAACATTTATACAAGTCGTAGAACGCATTAGGGTACATAAAGGGTCAAAACAGTTAATTTTCGTAAAATCTGTAGTACTGTAATCGATTACAACGGGGCTGTAATCGATTACAGTAATCGATTACACAGACCTTGTAATCGATTACCAGAGAGCCATGTTTTCTCGCAATTGGAAATTCAGACATCGTAATCGATTACGAACCCGTGTAATCGATTACGAAGTCGTGAAATACGATTCTAGAGTTCCAAAAACACAATTTTCAATAGCCATTGGCCAAAATATGAATCTAACATCATCCCAATCGATAGAAAACATTGCCATACCAATATCAAACATGAAAATACGTTTAAAACACCTTTCAATTCATAAAACCCCTTTCTTTTTCAAAACCAATTTCATAAATCAACCCTTTCATGAACCCTAACGGGAAAAACGAACAACAACAATAGTCTCATCAATTACACATCATCATGCATGAAATTACAGAGAATAAAGAATGCCTAGAACCCCTACCTCTTGAAGAAATTCAATTAAAAGCGTAGAGACAATCCTTTCCCGGTGAAACCCTCGTTCTAGCTTTCTCTTTCTAGACCCACGAATGGTACGGTGATGAATACGAATCCTATTGCTGAATTGCAATCGGTAGAAGGGTGTATCTTGGTGTGGGGATTACAAATATGTGATCGGTTTCGTGAACGGGCAATGTTTGATGTGAGTTTCGTGGTTTGGAATGGCTATGGCTTTGAGTTCTTGAGAGAGAGGAAGAACAATGGAGGCACAAGGATTAGAGAAAGTGTTTGGAGTGTTTCTGAAGTGAGGATTAGGGTTTCTGATGTGGTGGCTCGGTTATATATGGTTTAGAGTCATCGTGGGGCCCATACGTAACTTAAAACGCACTAAAAACCCTTACTGCGCAGTCTGTAATCGATTACATCCTGTCAAAATGCACAGATTCGAAAGTCTGTGCAGTGTAATCGATTACCAGCCTTCTGTAATCGATTACTGGGCTGCAAAATAGCCCCAAAACACTTCTAAAACGTCCCGACTCGTGCTATAACCTCTACATATCACCCCTAACCTCAACCATCATAAAAAACATACACATAAACACATAAATCACATATCATACCATGCATACACATATCCATACGCTTAAGCCACATAACATGAAATACACACACATAGATTCGTGTAACACTTATACATACACTTAGATCACAAAACACATAATGATTTACTAGAAGAAACTTATCCACCCAAACTTAATTAAATTCTAACCAAGGTCAATTACCCTTAATTTCCCTCGATTAGGACTTAATGAAAATCGGGGTGTTACATTTCTCCCCTCCTTAAAAAGAATTTCGTCCTCGAAATTCGACACTTCTAACACAAGGACAACACAAGAGATAACAACTCCTACCCTCACGGAGACTTGAGAGATGGTTCACATATAAGCATCTAACCCGAATGAACAGGTCGTGCGGAAAACAAGTTCAAGAAATGAAAATATCTGTTGCAAATACATAATAGCAACCGAAATATATTTTTCCATGATAAAGGCATGAATCCATAATCTTACAAGCAAGTTGATTCTTATGTTCTTAGGGTCCATGATCCTACACCAATGTTTTTCCTTGGAAAGCCTCATCTTCATTTCTAAGACATCATTTTAGGAATTTTCAAAAACCCAAGTTAATTCCCAATTTCCTAGTAGTTCAAAACATGTTTACTTAATTTTCAAAAACTAAACAAAAGCTCAAAACCTTCTCGTTTGTGATTAAGGGCGATTCTATGCTCTCAAATAGATTTTCAGATTTCTCACATCCACTCTAATGGAAACATATTGTCTGTACTCCTACGGCCTTTAATCACATACGTCTTCACCTGACATAAAAGAAAATCACTTTCGGAAACTCCTTTCAACTTAAATTATATTGTTACTTTAGAAATCATCTACCCATGCCCAAAACACATAATCTTAGTAACCACAAAACTCAGAAAACACATTGGACCCTACGACTCATAATTACAACTGGCACAGTAAGAAATCCCCAAAGTATTTTCAAACAACATGAAAACGATTCTCAAGTTCGCAACTAAACGATTTGTAAAAAGAGCCTTAAGGAACCACGTACCTTAAGGTAGATGGGGTATAGAATCATTTTCTAAAACCAAGGTTGAATTCAAAACGTCATTTTAATAAACTTTCGCAATTACCTCGAAAAACAAAAGCAAAAGAAGAGGCGTAAACATCTTCGACGTACATCCAAAGCCACCAGGAGGAATGTGCTCACGATGATTATCCCATCGAAGCTATGAAATAGGTCGAAGAGAAAACACTTTTGTTTATTGAAATCAATTCGCAAAACATCCTTTCAAAAACATGAGCTGAAAGCAAGTTTGAAAACAGGTCTTTTAGTCCGCATATAAAACCCTTTTTGAAAACACTTTCCATTTCATTTTCCAAACAAAATAAGGGTGTGATTAACACACAAGAAAACACGTGGAGGCCAAGATCAACCAGGGAAGAGTAACCATCCATGGTTAACTAGCCAAGACAGTCAACTCTGAATCAGGGTCAACCATCCTTAACAAACCTTGACTAGACCTTAACAAAACTACAAGTAGCTCAGCTTCAGGCCCAGACATGCATCACACAATTCCCACCGTACTCTCGTACTAAATGGGTCCCATACAATGATGATTAAGGCTAGTCATCACCATAACAAATCAAACAAGCAAAACATAAATGCTTACCCCCGATGATATCGTCTGATTGCTCCGCGCAAACTGTGAACACACGTCCCTGGTGCTGTGGCCTAAAGGAAGAAGATGGTTGTGGACCTGCTACCTTGCAATCCTTGACATAATGACCTGCCTTCCCGCAGCGAAAACATGTATTCTGACCGAGGCGACAGACACCGCCATGAGGCTTGCCGCACGTGGCACATGATGGTAGGGCGGGTAACGCCTGAGGTGCTGCTGCGGCTGGGCGCTGCTGCTGCTGCTGCTGCAGAGGTCGAGGCTGAGACTGAGTCCTAGGCGGCTGACCATATGGCTGAAAGCGAGCAGAGGCGGCGTGGCTGGTCTGCTGAGGTGCCGCACCCCTCCTCTGAGTCTCAACCCTCTGCGGTGCAACTGGGCGGCTGGTCTCCTCTACAATCCTGCAGGTGTCCACCATCTCCCTGTAGTCTCTGATCTTCATGTGCTTAACCATCCTCTTGATGTCTTGGTTCAGCCCAGCACAGAATTTCATGCACTTCCAGCTCTCCTTCGGGTTCGCCTGGTAGATCTCTGAAAATCGAATGAGCTCCTCGAACTTGGCGATGTACTCAGGTATGGTCATGGTGCCCTGACGGAGATCAAGGAACTCCATTTCCTTGTCCTGGCGAACAGTCTCCGGGAAGTACTTCTCATAGAACATGTCCTTAAACATGTCCCATGTGATAGCTACGAATGGTACGGTGATGAATACGAATCCTATTGCTGAATTGCAATCGGTAGAAGGGTGTATCTTGGTGTGGGGATTACAAATATGTGATCGGTTTCGTGAACGAGCAATGTTTGATGTGAGTTTCGTGGTTTGGAATGGCTATGGTTTTGAGTTCTTGAGAGAGAGGAAGAACAATGGAGGCACAAGGATTAGAGAAAGTGTTTGGAGTGTTTCTGAAGTGAGGATTAGGGTTTCTGATGTGGTGGCTCGGTTATATATGGTTTAGAGTCATCGTGGGGCCCATACGTAACTTAAAACGCACTAAAAACCCTT
Organism: Aeschynomene evenia; assembly: GCA_013621005.1. Classification (NCBI taxonomy): domain Eukaryota; kingdom Viridiplantae; phylum Streptophyta; class Magnoliopsida; order Fabales; family Fabaceae; genus Aeschynomene; species Aeschynomene evenia. The sequence goes on from CM024270.1 coordinate 14,582,981, forward strand.
ACTGCGCAGTCTGTAATCGATTACATCCTGTCAAAATGCACAGATTCGAAAGTCTGTGCAGTGTAATCGATTACCAGCCTTCTGTAATCGATTACTGGGCTGCAAAATAGCCCCAAAACACTTCTAAAACGTCCCGACTCGTGCTATAACCTCTACATATCACCCCTAACCTCAACCATCATAAAAAACATACACATAAACACATAAATCACATATCATACCATGCATACACATATCCATACGCTTAAGCCACATAACATGAAATACACACACATAGATTCGTGTAACACTTATACATACACTTAGATCACAAAACACATAATGATTTACTAGAAGAAACTTATCCACCCTAACTTAATTAAATTCTAACCAAGGTCAATTACCCTTAATTTCCCTCGATTAGGACTTAATGAAAATCGGGGTGTTACAGGAGGGGCACATGAACGAATCAAACTTACACCGGAATGAGAGGGATCTGAATGCTGTATAGGTATGGGACTATACAGTTGAGGATATCTTAAAGGAATTGATTTGCACTACTCATACCAACAAGATGCATCTACTTTTCGGTAGCCTATCTCTTAAGAACTCCAAGGTTAAGCGTGCTTGACCTGGAGCAATTCTGGGATGGGTGACCTTCTGGGAAGTTTTCTCAGAAAGTGTGCGAGTGAGGACAAAACACACTAAAAAGTCTCGTGTTGGTCAGAGGACAGTCGTCAACGCCTTCAAGTGGTCAATGTGTGTTACAGCATGTAATAAGTATGTATGTAAGTACAGTGAAAAGGAAAAATAAAGAAAATATTATGAGTTCCTTGTGTTTCTTTGATAGAGAAGATGACCTCCATCCATATTCATGGATGCAAGCTCAAGTTAAAAAAGCAATGAAGGAAAAGGGAAAGAGGTTAGGGATGAGAAAAATGGAAGTAGTATTAGAATTTGAGATTCTAATTTTATTTTTTTTTTAAAAGTAAGAAGGACTAATTTGAGGCCTTTTATAAAAAGAGAGAGAGTTATTTGAGTTAAGAAAATTACATGTGTCATGTCAGCAAGCCTAGTTGGCAGTTAACGTGACACCTCAGCACCGTCATAACGGAATGCAACCGGAAACCGTGTAAATGACTAACTTGACTCACGGTTTAAAAAGTGAGGGATCATTTTGGCAATTTCTAAAAGAGAAGGACTAATTTGACTCACGTATGTAAATATAGGGACCAAAATGGCGATTCACTCGAAGAACTATTATTAATGGTTGAGATGGCTTATTTATAGTTCCAATGCTTGGATGGCTGGGTTCGAATCCCATGTTCCACACTTTGTTCTTTTTAAAAATAAGTCTTCATCCCTTCCCAATTTCCATGTATCCCACCTTGTGTTTTTTTAAAAAAAGTCTTTATCTTTTATTTCACTTGTCTTAGGTTGAATTTGGTAAAGCTGTGGCTCTTGAAAAGCTGCTGATCTCCTTAAGCTCTCAAAAAGCTGCTCTTAGAGAGCCATAATAATACCGTTTGGTAAAGTTATACAAAAATTGCTCTCAATAAGCAGAAGTCATCATTATAATGTTTGGTAAAATAGTGTAAAATGACTCCCAAGATATTAAATGACCATAATAGACATAATATTAAAAGATATTGTGTAAATGAGGGTCATTTATGTATTTTCATTTTCAAAGAGCCAAAGTTGGCTCTGAAAAGCTATTCTTGATGGCTCCCAAGAGCAGCACCTGCTCTCAAAAGCCAGGAGCAAAAGCAGTCCAACTTTTTGAGAGCAGGAGCACCCCAACAAAAAGTTTTACCAAACTCAGCCTTAATGTTAGCTCTAAATAGTAATATAAAATATTCTCTTTTCTAAATAGTAGTATAAAAAATAAAATAATTAAAAATAGAGTTGAAAGTAAATTTACATAAAAAATGATGGGAATCTAAATAAAAACAAATAAATAGTATACTTAGCCTATAAATTAATAATTAAGTATATTTTTTATTTAATCTATTGATTTATTCTAAAAATATGAAATATTGTTTTATTATATTTTATATTAATAATGAAAAAATATAGATATTTAATGATTGAAAATTTTTAAATTTAGTATAAATTAAAAGAATGTCCTATTACTTTTTTTTAGTGAAAATGAAAAAATATATAAATTTTTATATTTAATTAACTTTTTACCCCCCTAGTTTATTTTCTGGATCCTTCCGTGATATTAAGTGCTTCAAATCAGAAATGATATTTCCTAAAATTAAGTTCGTCAAATTAGAAAAACAAATTCAAGATCATGACTAAATTTAATTTAAAATTATCAAATATTTGGTGATTTAATAAATTTAATTAAATAATAAATATAATTTTGGAAGAAATTAAAAGACTCATATTTTACTATTGAGTGATCAATATGAATTTACAATTTGAGATTCTTGTTAGATGCCCTTAATTTGTTATGTTTAGAAATATTGATAATATTAACTTAGCATTTACGTCATTTAACACTGAATGAGAGATTAAATCAAATTAGGAATCCTAAAATCATTTGACAATGAAGTTAAAAATGTAACTTAAACATTGATATCAAAATTAAAGTTTGCATTAATTTAATAAATTATTAAAAGAAATAAAAGAAATATTTAATCTAAAATTAGAATTTGAAATTTGAGTGAAGATAATCAATTAAAAAATTTTATTGACGAATAATTATTTAAAAAGTAAAGATTCGAAGGAAAAAGTTAATTTTTATTCACCAATAAAAATTTTCATTAATTTGTAGAAGGAAAAAAATAAGTAATATCAATTGAAAAAAATAAAACTCAATTTCTACCATTTATTAATTTATTAATTTTCAAATACAATGAAAGTCATTTATAATACAAACATTACAAGTAATTAGCACTAAAACATCATAAATTCATATTTAATATGCTCGCAAAAAAAATCATATTGACTCAATAAAAAAGGTAACAATAAATTAATCAATTAATCATAATTAGTATAAGTCATGATTGTCATTTATAATCACAAATTAGCATTAAAATTCATAAATTCATATTTAATTTTCATATAGTGTAATATGCCAAATGATTGTATTTAAAAATTTTCTCTAGGATACTATTTCGTTGGGTATATGCATAGATTTTTGAACATTTTTTTCAATGATAATAATTAAAAGTAATAATTGTATTTGATTGTGGAAAAAAAAGTTATCTCATTAATTACGGAAGAATAATGCTTCTTGTACACTAAAATACTGCCACCATCAGCCACCCGTAATAAATGAAGTAAAAAATGAATTTAATATAAAATGGTTGAACCAACTATTGGGAGCATGTGTAACTCATGTGCGCCACTTCACTTGCCAAGTTTCTCTCACACTAGTAAGTTTTACCCGTGTGATGCATGGGCATATTCGTCCTAAGAATATTTACATGAAATCTAAATATAAGAATAAAATATTAGATAAAAAGAGCATAAATTGATTGATGTTTTATTAAGTATATAATGTATAATCAAACGCAAATCATACATGATGCTAATTATGTATAACATAAAAAAACACTTGTCGAGTAATACATCATTAATAGAGACTAAAGTAAAGTTGAAAGAAACACTAGTTTGTTGTTAACAAATTTACTACTGCCTGATGCTAAATATATTTCAACAAATTGAAAGTTTAACAAATAAGAGAAATCTACATTGTTAGATAAGTTAATAAGCAAGAATTTAAAGTAAATTCAATAGATAGCAACAATTAACATAATAGTGTATCAATTGATAGCAATCTCATAAAATTTATTATATATGTATCACTCCATTATATTAAAAATATTTGAGGATAATATCGCCCCATCATAAAATTTGATATGTATCACCTCATTATATTAAAATATAAAAATAAAAATGCATGCAAAAAATATAACTAGAAGTTCATATTTAAAAATGAATTACTATATTAGTAATTTTTAACGTACAGAAAATAATAATATGTTGTATTGGAATTTAAAAAAAAAATATTTTTCTCCCAAATGAAATAAAATTATGATATGTTCTCATCACAAAAATAAAATTAACTCTTCCTACTATTTTTAAAATGACAAAAAATCAATAGCATATACAATATTGATTAAATAATGACATACTTATTAAATTAATTTATAATATGATCCCATTGTATAAAAATATTTTGTTTAACTTATATTTTTAAAAATCACTTATTATTAGAATATGATCCCATTGTAAAAAAAAAATAGAATTATCTCTTCCCACCTTTACTAAGGATATGATCCCAATAAAATCACTTATAATGAGATACTTTTTCATTTATTTTAATGATATGATGCCACTAAAATTAATTATTATTAGGATACATTGAGATACAGTGCATGAGAACATCATATAAATGAAAATTGACAAAATTAAAATTTAAAAGACAAATCTTTGAAATAAAGATGACAATTAAAATGAAATCATAAAAGATAACACCATAACGTGTGTGTTTGATTTAATGTTTCATCCCACAAATGTACGTTTCATTTTCTCAAACGGTGTTCCTTTTTGTTTGGCTTCTTTTTTCTTCTTTTTCATCAACGTTCAATATACTCAAAACGTACGAAAGTACTATTGAACTTGCTTCAGCATTCAATTTAGATAACTGCTGGGAATTTATTATGGCCAAATTATTTTTCTACCAACCATACCCTTTTTCATACCATTTTTTTTCTTTAAAAAAATGGTTCCTCCATGTTTTAACTACTACAATAAGTTTGTTTGTTAAAATTTATCATGCATTTTAATTTCAATTATTTTAAAATTAATATAATTTAACTTAAAATAAATATTAATATTAATTTTATACTTTCTAAAAGTTGTACATATCTATATTTTTTATTTTTTGAATCATATAATATGAAAGCAATATAAAGAATGATACAATTATGTCCTTTTTAGTAATTTTATATTCTAACGTAATTTTAGTTAACATCATCCAAACATTATTCATTTTCTCAAAATCACGTTTGTCAAAAAGTATCCAAACACAAATTATATTGGCCCCAATCCAATTTTGATCAAAATTAATTTTCCAAAAGCACATTTGTATCAACATCCGTTTGCAAACGTTAATCCAAACACACACAACAGCAACAACCATCTAAACATCGAAGATCAATACTCTCCACATAATTTTGCCTTATTTGATTGAATTTTATAGGTTTTTTTTACGTAAACGGGTACTTTAAAATAGTTAAATATGTATATAGGTAGTTCCAAAATTAGTTACGTAAATAGGTGGTGTATTTATTTGTATAAAAGTCGATTCAAATCGACTTTACTCTGCAAAAATGCAAATTTTTTTGAATCGACTTATGTTCATTACATCTATAAATATGGACGCCCAATTCATTTTTCATACATCCAATACTTATTCTAATTTCTCTCTTCTACTCAATACTCATTCTATACTTCTTTCTTCTACTATATTTCTTACTAAAAAAATGGCTGATTGTTATTATATTTTTGTGCATCACAATTGTGATATAATAACAACAACAAATGGGATCACGTTCGCTGCAGATGATCCCCCTTGTGTTATAGTGCAAGACGGCATTAATCTGCTTCAACTGCAAAGTTTAATTCTTGAAACGCTTGATGAGGCGGGGAAGCAGATTAAGAAAATGGTTTATAAAATGCCGATGAGTATGGGTCCCAACGGGCCTTTATACACTAAATATCGCATTCGCAGTGATCGAGATGTGAATATTATGCTGAGTTATCAGATGAAGTTTCCTGAAGTTCGACTTTTTGAGTTGTACGTTGAACTTGAGGAACGCAACTTCAGATCTGGAGGGCCTGATCCTACATATTTTTCGCGATCATCGTATGCAGGCGAGGGTGCTAGTGGTGCTGGAACAAGTACAATGAGGGAAGATGATGACGCACATTCTCTCAGCTTTGCGGATCTGGCAAGGGAAGTTGGTCAGCCTATGGTGTAGAGTGCAGAACCGTTGCAGACAGTTGGTTCGCCTACTGGGTTTGACTTCACTCCAACTTTCTTTGATGATGCTGATGCAGATGCAGATTCAGATGTCCCAATAGAAGAGGCAGCTGACGCGACACCGTGCGGATCAGAGGAAGATGTTGAAGAAATCCCGCTCACAGGGCCAGCAGTGTCCCAAACACAATCTCAGGCGGTTGCGGAGCACTGCTCATCATTCAATTTCGACTCACTCAGAGGCGATATTGACTTGGATGTTGCGGCGGTAAACGCTGAGCAAGGTTTATGTGTGGGGCAACTATTCCGTACAAAAGAAGCCGCACAGTATGCTGTTAAGATCTACAGCATTCAGAGACAGATACCGTACAAGGTGTACGAGTCAAATGCCTCGAGGTTGCATTGCAGGTGTGTGCAATATGGGAGCGGATGCATGTGGAATGTCAGAGTCATTCTGCGGAAGAAGACGGGGATGTGGGAGGTCAAGAAATTGGAGGAGCCACACACTTGTGTCTTTGCCAATGTCCCACAACAGCATCCACAGATGGATTACAACGTCATCTGCTCAAACATCTGTGACGTGGTACAGAGGGATCCCATAGTTTCTGTTAAGGTGTTGCAAGCTGCAGTTGAGGAAAAGCTGGCCTGTAGAGCGACATATAGAAAGGTGTGGATGGCCAAGTAGAAGGCAATTGCACAGATTTATGGCGATTGGGAAGCATCCTACGGAGAACTGCCAAGATGGTTGCTCGGCTTGAAAACCTTTATGCCAGGTACCATTGTCTAGTTTCAAACTAAGGCATTTCCAGGTTTGAATGATCCAAATTTACGCATGTTTCTCCGTGTTTTCTAGGCATTTCCACCATGCATTGCCGCTTTTCCTTATTGTAAGCGTTTCATTACTATTGATGGCACTCACCTGTATGGGAAGTACAGAGGTACCCTTCTTATGGCCATTGCACAGGATGGCAACTCTAACATATTGCCCCTTGCCTTTGCTATTGTTGAGGCTGAGAACAAGGAATCATGGAACTTCTTCCTTACTAATCTCCGTCAGCATGTCACTCCACAAGAGGGCATTCTTGTAATTTCTGACAGGCACAAGGCAATTACAACCGTGCTTGAATCCGCAAGAAGTGGTTGGGCTCCGCCAACAGCACATCATGCATACTGCATCAGACATATTGCTTCAAACTTCATGGTCAATTTCAAGAGCAAAGAGGGTAAGCGATTCGTGAAGAATGCTGGGTATGCAAAGACACATAATGAATTCTTGTATTGACATTCCCAGTTGGCAGCGCTGGATCCTCGGTTTACTGCATGGGTGGACAGGATACCCCGTGAAAGATGGACACAGTATGCTGATGAAGGGCGTAGATTCGGGCACATGACCACGAACCTTTCCGAGTGTGTTAACTCGGTAATGAAGGGCACCCGAAGTCTTCTAATTACAGCTATTGTGAGGTCAACCTACCTCCGTCTTATGACGCTATTTGTGAATAAGGGAACTGCAGCGCAGGCCCAACTTGGTGCGGGTCAAAGGTTCTCGGAGTTCCTGCTGGGCGAAATGGAGAAGCATCGGAGAGTGTTGCATGATATTCACGCCACACGCGCGACTCAAGATTCCATCGAGTATATGATTTTAGAGAAAGGAGAGGTGGACAACACAACACAGAGGACCTTCAGGGTGTCTCTGTCCGAGCGTGTCTGTGATTGCGGAGCATTTCAGAAGCTCCACTACCCCTGTCGTCACACATTTGCGGCGTGCGTTGATGCTCATTTAGATTGGGGATCCTTTGTCCATGAAGTCTACCGAATGGAATCTGTTTTCAATGTCTACCGAACTTTGTTTGCTTCTAACGGAATGAAGATTTGTGGCCTGCATACAATGGTCCGGTGCTGCGGCCCAATCCTGCGGATATGAGGAAAGCTGAGGGTCTCCCAGTTTCGAGCCGGATTCGTAATGAAATGGATGAGGTGGAAGGTTCTCAGCCTAAAAGGTGTGGGCTCTGTCGTCAGCCAGGACATAGTAGGCGTAAGTGTCCCGCCTTAGCTTCATCGTCCTCCTCCAACAACGTTGCATGATGAGTTGTAGTTTTCCATTTTTGTTTCTTGTATTAGTCTTGTTTTATGTTTTTTGTTGTATTTGAATGCTATGGTTGTTGTAACCGATCATTTGGTTTTATCTACTTGTGTATTCAGTCCATATTATTGTTGAATGTAGTAAATTTGAGTATCTTAATGTTTCTGGCCTTACCCCGTGTATTTATTACTGCTACTTGTTACTGATGATTTGGTTTTATGTGCTTGTGTACTCATTTGATTTCATTGTCGGCTGTAGTAATTTTGAAATGTCTTTACCGGTGTAGTAATTTTGAAATGTCATTGTCGGCCTGCAAAGATCATTTATTACTGCTAAATTGGTGAGTAGTCAATTCGTGTCAGAATTGTGTACTAAATTGAAAGTCGATTTGAATCGAATTTGATAAGAATTTTTCTCTTTGTATAGTCGATTTGAATCGACTATGATAACTAGTTGGTCTACTGTTTATGTTCATTAGTCGATTTGAATCGACTTTGAAAATTTTCGCTATATAAAGGAATGCAATCTTAAGGTTCGTAGCATAAATCAGATAACAAAAACAAATATGGATCCAAATATGAATCTTGAGTTGGCATTCGGTGGGCCTGACATGCATGAAACATGCATTAAGATCAAGGATGGTAACAAGAATGACGTGGTACGTATTATTTACAATTTAACCTTCAACTTTTTTTTTTGTATAATAAGTTGTACAAGAAACCTTGTCATTCGCTCACACTCGTTGTTGCAGAAATTGCCAACAGTATTTGTTAATATTCATGGGCGAAGATTGCCGCGTAAAGTGCAGTTGGAAACACCAAGTGGAAAAACCTGGGATCTTAAGTGTGAGAGAAGGGGTGACGAAATATGGTTTACCGACGGGTGGAGAGACTTTATGTACCAGTACCTGATAGAATATGATTTTGAGATTTGGTTGATTTATGACGGCCATAAAAGGTTTGGGGTAACTATTTACAATGAACGTGACGAAGAACTAAATTACGCAGACATGGAACACCCGATTCCCAATCTAGCTGATCCCTGATGACTTAAACTCGTAATCACTGTTTTTAAAATATGTTTATGTTTTTAAGTGTTCTGTTAAGTGTAACATTAAGTGTTTTTTATTTATGATATTTTAATTTGATGTGTTTTTTATTTAGTCATTTTCATATGCAGCTTTATCAATTAACGCGATAATAACAAGTACGGAGATAAGAGTTCACATTCAACTAAATAATCAATAATATAATGTAAAAGTATTTATACAAAACCAAAATCTCAGTCTATATTATACAAAACCAAAATCTATGTCTATATTATACAAAACCAAAATCTAAGTCTATCTACCAAGACGACCTCCGCGTCCACGACCTCTGCCCCTCCCTCGTCGTGGCTCCGTCCCCCCAATGCACCCTCCTGTGCCGCATCACGGCCGCCGCCTCTGCCTCTGCTCCTTATCCTGCTGCGCCCCTGCATCTGACTCTGAATCAGTATCGGGAGGGTCAACTGGATCATCAGATGAGTCCCCCTGATCGTCCGGTGAACTGACATCATCAACCGTGCGAACTGGAGGCTGTGGTGTGACCTCGCGCTGCACCTGTGACGACGAACCTTCGCCTGATCCGCGACCGAACATAATATCCTGCAGCAAAGCCTGTGATCTAGGGGTCCACGAGGGCGATGAGAAGTCATCCAGGTCCAGCATCGCCATCAACCCAGGTGTGCTAATGGGCTGTTGGTCAGCTAGGCCCGTCCTGAACTGTGCCTGCGGGCTCTGATCTGAACAAATGACCGATGGGTCTGGAACCAGAGGCTGCGGAACATAGTACTGTGGCTGCGGCGGTGTAACATGTTGCGGCGGTGTAACCTCCCGCGGAACATAGTACTGTCCCCATGAGCCCCAGGAGGAATAAAAAGGTGGCGTATGGAACTGAGACACAACATGGTCCCATGGGCCTGTAACCTCCTGCTGCTGCTGCGGCTCAGTAGGTGGCTGGAGCTGTGGCTCTGCGTCGGTGTCTCCCTCAGTCTGAGGCTCAGTCTCTGCGTCAGTCTGTGGCTCGGTGTCAGCCTCGTTCGGTGGGTCGACCTCTGCCTGCTCCTGTGCACCGCGCCGCCGTCCCCCTCGCCGTCCCCTGCGCCCGCGCTCTCCCCCCTGCCCCGCATCAGGCACTCCCACCTGACGAGCACTCGCTCGAGTACCTGCACGACGTTTGGTACTTATGTTGCGCGTATCAGGGGCTTCCGATGGTCTCGGATACAATGAGGGACCAGGTGGAGCATGGAGTGGCACATCATCATCCAAAAGAAACACAAGTGCAGCGTCTTGCGGCGGCCCATCCAAACTAAGAAATCGGTGCGGAGACACACTGTACCAGTTAAAGTACTCGAATGATGGGCGGTGCTCGTAAAACAACTCGAAGCGGATGCTCCTACGTCGTCGCTCATCCCATACTCTATGCCACCGCTCGTGCTCCTTGGGCCACCATGCCTCCCTCTTGACGCGTATATCGACACGCTGTAGCCGATCGATGTTGAGCGGCGCATACGGTATGTGCTGAGCTCCACCAAACTGCCGCACCACTCTCTCCGCATAGTGCCACTCTACAGTGGCAAAACAGATGATGCAGGTGTCAGACTGCCACAACTCTCGCTCAGCAAACACCCATTCCGGCGTCAGGGCTCTAACATGATCATCATCGTACGGCCTCCAAATAAACTGTGACAAGTATTAACAAACAAAGATAAATTTCAATATAAAAAGTAGAAATATAAGTTTCAATATCATGACCATTATTCTTCCTTACCCCGTGCAATCCTATGTTGTCTAGTGCTGTCCTAAATCTTAGAAGTCGCTCCTCCAACTTCCTGGTAATGTGTCTAACGTTCTCCCACCTGTTACAATTTATAATCACAAACCAAGGTTAGATAAAATAGCATATAATGTCAAATTTATTAGTTGGTTCATGAATTAAATCTTTACCTCGAAACAAGAGGCCACAAATCATGTCGAATTGCGCCTCTAAATAATGTCGGCAAGCGCGACCATGCCCATGACTGTAATAAGACATGACAGCCTCCTATATCAGTCACGTCAAACTTTACAGCTAGGGCCATCTCCCTGTAAAGTGTGGCCAACACGGCTGATCCCCAGCTATGTCTACCGATTTCCTCCCAGTGTTTGAGCAGTGGGAGCCACCTCAAATGTACCCTGTTCCCGGACTTATCCGGCAACAAGTACCCACAAAAAATGGCCATCATCCAAGCTCTGGTCGCTCGCTGTACCTCTATGTCAGTGGGATGGGCCTTCGCGTAAAATGCGCCAACAAGACTCATCACCCACCTCAGCGTAACAGCAAACCCCTTACGCTCAACTGGGGGGGGGGGGGGACAGCACCTAGCAGCTCCTGACAAAAGTCTTCAATGCTTCGTCCAAAGTGGTGTCTCTCAAAGTCAGTAGCACAACCACTCACCACCTTTCCATCTACACGAAGGCCTAGATGGAATGCCACATCCTGTAGGGTGATCGTGGCCTCACCATAGGGTAAGTGGAATGTGCTGGTCTCAGGCCTCCACCTCTCGACCAGTGCACTAATAAAAGCGCGATCTAACGTCCACACCGGCATCTGGACATGGCTAAACCCCGCAATGTCCAAGTATGGCACCATCAACGGGTGTGGAGGTGGTACGACACAGAATCGTCTCGTCTCTAAAACACGAGCAGACTGGAACAAAAAAAAAACAGTAATTAATTCTGAGACTTAATTTTTAAACATTAATAACAAACCATTTAAAATTTATTCATGCAGTTAAATCATTCAAAAATTACTTAATTAAACATTCATATGATAAGACATAGGCGTTCCTGATAAGACCTACAAAACTATTGGTTTAAATTTTGTGGAGCTGCATTAAACAGTCGCACGATGATGGTAGTAAACTAATTAATATTACATTTTAGTAACTTAAGTAAAATATATAATCAAAGTTTATACATAAATAAATCTACTGTAATACTAAAATTCCTAACCACCTAAAATAATTCTAACTACACAACTAATCTACCTAACAACCTATATCTATTTTTTACTACATCTTAATTTAAGGTAACTATGACAAAATTTATTATTTTTATTATAAAACAATGAATATAATACCTGGTCTTGAATACGTGCGCCGATGTGATCAACAATGTCCATCCGGTATATATGTTCAGTCTCCATAATAAAAAAATGAGAGAGAAAGAGAGTGAATTTTAGAGAGAAAGTGAGAGAGAATTTTAGTGAGAGAGAGTGAAATTTAGAAAAATGATGAATTGTGTAAAATGATCACCCGAGACCACTTTTTTTTATAGTTTTTACCTTCTAAAGTCGATTTGAATCGACTTTGCTTAAAAATTTGCAAAAAAATTTGCACTAAAGTCGATTCAAATCGACTTTGCATGCAAAAATGCAAATTTTTTTGCACTAAAGTCGATTTGAATCGACTTTTATTCAAAAAAATGCACTACCTATTTACGTAACTAATTCTGGAACTACCTATATACATATTTAACTATTTTAAAGTACCCGTTTACGTAAAAAAACCAATTTTATAACCTCCAAAATGTAAACCCGCAATTAAAAAAAACAAAGGTTTAAGTGGAGAGTGTTCTCCATACAGCACAGCACAACACAGCTTTAAGTTTGTCTGCATCCTGAAAAATATGTTATGCAATATAAATCTAAAGATAAATCTCACAAAGTCATATGAATATTAAAAAAGAAAAAATCTTTGATTATTTTCTATGATTTCAAGACATAAATTGTTTTACAGTAATTTATATCATTCAATATATTTGAGGAAAGTCAAAGAACAGAACAAATTGTAGTAGAAGCTAATGTGTAATAAAATTTACAGAATGGTCCAAATTAATGTCATTGAAGGAATAGAAGATTCATTTAATATTCCAAGACAGCATCGGAGACAACAACACAAAGGGGTTTATGGCCAAATAAATTTCATATTAAGAAATATAAAAATTATTTATCATAAATAGTTTTTAAATTACAAAGATAAAATAATGTAGTATTATTGTTTGTGTTACTTGTGTATGTTATTAAACTAATTTATGTTTGCAGAGTATAAGTATTTCATCTTTTGAAAAGATTCTGTTATTAAATCAAATGATTCAGTAATAATCATAGTCCAGTATAGTTACACTGGTTATGTTTAATATAATTAGAGTTAAAGTATAAGAAAACTATAATAATTTGCCAATAGACAGATTTCATCTTGGGGATCCAGTAAAAATAACCAATAATTTTATTGATATATCATTTATCATGATAACTTACAATTCAGATTAAAATTCCTCAAACAATACATAATTTGCAATAATAAAATCTATATTCAGAATACTTATTAGCAGTTATATGATCTAAGTCTTCAATCCTTTTAGATGTCCTTCACATCCATTAATCCCAAATTGAAAGTGTGACAGTCACTGTCTTCATTGTCACCTGCATAATACATTAATAGTGATTAGATAAAAAAAAAATAAAAGAATGAGTATCTATGATGCTCAACTTAAAATCAAAGATATAGTTACAACAGAATAGCAATTAGAATAAACATCTATTAGGAACTTACTAAATTGCAGAAAGTTCGATATCTCAACTTAAAATCAAAGATATAGCTGCAACAGAATAGCAAATAGAATAAACTGTTAGATAATAGTGTAGATATTTTTCACTTGTATTAGAGTGTGCCTATATATAGGCCACATCTCATTTGTAATTAATACATCTCATATCATTCTATTTCTCATTTCCATATTTTCTCTCTTTTCTTATTGATCTTGGGTGTGGTACCATGATATAAGAGCCATTGATCCATGAATAATTATTCCGCTGCAAATTGTATCCATGAACTCCCATAACTCATCTTCAATCTTTCCGGCGTGTCACAGTAACAAGCTTGCCTAGAATAATAAAAGTTTGGTTCAAACTTCAAGAAAGACATGCCTGCATCGACCAAAGAAGAAAATCCAAACTTTTTCTACCCTTCCAAGCCCAAGGTGCCAAAAATCACAATTTCTTTGAGGCAACAACACATCATATACAAGAAAAACCAAAGGCGAAGGAAGGAAGATCTTCAAATGGTCATAGACAAACACGCCACCTTCAAAATAGGGGCTTCCTTGTCTCATATTGTGATTCTGCTTCTTGCTTCACCTTCAACACATGGACGCGTCTAATTCCAATTTGCGGTGTTGCTTCTTCTGCGATTTGTTTCATCCTTTTGCGACAACATATAGTTTATTGGATTATATTTTTTTCTTCTTCAAGATTTCCTCTGGTTCTCCCTTCTTTTTTTCATCTTTCTTCTCCGGCAAGTTCTTGATCACAGTTCTTCTTCGATTTGTTGTTGGTCTGTTTTCTCTTCAGCGACAATCTCTAATTCAATACCTCTAGCTTCAATGTGTTCGTGCTCATGTGTTGGTATGTTCTTGATCTTGGTTGCTAACTCCATATATGATTCAGTGATTTAGATTAAAGATTTGGTTAGTCTTATGATTAAGAAGATTAGAGACTTCATATTGGACACTTGAGAAGATTTTTCAATTTTTGATGCACACAAGATGTTTGATATTTTGTCATGGAGATACTTTTAGTTTTTCTTCTTTGGTTTTGGATGTTGTTGCCGTGACATTAGTTCAAGTGAAGATTGACTTTGTTTTTTGCTTCCATTATTCTTGGTATCAATTTGGTATCCAATATTCAAGGTGTTAAAAAAAAATCATTTTTCTTTGAATAGTCTTATAAGACTTTGAAAGGTTCTGCCATCATTATAAAAAAAAAAAATGGTAGATGCGGATGTTAACATTTTCTTGCAACGAGTGCTGTGGAGATGTCGTAGCTGAATGTCAAAGGCTACAATTGGAACTAGGAACCACTACCGTTGTTCGATCCTGAGATGGGACATTGTCATACATGGAGCCACAGAGCCCACTTTTGGACACTTTTGGAGCGTTATCTCGACCGATGGTCATCCCGGCGACACGACTCCTATATCATCATATTCTCTGAGGAGCGACATTTGACCAAAGATCATCCCGGCAAACCGACTCACTCCATTCTCATTCTTCGAGGAGCGGCTTTTGATCGAGATGTCATTCCGACGAGTCGACTCACTCTCATGATATTCATTCAGTTTCAGATTTTATTTTGGTTTGATATACCATTGTATTCTTTTTGGATTGTTCTTTATATTTCAGATTTTAGTTCATTTTCTTCCCAAGTTGAACATGGTCAATATTCTCCCACGTCCAGCTTGCGGGGGGCTGTTAGATAATAGTGTAGATATTTTACACTTGTATTAGAGTGTGCCTATATACAGGCCACATCTCATTTGTAATTCATACATCTCATATCATTCTATTTCTCATTTCCATATTTTCTCTCTTTTCTTATTGATCTTGGGTGTGGTACCATGGATTTTCACATAAACATCTATTAGGAACTTACTAAATTGCAGAAAGTTCGATATCTAAGTCCATTACATACAATTAAGTAATTGTATTTCAAGAGATATGATACAATGGTTCCACAAAACTAAATGTACTGTACTGATAAATGAGATGATAAAATGTATTAGCATGATAGAATACTAATGGACTGCAAAATATATTAACATGATAAAATCATTATTCAAAGTCAATGCACATACACACAATCACATTCTGAAAAATCATTGACCAAAATAGGAAGGCAAGGTATACACTGCAAAAATAGAATTATATTCTCATCATGCATTTTTTCACAAACTCCAGTCCAACAATGACTAAACACAGTTACTGAATGCATTGCATACATCACAAAAATTACAGATAACCACTCATCAACCTCACCTCATCGTCATCATTGAGTAACAACATCTCTTCATCTGATCGTCTCATCATTATCAGTATCATAATGGTCTCCATCTTCATTATCAGTGTCCTCTTTTCCTTTCAACAAAGGGCAAGAGTCTCACAGAATAAAAGATCTAAAGGAATAAACTTTAAGCTTACATAATAAACCAAAAAAAAAAGTAAAAAGTAAAGCTTTACACTTCATAAATGAATTGGATTCAAAGAGATTCATGTTAGTAAAAATAAGTTACCATAACAGCAAGAAGTCATCTCAGTGATAGTGTTGATAGATGACAATTGATGAATGCTTGTGAAATCCCACAATCTGTGGTCTCAGCTCATCATCATCACACTGTTAATGGCATCACCACCATCCTTCATCCCTAAAAAGCAAAAATAACAAAAACAAAATCTATTAATATATAAAAGTCACTTAATTCAACACCAAAGATCAACACAATTAGGCGGGAAAATTTTTTTGACAAATGGCAGCATATATAAACATAACAATAAATGCAATTCTCTTGGCTCTAAAAATCTTAAGTTAGAGATTATTACTCCCTCCGTTTTTAAATTATCCCATTAAATTATCTTCACATCTATCCCATTAAATTATCCGAGCATACAATAGCATGATGTATAAACATAACAATAAATGTTGAGTACTCCCTTCATTCGAAAATATTAGTCATTTAAGGTTTTTAAACACAAATTAAGAAATTCAATAAATATTCTTAATTTTATAAAAACATATATTAAAATGACTAAACTACCTAAAGCATTAATGAGAAAGAAAAATGATTAGTGGTATTCAAGAAAGAAAGAGAAATGATACTAGGGGTATAATAGGTGTCACGACCCAACTCGGATCCGTGACCGGCACATGGGACACCAAGTCCCATGTCAGCCTTAACCTGGATTCCACACAAAGACAAGCTAAACAACAACACCCACAGCTACTTTAATAATGCACATCCTGTATAATCCATACATATAATAGGGTCCTCAAGTATTACCCTTATACTCATAACCTATAGAATCCAAACATAACATCCTACTTAAATCAGAATCAACATAATACAACGAGTCTTAATTAGACTATACCAAACACACATAACATAGACAATCCTGTTTGTAAACTTATGGAGCATACTACAGAGACAAAAGACAATAACTTAACGCCTCTAACATTGAGGCTCACCGAATCTAAGAGCTTGGAGGAACGGAAGGATTCGCCTCCGGATCTGCACCTGAATCTGAAAATGTTTTGTATGAATGGGTGAGTCATACGCTCAGTGAATAAACAAGTTATAAGCAGTGTATATATGAAGCATATAACAGTACAACACAATTACAACATAAACCAATAACATATAATCATACATAAACCAACACAGCAGATATATAACTCTAACGTTCTTATACAGTCTCTTTATCTTGGTAGCTTTTAACCTATGAGCACCTGGAGCCCAGCCCCGACTCATGTTCATAGGTATCATGGGTGTCCCGCGAGCTATGCCCCTCATCAGACACCATACTGGGAAACCCCGCGAGCTATGCCCCTCCTCAGGTCGTTTTATCATCTCTTAATTCATTCAAATTTTATCTTATTTAGCGCTGTTAGTGGCACATATCATTCACAATCACAGCATAAGTAATTCATCATCATCTTCATAACATTTACATAGCACTCATGCATCATCGTTTCATCATCACATCATCAGCATCATATCATTATTATTTTATTACACAAAACAAAGAAATTTCTAGATTTCCACACATCCAATCTCATCTAATACCAAATTATCATCATAAACACTCAAGTGTCAAGTTTTCGGGTGGTGGTGAACGAGGGGAAATGGAGGTATAACTTAAACACATGAAAGCAATGAATTAAAATCATAAAAATGAGGTTTTTACACTGTGTAATCGATTACAGACTCACTGTAATCGATTACAGCCTTTAAAATATGATTTTTGTGAATTTTTGCACTGTGTAATCGATTACCAGTTCGTGGTAATCGATTACAGACAGCACCAGTAGCGATTTTCTGCGAAAAATAACGCGAAAAACTCCCCCAAATCCACTTTTTCACCACAACCCATCCAAATCAAACATAACCAACATGAAATATCAATTATATATCAACTAATCTCAGTCCCTATCAACTATCATAGCAAGAAATTCATAATATCAATCAAAATCATACATAAACTACAAATAACCCATTACTCACAAATTACTCCAATGAGCCCCAAGACTCCACCCGGAGCTAGGATGAGTTCCCCGGAGCTTCCCTAGTTGGTTGAGACCCTAGAGAACACATCGCAAACCTCAATCTCACAACAAAATCAAAAACCCCAATTAGGAACCCTAAAACCCCAAATCCAAAAATTAGAGAAAATAGACATCAACGGAGAAAAAGAAATACTCTACACTTACCCTCAATATACTAGATGAACAAAGCTAGCTTGATCTTTGATGATTAATGGGGTTTGGGTTTTGGATTTGAGAAGAAAGAAAAGGGAGGAGGAAGAAGAAGAAGAAGAGAAATGAGGGAGAGAGAGAAAAACGTGAATGAGGGGGGGAGGAAGAAGGGAAAGGAAGGAAAAAGAGGGGAAAGGTGGGGCCCACGTGGTCCTATCTCCCCGGTTATACCGTGATCTCTTACTCAAACAAACCCAGACTACCCAAGGTATTACAATCTTCCCCCCTTAAAGAATTCGGACCCCGAATTCAAACACAGAAGGGAAAAGAGATTACCTGAAACATGAAAGAGGTGCGGATACTTGCTCCGCATGGCTTCGTCGGGTTCCCACGTAGCCTCTTGACCAGAGTGGTTCCGCCAAACCACCTTCACTCTAACAACTCCCTATAGAACAGAACTTCGGTACTTTGTCGATCCTCAATCAACATCGATTCATACTCCTATGCCCGTGCTAAACCAAGGGTAACACTTGACGCTCTAGAACACGAGATAGGTCGGATAAATACTCCCCCGAAGGTCTAATATCTAGAGGACAAAACTTCCATCACTTTCCAAATCTCATCACATCCTTTCCTCCACGACTCAAAGGGACACATGACCCTCTCAAGGGAACCTCAAGGTTCATCTCTTGTCGTTATCATCTACCTTCGGCTTTCACTAGGTCGAAACCCAAAATCGCTACTTCGCCCCTCTCGAACATTTCACACAGATTCCGCAATTCCTTTTCCTCTCACCAAGTCTTAAGAAGGAGTAATGCCAACACTGGGCCTACTTACTGATATTACAAGACCGATACAAAGATACACGTGATCCTCATCTTCTGCAAAAATCATGTCCAACACTCTGGAGCCTGCCTCCCAGCATTTGGAAAGCCCTCACCTCCTGAGGTGATTAACATCACCGGGGTCGAGGCGGTTCCCTCACGCCTCCCGACTTACTTCAATAATACCAGGTGAATTAAATCTCTCGATCAGAGATAAGGAGAAGGGAGTTTCATGTTGCTGTACAATATCATTAGCGGAGAGTTGAACATAACCGGATACCACATAAATCATCTTTACCAAATGACATGAGCCTCTCAGCTCATCTAGCCCACTTTGATGATTAATGGGGTTTGGGTTTTGGATTTGAGAAGAAAGAAAGGGGAGGAGGAAGAAGAAGAAGAAGAGAAATGAGGGAGAGAGAGAAAAACGTGAATGAGGGGGGAGGAAGAAGGGAAAAGAAGGAAAAAGAGGGAAAAGGTGGGGCCCACGTGGTCCTATCTCCCCGGTTATACCGTGATCTCTTACTCAAACAAACCCAGACTACCCAAGGTATTACAATAGGTATGAAAAAATTAAATTGACATTGGAAGTTGAAAACGACTATTATTGTGAACAAAAATTTTCTCCCTAAAACGTCCATTATTTTGGAATGGAGAGAGTATTAAATAAGGATAAGAGTACGTGGAAGAAAATAATAAACGTTGTCTTAAAATCTGAAATGAACAATTAAAAAAAAAGCACGCATCACTAAATTGGACAATTAAAAAAAACGGAGGGAGTAGAATCTATATGTAGATTGATTTACACGAGATACAATCATTTAAATGTGTTATCAGTAATGAATGTATGACTGCTGATATTTATGTGTAGTCTGTTTCCTAAGGCTGCTAACTGTCATTGTCTCACCTCTTATATTGCTACTGCATTGTTTCAGATACACTTCGACCACCACATTTATTGCGAAACAATCTTATGTGCGTTGCTCATATTTAATCTGAGTAAATGAAATATAGTTGTATATTATATTATATTATATTATATTATAGCAGAAAGAACGAGCAATTTTTCTCAAGGATCAGTTATGGAATTAGAAGAGGAAAAACGGGCACACAAGATTAGAGCCAATTTAAGAGCGCAAAACGGCAAAAAACAAATGAACATCAAGAAACATTGTTGGAAGCTGCTCAAAGTTGTGTTACAAATGTTGCTTACAAATGTAAGTAACTTTCAATCATGTCATGTATTTGTATCATTTGCATGCTTTACATTATATATGAGCAAATCATTGTATATTTAATTAATGAATTTCTAATACTTAATTTGTTAATCATGTGATTTTTTCAGCAAACTTTATGAACAATGCTCCACATTTTAATCATTCAGTGTTAAGTACAAAGGGTGTAGATGGTGGTAACCGATGAAGAACTCCTCTAAAAGCAATAGAAAATGGTTAGATATCAAACAATACACATCTGAAATTAAGTGAATAGTTCAACTCATTTTGTTAATGAAAATGCAATTTAGTTCTTTTTCGTTTGAATAATGCAGTGTTAGATACTTGAACATTTTCATCTCTAATTGGAGTGGAGAATAGCTGCTGATGTGAACATAGCAGTGTTATTATGACTTGCATGACGAGCTACTCATAGTGTGATGTGAGCTTAATATAGAGCGAACATACAACTATATATGATTTTGGTAGGAGTTATCTATCATGGATTCATTGTTGTTCTATAGTTTTCTGTATCTTTCATTTTGTTTCAATTTTTTATTTTTCTTTCTAATTCTCATTTATTTTATTTTGGAATAATTATTTTCTCCTGTATGAATATTATGTAAGTATTTTTTTTTCTTAACTTGATGCAAACATTACATGTTAGTTAAAGTTCAATTTTTACATTATTCCACGTTCAATCTTTAATAAATTAAATTTATTTACTTCAAAATTGACTATTTATATTTTATAATCCGCGCAGTTGCGTGGGGCATACTCTAGTGAAAATAAAAAAGTCAAAATCATCATAATTTCTTATTATTTTTTACCATCAACATCATCATCATCAACACAAAATAAACAGGGGGAGAAGAGATGGAGAGAGGGGATCACCACTGTTTCCCGGATCAATAAAACAAATTCAAATTCCTAACAATGACAAATCCATTAACTGTGGTTCTAAGCAGGAAGAGGAAAAATGATTAGGAGCATAAACCTTCTATTGATTCAGGAAAAATGATGAGGAGCATTCAAGTTTATCAATCATCTTCAATGATCACCTAAACCAACGAACAAAAACACATTTGTCCTGCATACTTACCAACAATCATGAAAAATAACACCAAATTAGAATGTCACCACATCCTCATCATGCTCCCATTAACTTAGGTAACACCCCGCTACTTGGGGTGTCTGTGCGAAGGGCACTATCCCAACGAACACGCTAAACGTATACATAAACTCTTAAATAAACTGAATTAACTGAAAATAACTGTAAATAACTGATATAACTAGAATAACTGAAATAACTGTTTAACTGCTGAGAATACTGAAAATATCTGAAACGTAACTGGAAAGGTAACTTGCCTCTAAAGTCTGGAGCAACCTATTACAATTGGAACTGAAATGTCTTATAAAACTAATAAACATAAAACAATAACTTAAGACTCCACGATCGAAGCCGAGCTCACCCAAGATAACAGTTGAACGACCTCTAGTGGATCAACGGCTCCTTGTCGGCTGCGGGATCGTACTCTGAAATATGGTTGATGAGGGGTGAGTCATCGACTCGGTGATGGGGAACATGCATGCAATGCAACATCCATAACATATATCACAAACTGGCATGTTATCAATCATACAATCAATATCCTGTCGAGCTGTCACACTAAAGCCTGCATACCAAGCCCTTTTACTGTACAGTGTATCTGTGATCTGTCACCTAGCGCTCAGCATAGGCATAATCTAACCTGACTCAGCGCGCGGCATGAGTTTACTCATAACTGACCCTCGTGGGGTATATCTGTATCTGTAACCAAGCTGTCCGATAACCAGGATTGGAACGTACTTGGCGGGCTCGGGCGACTCACCGCTAATTAGTAAACCATACTAAGATACCGGGACTGACCACCGGCCATAGCGTCCGACGTATACTAATCAAGGGCGGCGTAACTACTCTAGACAGTCAGCACATAACTCACTCTAGCAATCATACATGTCATGAATTCTATTTATAGTCTTATTTATCTGTTTTATATCACATGTCATATCAAAAAGCAGTAAACAGCCAACCAATCAGCATCTCATATACACAACATAAAAACATAAGTCTCTACTATTCTACTCTAACCACCTAACATGTTACTAATTGTACTACTACTCTACATACAAACACATGCATAATAACTTTATTATTATCTTTCCTAATTATCTAATTATCGAACATAAATATATGCCATAAATGCTAAACTACATGCAAGACCTCCACTCACCTGGATACTCCTGACACTGAGAAGCACCGTCAGCTCCGGCTCCAGCCAGCGGCACTGCGTTCGCACCTGAAGTGCAAAAAGGACCCATTAGGACCCCTGAAGAAAAGAAAACAAAACTTGAACTGAGAACACGACCGTCACGCTCGCTAGCGCGCCTCTCTTGGCCGCTAGCGCGGACACGCTCGCCAGCGAGCCTCTCTTGGCCGTTAGCGCGCTTCGCGCTGGAAAGGGCAGAAATGCCCGCTCTTAGTCACCGTCGGGAACTTTACTCGTACTGAGAAATCCCCAAGGCGTCAGAACCTCACTCCGACAGAGTTCCTTTACTGGAAAAGAACGCCCAAAAGCACTGCTCTTGAGAAAGGCGGGAGAATAAGGTGTAAGGAAAGAACTCCATTACTACTCATATATATAGGTGAGGGGGGACAGGCTGACATCATGCTGCAACCGATGTGGGACTCGACTTGGTCGCTAGCGGCTAACATATGGTCGCTAGCGACAAGCTTCTCGCTAGCGGGCGCTGACTGCTCGCTAGCGAGCCCCCTCTGACAACAACTTGCTGACGTGTTTTCTGACGCGTCCTAAAGAGAGTCCTTCCTAAGAGACACTGTGATACGGGGTATCACAATCTCCCCTCCTTTTAAGGATTTGGTCCCCAAATTCAAACTACTCATAAAGAAAAGAAACACTAGAAACACGTATAAAACTTACCTCGCGGATCAAAGAGATACGGGTACTTCACCCTCATCGACTGCTCCGTCTCCTATGTGGCTTCGTCTCGAGAGTGATTTATCCAGATGACCTTGACTAGAGGTACCTCCTTCGAACGAAGCTTTCTGATCTGATGGTCAACGTTGGCTACTGGCTCCTCCTCATAACCCAAACTCTGATCAAACTGCACTGGCTGTGACCTCAGAACATGAGACTCATCTGAAACGTACTTCCTCAGCATCGACACATGGAAGACCGGATGAATCGCCGCTAACTCAGCTGGAAGAGCTAACCGATAGGCCACCTTGCCCACCCTCTCTGTAATCTCATAAGGTCCGATATAGCGTGGATTCAGCTTTCCCCGCTTACCAAACCTCACTACCCCCTTCATCGGGGATACTCGCAAGAATACCTGATCCCCGACTGCAAACTCCAAGTCGCGTCTCCTCTTGTCTGCATGGGCCTTCTGCCAAGAATGGGCAGCCGTCAAACGCTCTCTGATCAACCGTACTTTCTCCAAGGCATCCTGAACCAGATCTGGACCTACCACCTGAGCCTCTCCTGTCTTGAACCAACCGATGGGTGAACGACAACGTCTCCCATATAAGGCCTCAAAAGGAGCCATATGAATACTAGCCTGATAACTGTTGTTGTATGCAAACTCAACCAACGGTAACTGCTCATCCCAGGAACCGCCAAAGTCCAAGGTGCATGCTCTCAACATATCCTCAAATGTCTGGATCGTGCGCTCTGACTGACCGTCAGTCTGTGGGTGGAAAGCTGTACTGAGATCCAACCTCGTGCCTAAAGCCTGATGTAAGGCACGCCAAAACCTGGATGTGAACTGTGACTCTCTGTCTAATATGATGGAAACCGGAACCCCATGCAACCTGACAACCCTGTCGATGTAGAGTCGAGCATATTGTGTAGCCGTAAACGTAGTCTTTACTGGAATGAAGTGAGCTGACTTCGTGAGCCTGTCCACTATAACCCAGATAGCGTCGAAGCCCCTCAGTACCCGTGGCAATCCCGTGACAAAGTCCATAGCTATCCTCTCCCACTTCCACTCTAGCAGTGGAAGGTCCTGAAGCATCTCCGCCGGTCGCTGATGTTCAGCCTTGACCTGCTGACACACCAAACACCGGGTCACGAACGCACCTACATCCTTCTTCATGGTGTGCCATCAATACAACGACTTGAGGTCTTTGTACATCTTAGTCGATCCTGGGTGAACCGAATAAGGTGTACAATGAGCCTCTCTCAATATAGTCTCCCGTAGGTCCCCGACCTCTGGCACGCATATCCTATCCCCAATCCTGAGCACCCCACCTGCATCCACTAAGAAGTCCGAACACTCCCCTTTCTGAACCCTCTCTCTGAGCTCTACCAACTTCGGATCCTCTGACTGACGCTGCTTCACCAGCTCTGCAAACGTCGACCTAATACTGATATGGGCTAAGAGCGCCCCCGATCCGTCAACCTCAAACCAGACACCCTCGGACTCCAACCTCTGGATCTCTCCTGCCATGGGTCTCCTCTCTGGTGCAACGTGGGCTAAACTCCCCTGTGGTCTCCGCTCCTCCACCACTGGATTCCTACTCAAGGCATCTGTCACCACGTTCGTCTTCTCCGGGTGATACTTGATCGAACAGTCATAGTCGCTAAGGAGCTCCAACCACCGTCTCTGTCTCAGATTCAGGTCCTTCTGCTCGAAGATGTACTTCAGACTCTTATGATCCGTGAAGATCTCACATGTGTCCCCATACAGGTAGTGCCTCCAAGACTTCAGGGCGAAGATCACTGCTGCCAACTCCAAATCATGTGTGGGGTAGTTCTGCTCATGCTTCCGTAGTTGCCTGGACGCATAAGCTATCACCTGACCCCTCTACATCAGCACACATCCTAACCCAACTCTAGATGCATCACAGTAAACCACAAAATCTCCGCTCCCTGATGGCTGAACCAACACCGGTGCCGTAGTCAAACTGTCCTTCAATCTTTGAAAGCTCTGCTCGCACTTCTCCGTCCATGTAAACTCCGCACCCTTGTGCGTTAGGGCAGTCAACGGTGCTGCTACCTTCGAGAAACCCTTCACGAACCTGCGGTAGTAACCTGCTAGCCCCAAGAAACTCCGAATCTCTGCTGCTGACGTCGGTCGTGCCCACTGCCGTACCGCCTCTACCTTCTTGGGATCTACCATAATCCCCTCACTCGACACTACGTGTCCCAAGAAGGCCACCCTGTCCAACCAGAACTCACACTTCGAGAGCTTAGCATACAACTGATGCTCTCTCAGTGTCTGTAATACCGTCCTCAAATGCTCCCCATGATCCTCCCTACTCTTACTGTACACCAAGATGTCATCAATGAACACGATTACAAAGCGGTCCAAGAATGGCTTGAACACTCTGTTCATCAAGTCCATGAAAGCAGCTGGGGCATTCGTCAACCCGAAAGACATCACTAAGAACTCAAAGTTTCCATAGCGGGTCCGAAACGCCGTCTTGGGTACATCCCCATCCCTGATCTTCAGCTGATGATATCCCGACCTCAAATCTATCTTCGAGAAACACACTGCTCCCTGCAGCTGATCGAACAGATCATCATTCCTCGACAATGGGTACTTGTTCTTCACTGTAACGTTGTTCAGCTGCCGGTAGTCGATGCACATCCTCATAGATCCGTCCTTCTTCTTCACGAAGAGTACCGACGCTCCCCATAGTGATGAACTCGGTCTAATGAACCCCTTATCCAGCAACTCCTGCAGCTGACTCTGAAGCTCCCTGAGCTCTGCTGGTGCCATACGATACGGGGGTATAGAAATGGGCCTCACTCCTGGCTCCAGGTCTTTACCGAACTCCACCTCTCTGACCGGAGGTTTCCCGGGTAGATCCTCCGGAAACACATCCATAAACTCCCGCACTACTGCTATGTCACTGCCACTACTCTGCCTCACTGATGTATCACTCACTGCTGCCTGGTAGCCACTGCACCCCTTGCTCAACAGCCGTAGAGCACTCATAGACGATATCAGACGATCCACCGGTGTACAGCTACTACTCTGGAACTCTACCGACTCTCGCTTTGGGACCCGAAAAGTCACCGTCTTCCCACGACAATCCACCTCCGCATACTGTGCTGCTAACCAATCCATACCCAAAATCACATCAAACTCTGACATCTCAAGAACCATCAGATCCGCCTCTGCGCGAAACTCTCCGACCTGAACTGGACATGATATGAGAACTTGGTCTACATCTAACGATTCCCCTCCCAGTGTGCTAACCCGGAAGGGTAACTCAAGGGCGGAAGGACCCTCACTGAACCTCAAAGCGAAGAACACATATATGAAGGAATACGTTGCCCCGGGATCGAACAACGCTAAGGCCTCAAAACCCCTAACTAATATGTTTCCTGTAAGAACGACATTGGATGCGTGGGCATCCTGTTGGTGATAGCAAAAAGACGGGGCTGTCCTCCTGTGCCTGAACCTCTGTCTCTTGACACTCTACTGTCTGTCCTACCACCACCCCCGCCTCTGCCGGCGGATGCAAAAGAACGAGCATGACCCTGAGATGGCTGCCCTGCTGGAAAGGCGGTCTGAACGGAACCCACACTAGGAGTCGGTTGTCTAACCGGGCAATCCTTGTACCTGTGGCCCTCCTGGCCGCAACTATAGCATCCTCTGGTCCCCATGCGGCAAACTCCAGAGTGAAGCTTGCCGCAGGTCTGGCACCGCGGGTGGGAGGAAACAGATCACCCCTGCTGGGACGAGGCCAAGGGCTGGCTAACTCTGCTCTAACTCTGGCCCTGTGAAGCTGTGGGGCGAACCGGAAAGGGTGCTGAAGAGATGGCCCTGCCTGGCTGGAACCCCGAAGACTGATGCCGCTGCTGACTACGGGTGGGAGCTGCTGCACCTGAACATGAACCAGTATGCCTCGCCTTTTTCTCTCCTCTAGCCTGTGCATCCAAAGTCTTCGTCTCGCACGAAATGACAGCATTTAATGCCTCATCATAACTCTTTGACGTCTCGTAGCACGTCAAAGCAAACCTGTACTTGGTGGGAAGTCCCTGAAGAAAACGCTTCACCCTCTCGTTCGTGGTCATGGGGAACTGAGTGACCCCGACGAGTCGAGTGAACTCGGCCTCATAATCTGTGACCGTCATCTCTCTGGTCATTCTCAGATCCAAGAAAGTCTGTAGTGCTCGATCCCTCAGGCTGGCGGGAATGAACCTATCTCTGAATGCTTTGGAGAACTCCTCCCAAGTCAGTCGCGGAGCATCCGGACCTCTGCTGTCCCGTAAGGACCGGTACCAAGTGTCTGCTATCCCTCCTAGCTGCTGTCCAGCCAACTCTGCAGTGAGCTGATATAGCATTATTTGTATTGATTATTTCCCTCTTGTATGCATGTAATTTGACCACTTTTGAGATGAATGAGCTACTTTTGCATCATATTAGGCATTTGGTACTTGATTGGAACTTTGTGCATTTTCTCAGCATTTTGTGCTTTGTGACACTATTATGTAATTTGCCTATAACTTGAGTTCTAGAAATTGGAATTTTGTGTTCTTTGTCTTGTTGGAAAGCTTAGACACAGGTCTAAAAAGTTGATGAAGAACTAGAAAGCTGATTCAGACCAGAAGGATTCCAAATTGGAGCTTCAAGTTGAGTCAATCTTGCTGCAGAATTCTGGACAGCAATCCTGGACAGCAAGTGTTGCAGAAGCCATAGCTGGAGCTACAGATGTTGAAATCACTCCATTTCAGTTGAATTGGAAAGCCAAGGCACAAGGCTTCATTTCATCTTCAGAGCTCGAAAGCAATTGAAGTCTAGAAGAAGCTCAAAAGTTGACTCAAAGTTGCTTAATCGAATGTGACAGCAATCTGGAGCAGCACTCAGTATTTTGCCTATATCTCGAGCTATACTCACTGGAATTGGATGATCTTGGTGGCTATGGAAAGCTGAGACATAGATCTAAAACTTTGGTTCAGGGCTCGAGAGCAAAATCATCCATTAGGGCTTCAGAAATTGGCTGCAATATTTCGGGCAGAAACTTAGTTTTGCTGAGTTGCCTTAAGTGTCACAATTTTGTGCATTGTCCATTGTACTGTACCCTTGCCTTATGTGTTGTAATTGTTTAGTGTATGGGCTTTTTAGACATTTCCACCTTCTTTTATGTCTATTTAAGTCCTTGATGTAGCTAAAAGCGTCGTAAATTCTTTTAGCTACAACCAACTTAGAATTAAAAACAAGTTCCCAAAAAGGTATCGAATTAATTAGCTATAGTAGTATAGCTAGTCAACCCAAGTCGTTTCCCAAATAGGACTCAAATTGTTGATTAAGTATGTATAGTATATATAGTGTTGGGATTGTGTAAGAAGCAATACAAGCAATGAAAGCAAGAGGTATTAACAATGCAAAAAGAGTCTTGGTGTTGAGTTATGCACAAAATCACATTTTCCCTATCCTAAACCCACATAGGCATTTTATCAAACACTTAGAATGCAATTTACACATGCTCAAGAATTACTAAACCAAATTGACTTTGATCAAAACCAAAATAATCTAATCACCCCAAGCACATGCAAACCTAATTCTTAATCAAGAATTATTCACACTCTCTCAATGATTGAGCCAATGCATTAATCAACACATAGACCCATAAACCCCTAAATGCACTTTAATCCCTTAATCAAGAAATTAATGTACATTCATGGCATGATAAAAATCAGCAAGCATGAATCCACACTAGCCAACTTTAATAACATTCAAAAGCCCAAGAGAGTGAGAAACAAGAAAACAATTTAATAGTGGGTTTCAAGGGAAAACACAATCTTGGCATTCACCCAACACTAAGAATGAGAAAACTACTCACACATAATCAAAGATAACAAATGAAATAAAGAAATGAGAACCATAATCATGCTGGAAAATGAAAATGAAAATATATTTGAACTTGGAGAAGAGTAGAACAATGTAATAGAGTGCAAGAACAAAAATGGAAAAACCTAGAGAGAAGGTGGAGCTTCTCTCTCTAAAAGCCCTAGCCTAATTTGGAAATGAACTAGGATAATCTAAAAGTGTGTCAGCCCAATCCGATAAAGAGACTTAATTACAAAAAAGGGAGTAGGGACTAAATAGCAAAAACAGCAAAATTCCAAGCTGCTGTCACGCCTTGGTCGCTAGCGACCACAGCAAGCATAATGCTGGTCGCTAGCGACCAGTATCAGTAAAGGGGGAAAATGCTGCTCATTCTCCGGTTCTCCGTTTCATCCGCTCGTTCGCTCCGACGCTCCCGATGCTCTCGAGACTTGAAGTAGCTCCAGCCTAGGTCCCTGAAATACCAAAGCACTACCCAAACGTGCATCAAAAGATAACAAGACTAAAGTCTACTCAAAGCCTCAAAAAGTAACGAAATTCCACATCAACCACCAAAATGAAAAATATGCAATAACAATGCAAACAACTACAATTAACACACTTAAGGAATGCAAGATGTACATATAAGGGCAGAGAATGCTCATAATTTCGCATCCTATCTGTCCTACATCAGATTTGGAGGGAACACTTTACATTCATTTTTACAATTCAAGTTTTAGAATTAGAGATAATTTACATTTTCTCTCTAGCTTTCTCTCATTTTCGTTTTTCTCTCCTCTTTCATTTCTTCTTGCTGAGTTCTCCATGATCATGGAGAGCTAAAATCATAGCTAGCTTGAGGATGGAGGATTGTAAAAGATGTTGAGATTAGCAATGTGATTGAGGTATTTCTTGTATTTCTTTCATGATTCATTTAAGAATTTCGAATTCTCTCTTCTCATCTCTTCTTGATTTATGATTCAAGAATTATGAAGATTTTCTAATTCTTGAATTATGAATCCAATTGATTAATAATTCTAGAGATTTCTGAGTTATTGATCAATAAATTTAAGTTGAGAGAATATCTAGATCTAGAGATTTCTGATTTAGAAAATTGAATTGTAGAGCTTCAATCTTAATGTCTTGAATTAGGTTTTGAGATTTCAGATTTAATTCAAGTGTATTAAGATGAATGTATGAAGATTTTCATAAGAGATTAAGTTTGATTTCATATTTGAATTCAGATTTATAATTCAATTGCAATTCTTGAAAGAATCATTGAAAGGATGATGAATCAATGATATAGATTATACAATCCAAATTCCTAAAGCTAGTATTCTACCTATTTGATTTTATTCCTCATTGAATTTTCTGGTTTATTTCATTACATGTTCAAAATCCCCAATCTTAATTCGTTTTTGCATGATCACTCCTCATTATTGAATTCCTTGGATGAATGACCTAAGTTAACCATTGCACTACAAGTTACCTAGTTTTAGTTTGAATCAATTCGGCAATTGATCATGAGCTCCGACGGTATACGAAGAATCTCGGCCTTTTTTTGAATCCAGCCAAGAAAAGTCGCCGGCTCTATGTCTCCTGGTACGCCAGAGAAGTGCGGAGGGTTTGACCGGCTGAAACGGTCGATCAGCTGGTCCTCCGTCACTCTCGGGGTCTGTTGTGCTGTGGCTGCCTGATGTGCCTGTGAGGCCACTATCTCTGCTAACGCGGCGACTGTGTCACGCAAGCTCTTACGTCCAGAACCGGAGGAAGTGCGGCGTCGAAAAGGAGGCATGATCCTGGCGAGGTCAAACCATAAGACATATCAGGAAGAGTTTTCAAAGGAGACACTGACTACTACTGAACTTAACTGACTTTACTTTCTATGAACCTTTCGTGGCACTACATTTCATGGCCATGGGTGCACTTCCATTAACATGGTTGCCATGACACTTAAGGTTCTTAGCTCCAGACTCTAGGGGAAACCTATGGCTCTGATACCAACTGTAGCACCCCGCTACTTGGTGTGTCTGTGCGAAGGGCACTATCCCAACGAACACGCTAAACGTATACATAAACTCATAAATAACTGAATTAACTGAAAATAACTAATTAACTGATAACTGTAAATAACTGATATAACTGGAATAACTGAAATAACTGTTTAATTGTTGAGAATACTGAAAATATCTGAAACGTAACTGGAAAGGTAACCTGCCTCTAAAGTCTGGAGCAAACTATTACAATTGGAACTGAAATGTCTTATAAAACTAATAACTGGAATAAACATAAAACAATAACTTAAGACTCCACGATCGAAACCGAGCTCACCCAAGATAACAGCTGAACGACCTCTAGTGGATCAACGGCTCCTCGTCGGCTGCGGGATCGTACTCTGAAATATGGTTGATGAGGGGTGATTCATCGACTCAGTGATGGGGAACATGCATGCAATGCAACATCCATAACATATATCACAAACTGGCATGTTATCAATCATACAATCAATATCCTGTCGAGCTGTCACACTAAAGCCTGCATACCAATCCCCTTTACTGTACATTGTATCTGTGATCTGTCACCTAGCGCTCAGCATAGGCATAATCTAACCTGACTCAGCGCGCGGCATGAGTTTACTCATAACTGACCCTCGTGGGGTATATCTGTATCTGTAACCAAGCCGTCCGATAACCGGGATCAGAACGTACTTGGCGGGCTCGGGCGACTCACCGCTAATTAGTAAACCATACTAAGATACCGGGACTGACCACCGGCCATAGCGTCTGACGTATACTAATCAGGGGCGGCGTAACTACTCTAGACAGTCAGCACATAACTCACTCTATCAATCATACATGTCATGAATTCTATTTATAGTCTTATTTATCTGTTTTATATCACATGTCGTATCATAAAGCAGTAAACAGCCAACCAATCAGCATCTCATATACACAGCATAAAAACATAAGTCTCTACTATTCTACTCTAACCACCTAACATGTTACTAATTCTACTACTACTCTACATACAAACACATGCATAATAACTTTATTATTATCTTTCCTAATTATCTATGTATCAAACATAAATATATGCCATAAATGCTAAACTACATGCAAGACCTCCACTCACCTGGATACTCCTGACACTGAGAAGCACCGTCAGCTCCGGCTCCAGCCAGCGGCACTGCGTTCGCACTTGAAGTGCAAAAAGGACCCATTAGGACCCCTGAAGAAAATAAAACAAAACTTGAACTGAGAACGCGACCGTCACGCTCGCTAGCGCGCCTCTCTTGGCCGCTAGCGCGGACACGCTCGCCAGCGAGCCTCTCTTGGCCGCTAGCGCGCTTCGCGCTTGAAAGGGCAGAAATGCCCGCTCTTACTCACCGTCAGGAACTTTACTCGTACTGAGAAATCCCCAAGGCGTCAGAACCTCACTCCGACAGAGTTCCTTTACTGGAAAAGAACGCCCAAAAGCACTGCTCTTGAAAAAGGCGGGAGAATAAGGTGTAAGGAAAGAACTCCACTACTACTCATATATATAGGTGAGGGGGGACAGGTTGACATCATGCTGCAACCGATGTGGGACTCGACTTGGTCGCTAGCGGCTAACACATGGTCGCTTTCTGAGAGAGGTGGTCCTTCTGAGAAACCCTCCTTCTGAGATATGTTTCAGAAGATCTCCTTTCTGAGAGATGAGTCTTCTGAGAAAAAATTTTCTCAGATAGAGGTTTTCTGTGTTTTCCTACTTCAAGCTCAGAAGCTTAGTTCTATTGTTCGTCTCAGAGTCTAAACTAGGACTAAGGGGGGTTTCTAAGAGAGAGTTTTTAAATTTCAAAGCACTTAGAGACGTCTTAGATTGAGAAATCCTTTCAGAACATTGAAACGATCCTCGGGTAAAGGCTTTGTAAATATATCTGAGATTTGATCCTCAGTATTTACAAATTTGAGTTCAATGTCGCCTTTTTGCACATGATCCCGAATAAAATGATGTTTTATATCAATGTGCTTGGATCGAGAATGCTGAATAGGATTCTTAGCTAAGTTGATAGCACTTGTATTATCACAGAGGATAGGGATTTTGGTGTACCTTATTTGATAATCAAGTAGCTGATTCTTAATCCAGAGCATCTGAGAACAGCAGTTCGCAGCAGATACATATTCAGCTTCAGCAGTTGATAGGGCGATCGTATTTTGCTTCTTGCAAGACCAAGTGATCAAGCATTTTCCAAAGAAGCAGCAGCAGCCACTTGTGCTTTTGCGATCTATCCTATCTCCAGCGTAGTCGGCATCACAGTAACCTACAACATCAGAAGAACAACCTTTCTCGTACCAAAGACCAAGATTAGTAGTTCCACTTAAATATCGTAAAATTCGTTTAACTGCAGTTAAGTGTGATTGCTTAGGCTTAGACTGGAATCTAGCACAGATCCCAACACTGAGTTGGATATCTGGTCTGGAGGCAGTTAAGTAGAGAAGTGAACCAATCATCCCTCGATAGTTGCTTTCTGAGACTTTCTCACCATCTTCATCCAAGTCAATTACTTGAGAGGGATGCATGGGAGTGCTCATGGGTTTGGCTTTATCCATCAGAAACTTCCTCAGAAGTTCCTTGGTATACTTCTCTTGATGAATAACTGTCCCTTCTGACTCTTGCTTGATTTGCAATCCTAGGAAGAATTTTAATTCTCCCATCATGCTCATCTCGAATTCACCTTGCATAAGCTTGGAGAATTCTTTGCAAAGGCATTCATTGGTTGCGCCAAATATTATGTCATCAACATAAATCTGGACAATCAAGAAGCCAGAGTCTTCTGAGAGTGTAAAAAGAGTTGTGTCCACTTTCCCTCTTGAGAATCCGTTTTTAAGCAGAAAAGAGCTCAATCTATCGTACCAAGCTCTTGGGGCTTGTTTCAGACCATAGAGAGCCTTTGTAAGCTTGAATACATGATCCGGGAATGCATCATTCACAAAACCAGGAGGTTGTTTTACATAAACTTCCTCAGAAAGGTATCCATTCAAGAAGGCAGACTTAACGTCCATCTGATAGAGTTTGAAACCTTTGTGTGCAGCAAAAGCTAGCAACATTCTGATAGCTTCCAATCTTGCGACTGGAGCGAAAGTTTCATCATAGTCTATCCCTTCTTGTTGGTTGTACCCTTGTGCAACCAATCTGGCCTTGTTTCTCACGACTTGACCGTTTTCATCAAGTTTGTTTCGAAACACCCATTTAGTCCAATGACACTCTTGCCTTTGGGTTTCTGAGTCAGTTTCCAAACTTGATTTCTCTCGAATTGGTCAAGTTCATCCTGCATGGCATTTACCCAGCTAGGATCATCTAACGCCTCTTCTATGGAATCTGGTTCAAGTTCAGAAACCATAGCAAGATTTGTATAGTTCCTTCTGGTTCTTACGCCACTTTCTGGATTGCCCAAGACTTCATTCTGAGAGATGTTCTTCAAGTCTCTTGAACCTCTGATCGCTTTAGGAGTAGGGTTCTGAGAAGGAGACACAGAAGGTTCTCTTTCTGAGTCATCAGAAGCTTGTCCTTCTGAGAATCTAGGTTCCATTGTATTTGGAGAAGTAGATTCTCTAGGTTCTGGAGCTTCGATGATGTTACTAGATTTTTCTTTAGATGAAGATGATTGTTCCATGGGTTGGAAGTCAGTCTCATCATCTATAAGAATTTTCCTTTTGGCTTTCTCAGAAGAGATGTTGAGTTTCTCAAACTCATCTTCTAAGTTAGCATCTTTCTGAGGCAGGTCCTTACTAAGTTCTTTGAACTTAATATGGATTGTCTCTTCAACACATTTACTCCTTTTGTTATATACTCTGTAAGCTTTAGAGGCTGAGGAGTATCCTAGGAAGTATCCATCATCGGACTTAGGATCAAACTTGGAGAGTTTGTCCTTTGTGTTGAGAATAAAACAAGAAGAACCAAATACATGGAAATAAGAAATGTTTGGTATTTTATTCTTCCATAGCTCGTAAGGTGTCCTTTTCAGAATTGGTCTTAGAAAGACTCGATTCTGAATGTAGCATGAAGTATTTACTGCTTCAGCCCAGAAACCTTTTGAAAGTCCACTTTCTAAGAGCATTGTTCTTGCCATCTCTTGAAGGCTTCGATTCTTTCTCTCAGCTACTCCATTTTGTTGAGGAGTTCTGGGAGATGAGAATTCGTGAGCAATGCCCAGATTTTCACAAAGCTTTTCAAAAGCATGATTCTCAAATTCACCACCATGATCTGATCTAATGGCATGAATGTGCGAATCCTTTTCAGTTGAAACTCTTTTCGCAAATGCTTTGAACTTCTCAAAAGTTTCTTCCTTAGAAGCTAGAAAGAAAACCCAAGTGAATCTGGAGTAATCATCCACTATGACAAGACCATAGCGTTTTCCAGAAAGGGAAGCCGTTCTGGTTGGTCCGAAGAGATCCATGTGGAGCAGTTCCAGTGGTTTCTGAGTAGAAATACCACTTTTACTGGGAAAGGAAGCCTTGGTCTATTTCCCTTTTTCACAGAAGTCGCAGGTTGCATCCTTCTGATACTTAATTCTGGGAAGGCCCTTTACAAGTCCTTTCTGAGAGAGTTCAGAAAGAAGTCTCATATGGGCATGACCAAGTTTCTTATGCCATAGCCATTTGTCTTCTTGGACAGAGACAAGGCATTCCACATTTTGATCCTTTAGATCATCCAGATGGATAACATAGATGTTACCAACACGTTTTCCTTCCAGAACGATCTTGTCATTTGTGAGATTAATCACATGACAATACTTGGCATAAAACTCAACCTTTAAGCCTTTGTCACAAAATTGACTGATGCTTAATAGATTGTGAGTTAAGCCATCGACCAAAAGTACATCTGAGATTTGGTGAGAGGAATCCTTACCAACATCTCCGATTGCAGTGACTCTTCCCTTAGCGCCATCACCGAATCGCACTGTTTCGCCTTTCTTGGGCTTGAGACTTCTGAACCAGTGCTTGCTTCCAGTCATGTGCCTCGAGCAGCCACTGTCAAGGTACCACTGCTCATCGTGGTGGTGGAGCAGCGCTTGATGATGTTCCTGCAGTCACAAAGTTAACAGATTTAGGTACCCATTCTTTGTTGGGTCCTTGCTTGTTAGCTTTCTTGGATTTTTGCCTTCTTTTCTTAGAAGGGTCATGGTTTTGAGAGTCAGAGACCTTTTGTTTGCCCTTTTCAGAAGCACTTGCTTTCTGAGAAGTTTTACCCTTCTGAGAGGGGTCAGTCTTCTTAGAAGATTTTGCTTTCTGAGTTTTCTTCTTAGCCTTCTGAGGCTTAGAGATTTTTCCTTTTTTCAACATATGGCATTTTTCAGAACCATGACGACTCTTAAAACATGCAATGCACATGCGGGGTGATTTAGTTAAGAGTGGATCAAGATTATGTGGTTCAAAGACTTCTTCATATCCAAGACCGCTTTTGTCTTTATAGGGTCTTTGACCCCCAAGCAAAAGACTTAGCATCTTTTCACCATTTACCATCTTAACTAAGTCAGAGGTTAGAAGTTCATTTGTCTTTTGCAGTTCGATCATGGCCTTTTCAGCCTTTTCTACTGTGATTGAAGACAAACTTTCTAATGCTTGATGCAGGTCACGACTTTCAAGGTATCTACCTTTGAAGTCGTCTCTTTCAAGCCTTAGGTTATGAACTTCTTGAGTTAGTCTTGTATTTTCAGCTTCTGTGTTTTTAAAAGATTTTTTGAGGTCGCTGAAACTGTTAGCTAACTCGTTTGAGTCTTTCAGAAGATCATAATAGAGTTCTGAGAGCTCATCGTATGAGTATGAAAGAGGAGGGGAATTTTGTACCTCTTCTGACTCAGATTCTGTTTCCAGAATGTAGTCAGTTCCTGCCATGAAGCACACATTAGCTTCTTCTTCCTCACTTGCTGCTTCAGAAGCTTCGTCTTCTGAATCACTCCAGGTTGCAGCCATTGCCTTCTTTTTCTTTTTGGGAATGAATTTCTTCTTCCCTTTGTTTTGTGGACACTCCGTCTTGAAGTGGCCTTTTTCTCCACATCCAAAGCATGTAGCATCTGAAGGCTTTGACTTTCCTTTCTTAGGAGTGAATTCCTTGCTTTTGTTTGGCCTCTTTCTCCAGGCTTTCTTCATTTTCTTTACTAGGAGAGAGATGTCGTCTTCGTCGGATTCTGAGCCTTCATCATTGTCAGACTCAGAAGCTTCTTCAGCTTTGAAAGCTTTGGAAGACTTTCTGACTTGACTGTTCAGAGCCAATCCCTTCTGAGGTCTGGAGGAAGCGGATGGTCCTCCGAGCAACCCTTCCAGTTCGATCTCATGCGTTCTAAGAGAACCAAATAGTACATCCAAACCTAGCTGGTTTAGATCCTTGGCTTCCTGGATTGCTGTGACCTTAGGACGCCATTTTGCAGAAAGGCTTCTGAGGATTTTTCTTACCATCTCAGCGTTTGAATAAGTCTTTCCCAAGACTTTCAGCTGATTGATGATATGGAGAAATCTTATTGACATACTGTCAATAGTTTCGTCAGGCTGCATGCTAAAGGACTCGTATTTGTGTACGAGCATTGAGATTTTTGTTTCCTTGACTTCGTCATTACCTTCGTGCAGCATATGAAGTCTTTCCCAAATCTCTTGTGCAGTATCACATGACACAATTTTGTCATATTCTACTTTGGGTAAAGCACAGAGGAGAATATACTTGGCTTTGAAGTTGAGTTGTATTTTCTCCTTCATCTCTTGAGTCCATTCGTCCTTAGGGACCCGTCTTGTATAGGTTCTGAGTGCTGGAGGTGCCACTCCTGGCTCAGCGTCTGTTGCAACTACAACATCCTCTGTAATTGTCTGCAGAGGCTGATAGTCTCCATTCTCGATCCTATCCCATAAGTCCAGACTGGTGTGCTTGATGAACAGCATCATCCTGTCACGCCAGTAGTCGAAGCTGTCTCCAAGAAACATCGGAGGTCTGTTTATTGAAGCCCCATCTGATATGAATGCAGCTGGTGAATTCATATTTCCTTTCGTGGATCTTTTTCCTTGACACTGCTAAGTGCTCAACCCCTTAAGGACCGAGCTCTGATGCCAATTGAAAGTGTATGTGTGCACGAGAAGGGGGGGAGTTGAATCGTGCAAGTTTTAAAAATTACTTCTTAAAACCTTTACTTAGAAAGTTGTTTTTACTCAGAAGGTAGATTTAAGAGTTTGCAGCGGAAATAGCTTTCTGAGAAGATTAAGTTTCTGAGAACTCGGTCTTTCTGAGAAATTTCCTATCTAAGCAGTTTTAAGAAAATGACTTAAAGTTATAATCTTTTAAACTCTGTCTGATTTTAATCAGTAATGTTTTCACGAGACTTCTTAATTAAAATCGAAGTTAAGTTTTTCTCAAAGCTTTACGCAATTAAAGAGTAAGGAAGAAAAGCTTAACACAAAGAGTTTTATACTGGTTCGGTTATAACCAACCTACTCCAGTCCTCAACCTTCAGTTGAGAGTTCTTAGATATTTTTCTTATTGTGCCTTCTCAGACAACACTGCCTTTACCAAGTATAGGACTTCCACCACTTCACAACCCGAAGTGGATTTCCTTGCCTCACAATAAAGGACTTCCTTGCCTTAAACACTTAAGGACTTCCTTGCCTCACAACAGAGGACTTCCTTGCCTTAAACAATTAAGGACTTGAGCTTTGCCTCAAACACCAGAGGACTTAAAACTGCCTTCACACAAAGAAGGACTTAGCGTTTTTCGAAGGTTTGATTTGATCGAAAACAACTACCAAGACTAAGTTACAAACCTAGTTTTACACTTAGTAGACTTCTAGATTTAACTTACAAATGTAAGAATTTAAACCAATTCAGAACTAGAAGATTTTGCAAAGTTAGAAGAACAATTTCGTAAAAATTGTCTTTCTGAGAAAGTTCTAAGTTTTCGCAAAATGATTTTCAATTCAACAGAGTTTTGGCACGTTTAATCAAGAGTTTTTGCGCAAGAGTTTCGTCACATTGCTCTGGAATTGAACTCATATATATAGGCATCAAAGAGCCGCGAAATTAGAGGCTTTCACTTTGCTTATGTGGCTGTGTCCTTTTCAGAACGGCTCCCTGCTACAGTCAGCGCAAAATGAGGAAATTTTCAGAACTGCACAGTGCGCGTGTTCCCACTTCCTTGGCTAGTTGTAGCGAGCTTTCTGAGACTTTTTGCGCTCCCTTGAGTCCAGACACTTGGTTGCTTCTGAGTCCATCCTTCTAAGAGTTGTACGGACTTCTGAGGCGAACCTTCTGAGGGAAGACCCTTCTGAGAACTACTAGTCGCAAGGTCTTCTAAGACCTTTCTGAGGCGACAGTGTTTTTTCCTCAGAAACATGTTTTCGCCTTCAGCGCTTCTGAGACATCCTTTCTGATATCTTTGGCGCTATGATTTTATCAATTGATTTCAAGGCTACTTGATGTTTTGTCTTGGTCTTTGCTCATGGCATTGCAATAATTTAAAGCTTTCTGAGACACTTAGCGCACATATTAGCAAAACCTTAAGTAAAATTTTATACTTATGGCTTACCTTGTTATCATTAAAACTTTCATAACTCTAAGAGAATTATGCTTAATTCTCTCAGAAGGGTTCTGGAGCTTACAATATCCATGTGCTGTGTACTAAGTGCACCTAATCACATACATACATAACATGACAATCATCATCATCATTGTTCTCATTCTTTATTTCTCTTTATCTGTAACATTGTAAATCTTTTGGCACTACCCCCTCTGTAACATATCCTCCACTTCACCGACCCTTAGGCATGAGCTCATCCTAAACATATTGGGGAGAGGGGGATTCACCTTCCCTCAGTGATAGAGTTGCATATCGAGGTTGTCATCCCTCCCTTAGCAACACTACCACATGTCGAAGGCTACTGTATTTTAACATATACTTTAACTTTCTTTGTGCGCCACCCGGTGACGTCCTTGTTCTTGTCATATAATCTTTAACATTTCATAATCATATCGCCATCATAACAGCATCAAACATCAACATCATTTCAATAAATACACCTACTCATATCCATATATTCATAAAATCGTTTGCACATAAGAAGACGTATGTTTTATTTCAAAATAGATCACTATAGCACGTAGAATAATTGTTTTAAGATATAATACATATGATAAAATATATAGTTACGTAATCATTTCATGAAAGTCTGAGCTTGAAACGATGTGAAACGGTAGGAAAACTAATTTTTTGTGGTGCAGGAACGGGGAGACCGCGGGGGCGGTGGTGAGACCGCCCGAGCGGTGGAGACCGCCTGAGCGGTCTGCGTTCTGCAGAATTGCAAAATGCGAGCCCCTAATGCGAAAATGCTTCCAAAATCAATTTTTAATCATCCAAATCAGCACAAATACATCAGGAATCATGACATACACATATTATGATCAGAAACAAAGTTAAAATCTAAACCCCTAACTCAATCGGCTCTCAAATTGGGAAAATCTTCAAGAAATTCCCAATTCTCCAAACCCTTGAGCAAATTCTCGGGTTCCACCTTTGAGCCAGCAAAATAGGTAGATTTCTGAGTGTTTTGGGGCAGCAATTCGTGGAAAATGAGTCTACGATGATAGTATATGGTATGGGTGATGAGTTTTTGTGATTAAAGTGGTGGTTTAGGGTGAATTTGATGAAGAAATGGAGGAGGGAGAGAGAGCTACGAGTTAGGGTTAGAAATAAGGGATTTTGGAGAGTGTGTTAGTGTTATGAGGAATAGTGAGGGTTATAAGAGTGATGGGGAGCTATTTAGCAATTTTAGAAAGTCTAGGGACGAAATTGCAATATTGAGGGAGAGACCTATATGCAATTTTATAAAACTTATGAAATTTTCCCCAAAATCATTTCTTTCACTCCTAATCCTCATTTTACTAATCCCTCATGCATAAATATGCTTTCACTCTCACCCAAAATACATTTTTACATCTTAAGGCATAAGTACCACACAATTATTTTCGAACCACCCAATATGCTCAAAATCACTTTTATTACATCCTAAAACCGCTCTAATCTTTCTAAATCATAATTAAACTATTTAACACTTTAAAATCATTTTCTTCATACATACTTAACACATAAAACTTTATTTTCATTTCATAAAACTCATTATGCATATCTTAAACTCGTATCCTTCATGTAAAACCATTTTCATTCTTTAAAACCATTTTCGTTCTTTAAAATCATACATCTCTCATTACCATGTATAACATTTAAAATCAAACCATGCATAGTTCATATTCGTCATACATACCATACACTTACTTATAACACATAAAGCATGCATGGTTCATATCAATCACATATGTCAAACAATGCACATAGTACACCTTGCATACAACATACACATAAACCAATTAGGCCCTAATAAAGGTCAATTATCATTAATTACCCGTAATTAAGACATAATTGAAAAGCGGGGTGTTACAGTGTCTCTATATGGTCTTTGATAACAGTGGACATGACACAAAAAAAATTATGTATTGTATTTGATAATAGTTGACAAAATATAGACACATGTAAAATGACCATAAGTATCTTTTTATATTAAAAAATAATAAAAAACAGTTTTAAACTTAAAAAATAATCATGTTATTAACAATTGTATTAATATATATATATTTATAAAATTAAGTATAATCATGTTAAAAACACACATATATATATATATATATATATATATAATTGTATTAATATTTTAAATATTTAATAAATAAGAATAATTTTAAATATCTTTAAATTAGATTAAATGAAATCAATATAATTTAAATATTTAGCGAATATACTTAATTTTATAAATTGTTAATAACATGATTATTTTTTTAAGTTTTAAACTATTTTTTATTATTTTTAATATGAAAAAATAATTATGGTCATTTTTACGTGTTTCTATATTTGTCCACTATTATCAAACACAATACAAAATTATTTTTTGTGTCCTGTCCACTGTTATCAAACACCATATAGAGACACAATCTCTTTGTATCTTTGTCCATTTGTGTCTCTATCTTTACTGTCTTAGGACAACTACCTTATGGAGTGGACACAAATTCTATGTCTTTTCTGTCCATGGACACAAATTTTTGTCCATCTGTGTCTCTGTCTCATAAACTAAACAAGATTAGTCCCTCTAAGTCTATGTCTTTTATATCCTGGGACAGCTACCAAACGCTACCTTAAAGGACAAACACACAAAGGGACTATGTCTCAGTATTGTGTTTGGTAACAGTGGACAAGACATAGAGACATGTAAAAATGACCATAATTACCATTTTATATTAAAAATTAATAAAAGAAAATTATAGGCGTAAAAAAATAATCATATTAATACCAATAATTCATAAAATTAAGCATATTCACTAAATCTTTAAATTATATTTATTTCATTCAATCTAATTTGAGTATATTTAAAATTATTCTTATTCATTAAATCTTTAAAATACTAATACAATTATATATATATATATATATTTGGTAATTTTACATACTTAACCCAATTTTAATTTTCTAATGCAAACATATTCAATTATTAACACAATTTTTTTGTTATATTTTAAACATATTTTAGGTTGAAATTTAGATTTATAATTAGAAATAGATTAAAAGATAGAGGGTACGCTGGTCATAAAATTTCATTAGAGGGTCTAGTCCATCTTTATCTCTCTCAGTCCATCCTTATTTGAGTGAACACAAATTTTGTGTGTTTTCCTGTTCATTGAAACAAATTTTAATCTCTCTTTCCATGTCCTATAAATCAAACATGATTAGTACCTCTCAATCTCTGTCTTTTATGTCCTGAGACAGCTACCAAACACTACTCTGATCCCCAACCGCGAACTCCAAGTCGCGTCTCCTCTTGTCTGCATATGCCTTCTGTCGTAAATGAGATGTTGCCAAGCGTTCTCTGGGTTAGTTGAACCTTCACCAAAGCATCCTAAACTAAATATGCATGGGTTTATCGTTTGCACCTCACCTAGCTCGAACCACCCGATCGGAGAGCGACAACGCTTTCCGTACAATGCTTCAAATGGTGCCATTTGAATACTTGCCTGATAATTGTTGGTATACGCGAACTCTACCAACGACAGATGCTCGTCCCAAGAACCTCCAAAATCTAGGCAACATGTTATCATCATATCTTCTAAGGTCTGTATAGTGCGCTCTGGCTGACCATCCGTTTGCGGGTGAAAAGTTGTGCTGAGATCCAACCTCGTACTCAAAGCTTCATTTAATGCTATCTAGAAGCGTAAGGTGAACTGAGTTCCTCTATCCGATATGATGGATACTGGTACTCCGTGTAAACTCACTATTATGTTGATATAGAGTCTGCATATTGTGAAGCTGTGAACGTGGTCTTCACCGGTAGGAAATGAGCTGACTTCGTGAGCCTATCCACTATCACCCATATCGCGTCAAAACTCTTCAACACCTGTGGTAATCCGGTCACAAAGTCCATGGCTATCCTTTCCCAATTCCACTTGGCAGTGGAAGCTCTTGAAGTACTCCAGCATGTCGAAGGTGTTCAACCTTAACCTGCTAACACACTAAACACTTGGTCACGAACTCTTTCATCTCCTTTTTC
The DNA here is from genome assembly GCA_013621005.1 of Aeschynomene evenia. Lineage (NCBI taxonomy): Eukaryota > Viridiplantae > Streptophyta > Magnoliopsida > Fabales > Fabaceae > Aeschynomene > Aeschynomene evenia. The sequence goes on from CM024270.1 coordinate 14,626,848, forward strand.
ATGCTAGGCCACCAAAACAAGGGTTTGAGGTCCTTCTACATCTTAATTGATCCAGGGTGAACCGAATAAGGCATACAATGAGCTTCTCTTGGAATGGTCTTTCGAAGATCTCCCACTGCAGGTACACACAACTTATTCCCCATCTTGAGAATTCCTTTGGGATCTATGGTGAAATTTGAGAACTCCTTGGTCTTAACCTTCTCCATGAACTCCACAAATCTTGGATCTTCTTATTGTTTCTGTTTCGCGGAGTCCACAAATGATGACCGGAAGCCGACATGAGCCAAGAGTCCCCCTTGTTCATCAACCTCGAAACGTATCCCATCTAGCACCAATTTCTGAATCTCCTCTGACATAAGCCTCCTATCTTGGGTGACGTGTGCCAAGCAACCCTGCGTATTCTGTTCTTCCTCGACCGGATTCTGACTCATCAAGGCATCTACAACTATGTTTGCTCACTACTAGAAACACGGAAAATTCCGAGGGGATTTCCGATGGCCTTCCGACGGAAAAAATAAATTTCGATGGGTTCCCGACGGGTATTTTCAAAAAATGACCCCTCGGAATCCCGCTCGTCGGAAAAAACCTCCGACGGCATAATTAAGAAAAACTGTCGGAATATCTTCGAGGAACTTCCGACGGTTTATTCTGAAAAAACCGTCGGAGGTTTCCGATAGAGTTCCGACGGTTAGGGTTAGAAAGATCGTCGGAAGTTTCAGATGGACTTCCGACGGTTAGGGTTAGGGATGTTGTCGGAATTTCCGATCGGTTGGCGACGGCTAGGGTTAGAAATTGCCGTCGGATATTTCCGGTGGGTTTCTGGCGGTTTGGGTTTGAATTTTCCGAGGGATTTCCTATGGGTTTTGGTTAAGAAGCTACAGGATAATTCCATTAATTTCGGACGGATTTCCAACGGAAAAAATAAGAAAAAAAAAATTTTTTTTTTGGAATTTGTTCTGTACGAAATTAACATATAAAATTGAATAATAATATCTGCTATCATTAGTACGAAATAATCGAATTGTTTTATCGATATATTTATAAATATTATTTAAACAAATATTATGAAAAATTAAATTATAAAATAGTATAACAATAACAAAGAAATTAAATGTATGAGAATGTAGCAGAGAAACATAAGAATAAAACAGTATAAAGAAACGGATTACTTATAGTCCGGGTGGCCTTCATCACCACTGGTATCATCATCATCATCATCACCGACCAGACCCGATGGCAGCTTGGCTCCAGAAGAGCTAGAAGACGCAAACATCTTGAATAACATCTTCATATTCTTCTTCATCTTCTTCTTGTCCGACTCCTGGCTCTGCAGCCTCTGCTGTAGCTCCTGGATGGTCTGCGCTTGCTGCTGGAGCTCTGCATTCATGGCATGCACACGGTCCCTAAGAGCGTCATCTCCAACACCAGAACCACATGCAGAGGCCGATGCAGGAGATGGAGTGTCGGTGAACCCAGCAATGCCGGTACCATAAACACGGCCCTTATATGGCCCACCAACAGTCTCAAGCCAAATATTATCCTCACTAGGAGGTTCGGCTGTCTCTCCTACATCAAGCTGAGTCTGATAGGCCTGTGTTGCCTCATCAAACTTCTGCCTGAACTCTGCCTGCAACGTATCAAAACAATTTTAAAAAATGTAAGTGCTATTGTAAATAAAGATTAGTTGCTTACTCACAAAATTATACAGAGAAAAATTTTATATGTATACTCACATAGGTGTTCCTGGAGCGCTCATCCACTCATTCCTTCCCCCTCTCATTCTTCTTCATGTGGGTCTGCTCGAAGACCTCACTGTGAGTGGGGGTGCGCCTCAACTCTCGGGCCTGTGTTCAAGTGAGTTTATGTTAGTATTTTGTGCTAAAACAATAGGTTTAATAACATAGTTAATTAATATTAAACATTATGTACATACCAATCGTGCTCGTGTGCCCTCAACAGTGGTAGAGCCGCCGGTGTGGAGGGAACCACCCTTAAGTGAGGCCCGATTCAGCTTGTTGCGAGCCTGCTCAGCCTTGAAGGCATCGGTGGCCCAGTGCTCCCGCAACACCTGGAGGTGACGCTCAGGGATCCACTGAAAGCGTGAAGTCCCGTCTCGAATATCCCTGAGCATCTCCCGGAACCTCTTCCCGGCCCTGAAGTTCCAAGCCCGTCTGATGGCTGGCTCCTCCTCAAGGAATATCAGAAAATCTTTCTGCAACGTTTACAGGAAAAAAAGTTAGTGTCCAATAGAATGTACAGAAAAGATCATAATAAGCTAAGTTGGGTTATTAAAAAGTGAATAAATTAAACTTTACCTTCCACTCCCTATACCACATGTCTCTCGTGGGCACAGGGATCTTGGAGAACTTGAGATACGGAGCATCAAAATGGCTCTGTATGATCTCCGTAATCTTGTGAGCTCCATCCTTAAACGGGATCCAACTACAAAATATAAACCATTATTTTTTAAATTACAAATTAGTAAAAATATTGTTTATCCATGATAGTGAAATTAATTTTTAAAACTTACCCATTTTTGCCATCCCATCGGATCCGAGTGGGCTCATGTCCCACGGGGTACCGATCAGATGTATCCGTGGGCTGACTGTCATCCCCAGTAACGGGGTGGCTCCTATCAGTAGTGACTACATGGGGCTCTGGAGCACCTCCAATAGCCCCTGAATGTGGGCCAGGTACTGACGCGGGTGGGGTGACGGCAGTCTCTGGAGGATCGGTGGGAGTAGTGTGTGCTGCGTCTGAAGACGTGGAACCTCGAATCCTCGGCGGGTCGTCCTTCTTGGAACGACCTCGTCCACGTGGTGCCATATGTATCTGTAAAAAAATATTTTGTAAACTTGTTAATTGTAAACATTTCTTGTTTTCTCCTAAACAATTAGTATATGATTAAATATATATATATACTTGAAGACTTCATCGGTCGTTATCTTCTTCACTTTCATCTTCATCCTCGGATCCTTCCGTTTCTTCACATTCATCCTCACTCTCACTATTATGGGGTTCGCTTTGTACTGTATGTGATGGACTCTCAACAATATCAACTTCACCTGTATCGGATAAAAGGTTGGGAGGCATGGTAGTGTCAGTAATCAACCTTTGTGGGAACTGGTCATCCACTTGATAAGCTTGGTCGTCGAGAACGGTTTCGTTATCATATTCAACTCGCCCTCTTGGTTTTGTCCTTCTTACGACCCTCCATTTCGACTTACACTTTACAGGGTAAGATAAGTAATACACTTGACGAGCATTTTGAGCAATGACGGACCAATAGATCCTTCCAATATGGAAGCTCCCAAAATATGCTTTGTTTAGTCCAGTTATGATCTCTCCCATACCCCTGTGGTTTCACTTGCTGCCCAACTTTTGTGATCTTGGGTATATATTTTACCTCCTCCCATAAATCTTCACCAGTAATTCTTACCGGTGGTGGATCTATTTCGATTGTGTTCTTTTTAAAACCGTACCTGTTACGCCGATATGGATGATCATCTGGTAAAAATCTCCGGTGACAATCAAACCACGAGTTCTTTCCGCCATACTTCAAGGTAAATGCCTTGGTGTCAGCCATGCAAACCGGGCACGCTAATTTTCCTTGTGTCATCCACCCAGACAACATCCCATATGCGGGGAAGTCGTTGATAGTCCACATTAATGCTGCTCTCATCTGAAAGTTTTGCTTGGAGGAAATATCGTACACCATAACACCCTCATTCCATAACTCAATCAACTCATCAATCAACTGTTGAAGGTACACATCAATTTTTGCTTTTGGGTTATTTGGACCGGGGATTATACATGTTAAGAACAAGTATGGGTCTTTCATACACATTTCAGGAGGTAGGTTATACGGTGTTATCACAACCGGCCAACAAGAGTAAGGCTTACCAAACTGTCTATTGGGAGTAAATCCGTCAGAACACAAACCTAAGCGCACATTTCGAGTCTCCGCGGCAAATTCAGGATGCGTTTGATCAAAATGTCGTCATGCTTCCCCATGCGACGGATGAGTCATCACACCATCAAACCTTTGATTATCAAAATGTCATCTCATGTGCGGAGCAGAACTCATGGAGGCATACAATCGCTTTAGCCTAGGTATAAGAGGCAAATAATGCATTCTTTTTCTAGGAACCTCCTTAGACCTATGACTGCCACGACGTTTGGGTTTATACCTAGGTTCTTCACAAAACTTGCATTGTGTAAGCTCTGAATCATCTTTGTAGTACAACATACACCCATTGACGCAACAATCAATCTTCACCTCGCACAATCCTAATTTACTAACCAACTTCTTAGCTTGATAAAAGTCTTTTGGGATACAATCTAGTTGAACACTAAGCTCACGTATCAAATCTGCCCACTGGTCAAATGAACTCTGACTATGGTTACCCTCAGACTTAATACTAAGCATTCGAACCGCTAAGGATAGTTCTGAATGAACACAACCTTCCCATAAAGGTTGATGTGCAGCATCCAGTAGTCTAAAAAAGTTTTGTGCATCTTCATTAGGGACTTCCTCAACCGGTTCAGGAATTCCTCTTGTCTCCGGGAAGTATCCGTCAAAAATCATCTGCTCGTAACAATTCAAATTTTCTTGCCATGCAACAGGATTACTACTTTCACCCACTCCCGATCCACCATGTTCCTCTACCGTAATTTCCTCCCCATGTTGGGTCCACACATAATAGTCTGCTTTAAAACCATGCTGCATTGAACCTTTACATTATCAACCTCTGAAAGTTTCTGACACCTACACTTGGCACACAGACACCTTATCTTACCCTCTGCAATGTACTCTTCAATTCTACATGCAACATCCATAAACACATCGAGATCTCTAATGAACGATGGTTTTTCCGCCTCTATTATGATGAAGTCTATCGTACATCCACGATCGATCCGCACGAGACATTATAGTGTGTTTTACAGTCTAGGAACCTAATGCATTGTTGGAAATTTCATTAAACATATTTTACATTAATATCTCTTTATTATATAAGTTTTTATTAAACACATGTTCAGTTAACCTAATTTCGACAGAGTGCCCCTATATATAACCAAAGTCAACAAATAAATATCAATTGCCGGAGATAAGGACCGGTCCCAGTCAAAGTCATCTACCCTAAGGTTCTTAGCAACATTTGTAATTTGAACATCAATATCATAACATATACCAATCATATTATACAACAATGATATATCATCGTGAGATTGATTTAATATATGAACATACTATCATCAAACATAACAATCAACAAATATCAAAATTTTGGTCAAATTTTCCATCAAATAACAATTCTTATTATACCACTATATATGTTGATTGATGAGGACCTAACACTTTTCCCGTCTCTTCGAGATTGGAACAAGTCTGATCACTGGTGGCTCAAACCAGGGACGCGACATGTTCCAGTCCCAAAAGAGACGGGAAATTGTGTACTCCTCTTTTTGTTCAGGTATACGTACAAATTTTAATTGATCTTTGCTTAATTAATTGATCTAACTTTCTTAATTTTTATCTTTGTTGATTGATGAGAACATAACACTTTTCCCGTCTCTTCGCGATTGGAACAAGTCTTATCACTGGCTCAAACCAGGGACGCGACATGTTCCAGTCGCACAAGAGACGGGAAATTGTGTACGCCCCCCTCTTCAAGTATACGTACAAATTTGTGATTGATCTAACTTTCTTATTAATCATGTATTGTACTTTATGAAATATATTTTATCAAATAAATATTTTATGAAATATATTATTTTATGAAATTAGTTTACCAAAACTCACTCAATTATATTTTATCACATAAATATTTTTCAATTTTAAGTTTAATTATCAATTTTCATTTAACAATTGTAACTTAAATAATTTATATCTCAATTATAACTCAATTATATCTCTTTTTTCAATTATAACTCAATTATATTTTTTTTCAATTTTAATTTATCAGTTATAACTTAATAAAATTTAACAAATTGAAAAATTAAGAACACTTACCTTGACAGAGTAGTAACGGCAGCGGCAGTGGTGGTGACAGCGGCGGCGATGGGCAGCGGCGGCGGCGGGCAGTGGCGGAACTGGTGGTGGCGCAGGGAACCGGGACTGGCAGCGCATCGGCGGCGTTCGGGCAGAGGAGGCGGCAGTGGGCCGGAGTCAGGGCCGGTGGTGACGAGGCGGTGGCGGGGTGGTTTGCGGCGGCTCTGTTGGGAACAAAAAAAAAACTCAAAATACAAACCAAATAAAAAAACCAATCGGTTAGAAATGTAGCTCTACTCACCGTGAACAAGATGGTGGTCTCCTTTTTTGGAAACCACCGTCGACGGCGGCGCAACGGCGGCTTGAAGGTGGTGGACATGAGAGAGAGAGAGAGAGCGCGAGAGAGAGAGAGAGAAGTTACGGCGCATAGTGAGGAAGGAGACGCGGTCTCATGTTTAAGTTCACACTTACCGGGGGGCTTCTGAGGGTCTTCCGACGGCTACATGATACGCACCGTTTCATTAAACGGTCTAATGGCGCCCAAACCCTAATTCGCCAACTTCCGTCGGAAGACCCTCGGTTATTCAAAATTTAAATTTCCGAGGGTTTTCCAATAGGAAACCATGAAACGCAGCGTTTCAGCCACGCGCGAGGGGAATCTCAATCGAAACAGTCCATTACGCCCTCGGAAAACCGCCGGAACTCTTCGTATTCAGACGGTTTTCCGACGGACGTCCATGAAACTCTTAATATTTTATTTTATAATATACTAACAAATTAATTTAATCAGTTCAATTCTTAATATATAACAAACGATCCATCATATATTATTGTTGTCAGGAGCTGTATATATTGTCCTGATGAACTCAATTGATGAGTTATCTTGGTGTTCTCTTATATATAAGTACTTGAGAGTCTCCCTGGCTCTCAAGTCAGTCGTCAATGTTGTTGGCTACTTCGAACACACCGTTCAACTAATTAATGATTTTATTGGACGAAATATCATTTATTAATATTATTTTACTAATACAAACACTCCAGACATTTAAATCCGTTTAATATCACCTTAAATCCAATAATTAAAGTAAGTTTATTAAATATCACGGACCCTCGGAAGTCCGCCGAAAAGTATTATAACTTCCGAGGGTCTTCCGACGGTTTACAAAAACCCCATAACCTAACCCTAACCCTGTCGAAAACCCTCGGAACTCCGCCGGAATAGTATATGATTTTCCGGGGGTCTTCCGACGGTTAACCGAAACCCTATACCTAACCCTAACCCTGTCGAGAACCCTCGGAAGTCCGCCGAAACATATTATTACTTCCGAGGGTCTTCCGACGGTGCCTAGAGACCCCATAACCTAACCCTAACCCTGTCGAGAACCCTCGGAAGTCCGCCGAAACATATTATTACTTCCGAGGGTCTTCCGACGGTCCCCAGAAACTCCATAACCTAACCCTACCCCTGTCGAGAACCCTCGGAACTCCGCCGGAACAGAATATGATTTTCCGGGGGTCTTCCGACGGTTTAGAGAAACCCTACACCTTAACCCTAACCCTGTTGCCTGCCCTCGGAAGTCCGCCGAAAGGTGTTATTACTTCCGAGGGTCTTGCGACGGCGGTTGTTCAAGCCCTCGGAATTCCATCGGTATATTATGGCGGGAATGATGGCGCGCATTCCCGCGCTATATTGCGAGGGATTTCCTACGGATTTTCTTCAATTTGATGTCGCTTTGTGGTCAGCGGAAGATGCCACCGGAAACCCCTCGGAATATTCCGACGGGAAAAAAGCCGTCGGAAAACTCCGTGTTTCTAGTAGTGGCTTTTCCTAGATGATACTTTATTGAGCAATCATAGTCGCTAAGCAACTCCAACCAATGTCTCTGTCTCTGGTCCAGGTCTCTCTGCTCGAAGATGTACTTCGAACTCTTGTGATTGGTGAAGATCTCACATGTCTTTCCATACAGGTAATGTCTCCATATCTTCAAAGCAAATATCACTGCTGCTAACTCCGAGTCGTGTGTGGGGCAGTTCTTCTCGTGCTTCTTAAGTTGCCTAGATGCATAAGTTATGACTCGATCTCTCTGCATCAACACGCATCCCAAGCCAATTCTAGAAGCATCTCAATACACGACAAAACCACCACTACCTGATGGTTGAACCAACACCGATGTTGAAGTCAAGCTATCCTTCAATCTCTGAAAACTCTGCTCTCACTTATCCAACCACTAGAACTTCACTCCTTTATGAGTTAGAGCGGTCAAAGGAGTTGCTATCGTCAAGAAATCCTTCACAAATCGTTGTTAGTAATCTGAACACCCTAGGAAACTCTGTATCTCTGGTACTGATGTCGGTCGCGGCCACAGACGTAATGCCTCTACCTTCTTTAGGTCCACCATGATGCCTTCTCTTGACACCATGTGTCCCAAGAATACCACCTTATCCAACCAGAACTCCCACTTCGAGAGCTTAGCATATAATTGATGATCTCTTAGTGTCAGCAACATTGTCCTTAGATGCTCCTCCATGCTCTTATTGTACACCAAGATGTCATCGATGAACACGATCACAAAGCTATCCAAGAAAGGCTTGAATACCATGTTCATTAGGTCCATGAAAGCCGCTAGAGCGTTCGTCAACCTGAAAGACATCACCAAGAATTCATAATGTCCATAACGGGTTTGAAACGCTGTCTTGGGAACATCCTCATCCTTAATCTTCAGCTGGTGATACCCTGACCTCAAATCTATCTTTGAAAAGCATGTCGCACCTTGAAATTGGTCAAACAAATCACCGATCCTTGGTAAGGGATACTTGTTCTTCACAGTCACCTTGTTCATTTTCCTGTAATCTATGCACATTCTCATCGAACCATCCTTCTTCTTTACGAACAAAACCGGACCACCCACGGTAAAGAAATTGGTCTAATGGACCCTTGTCTAGCAACTCCTGCAACTGACTCTGTAACTCATTGAGCTCTGCTGGTGCCATACGATATGGGGGTATAGATATGGGCCTCACTCCTGGCTCCAAGTCTATACTAAACTCTATCTCTCTGGCCGGAGGTCTCCCTGACAATCGTCTGGGAACACGTCGAAGAATTCCTGTACAACTGGTATGTCGTCAGAATTGGGGGCCTCGGTTGTCACATCTCTTACTATGGCTAAACAATTGTCATGCTTCTTCTTCAACATTCTATATGGTGTGCTTGGAAGAAATCATCCCATACATGGACACACAACTGCTGGTGTGGAATTTAACTAGCTTCTGCCCTGGCACTCTGAACGTCACGATCTTTTCTCGACAGTCCTTTTCGGCATAATATGCTGATAGCCAGTCCATCCCTAAAATCATGTCAAACTTCACCAAGTCTAGAACCATCAAATCTACTTCTGCAATGAGCTCTGCTACTCGGACTATGCACGACTTGTATACCCACTTCACACCCAAGAGTTCCCGTTCTGGTGTGCTAACCCAGAGCAGAGAGTCTAGAGTTGACAGACTCTCGCTAAACCTTAAGGCGAAGAACACTGACACAAACGAGCGTGTTGCTCCGGGATCGAACAAAGCTAAGGATTCAAAACCATTAACTAAAGTGATACATATAAGGACTGTATTGGATGCATGGGCATCCTAACGTGTGACCACATAGAGCCGTGTTTGTCTTTTGCCGCCAGGTTCTTTACTATCAGATCTTCCGCCTCCACCCCCTCTACCGATAGGTATAAACGATCGAGTCTGACTCTGTACTGGTTGCGTTCCCTGGGTAGGTGCTTGTACTGATCCCTCATTAGGTGATGGGTGAAGGAGGGGAGAATCCTTGACACCATGGCCTTCCTATCCGCAATTGTAGCAACCTCGAGTTCCCTTACAACATGGTCCTGGGTGTTGCTTCCCACAAGTCTAGCATCGTGGATAAGAGCACCCTGAACCTACTTGGTACTGAGGCTACTGAGGCTCTATCATTTGGCTGCTTCTGCTGTGAATTTGAGTAGTTGTAGGACGTATCAGGGGGGGGCGCTGAGAAGGTGGCCCTAACTGCCCGGAACCCTTGTGATTGTTGTTGGTGGCTACAAGCAGGGGCAACTCCGCCCGAGAAAGAACCTGTCTACTTCACTTCTTTTGTACCTCCCCTTTGGCATGAGAATCTTGGGCCATCGTGTCGATGGCAAGAGCTGCCTTCACCACCTGTGAGTAACTCTTCGATGTCAAGAAACTCGTCATGCCAACCCTGTACTCTCTGGGAAGGCCCTGGATGAGACGATTCACCCTCTCGAGTCGAGTGAACCCCTCATCATACTCTATGACCGTAATGGCTCTGGTCATCCTCAAGTTTAGGAAAGTCTCCATTGTCTTGTCCCGTATGCTAAGAGGAATGAACCTCTCTCGGAATTCACTGCCAAACTCCTCCCAAGCCAAAGGTGGAGCATCTGGACCTCTGCTATCTCGTAGTAGCCATTACCATGTGGAGGCAATGCCTTCGAACTGATTTTCGACTAGTTTTGCAGTCAGCTCGGAGGGAATGAGTAATACCTCAGCTTTATTCTCGACAAATCCCAAGAAATCCATCGGATCCTGATTTGTAGTGGTGTCAAAGAATTGTGTAGGATTAGCATGGTTGAAGTGGTCGATCAATGCGTCCTCCGTGACTCCAACATGCGTAACTCGAGGTTATGACTGTTGCGTCTGTGTCGTCTGTTGTGTCTGTGCTGCTACGATCTCCACGAGATCGTAATGGCGTTATCTAGACGCCTAAGCATGTGGCGGGTACTAGATGAGGAGGAACGACGAGGAATCATGATCCTGGTGAGGTCAAACCATGGAAAGTTACATTAGAATCAAGAAGACACTGACATAATCCTGGCAATGGGCGCGCTTCCATTAGCATGGTTGCCATGACACTTGAGATCCTAGCTCCAGACTCTGTGAGGAATCCTATGGCTCTGATACCAACTGTAACACCTGCTACTGATGGGTGTCCGCATAAACGGTTGTATTCCTATGAACGCACTAGCTTATGTGACATACATAATCAATTTCAATTTATAAACATAATTATTGACAAACATCTTATCTTAATCTGGGTCATAACATACATATTGTGTTTGAAATCATACATATTTGGGACATACATAACTTATACATAGTGTGGGGATAATGCCCCTAAATGTCTATAGCAACTACATGAATACTTAACTAATTTATAATAACATAAACAAAATAATCTAACATAGACTTCACGACAAATGTGGAGTTCACCAAGGATAGTTGGAACCAGACCTCTAGTGGATCAGGGGTTCCTCGTCAGCAATAGGGTTGTACTTCGGAAAACATAGGTGATGGGGAGTGAGTCACCAGCTCACTTATTGGGTGTCATGCATGCAATGCAACATCCATAACATATACTGCACATATACTAGCATGTTATCAATCAGACAAATAATATCCTATCTATGTAGATGTGCTTCACTGACGGACGCGTACCAGTGGAAGTTCTCTCTCGAGCCCCAATGTTGTAATCTATAATATGAGATCTGGTCCTCGTCAACCACGCGGGTGAAGTCAATCTTAACATAATTGTATCTGTATATGGTGAAACACAGGCTGCCCTGCCATAGTTGTACTTCGAAATGACAGAATAGGAATCGTCCTACTGAGCATAACATATCTGAATCTGGGGTGGAGCTCGAGGCGTCTCGTAATAGCATGTCGGAGCTAAACTCAATTGGGAGCTACATCCGGGCTATAGCGTAAATACATACTACTACGATTCTCGTAGACTACATAGAGAGTCAACATACAAGTCACATACATCATACATTATACAACATAAAACTTACATATCATATCATATCATATAACGCATGAGTCGTGATCTTGTTTCATTCTACCCTACTAGTTTGCATATTATATCATGAACAACCATCAATCATCACCATACACAAAGCATACATCACAGCCTAAGAGTCTCTACAGTCTTCTACCCTAGGTTCCCTAACCACCTAACATGTTACTACTACTACTATCATACAAACACATGCATAATCATTATTTCATAATTATCTTTTTTAATATCAAGCAATTATGCTATCTACGTGGCAGAACATGGCACATTCACCCTAAAACATCCACTCATCTGAAATAAATTGATCTTGGGAAGCACCACTAGCTCCCACCTCCGCTACCAACACTACGTTTGCATCTGACGCTAAGAAAACTGGAGCATACACGAAAAACGAAGAAAACATACTATGTTGCGGAACACACCCTCCCTACTGAGTTGCACCTGCTCGCTAGCGAGCCTCCCTAGCTCGCTAGCGAGCAGCTCGCTGAAAGGGAGATAAAAATAACATAATTTTACTTACTGGAAACTTACTCTCACCGAGCTATCTCTCAAGGTCCCAGATCCAACACTTCACTAGAGTTCCTCTCAAATGAGGACGCCCAAAGCACTACTTTGTTAAGGTGGAAGTGTTAGGAACGAATTCAAACCAAACCCAAACCCCCGATATATAAGGGTCACAGGGGAGCTGTTGACACTGATCTTCCCGATGTGGGACTTGGATGGCCGTTAGCAGATAAATCTTAACCGCTAGCGGCCATCTCAACGGGGTTGGTCATTAGCGGATACTCCATAGCCGCTAGCGGCTATTACTAATCTACTTGCTAGCGAGCAACTCATTGTTCGCTAGCATATGGTCCTCCCGTGATGGTCGCTAGTGAGCCTTGTTTGGCTGCTAGCAGCTGACTCAGATTCTACAGCTTTTCTTTTCAAATTCTGTATTGTTTTAAGGCATTTTTAAGATATTTTCGGAATTCTTACTAAGAGATATGGTATTACTCCACTAGCAATAAACACATTCCACTAAGTATTATAGCCTCCACTGGCACTAAAAACACCCAATTAAAGACCCTTTAGTGATTATAGTGACTTGGGATTTCTTAAACACTTAAAACTGATCTAGAAAATAACCAAAAGACTTCTGAAAATAAAGGCTAAATACGTATATAAATTTTAAAGAAAATAAATAAAACATTATAATTTTTAATTTATTTCTGACCAGGTTCATATCATATCCTCTCTATTAATCTCCTCGTTTAGCATCCGAAATTGATCACTTCTTACTTGATCAACACTACTCAAGTACAAACCTCGTATCTTTCAAACATTTTGCTTTGTTTTATCCTTTAAAATTGTGGCTATAAAACACTGCCCTACTGCACCCTTATAACTTCCACATTCTCCTTCCATCCAAGTGTTAGCCCACCAGTTGTGCCTACTCACTCTACATAAAAGTTATTCATAAAATCACATTTTTCCAACTTCTTTTCAACAAATGATGTATGAGTTTTTGTCTCACAAAGAAAACCAACATCTGGGAAATGGAAAATACATTTTTTTTGCAACCTATGGACCGTCAGGGATCTCCCCAATCCTTGACAGTTACAACTTAGCACTTTCATTGACTTTGGGGCACCCCTAATATTAATACAAATATATAAAAAAAAAACATATATTCACATTAAAGTTTCAACACACTGAAACCAACAGAGGAGAAAACTTCCCCCTTTTTTTTTTTCAGATCATCACATAATTGTATACATATTTATATCACTACCATGCCCTTATTAAAAATATCATCATGAAAACAAAAAAAAATAAAATTAAAATGGAGAAAAAGGAACAACTTACAATAAGCAAAACCCCAAAAACCTTATTATTGTTTTCAATTTTTTTTCTAAGCCCAAAACCTCAAAAATCTGATGAGTACACATGGGGAGCAAGCCTGGGCTTAGCATGAACAGAAAGAGGCACTGCTCTTTGCAAAGTAAGCCCATAAGCTTCATCCATGTTAAGCTTCTCAGGGTTAAGCCCATTCTCCAGCTCCCAATCAAATGAATGGGCCAAAGTTGCAGTTAGCAACTGAACCATTCTAAGCCCAAGACTCATCCCAGCACATATCCTTCTCCCAGCTCCAAATGGTATAACCTCAAAATCAGTCCCTTTCACATCAACACCATCTTTCTCACCACCCTTCAAGAACCTCTCGGGCCTGAACTCCAATGGGTCAGCCCATTCCTTCGGATCACGTGCTATGGCCCAAACATTAACCAATAGTGTTGCTCCTTTTGGAATGTGGTAACCAAATATCTCACAGCTTTCTGATGCAATTCTTGGGAGGGAAAGTGGGGTTGATGGGTGCAAACGGAAGGTCTCTTTTATCACTGCTTGTAAGTATGGTAAGTTTGGTAAGTCCTCTTCGGTTACGTTTCGGTCTCTGCCGATCACAGTGTCTAATTCCTTCTGGACTTGGGCCATGATTCTTGGATTACGAATTAGTTCTGCTATGGCCCATTCTGTTGTGCTTGATGATGTGTCTGTCCCAGCTGCAAACATGTTCTGCCAAAATTTTGGTCAAATGCAAATAGTTAGTCACTTAATTAATTTTATTTGGATAATGTTTTTCTCCTATCTTTTGGTTTGTTTTGTTTTAGCATCTACCTACTATTTTTAATAATTAATGGTGTGCAAGTTTCTGGTTGGTAATGATTATTTTATAGTTAACGTGACAATGATGAAGCTTGTGATGGCATAAAAGTTTTTATTTGAAATTTTTATGGTGTTGACACATCCATAGTCAATGGAATCATCTTAATCTCAAATATACACAACATTAACTACAAATTATTATCAATTATTATTTAATTTTAATGTAATGTCAACCTTTACAAATGTAAACATTTCATACACTACAACAATAATGATTATTTTCAACAAGTAATTGTAAAAAATTATTGATAAAAATATTGACAAAGATATATTGACATTTGTTGGCCGTCGAAAATAGTCATAAATTATTTTTTGACAATTAATGACCATTGAAAATACTCTTAAACTAATTTTAAGTATTTTCGACGACCACTAATTGTCAACATTATATTTATTGACAATATTTTTTATTGACACATTTAATGTTGAAAATGCTCATTTTTCTAAATGTGATAATGTTATTAGAGAATTTATTATGACAATAACTAACTCATTAGTCAAATGGCATATAACAATATATGATCAATTGAGAATATAAAACACAATATATTAATAATGTATTAATAATTAATTACTACTAATAATTATCTGTAAAACCGGCACGAAGTTTTAATTAATAAGGGAATATAAGAGGTCTTGACTTAGTTCACACTTTAAACCCATTGTAGTGGTTGACATGAGGCCAAATCACTTGTTTGGTGTGAAGTACAAGTGAGCATTAAGAAAAGGTTTAGTGTTAGGTGAGCATGACAAAAAATTAAAAAAGAAATTTTTGGATCATCCTACACCCATATTAAATATATAATCTAGAAATATTTATAATCATATAATTGTTATTTTTAACATAATTTTTAAATATTATAAATCAAAATATATAATTGTAAATATTTATTGATTATACATTGAATATAGTGCAACCACGTGAAAATTTTCTCAAAAAAAAAATCCAATGTGACTCTCTAACTAAGCATTAGACTAATTGATTTCCTAAAATTGAATAAAATTATATTGTTCATGATATATATATATATATATAAAGAGTATTGTTATATGCACAATAAAAAATAGTAAAAATAGTCAATATTATATACACAACATATATTATATAATATGCACAACGTATATTATATGATATGTATAATATATATCACTTGTTATCTAATTTTTTTATTGTGCAATAAGAATAATATATATCTAGTTTATGCATATAGCTTGTGGGAAAGGGCTAAGTCAACGCTAGACTAAAAGCTTCAAGGGTTAGATAAGTGGGTAAAGTATGCGCAAGTGGAAAGTATGTTATAGAAGATAGAAATTTCGGTATGCTTCTCTCAAACACATATAATGTTTTAATAATGTGTATTGAATTAACATGTATAAGTACTTATTTTAAGGTTTTTTAAGTGGCTTTTTAATGATTAAATTAAAATAAATGGCTGTCCATTTGTAAAACATAAATTAAATGGTTAATTATTTTTTACTAAATTTTTAATGTAGTTATTATACTTCAAAAAATATTTCAATCACGTCTCTAACCTAATTTATCATTTTTTAATTAATAAAATCAGATTTAACATAATATTCTATATAATTCTATATAGAATATTCCTTAATTGATAAAGAATAGTCTATTAAATTTAATTTTTTATAGTAGTAAATGAGTTCGAGGACCTGATTAAATTTTTTAAAAATTATATGGATTAATTGAAAAATTTAAGAGTATTGCTAGAGGTACCATAAAAAACCAGCAAAAACAGTCAATAAATAGGAATTTGTGCCACAATCACTCAGCCCGTTAAAATTATACTCATGATTAAAATATTATTTGGGCCATAAAATGTTAAATGGACTTTGTTGGCTGTTTTAGTTGAAAAGATGTTATTTCCCGAGCATTTGTGAAAATGTAAACTATATGGGTCAATTAAAAATTTGAAAAACCTACAAATATAAGTTTGTGAATTAATTAAACCTACCAGAAGCAATGCTTTGATCTCAATGTATGTGAGTTTATCCCCATTATCATCAGGAACATCCTTAAGTGACAACAATGTACTCAACATATCCTTATGCTTCTCACTCTTGTTGGAGCTCTCATGTTCCTCAATAATACTTGTCAAGAATGAATCAAACCTCTTGTGCAATTTCTTCATCTTGGATTGAACTCCTTGAAGGTCAAGGCACTCCAAGAATGGAATAAAGTCACCAATGTTGAAAACACCAGCCAATACCATAAGCTCCACAACCATAGATTTGAACTCATCAGCCCTAGGATCACACCCACCATTCCCATCATTGAACACTCGTCTTCCTATCATAACCCTAGCCAATGCATTTGTGGTGCACACATTCAATAATTGTCCCAAATTCACAGCTTTTGTGTTTGAACTTGCTATGTTCCTTGTCAATCTTGCAACCTCTCCCTGCAATAATAATAATAATGGCAAGTTTGAATTAGGTCCCGTTTGGATTGAAGTGCTTTTGACTTTTTTTAACTTTTGACTTATCAGAAGTTACTCTATCATGTTTGGCTATATAATAACTTATGACTTCTCCAGAAGTTATTTCAGTGCTTTTGCAGAAGTCAAAATATTTGACTTCTCTAGAAATATTTTTCAAAATAATTGAAATAAAATTTTTCTTATTTTATATCCACGTACAAAAGAACTTATTCATAAGTTACTTCTTAGAAATTACTTTAATATAAGAGTTTAAATAAGTTGTTTACCCACCTTTAATTATGTTGAAAAAATAATATTATTATTTAACCCAATTTCTAATTGAGTTTCCATAATTTTAAGGTTTTAAATTTGATTCATGTTCCTTAAAAAAATTCAATCAAGTTTAGAATTAATTAGTTATTGCTATGAAAAAATTAATTTTAATATAATATTATTTATTAGTATTTAATTTTGATGCACTGACGTGACAGGATAACTGTATAAAAATTATTTACATTGTCAATGGATGAAAATTAAATTCATTTATTAATTAAAACATTTTATAGAATTATAAAAATATTTTGTTAAATGTAATAACTTGTTTTATAATGGTAAATGGATAGGGACGATTGGTTTTTTTATTTAAAGTATATGAATGACGTTATTTAAAAAAAGTCGTATTCTTCAATGGGTCTACTTGAAATTCATCATTAAAAATTCAATTACGTTGACATCATTAATTCAATTACATGATGCAACTAGGCATGCAAAAGTCATCATAACTTCAATCTTAAGTGAAAAAGTTATCATTGAAGATTTCCTCTTGGGATGCAGTGCAAATTTAACTGAACAATTGTGTACGGAAAATAAATAAAGGGTATGGTTAACAAGTGTTCTTAAAACACTTGTTAAGATAGTAAAAAAAAGGAAAGATTCACCTTAAAAATAAACATTTTGATATCTTTTATGTAATAGTCTTATCATAATTTTTCAATTTTTTAAAAATTAATCGTTTTTTAGTATCCTTAACAAGTGCCCTAAGAATACTTGTTAGCGAAATCCAACAAACAATACCCTATGATAATTTCTTTTAGTCTTTTAAAACTAAGCGTTAGTACATTATTAGTCAACATCTCATATGCCTGTTATTTAGAAAAGTTAATACTTAATACACTGTTATTATCAATTATTATATACAAATAATTGATTCAATCTTTATACTATATATATATATATTCAATCAAATACTGTTACATAAGAAAAATGACTTTTCTTGTTCTTGATATAATGTGTTTGAAAAGTTTTACTCTTGAAAAAATAAACGGTTGAAAAGGAACAATAAATATCTTTAATTTTGGCTATATAGGTAGGTTGCATCCTTTTGAAAAGTGGGGCACGTAATTAATGAGTGTATTTACTTGTTGAGAGTTGAGACAATGACAAAGGGACCGGACTAGGTACTCAATGCTTCTCGTATAATAAAAATACGTTTAATGAGCATTTAACGTGTGTTATATATGATATGGAATTGTGTGTTATATATATAATACACGTACGTATAGCACATATTCTATATTACGTATACATAAATGCTTGAGCCACAACAAAAAATCAGTCAAAACAGCCAACAAAGCTAATTTAATACTTTATGGCCCAAATAACACTTTTAGTTATGAGTATATTTTTAATGAGTTTGGTGATTATGACCTAAATTTATATTTATTAGCTGTTTTTACTGGTTTTTTTGTTGTGCCCTTAATAATGCTCTTATGTATATCACATATTGGATGTTGGTTTGAAAAGGTTCAATTCATTCTCAAACATTACATATTCATGGTCTCAGAGAACAAAGAGAAGTCTCCGCATAACGCAATAAATTCATTAATTTTTAAAAAAATGTCAAATTTATTCTTGACCAAAAAAGTAATCCGTTAGAAACTAAAAATTTAAAATATATTTTTCTAAAATTAAAAATTATACAAATTAGTTCTAAAAAAAATCAGATAAATTAATCTCTCAATATTTATAAAAAAAGAGTAATATTACATGCACATCATAAAATCAGCAATCAATTGTAATAATTTAACTTTTTAAAATGTTGGATTAATGTATAATATTAAAAGTTGAATTAATAATTTTAAAGATTTTAATTATTATATATGATGACTAATATTTGTACACAAATCATTTCTCTAAAATTAATATATTTTTCATTCTCAACTAAGTGAATAATTATTCTTAAAATACACGAGACACTTCTTCTTTCCAAAAGATGCAACAGGCAACCAAGATACAACAACTAAGAAACTTATATTAGTAAAGAGAACATGACTAGAGGTACAATAAAAATATCAGTCAAAATGATTAATAAATAGAAATTTGAGTCATAATCACTCAGTCCAATAAAAATATAGTCACAATTAAAATGTTATTTGGCCATTAAATATTAAATGAATTTTGTTGCTATTTTGACTGAAAAAAGTATTAAAAAAATACTTATTAACATTAGTTTGGTATATTAAAATTGAATCAACTATTTTGATATATTGAAAAATTAATATCCCTAGATAGAATTCGTGTCTATATATATTAGTTTTTCAATGTATCAAAAAAATTACCACAATCATTATTTTAAAATGGAGGGAGTATTAATTTAAGCAAATAAAAAAATCTTATTGTTTTTGTCCCCTAACTTTCTTCTCAACTTTTTTTTTCCTGATGATAATGTTTCTAGATTTACACAAATATAATTTTAATAACTGAGTGTGACTATTTTCCCTGTTTATGAATTGTCAAATACTTCAAATTAGTAATTGAATTTTGCATTCATACTAGAATCAATACATTTATGGTATCGCGTTGAAAAGACTATATTAATTAATTACATTAAATACTTTTTATGACTTACAATAAACGATAGTACGTAGATCTCTCATAAGTTATTTTTAGATGAGATATTATAAAGGAAGAAAAATGTACAACGCAATTCATATATCAAATTAAAGAAAACGTATACACATACGCTATTTGATAATATAAATTTAAGTACCATGTATTAATAAAATTATTAAGTTGTACCCAAAAAAAATTATTAAGTAGTAAAATGGTTATCTTATGTAATAAAAGTTAAGAGAATGATATCCACAATAAAAAATTAAGAGAAGGAAACATAGTAACACATAAATAAAGAATAAATCTCTTCTCATGAAATCTTCTCTATATATACTTATCGTCGAGACCCTTGAAAATTAGCTAAATTAGGTATCATTACTTATTACTCGATTCCAAATTGTACGTGTTTTACATTTCTTTTTGTTTTAAACTTATTGTTATTTATTTTCAATTTTCGATACAGCTTTTAATTACTTTATTTTCACTTATAGTCGTTCACTTATTAATATATATATATAATATATATATATATATATATATATATATATATATATATATATAAAAGACTAAGACAGTTTGGATAAACAACTTATTTAAATCCTTATATAAAAGTAATTTCTGAGAAATAATTTATGAATAAATTATTTTCTATATGAATATAATATAATAAAAAATTTTATTTTAATTTTTGAAAAGTGATTATAGAGAAGTCAAATATTCTGACTTCTTTAAAAGCACTGAAATAACTTCTAAAGAAGTTATAAGTTATATAGTCAAATATGACATATATAACTTCTGATAAGTCAGAAGTTAAAAAAGTTAAAAGCACCGTAATCCAAACTGATCCTGAGTGATCTATGCGAAATTTTTGTTGTTTATTCTCATTTTTTTAAAAAGCAATGAAAATTAATCATTGTGTAAGAAACCTAAAAAGGACATTCAACTTGGAACCGAGATGATACATGATATTATATCATATGTGTATAATGAAAATTGTATAATATTTATACAATAATTAAATCTATTGTTAGATTCTAATATAAATTTACAAACTAAAACAATCCAACGATAGATATAATTATTGTACAAATATTATATAGTTTTCATTGTACACATAACATTTTTTATCGCAACGTATAGTCACACATATATGCATAATCAAAGAGAAAAGTAAAATTGTATTAACCTGCCGCAAGTGTTTAAAGTCATCCAAGGCCTTGCCAGAGAAAAGATGAACAGAACTAATTTTCCTTAGCAACCTCCACCTTGGTCCATAAGGAGCAAATACAAGATCTTGATAGTTATAAGCCATATATTTTGCCCCTGCGTTTGGGGGTCTGCTAGAGAAATTGGCATCATGGATCTTCAGGAACTGCTCTGCCACTGACGCCGATGCTGCCACTATCACGTCCACGAACCCTAGTTTAAGATGCATGAGTGGGCCATGCACCTTAGCTAAGGTAGCGAGGGCGTGGTGTGGCACAGGTCCAAGGTGTGGCATGTTCCCTACAATAGGCCATGGCTTTGGACCTGGCGGCAGTGGTAAAGAAGTTCGTGTTACAAATTTGAATAAACGGTATATTAAGATTGATACTGCAATTGTGGCTAAGGGAATTGTCCATGATGAAGGCATGGTTGTTTTGTGGCTATGGCTATTGGGAGAGAGAGACAAAGAGGAACTGTGTTGCTATGAAGGTGGTACAATATGTTGTTGATGATGATTAGTTTGTCTCACAAAAAGTTCATCACCCTTTCATTATATAGAGAAATTTGAAGACCTTTATGAGAATAATTTTCTAATAATTTTCTTCCCCTTTAGTTTAATACCAATTCAAGATGGTGACGTATGTCTTATTATGGCGGTGTTGGGGGCCATTTGTAATTCCGTTTTGCCAATTACTTGTGCATCTTGGAGGAAGAAAAACTTTGATATTAATTACCTAAAACACAATTATTTTAGGAAAATATTTTATTGACATGTATAAAATATATATGAGGAAAAAATGGGTGAAACTGAATTGAAAGAATTAGTACGCAATAAAAACGATAAGACTCATTTTATTTATTATGATATTTAGATGTTTGAAAAAATTAAATAAAAATTTAATATTGCTCATTATTTAATGTTAGATTAGAGGTTACAAGATACTCCTAGTTATGGATAAGCTAAGGTGGACATTAATTAAAAAATCATACAATATTTTAATTAGTTTCTAAAACAATAATATTTGTTGTATAATAGAAATACGTCCAACTAATATTCAACGTGTGTTATACATATGACACATATTACATATTATGTATAATACACGTTAAATATTAGTTGAATATATTTTTATTGTACAATAAATATTATTATTCCTAAACTATGTAGGATTGGAGAACCTAAGTTTCATGTTCTATTTCTTTAACTGTTCAAGTGTTTTTTTAAAGATGAGATCAAATCCTTAATCATTGACTAAAGGAAAGGTAAAATTTGTTTCTACTATCTTATTTAGGCTCAATGAATAATTAATCATTCAAGTATCTTACATCATATCTTGAATGGTGTGGTATTTGATTGCACTTTTAAATCTTAAATTTAAGAGCATTCTTATATGCACAATGAAAAAATAGTCAAAACAATTAATATAATATATACATCATATATTATGTAATATGCATAACATATATCACATATTGTAAAGAAAGATAATGTTACCACATATGATATATGTTGTGCATGCATAACATGTTATATATTTTGTGCATAATATGTAATATACGTTGTGCATACATTATGTAATATTTATGGGCTATTTTGGTTGGTTTTTCATTGTGCACCTAGAATTTCTATAAATTTAATACTCTTTATTTAATTCTCAAATATTTTAACAACTAAACTAAATTGATTACAGGCTTAATTATTTTTATGAAAAATATTGAAATTGTGAACCTTTTCTTCTTGGGGTACAATCTCTCAAAATAACAGCTCGCAAATGTGGGCCAAAATGGAATTTTCATTCCTTAAATTTCCATCCGATGTAAAATGTTATATATATTCCTCAACTACGGAAAATTTCATTAATTTATATTTACATTAATATTGTTATTTATTATTTATTATTATTGGGAGAAATAATAAGAGGTTGGTGTCAGAAAAAAGGTTAGAGATATTGACCGAGTTAAGTAGGAGCGTGAAGGGGGAAGAAGAACAAGTCTAAGAATATGAATGTGATGGTTGTTGAGAACGTGGCTTTGGACTTTACCAATCGCAACTTATGCGGGTATATATGCTTACGAGAGATTATCAGATAAAGTTACTTGAAAAAAATTGTTTGTTTTGTATTATTTTTTTCATAAATGCTTCGGAAATAATATTTTTTCAGTTAAAATAGTTAACAAAATTCATTTTAATATTTTTGACCCAAATAATATTATTAACTATGTGTATTTTTTTAATAGACTGAGTCATTTAGCAATACTCTATTTTTTACATATCAATCAAATATAATTATTTTATATTTATGTTTAAAATTTAATCTCTTCTTTTTTACTATAATTAATTTGTATGATTACGTAATAAAATTAAATAATTTAGAGCACATAAGATTTGTTTGATTTATGTTTTTTTTTGTTTTATAAAAGAAATACTGAAAATAAAAAAATAAAAAAAATTATATTTTTTTAATATTTCAATTTTTTTTTTACAAAATTCTGAAAATAAAATAAAATAATTAAAATCAGAAAATAGAAATAATAATCAAACAACATGTAAATCTCTTATTCTCAAATCTCAATCTATCCAATGATTTTCTATATGGGTATAGCTTATGTTAGGTGACGTACGTTATATCTATCTACCTATCAAACCCATCCCATGGTCATGTCTTTCTTCAATCCCTTGAATTTTTGTTACATCCTTAATTCGTCATATATGGTTGAACAAAGCATGTAGATAATAGATCTATGGTTCTTATGTAATTATCATGAATTTTTTAGGTCGAAGGATGCATGTTTTATCTAACTCATTTAATTTATGGTGGAAGTATTAATAAGAATTTTACTAGCAAGTGCCCTTAGATATTTAAAATAGTAAATTTAAAAAAAATTTAAAATATAATAATGGACCTATTGTATAGAAAATATAAAAATGCATATTTTCAAGATAAATTTTTTTATTTTTAATTCCTTAACAAGTGTCCTAACAACACTTGTTAGCTAAACCCTCTAATTTTTAAGAGATTTCTGATTCTAATTAGAAATTAAATAATTCAATTTTGGAAATTAATTACTAGCTAGATAACCTTTCATATACTCGAGGGTGTGAGGTATATAGGAAGATTATTTTTATATCAATAATGCTTTAATTTGTGTACACCACTTGGTCAGCCACCATCAACTATCATTCCCTACGAGTAAAAAAATTCAACCAAAACAAATAAAAAATACAATAAAATAAATAAAAAAACTCAATCAAATAATTAAAAAAATCAATCTAATGACAGCTAAAAATTGACTAAATAATACATTTTGTCCATTTTTAGTATTAATGTGTGTTGTTTTTAATGACAATTTAGTGATAAATGTGTTACCTTTAGAGAAAAAATAATGTATTTTGTGTTTTTTTATTCTCAATATACTTACAGTGAATTATTTGATTATTTAGTGGATTTTTAATTGTTTATGTTGTTTTTTCTATTATTTGTTTGAGTTTTTTTATTCATCTGATCGAGTTTTTTTATTTATTTGGTTGGATTTTTTATCAGTAAAGGTGGTGGCTAATGGTGACTGATTATAGTGATGTACGAATAACATTATTGTTTTTATATTTACGGAATCCTATGGTACGTAGTATAATATTTTGTATTAATTCTTTTTTTATAAATGAACTTAAGACTCTAAAATCATG
Source organism: Aeschynomene evenia (assembly GCA_013621005.1). Taxonomy (NCBI): domain Eukaryota; kingdom Viridiplantae; phylum Streptophyta; class Magnoliopsida; order Fabales; family Fabaceae; genus Aeschynomene; species Aeschynomene evenia. The sequence continues at coordinate 14,651,609 of CM024270.1, forward strand.
GTTTTGAAAACAAGACCGGATCGTCCGGTCGGATCGGTTCAATAGAGAACCGGTCTGAAATCTGATCCGGGTTGAGCCAAAAAATCGTTTGAATGCAAACCGTGCAAGAATTGTTGTAAACCGACGGTTGAACTCGAACCGGCCCAAACTTGGCTCACATGCGGCTACTTTTCTTTTTCGGACCAAAACAACCTCGTTTTGAAGATTGGAAACAATGAAAAAAATTTCATTCAGACCTAACCTAATCTTCTTCACCACAATCTCTCCCTCCATCAACCCTAATCCTCCCATCTCTCTCTCTCTTGGGCGCTCCCTCACTTGCCGCCAAGCACCACCAGAGATCATCACACCCCGATGAGGAACACAGCCTCGACCTCGCCCTCTCTCTCCTTGTTCTCTATGCTGCATTGCACTATCGAAGCTCACCGCCAGCCCTTCTTCCTTCGTCGTCTAGTGGCCACTGCGCCCTCTCGCCACGGCCGCGGTTAAGTCCGCGTCCGCCCAGGCCAAGCCCTCTACCCTCCCTCTATTTCACAGGCCAGTCTCTCTTTCTCTCTCTCATGTTCCTTCTTTTCTATTTTTAAATTTTTTTGTTTCAATTTTTTTTCTATTTTCCATCTTTGATTTATTTTCTTATTTCTGTTTGTTATATTTTTTTTATTTCTTTTCTATATTTTCCATTTTTTGTTTGTTATAATGTTATGTTTATGTCATTTCTGGTTTGTTATATTTATGCCATTTTTTATTTCTATTAAGTGTTTATGGCATGGTCTATTTTTGTTCTATAATTTTATTTATGTTATTTTTATTACTGATATGTTCTATTTTTGTTCTTTTTTAATCTGTTATATTTATGTTCTATTCTGTTTATGCCGTATTTGATTTATGTTTAAGTGTTGTTTATATGTCATCATTTGATAAAGTTGTGTGCATGAGAGGCTAAGACTATTTTTTTTTTGCATCATTAAGACATGAAAATTACTCCTTCCAATCTAGCCATAAATAGTAATGTCAATGATGCAAATGAAGATGTCAGTTCTACCATGAATTCGAACAACCAAACTCCTTCATCCACGAATACTAGGGGAAAACTGATATGGCTTGGAAACATGTTAGCTTGCACGTTAAGAATGAGAATCAAGTTTTCACATGTTTATTTTGTTTGAACAAATATAAAGGAGGTGACATATATAAGATAAAACAACATTTTGCTAGAAGAACGGGAAGCTTAGCTAAATGCATGAAAGTTCCTGATGATGTGAAGATGAAAATGGAGGCACATTTAAATGAAGTTAAAAAATCAAAAGCTCTAGAAAGATTGGTGATATTTGATTATGACAAAGAGATTGAGGAAATAATTGCACAAGAGGAAGAAAAGCTTAATTATATGCCTCCACCATCTAAAGTGCAAGTTGTTGGAGATAAAAGAAAGGAAAAAGTTAATCATTATTTTGCATCAAGGACAACTCCAGGAAGTCAGCCAAGCGTGAAAAGTGTCTTGCAAAGTAAGGGGACAATACATGAAGTCCACCTATGGCTTGCTAGATGGTTAGTTGATGCAAAGATTCCTTTCAATGCAATTCAATCACCTTTCTTTAAAGATGTATTGAATGATATTTTTGGTATTGGTCCTGATTATAAAGGTCCATCTTATCATCAATTGAGGGTTCATTTATTAAGTGATCTTAAGAACGAGTGTTAACTACTTATAGATGGTTATCAAGATGAATGAGAAAAAAAAACAGATTGCACGCTTATGGCTGATGGTTGGACAGATAAAAGGCAAAGAATTTTAATTAACTTCTTAGTATATTGTCCAGCTGGTATGTGCTCAATAAGGTCTATTGATCCTTCTAATGTGGTGAAAAATGCTTCTTCATATTCAACTTGTTTATTGAAGTTATTGATTGGGTGGATCCTGAAGATTATGTGCATGTGCTGACGGATAATGCAACCAATTATGTGGCAGCTGGAAAATTCATTCATGAAAAATATGGGCATGTATTTTGGTCTCCTTGCGTTGCTCATTGCTGGAATATAATCTTGAAGGATATAGGTAGTATGCCTCACATTGAAACCCTTGATTCCCGTGCTTCTAAGGTAACTGTTTTTGTTTACAATCATTTGATATTTTTGTTTTGGCTTTGAAAAAGACCTACTGGGAAGGAAATTGTTTGTCTAGGACTTACTTGGTTTGATATTATATTTCTTGCTTTGAAAAGTACCTATGAACATAAGGCTGATTTGCAAGCTTTGGTTGTTGACCCTCATTTTACTGGCCACAAGTTGGGTAAGAGTGCTACTGGAAAACAAGTTAGTGCAATTGTGTTGGATAACAAGTAGTGATGCTGAAATACCTACTGAAGAGCAACTAAATATTGATATTCAAAAACTTAATTTGGTTTTTGATGAGTGATGTTATGTTATTCAGTTATTAAGTTGTTTCACTTTTTTAATATTTGTTACTGACTTCTTGTTTGTAAGTTAATGTTTTGACTTGTGAGTTTGTGACTTGGTGTTTAACTTATTTGGTGACAAGGATTAATCGATTGTGCTGTATGGATTGTGCAATATGCACTTGAGTTATGTTTCCAAGTTGTATGGATTGTGCAATGTGCACTTGAGTTATTTGGTGACTAGGCTTAATGATATGTTGTTTGTAACTTTTATGAATGTTGTATTTTATTATAATATTATGCCCCGATTTTGAACCCCCAGTTGAACCTCCATTGAACCAGTTGAACCTCCGAACCTCTGAGCCTCTCTCTCTGTTGGATCGATGCTTGGTTTGGTGTTTAGAACAAATCTTCTAAACCTAATAAATATTTTTTGTATTTATTAGAGTATGATAAGAGCATGAGTTAGTTATTACTTATAAGTAATTATGGGTTGTTAAAGCTGTTAATAAGTGCTATAACAAAGCTATCACTATATATATCTTTGTTGTATAATGACTTCGGTAACAATAATAATACATTTCTCATTCATTAATATCAAAATCTCTTCTTCCTTCTTCTTCTTCTCTCTTGTTCTCTCACTTTCTCTAAGCCTAGCATTGCACCCATACCTAGAAGTTTTTATATTGGTTTGGATCAGATCATTTGGTTTGTTCGGTCAAAATCCTGTCAATTTGACCATTTAGTAGTTCGAACATTGGATTTTCAAAATTTTCACTCGATGTAACCGATTAAATTGGTTGACCCAACCTATTTTTTTAAGTGTACTTCAATGCTTAGAGAAAATAAAACTGAATAACCTATTTTATTATTATTTTTCACTTCTCTATCTGAAAAACTAAACCAAGAGTGGTTTATATAACCCACTTAGAGATAGCTATTTACAAAGATATTTCGAACTAATCTCTATTAACCACTAAACAAATACAAAACAAAATTAAATAGCAAAACTAACATGTCATAATATGTCATATATCATCTCCTGGTACCACCTATTAAGGCTATCCTCCCATGTCACACCAACCGTCGTATTATGGTCATTTGTCCATTCCATTTTGTTCAGAATCTGAAATATGACCCATTAAAACCCAAGAATGATAGAATGAATGAGGCCCAAACTCTAAGACCCAACCCAAACTCTGAGGCCCAGACCAAAGGATGAGACGGGAACCATTAGGGTAAGGTCTGACTAAGCACTAAGTAATGGGAAAGTGGTTGCACATCCAAAGGGAAGTGGATTAGTGGGATAGAGAAAAAGTCAAGATACACTCTTATTAACTACCCACTCCTATCCTATCGTAAAATCACTACAAACTAGTTATGCTAAGTGTTTATATAAGGGGGGTCATTCCACTACTCAGGTAAGCAATTCAGCTAAGTTCTCATATTAAAACCCGAACTGACTTAGGAATTTAAGTCCTTACAGGGAGACTCCTCCCTTTCGCTGGGAGGGGAGCATGGAGCGAAGGAGTCCATGGAGAGGAGCGGTGGCTAATGGAGTCAGAGACTGGTGACAGTTCCTCCTCGGTGAAAGGTACGGAACAATGACGCCGTTGTCGGGGACTCCTATCCCATCCGAAAAATTTCCGTGAGATCTTTCCTTCTCTTTATTTAATGATTATTATTTTCCGATCATAACATGGATGCCAATTATGGTTTTATTTTCATATTTTTATGTTTGATTCTGGAAAAATTTGATGATGTCGAAGATTACTGAGAGCAAATCCTTTTAAGGAAAAGCCCGGTAAAAACCCCATCAAGGCATGCATTCATACCCAATGACGGAAGAATGTTGCCAACAATTTCAAATTAAGAAAAAACGGTTCCGTATCGAATATACAGATCTGAATCGAACCAGAAGACATGGCAATCGAACTCCGAGAGAACGATTCCGATCGAAGCTCAATAGACGTTAGGGTCTGGAAGGAATCGAACATTGAATTCATTAACTAGAAAACATTATGTTCGAGATCACTTCATCACCATCGAAGGAACGATTTTCCGAATCGAAGAGCTTCGATGGAATATTTGGAAACGCTAAGCAACGATAACGAATGTATGATGGAAGTATCTCAGCTCAGAAAAGAAAATTATCTGCATACGAGGTCCTCAGTTGTAAGCTCCAGAACCCTTCTAAGAGTAATTAAAATTTCAAAATTACTTAGAAGCACTAAATTGTTTTAATGATAACAAGTCTTAATTGTAAGGTAAATATTTTGATTGATAAAGAACTAATGTGTGTTCTAGTGTTGCTCAAAAAGCATGAAAATGAGAATGAAAGTTCCAAGACTTAGAAGATGCATAAGTAGCCTCAAGTATGCAAGTTAAATAAAAAAGCTCAGAAGCACACGAAAGGTGTCTCAGAAGCTAAGCAAAAATGCAGCTCTCAAGAAGAGAACAAAATCTTCTTAAAAGCCTCTTAGAAGGCAGTAAAAGATTTTCGTTCTCAGAGGGCAACCTTCTCTCAGAAGGCTACGTTCACTCAAAAGGCAACCTTGCTCAAAAGGCTGGCCTCACTCAGAAGGCACATTCTGAAATGGTCTAAATCTCAGAACACAAATCAAAATAAGCGTTCTCATCAAGTTTAGAAGGCTAATGCAAGTGTTTAGGGAAGTGTCCATTGTACAATCTCTGAAAAAGCACCCTAAAATGCACTGACACGCAGGGAGCCGTTTTGAGAGAAGCTGAGTTAGAAACAAGCCACATCAGCTCGAAAAATCTTTCAAACTACAAGGGATTTCAGCAATATATAAATAGAAGATCATTGCAGAAATTGATGACGAGAATCCTGATTAATAAAACGTGCAAAAACTCTGTTAAACTAAAATCTCTTGTAAATCTTATAAAGTTTTTCTCAGAAACCTTCTTAGAACTTGAGAAGTGTAATTTGTAAAAATCTTTTAGAGTTGTATTTGTATATCCTTGCTTCGTGCAAGTAATCTTCTAGGAGTCTATCAATATTTAGTCTTAGATGCGTCTAAGTACTTCATAGTATTTCGAAAGAAATCTTTCAAACTCAAAACTGTTTGTAAAGTCCTTTGATTGAAGGCAAAGAAAGTCCTCGAAGTGTGAGGCAAAAGTCTTTTGGTTGTAAAGGCAAGGAAAGTCCTTAGAAGTTTTCTAAGGCAGTAAAGTCCCCCTTTTATGTGAGACGGCAAAAATCCTTTACGAGTTGTAAAGGTGATGTTGCCTGAGAAGACACTTTAAGAAAAATATTTAAAGAACTCTCAACGAAGGTTGAGGACTGTAGTAGGTTGAAGTTAGCCGAACCAGTATAAAACTTCTTGTGTGTGAATCTCCCTTTTCAAACCTCTTTGTTATTTTAACTTATTTAGAAAACAACTTACAATCAATCTTCTAAGTTATAAACTCATTATCTAAGTAAGTAAGAAGTTTCACTAAATTACTTTCTAACATCAATCGCTTACTTACTCAGAAGGACAACCTTCTCAAAAAAGTTCACTTAAGTTTCTCAGAAGCTTAAGCTACTTAGAAACATTTCTGCTGCCACTTAGAAGTTTAAACTTTGTTTTCTAAACTAAAGGTTTTGAAAAAGATTTTAAAGAGCACAATTCAATCCTCCTTCTCGTGCAAAAACTTACCTTCAATTGTTATCAGAGCTCAGGCCTTAGGGGTTGAGCACTTAATCGTGTTAAGGTAAAAAGATCAAAAGGGCTATGGGTTCACAAGGAGCATTCGTTGTTGATGGAGCATCCATAAACAGGCCACCCATGTTTCATGGAGACGATTTCGACTACTAGCATGATATGATGACCGTCTTCATCAAATACACAATTCTAGACCTGTAGAACATAGTTGAGAATGGTGACCATATTCCAACTGAAGTTGTGGTTGATCCAAACTCTCAAACTCCCATAAGAACTCCAAGAGAAGGTCAACCACAACCACCGCCAAGGATGATTCCTAGACGCATCCCAGAGAACAGATGGACTCAAGAGATAAAGGACAAAATTTATATGAATTCCCTTGTGTTCCTTGCCGAAGGTGGAGTATGATAAAATTGTATCATGCGACACAACAAAACAAATCTGGGAAAAATTACATATGTTGCATGAAGGAAATAATCAAGTGAAAAATGTTATCTCCAGAACTCTTCTAAGAGTAATTATGATTTAAAAATTACTCTTATGCAATCTAAATGTTTTAATGGTAACAACCTTAAGTTAAATGATAAAGATTTTGGTTGGTGAAAGCTAATATGTGTGCTAAGTGTGTACTCAGAAAGCTTAATGTGAGAGTAACATCCATTCAAATGAGACCTCAAAAAATGCATCAAGTAACCTCATAATTAAAGATAAATTCAAAGCTTAGAGGAACTCAAAAAGGGTGTCTCAGAAGCTAAGGTGAAAAATGCACTTCTGAAAAGAGAACAAAATTTCATTCAGAAGCCTCTCAGAAGGCTGTTCAGAATATTGTTTCTCAAAAGGACTACCTCGCAGAAGGATCTTCACTCAGAAGTTTCATCACTCAGAAGGCGTAACTCACTCAGAAGGCACTCTCTGGAAGTGATCAAGTCTCAAGACTCAAAGCAATTGGAAAATTTTCATCAAGTTCAGAACGTTCTCTAAAGAGTATTGGGAGCCGTGCACTGTGCATATTTTGAAAAGATCCACAAATCACGCTGACACTGCAAGGAGTCGTTCTGAAGAAAAGCTGAGTCTACTATAAGCCACATTAGTCACAAACGCTTTAAAATCTCAATGGATTTCAACTCTATAAATACCGGAACAATGCATGAATTCACTACCGAGAATCACAACGAATCAAAGTGCTGAAACTCTGTAAAATTGAAATCTATTTGTGAAAACTTTGAAAGCCTTCTCATATTTGAGAATAAACTTTGTAAAATCTACTAGTTAATTATTGTCTTATTCTTGCCTTTGTGCAAGTCATTTCTAGAATTCTATCAAGAATCATTCTTAGCTGCGACTAAGATCTTGATAGTGTTTTATTAAAGAAAAACACTCTTTGTAAAAACCTTAAGTCCTCGAGATGTGAGACAGTGAAGTCCTCAGGTTGTAAGGCAGTGAAGTCCTCGAGTTGAGAGGCATTTAAGTCATTGTGTTAAAGGCAAAGAAAGTCCTCATCTGTTAGAGGCAAAGAAATCCCCCTCAGGTTGTTGAGGTGGTGAAAATCCTCAGTTGTAAAGGTGAGGTTGTCTGAGAAGGAACGATAAGAAAAATATCTAAGGAAAATCTCAACTGAAGGTTGAGGACTTGAGTATGTTAAGTTAGAGCCGAACCAATATAAAAATATTTATGTGTGAATCTATTTTTTCCTTAAACTCCTTACTTTCTGATAAATTGTTAAAGAAACAGTTTGTAAAAATTAACCTTCTCATCTTAACTATGATTTTAATCTAAGTAAGTAAGAAGCCTCTCAAAACACTCTTAGAAAATCACTTCTGTGATTTCCCGTATCACAGTATCCCTTAGGAATGACTCTGTTCAGGACGCGTCAGAACGCGTCAGCAAGTTGCTGCCAAAGGGGTATCGCTAAAGAGCAGTAAGCTCCCGCTAGCGAGCAGCTGGTCGCTAGCGACCGGATCGAGTCCCACATTGGTCAGAACATGTTGTCAGCTTTTCCCCCTCCCTCCATATATAGAAGATTATTGTGTAGCTTTTCCCACACACCTCACACTCCCGCCTTTTCAGAGCAGTGCTTTGGGCGTTTTTTATAGTCGAGGATAGTGTGAGTTTGACGTCTTGGGGATATCTCTGTGCAAGCAAATTCCCGATGGTGAGTGAGAAAAGTCTTTTCTGCCATTTTTTGCGTGAGGGTCGCCAGCGAGCAAGAGTAGCTCGCCAGCAACCGGCCACTCGCTAGCGAGCAGCTGTAGCTCGCTAGTGAAGGCGTGTTATGCAACATCAGTTCAAAGTTTTGTTTTCTTTTCTTTTAGCGGTTCTGATATGTCTTTTGCACACTAGGTGCAAATACGGTGTCGATAGTCGAAACCGGAGCTAACAGTGTTTTCCAGTCTTAGGATTATCCAAGTGAGTGGAGATCTTGTATGTAGTGTAACATTCATAGCATATATATGTGTGATAATTAGATAATTGGTTAAGATAATAAATAAATAATGTTGCATTTGTATGTTTATGTTTATGTGTACTGGTAGTTGTAGTGTTAGTAACATGCATGCTAGGTGGTTAGGAACTTAGTATAAGTGATTATAGAGATTTATTCTTCTAAGTTATATTATGTTATGTGCTTGTTATATGTTGATTCCTGGTTGGTTAATTAGTTGTTGTTTAGGATATAACGTGACTAAATAAGGTAAGAGATATAAATGAATTATACGTAAAATTTATTAGCATGTATGATATATGTTGATTGTATTGTATGTTGACTGTCTTGAGTAATCACGCCGCCCTGATTAGTACTATGTCAGATGCTATGTCCTGGATGCAGATTTCCGGTAGATCTTAGCTGTGGTATGCTAGTTAGGGTGAGCCGCCCAAGCCCGCCAAGTACGTTCTGGTCCGGGTTGTCGGACGGCTTGGTGACATTTACAATTATGCCCCTCACGGGTCAGATATGATTATACTCTAGCTGCGTGCTGAGATTCATTTCAAAGATTTCAGATTATCGTTATTCAGTAGTAGGCTTGGGATAGTAGCTTTAGTGTGATAACTCGACAGGATATTGTTTGTATGAATGATAACATGCTAGTTGTGTTATATATGTTGTGAGTGTTGCATTGCATGCATTATCCCCTCGCTGAGTCGACGACTCATCCCTTGCCAAACATGTTTTTCAGAGTACAATCCTGCTGCCGACGAGGAGCCCCTGATCTAGTAGAGGCTACTTCAGTCTATTTTTGGTGAGCTCCGCTTCTGTCGTGGAGTCTTCTAGTCTATAGTTTATATTTTATTACAATTTTCGTTTATAGTTTTCAGACAGTCTCTTATGTATTAGTTTGCTCCAGACCTTTAGAGGCATGATTCCTTTCTTTACAGTATATTATGTTTCAGTTATATTTAGTCTCATACCAGTATTCATGATTAGACAGTTATAATTATGGTTACAAATATTATACATTTTTATATATTCAGTTTATCAATTGTGCATTTATGATATTATTATGTTTAACCCTTATATTATGCCCTAGTAGCGTGTTCGTTGGGATAGAGCCCTTCGCACGGACACCCCTCAGTAGCGGGGTGTTACAACTTCTTACTTTCTCAGAAGGTTACATTTTTTCAGAAGGCAAAGTTTCTCAGAAGCTTTACCCTCTTAGAAACTATTCTGCTGCATCTTAGAAGGCTTTGTTTCAAAGTCTTGTTTTTCAAAGAAAATTCTTTTGGGAAAAGATTTTAAAACTTAAGCACGATTCAACCCTGCTTCTCGTGCATAGACACACCTTCAATTGGCATCAGAGCTCAGACCTTAGGGGTTGAGCACTTAACAGTGTTAAGGTAAACGATCCAAGAAGGATGGGTTCACCAACAACTTTTGTATCAAATGGAGGCTCTATCAACAGGCCTCCCATGTTTTATGAAGATTGCTTTGATTATTGGCAAGATAAAATGACTCTCTTCATCAAATACACAAGCCTGGATTTATGGAACATTGTGGAAAATAGAGATTACAAGCCAACTGAGACTTTTGTGGATCCTACAGCTCAGATACCTCTGAGGGTCCCTCCAGGAGTACCACCACCACCACAAAGAACATACATAAGAAGGATCCTTCAGAAAACATGGACTAAGGAGATCAAGGAGAAGATCTAGATGAACTTCAAGGCTAAATATATTCTCCTTTGTGCACTACCAAAGGTGGAATATGACAAGATCGTTTCTTGTGATACCGCCAAGGAAATCTGGAAAAGATTGCATATGTTGCACGAAGGGAATGACCAAGTAAAAGAAACCAAAGTATCTATGTTGGTGCATAAATACGAGTCATTTAGCATGTTCTCAGATGAGACCATTGACAACATGTCAATAAGGTTTCTTCATATCATCAATCAGCTAAAAGTCTTGGGAAAGACATACTCAAACACTGATATAGTAAGAAAAATCTTGAGAAGCCTCTCTCCTAAATGGCGACCTAAGGTGACGGCCATTCAAGAAGAAAAGGATCTAAACAAGCTTGGTCTAGACGTTCTCTTTGGGTCTCTTAGGACCCAAGAGATAGAGTTGGAAGTATTCCAAGAAGCATCAGCTTCCAAGCCTCAGATGGGTTTGGCTCTCAAAAGCTCATCAAAGAAGCCTTCTAAGACTATGAAAGCCTCTGAGTGCTCAGACTCAGAATTAGAATCTGAGCCAGATTCTAAAAATGAGTACATCTCTATGCTCGTTCAAAAGATGACAAGAACATGGAAAAACAGGCCAAGGAAAAGGAAAGATGCTATGGCCAAGAAGGACAAAAAGGGGAAGATAAAAGTCTCAGAAGCCACATGCTATGGATGTGGTGAGAAGGGACACTTCAAGACTAATTGTCCTCAGAACAAGAATGGAAAGAAGAAATTCATTCCAAAGAAAAAGAAGGCCATGGTAGCAACATGAAGCGACGCAGAAGAAGAGGCCTCTGATTCTCAAGAAGAAGATGAAGCCAACTTGTGCTTCATGGCAAATGAGGAATTCATCCTCCAAAACAGAATTAGAGACAGAAGAGGTACCTAACTCTCTCCCTCTTCACTCTTACGAAGAACTCTCAGAATTTTATGATGAGCTTCTGAGTGATTCAAATGAATTAGCTCAACGTTTTCGTGCTTACAAAAAGTCTTTTAAAAATCTTGAAGCTGAAAATGCTAAGTTAATTCAAGAGGTTAAGAAACTAGAGCTTGAAAGAGAGGATTTCAAAAATAGATAACTTGAAGGACAAAAACTATATCAAGCTCTAGAGGACATGTCTTATATAACTCTTGAGAAAGCTGAACTAGCTTTAATAGTGTTACAAAAGAAAAATGACCTCCTTACCTCTGGTTTGATTAAGATGGTCAATGGTGGAAAAATGCTAGATCTTTTACTTGGAGGTCAAAGACCATACAAGGATAAGAGAGGCCTTGGATATGAAGAAGTTTTTTATCCACATGACATTGATCCATCATTGAACAAAACACCATGCATATGCATTATGTGTTTCAAAGAGGGACATGGTTCTGAGAATTGTCCCAAGATGAGAAAGCGTAATACTCATCTGGCTCAGAAGGGCAAGAAAAGCAATCACTCTAAGAAGGGTAAGCCTACTAAGAAGAGCAATCCTTCTCAGAAAGGAAAGACTCCTCAGAAGGCTAAAGTTTCTGAAAAAGGGAAAGAAAAAGTTTATGAAACTCAAAAACCAAAATCTCTCTCTAAGAAACACAAGACACAAAGGGCCAAGAAAACTAACATGAAAGGACCCAACAAAGCATGGGTACCTAAAACTGTGAACTTTGTGTCTGCAGGAGCATCAACAAGCACTGTTCCACCACCAAGATGAGCAGTGGTAATTGGATAGTGGTTGCTCAAGGCACATGACCGGGAGCAAGCACTGGTTCAAAAATCTCAAGCCTAAGCAGGGAGGAACCGTGTGCTTTGGTGATGGTGCTAAAGGAAAAATCACTACAGTCGGAGATGTGGGTAAGGATGATTCTGACCAAATCTCTGATGTTTTATTAGTTGATGGCTTGACTCATAACCTTCTAAGCATTAGTCAATTTTGTGACAAAGGCTTAAAGGTTGAGTTTCTTTCCAAATACTGCCATGTGATTGATCTCACAAATGGCAAAATCATTCTAGAGGGAAAACGAGTTGGTAACATCTATGTTATCCATCTAGAGGATCTAAAAGATCAAAATGTGAAATGCCTTGTCTCTGTTGAAGATGACAAATTATTTGGCACAAGAAGCTTGGTCATGCTCACATGAAGCTACTTTCTGAGCTCTCTCAGAAGGAGCTTGTAAAGGGCCTTCCCAAACTCAGATACAACAGAGATGTCACTTGTGACTTCTGTGAGAAGGAAAACAAACCAAAGCTTCCTTTCTGAGCAAGAAAGTAGTTTATACTCAGAAACCACTTGAGCTCCTTCACATGGATCTTTTTGGTCCCACTAGAACAGCTTTGCTTTCTGGAAAACGCTATAGTCTTTTCATATTGGATGATTACTCCAGATTTACATGAGTATTCTTTCTAGCTTCTAAGGAAGAAACATTTGAGAAATTCAAAACCTTCGCGAAAAAAGTTTCAAACGAGAAAGACTCTCAAATCCTAACCATCCGATCTGATCATGGTGGAGAATTTGAGAATCACGCTTTTCAAAAGCTTTGTGAAAATCTGAGCATTGCTCACGAATTCTCCTCACCCAGAACTCCTCAACAAAACGAAGTTGCTGAGAGGAAGAATAGAAGCCTCCAAGAGATGACTCGAACAATGCTCTTAAAAAGTGGTATTTCAAAAGGTTTTTGGGCTGAGGCTGTTAACACCTCATGCTACATTCAAAATTGTGTTTTTCTCAGACCAATTCTAAAGAAAACACCCTACGAGCTATGGAAGAAGAAAATACCCGACATTTCATATTTTGATGTATTTGGATCTTCTTGCTTCATACTCAACACTCAGGCTAAACTTTCTAATTTTGATCCTAAATCCGATGATGGAGTATTCCTAGGATATTCCTCAGTGTCAAAAGCCTATAGAGTGTATAACAAGAGGACGAAGTGTGTTGAGGAGACTATCTATTTTAAGTTTAAAGAATTTAGTAAGGATATTTCTCATAAGGTTGAGAACTTATAAGAAGAATTTGAGAAACTCAGAATCTCTTCTAAGATTAAGGAGCCTATGACAGTAATTCTCGATGAAGAAAATGATCTTCAACCAATGAAAAAATCACCTCCTTCAAAAGAAACAATAGAATTAATCATTGAAGCTCCAGAACCTAATGAGCAAACACCTTCTCAACCAAGAAGGTTAAGTTTCTCAGAAGGTAATGCTTCTGATGACTTGGAAGGTGAACCTTCTGAGCTACCTTCTCAGAACCTTGCTTCCAAAGGCTATAAAGGAACAAGGGACTTGAGAAATCTCTCTCAAAATGAGGTCATAGGTGACCCTCAGTAAGCTGTAAGAACCAGAAGGAATATCACAAACCTTGCTATGGTTTTTGAGCTTGAGCCAGAATCTATAGAAGAGGCTTTGGATGATCCTAGCTGGGTAAACACCATGCAAGAGGAGCTGGACCAATTTGAGAATAATCAAGTTTGGAAACTCACTCTGAAGCCTAAAGGCAAATCTGTCATTGGGACTAAGTGGGTATTCCACAATAAACGTGATGAGAAGGGCCATGAGGTAAGAAACAAGGTTCGATTGGTGGCTCAACGGTATTAGCAACAAGAATGGATAGACTATGATGAAACCTTTGCTCCAGTCGCAAGATTGGAAGCAATCAGAATGTTGCTAGCTTTTACTGCACATAAAGGGTTCAAACTATATCAAATGGATGTTAAATCCTCCTTCTTGAATGGTTACCTTTCTGAGGAATTTTATGTGAAACAACCCCTTGGATTCGTAAGTGATGCTTACCTAGATCATGTCTTCAAGCTAACAAAGGCACTCTATGGTCTAAAACAAGCTCCAAGAGCTTGGTATGATAGGCTGAGTTCCTTTTTGCTTAAGAATGGGTTCTCACGGGGAAAGGTTGATACAACCTTCTTCACCCTTTCTGAAGCTTCTGGATTCTTAATTGTCCAAATATATGTGGATGACATTATATTTGGTGTAACAAACGAACTTCTTTACAAGGAATTCTCCAAGCTTATGCAAGTAGAATTCGAGATGAGCATGATGGGAGAACTCAAGTTCTTCTTAGGATTGAAAATCAAGCAAGAAGAGAAAGGAACCTTCATACATTAACATAAATATACCAAAGAGCTTCTGAGAAAGTTTCTCATGGATCAATCCAGACCCATGAGTACTCCCATGCACCCTTCTCAAGTCATAGATTTAGATGTAGATGGTGAAAAAGTCTCAAAAAGCAATTATAGAGGCATGATAGGTTCTCTTCTGTATCTAACTGCTTCTAGGCCAGATATACAACTAAGTCTTGGAATCTGTGCTCGTTTTCAATCTAATCCCAAGCAATCACATCTTACCGCTGTCAAGAGAATTTATGATATTTGAGCGGCACTACTAATCTTGGTTTCTAGTACGAGAACTGTTGCTATTTTGATGTGGTAGGTTACTGTGATGCTGACTATGCTGGGAACAAAATTGATCAGAAGAGTTCGAGTGGTTGCTGCTGCTTCTTTGGCAAATGCTTTATCACAGGGTCATGTAAGAAGAAGAACACCATTGCCCTCTCAACTGCAGAAGTGGAGTACGTGTCGGTTGCAAATTGTTGCACTCAGATGCTGTGGATTAGGAATCAATTGTGAGATTATCATCTGAGGTATGAGAAAATCGCTATCCTTTGTGATAATACTAGTGCAATTAACTTAGCTAAGAATCCTATTCAACATTCTCGATCCAAGCACATCGATATAAAACATCATTTCATTCGTGATCATGTGCAAAATGGTGATATTGAACTTAAATTTGTAAATACCGAGGATCAAATCTCAGATATATTTACAAAGACCTTAGCTGAAGATCGATTCAATGCTTTGAAAAGGCTTCCGAATCTAAAGAGTTTCTAAGTGTTTGCATGTTTTAATTGTCTAAAATTACTTGCTTAGAAACACCCCTTAATCCTAGAAAGCTTCTGAGAGAAATATATGAGAAACGAGCAAAATCATATCTGATAAAGTAAAATTTTTCTCAGAAGGAACCCTTATGGAAATTTTTACTCAGAAGACACCTTTCTTCAAAAGGTGTTATTTTGCTTAGAAGAAGGTACATTAAATTTATTGTAACGGTAACTTTAATTTACAAACGGCTAGTTGCTTAGAACGACTATAAATACACAACTGCTTGAATCTTCCAAGCACTTTGCTTTCTCAACTTGCCCAGCCTCTGCCAAATTCGAAGCTCATTCTCTCTCTTGCTCTTGTTTGTCTCTCTCTCGCTCTTTTCTCTTTGTTACTTTCACTGTCTCAGAAACTCTTCTATCTCTCTTTCTCAAACATAAATACCTAAAATTGCAAACCTTCAGGGAGTTAAAAGAGATTCCATCAAGGAAGTAGTTGAGACTATTGTCTACGAGGATGAGAAACTTCAAGAGAAGTTTGAAGCTGACTTCCTTCCTCTGAACATTGCTCTTGAACGTTCTCTTCCATTCTCCATCTACAACCAAGTAGATGTTCCATAATACTAATTCCATGGACAATCTAGCTAGGTCAGATTGATGTCGTTGGAAGATGTCTGCTATCATAACCTTGTTCGAGCATTCTAATCACAAGTGAACGTTGAGACTAACAGAGGTGTAGGGAGTATCGTTGCTGGTCACACCATTCGATTCACTACCTATGACATAGCTCACATTTTTGGAACTGAAGATGCCGGAGAAATCATAGCTGATGACAAAGAATGGTACAAGGAAGAGGATGAACCTGAATATCATATTGTCAAGGCTCTTACCGGAAGGAGTGACCTTCCTCTGAGCGGGGTCAAGGTCCCTTATCTAACCATGGGTGCAAGGATGGCGTTCTCTGTGATCCAGAACACCTTGCTTCCAAGGATTGGAGACATGGGGAATATGACAACCATGGACGTGACGTTGTTGTACTACATTCTGAAGAAGAAGAAAGTGAATTTTGGGCGTATGATGATAAATTACATCATACATCAAGCCAACCCAAAAAGGAAGCAAACTAGCCTTCCCTATGAGAGTTTCCTCACCAGAATCTTCATGGACCTCAAGTTTCCTCTTGACAAGTTCGAATACATCTTCAACAACAATCGGTTCACAATCGTCACCTTCAAATCCATCAAGAGACAGAGGATCTCTTTGAAGGAGAAAGAGAAGGCAAGCAAAAATGCTTCTGAAGATGAAGCTCCAGAAAGATGCGTCAAGGGAGAAGGAGGCCACCAAGGCTACCAAACCTTCTAAGTCTGCGAAGACTTCTAAGAAGATGCAGATATAATCAGAGGATGTCTCTCAGCCCTCTAAGGCTGAGAAGGGAAAGAACAAGGTTGATTCTTCTGAAAGCAAGAAGAAGCAAAGGACTCAACACACTCCTCCGCGACTCACTAGGAGTATGGCTTCTGAGGAGGCTCAGAAGTCTCTGCCTCAGATGACCACTGAAGCTGCACCTACTGAGTCACATGATTCAGAAGAAACTATTTCTCATCAAATCCCACCCTTTGTGAGAAAAAGGAAGCAACCTCAACCATTAACAATGGAAGCTACACTTGCCTCATCCATTCCTAACGTGCCAGCCGCCTCCAAGAAAAGGAGAAGATTGGTAAACTGTCTCCCTTCTATACACTCTTCTCCTCTACCTCGCTCTCCACCTCCTGTACCAGAAGAAGAAGACCCTTCTCATGATGAAAACCCTCAGGGAGAGCAACAATATCAAGAGGAGGAGGCTCAGAAGACTCTCAGCCCTGATAAGGCTGCTGAGAAAGCTCCTCTGGTTGAAGAACCAGAGTCTTCTCATCACTCATCTTCGTCAGGGGAAGCCTCACCCCCTCGGGATGATGTTGAAGGCACCAACCGCAATGAAGCTGACTCTCCCTCCTCCGAGGATGACGGTTCTCAGTATCGGATGGAAAGGAGAGAAGAAGACGCTGGCAGCGCACTCAGAACTCCCCGGGTACAATCACAAGGAGGGAATATTGGGGTTGTTCTCTCAGAAGCAACCGCTTCTGAAGCTGCTAAAGTGTCGCCTCAGTGCTTGGCTCTGAGAATGGAGGAGATCCGACAAGAAATCGTGGGTGCCTCTAAAGAGCAACCACAGATGCAAGAAGAAGAAGAAGAACAACAACAACCACAAGAAGAGGTGCAACCACAAACACTACTTGATGTTGTGGAACAAACTTCTGAGGTTGAGATGCAACCTTCTGACTTCAATCAAGAACATGGGAAGACCCATGTCTCATAAAGCGTTGAAGTACCAATGGTTCCTAGCACTGAACGCAGTTCAAAAGAAACCACTGATGCTACCACTGTTGCCGGTGTATTAGCAGTGGCGACAATCATCAGCCTGTGTACCTTGGCTGAATCTGGAAGAGAGGCCTCCACTCAGATGGACACCCAGGTTCCAATTGTGGATATCATCCAGATTGTACCCCCAAGCTTCACCAATCCAGCTCCATCATTCTCACTCTCTGGTTCTATGATGGACTCGAGCTTTCGGTTGGGGAATGTGGTGAACACTTCTCCCTCTCTATCCTACCACCCTTATTTCTATGGGGATACAAGGTCAAGGATATTTGGAATGATTCAATCTTCTGATCCTATGCATCGCTTTCTTCTGACACATGATGCTTCTGAGCCTACAACGACAAGGGAACAACCTTCTATGAGTGAACAACCTTCTCATCCCCTCCCTCAGAAGGAAGATTTCATGTTTCAACTATTTGAAGAAGAAAACAACCGCAACTCTTCTCAAGCTCTTCCTCCTCCTCTAGAAGCGGGTCCAAGTGAAGATACCCTGCCTCCCGATACGCCTTCTCACCTCGGTGTCAAGGAACATGTTGTGGAGATGTGCAAGCTTCTGCGCTATATAGCTCAGATATGTTAGCTAGGAATTGTTTGTGATGATGTTTACTCCAAGCCACCCTTTTTGATGTAACAAAGGGGGAGAAAAGTATTAGCAAGTATTTTGGCTTAGGATAAACAATAGGGTAGGACTTAGGGAGAGAATCTAAGTATTTTTATGTATTTTTTTCTTTTTGGCATCTATAAATATTATTTTGGCATATTGTATTTCATTCTTTGTATATTGAACATTTTAAATGAAATACAAATGCATTCTTAGTGATATATTGCAATGAATTTTCTAATTTGCTTTTATCTATCGAGAAAAGCTTCTAAGAAGACAACATTAGTTTCCCTCATAAACTAAGGTTATCTTCTAAGAATGCTTAAATACATTCTGAGCAAGTTTTTAACTTAATCAGAAAACATTTCAATCCATCAAACAAAATATTTACCTTATACTTAAATTGTTATCATCAAAAAGGGGGAGATTGTATGCTCCAGAACCCTTTATAAGAGAAATTAGAGTTTAGAAATTTCTCTTATGCAATCTAAATGTTTTAATGATAACAACCTTAAGTTAAAGGTTAAAGATTTTGATTGATGAAGGCTAATGTGTGTGCTAAGTGAATACTCAGAAAGCTAGGTATGGGAAGAACATCCATTCAGATGAGACTTGAGAAATTGCATCAAGTAACCGAAGTTAAAGAACAATTTAATGCTTAGAAGAACTCAAAAAGGGTGTCTCAGAAGCAATAGGGGAAAATGCACTTCTGAAATGAAGAACAAAATTCAAAATGAAAAATGGCCTCTCAGAAGGCAATGCTGAATTTTGTGTCTGATAAGGACTTCTTCTCAGAAGGACTTCCACTTAGAAGGCTCATCACTAAGAAGGCGTGCTTCACTCAGAAGGCATTATCTGGAAGTGACAAATCTCAAGACTCTAAACTCATGGAACATTCTCATTCATCTCAGAACATTCCCAAATGAGCATTGGAAGCTGTGCACTGTGCACAGTCTGAAAAGCTTCATGATTTGCGCTGACACTACAGGGAGCCGTTCTGAAGTACATCTGAGTCTACACAAAGCCACATCAGCTTTCAAAAGTCTAAAAACCTCAACGGATTCTTACTCTATAAATAGAAGAAGAATGCATGAGTTCAGCAACGAGAATCACATTGAATCAAAGTGTTGAAACCCTGTTAAATTAAAAATCCGATTTGAGAAAACTTTGAAAAATCTACTCAGAAGGTCTTCTCAGACTTGAGAAGAAAACTTGTAAAAATCTTCTAGTTTATTTCTGATTCATTCTTGCCTTAGGGTAAGTTATTTCTAGAAGTCTATCAAGAATTTAACTTAGCTGCGGCTAAGAACTTGATAGTGTTTTCAATCAAAAACTCTCTTTGTAAAAACACTAAGTCCTCGGTTGTAAGGCATTGAAGTCCTCGAGTGTTGAGGCAGTAAAGTCCTCAAGTGTGAGACATTGAAAGTCCTTGGTTTAAGGCAAAGAAAGTCCTCATTTGTTAGAGGCAAAGAAATCCTCCTCGAGTTGTGAGGTGGTGAAAATCCTTTATGGCTGTAAAGGTGAGGTTGCCTGAGAAGGCACTTTAAGAAGAATATCTAAGGAAATCTCAACTGAAGGCTGAGGACTGGAGTAGGCTAAGTTAGAGCCGAACCAGTATAAAAATCGTTGTGTGTGATTATCTCTTTTCCCTTAAACTCTTTATTCTTTACAAATTGTTAAGAAACAGTTTTCAAAAATTAACCTTCTCAATTTAACTCAGAACTCAAAATATCTAAGTAAGAAGCATTTCAAAATAATCTTGTAACTTCACTTCTTACTTTCTTAGAAGGTTAATTTTCTCTCAAAAGACAAAGCTTCTCAGAAGCGTTATCCTCTCATAAACACTTCCGCTACATCTTAGAAGACTTTGCTTCTAAGTTCTGTTTTCAAAGAAAACTTGTTTTTGGAAAAGATTTTTAATCTTAAGCACGATTCAATCCCCCTTCTCGTGCATACACACACCTTCAATTGGCATCAGAGCTCGATCCTTAGGGGTTGAGCACTTAACAATGTTAAGGAAAACGATCCAAAGAAGATGGGTTCACAAGGGGTGTTTGTTGCTGATGGTGCATCTATCAACAGGCCTTCCATGTTCCATGGGGACGATTTCGACTACTGGCGTGATAGGATGACACTATTCATCAAGTACAAAAGTCTGGACTTGTGGAATATCATGGAGAATGAAGATTATGAGCCAACAGAGACAATTGTAGATCCTACTGCTCGAACTCCAGCAAGAGTTCCTACAGGAGTACCTCAACCACCTCGAAGAACGTTCATCAAAAGGATTCCTGAGAACATATGGACTCTGGACATAAAGGATAAAGTTCAGATGAATTTCAAAGAAAATTACATCCTTCTTTATGCTTTGCGAAAGTTGGAGTATGACAAGATCGCGTCTTGTGATACGACAAAACAAATATGGGAGAAGCTGCACATGCTACACGAAGGAAATGATCAAGTGTAAGAGACAAAAGTTTCCATGCTAGTGCACAAGTACGAATCATTCAACATGCTGCCGGAGGAGACTATTGACAACATGTCAATAAGATTCATTCATATCATCAACCAGCTGAAGGTTCTGGGAAGAACCTATTCAAACACTGAGATGGTAAGAAAGATTCTCAGAAGTCTATCTTCT
This sequence comes from Aeschynomene evenia, assembly GCA_013621005.1. NCBI lineage: Eukaryota > Viridiplantae > Streptophyta > Magnoliopsida > Fabales > Fabaceae > Aeschynomene > Aeschynomene evenia. The sequence goes on from CM024270.1 coordinate 14,672,349, forward strand.
AAATGATGACCCAAAGTAACAGCCATCCAAGAAGCAAAAGACTTGAACTAACTTGGTCTAGATGTTCTATTTGGGTCTCTAAGAACCCATGAGATAGAATTCGAGGGCTTACTTGAAGCATCCACCTCAAAGCCTCAGAAGGGTCTTGCTCTGAAAAGCTTTTCGAAGAAGCCTTCCAAGGCATTAAAGGTTTCTAAGGTCTCAGACTTAGAGGATGAATCTTAGAAAGATTCTAAGAGTGAAGATATCTCCATGCTGGTGCGAAAGATGACAAAGGCATGGAAGAATAGACCAAGGAAAGGAAAAGATGTCGTGGTCAAGAATGTTTGTGTGTTATTTTCTCTTCCCTTATCTCATTTTATTTAGAGTAAACCCCCAAGTCAGTTCCTGACAATTTCAGCGTCGGACAACCCGATCCTTGACGATTGGAAAGTAACAATGTGAAACGTCGGACACTTGTGGGTCCCTTCTGTTAACTTTAACGGACTTGTTGATGTGGCATTCAAAACACCCCAAATTAGTCCCTATTTTTTTTTCAAAATTTGTAACTACTCAAAACTCCCCAAAATTAATCCCTATCTTCAACCCTACATCTCATCCATGTCCACCACTATACCTCACCACCCCCTACTCCACCTCCATCTAGTGTTGCCGCCGCCATCACCACTACTATTGTCACATCATATAATCTATGCTCCTACCCTTCAATCTTGAACTAATATTCCACCTCTACCTTCACTACCACCACTATTGCAATATGCAAAACCCTAAAAATAATTTTAAAAATGAGCTAAATATGAAAAATCATCTAGACTTTGTGTCATTACAACCACAACAACAACATCATAACCATTATTATTCTTCAATCTCTACATCATCAGCTCCCATTTTGACTACCTTTTTTCAATAATCTCAAAGAACCAAAGTCAAAATTTACCATCCTTCTTAAATCTTCCTAACAATCTCCCTCATCCCAATAATGGTTATGAAAGTAGAAGTGGAATTTTGGGTTCAAGTTTTGAGGGGGTGATGAGTGACGGTGGAGTAGGTGGCAGTGAAGGTTGGGTGGGGTGGTGGTGGTGGATATGGAGGAGATGTGGGGTTGAGGATGAGAAGGTTGAAGATAGGGATTAATTTGGGGGAATTTTTGAGTAGTTACAAATTTTGAAAAAGATAGGGACTAATTTGGAGGAGTTTTGAATGTCATGTCAGCAAGTCCGTTATAGTTAACAGTAGGGACCAACAGGTGTCTGAAGTTTGACATTTTTAGGGACCAGGTTGTCACTTTCCAATTGTCAAGGACCGGATTGTCCGATGCTAAAATTGTCAGAGACTGACTTGGGGGGTTTACTCTTTTATTTATCATTTGCATAAGTTAAATCTCAGTTCTAATACATTTATTTCTTAGAGTAACAAATGTCTTTAAAACAAATTAAAATGAATTTGAGATTTCCCTTTGTACTTAGAAATATATTCATGCTAAAATTATTTTTAACACTTTGTGTTCAAACTAAATATTGGGTTAGCCTAGCCTGTGAACTCTCACAACTTAAATAAATAAGGATATCTTGTTTAAAGATATCTTCAGAAACTAACTTATAAAATAATATTTATTCTTTATACTATTACTCATATAAAATCAACTTCTGAACTTTTACAAATCATATTTATGTGCAAGTCTTTCATTAAACACCTTCATAAGTTGTCTTATAAAAAGTTTATATGAAAACTATTTTACCTTCTGAACACTTATAGTCTTCACACTATATGTTCAGCCTTTGAACTAGCTTCTCAACATATTTATAATGCCTCTGAATTAGTCATGTATTCTCTAAAAGTATAATGAGCCTCTAAACTTGTTTATACTATCATAGAAGCCTCTAAACTAGTTATCCATGCTCTTTTATGAGGTGCCTCTGAACTAGTAAGTACACCTAAAGAGTTGTCTCTGAACTAGTTGCAATCTTCATCATATGTATGAGAAGCTTCTGAACATAAAATAGCTTTATATATATTTTTGTTTCTGCCTCTGAACTAAGTTACATTACTCTCTACCAATACAAGATTAATTCTGAATTATTTCATGAATTAATTTATAATTACATGAGGGTAACTTATTTAGAAAGTTATACAAACTTGGTTTCTAAACATCTGCAACATAACAACATCTTGGTTTATAATTAATGATTTATCATTTTAGTGATAATTGTTGAAGCACTAATATTATTCCGCTGCCACTACAAGTATTTATACTTGATAGTAAAATTACTAAATGTTGCAGAAACCAAAGAAAAGAAAAATAAAACATGAGTCAATGTACGATTCAACCCCCCTTCTCGTGCAAACCATTACCTTCAATTCTCACCCTGAATACGTTTTTAAGCTTACAACGACTCTATATGGTCTTAAGCAAGCTCCTAGAGCTTGATATTATAGACTAAGTTCCTTTTTGCTTAAAATGGATTCACTCGTGGCAAGGTTGACACAACCTTATTTACACTTTCTGAGTTATCAAATTTTTTAATTGTTCAAATATATGTCGATGATATTATTTTTGGAGCCACTAATGAAAAACTCTGCAAAGAGTTTTCTAAGTTGATGTAGGGAGAATTCGAGATGAATATGATGAGAGAATTGAAACTCTTCCTTGGACTTCAAATCAAACAAAAAGAGGAAGGAACTTTAATTTCATTCATCAAGAAAAGTATACAAAGGAACTTCTAAGAAAATTTCTCATAGACCAAATCAAACTCATGAATACACCTATGAACCAGATCGTTAATCTTGATGAAGATAGTGAGAAAGTCTCAGAAAGAACCTATAGAAGTATGATTGACTCTCTACTCTATCTCAATGTATCTACGCTAGACATTCAATTAAGTGTAAGAATATGTAAAATATCTTGCCAATTTTTATCATTTGAAGTTGTTTCTTTCTTCACATCTAGATATTTTTGAAGTTATTTTTTCTCAAGAATTTGGTATTTGTATGCTTTCCAAAATATGGTACAAGGTATTTATAAAAGTTACAATTGTTATTTTTTTATTTGTCTCATTACCCACTTTTGTTAGTTTATATAAAAAAAAGATTTTATAAATATTGAAATTATATGTTTGTTTCATTTATGGAATGATTAGTAAATCCATTATTTAGAAGATTAGACCATAATCTTATACAACGTTCTTTAACCACACAAAAATTTCTTTAAAAATAAATAGAGAGAATACACGAACCAAATGGTGTTATTACTTTTTATATAAAATGTGAATTTAAGAAATCAATAATGATATTTGTACATATACTTTCTCTTACATACATTCTCTATTCACTTTATCATCTTTAAATTTTGATGTGACATCACTCTACCACTTACACTTCTTTTTTCCACCATTAGATCAAAACATATGTTTGCTATACATATTATTTGATATGTACCAGCAATAACATTATTCCTCTTAAGAAATTTAGTTCTTTCTCTTTCTATTGTTTTGTCTCCTTTATTATTTGATAAAAGGTGCATAACTAAAAAAGTAATATCTAAATTCTCAAATAGGAAACCATTTTAAAATAACTAAAAACAAGTGTACACCTAATAAAAATCATAGGTAGTATTATATATATAAAGTAAATTTCTTTTTAGGATTAAACTGTGTTGAATCATTTTTCTTAAAGGACTATCGATCTTGAGCATTTGCTCCATTATATATCAACAATAATGTTTTGTGTAATCACTTTAATCAATCACCACTTTTAAAAGTGAAAAATCCAATCAAAATAAATAAAAAATTCATTCAAATAAGAAAAAACTCAATTAAATAATAAATTTTTTTTAATAACAGCTACAAATTAACTAAATAATGTATTTTATTCATTTTTAGTGTTAATGTTATTATTTTACTGATAATTTAATGATAAATGTGCTACATTTAAAAGAAACATAATGTATTTTATTATATTTTTTTATCATATTTATAGTGAATTTATTAGATTATTTAATAAATTTTTAACCATTATTATTATTTTTTATAATTTATTTGAATTTTTTATTTATCTAATTGTATATTTTTTATTTATTTAATTGATTTTTTTATTTATAAACATGATGGCGATGATCGATGAATATGATGTAAAAATAGTATTATCAATATATCAATTGCCTTACACATGGACTCTGTTATGACATGGAAAGGTATCACCAAGTGCTCACAAACGACAAAACACAAATTTATTTATTTGTCTATCAATATTAATATTAATATTAATATTTCGTACATATTTTATTTATATATTTTATATGCACTTTGTTAAAGAATTTCGTATGAGCACCAGTTACTTTTAGTGCTTCAAAAGTAGAAAATTTGTATTGAAATAAAAATTATTATCAATATTTAATCAGTGTTCTTACACTGTTTTGAAATTTTGATATAACTCTATTGTAATCTATTTAAATTTTTTTATTTTATTCTTAAATATAAATATATGTACATATTATTTTATATATTACAGATATCTCATAACTCCTCTAAAATATATACGTGGAGTCTGTTAAAGCCAATCATCCAACCTACCACTTTTGTTCTGTTTTGGGAACAACTCCTACTTACCACCACGCTTGTCTAGTCATCAGTTATTACTTTACAAACAAGAAATATCTGAATGAATTTAATGTCCATTCAATTATAAAGTGAAGGATCACTACTCTAGTATTACCATTATGATTATTTTTAACACGTAATTATCAAAAAGTGTTATAATAAGTGTATTATTAAAAAAAAATTTATTGATATTTATTTATTGTTAATATAGTCATAAATTATTTTTTGACAATTAATAATTGTTGAAAATATATACTCATAAATTAGTTTTTAATTATTTTTTACAATCACTAATTATCAATATTATATTTACTAACAATATTTTTATTACCAGATTTAATATTAAAAATGCTCGCTCAGTAATGCTAGGTGTACAACATGAAATACTAACAACGTAACAATCATCGTATAATGCAGAAATTAGACAACAAGTGAAAAGCGCGCGTATTTAATACTCACCCCACGGATGCGCGTGTGTACAATACACGCATAAACGAACACATTCAAACACATAAAATGAAAACATATTTTAATAGCAAACAAACACATCAGATTATTAGCAATGAAAATATTTATTTGTTATAATGATCACACTTAAGCATGAGAAATAAACACATTTATTTAAAAAATATCTGAAACTTATGAATTTTATCATTTTGCATTGTATTATTTGTTCACTTAAAGTATATGTATGCATTCATTTTGTATTGTATTATGTTGTTATAGTATAAATATGTGCTCACTTTGCATTGTACTATGTGTTCAGTTGCAGTATATTTATATATGTGTTCATTTTGGCATTATATTATGTGTGCAATTATTATAAGTATGTATGTGTTGACTTTGCATTATTGTATTATGTGTTAAATATGTATTTACTTTATATTGTATTATGTGTTCAATTAGGCTGCATTCGATTGGAATACAAGACAATACAAGACAGAAGAAATATAAATACATAAAATACACATATATAAAATTTATATATTTTTGTATTGTGTTTATTATGTTGTACAATACAGATTTTAAGTTGTGTTTTATATTTTTAAATTTTGTTTATTTCATTTGTACAATACATATAATTATATATAATTGATTCTAATACTATTAATTAAAAATAAAAAATTCCTAATTTTGTGACTTCACCTTCTCTGCTGTTGACCTTCCTCCAATAAGAACTGAACTTCAACTCTCATGGGTAAATTTCTCCAACGTAAATCTCTCTGTTTCTATTTTATTTTAAAATAATAATAATAATAATAATAATAATAATTTTATCCTGTTTTAGTGTTTGATTACTGGTGAAAAGCTACGAAAATGGAACAAGTAGCAGTGTCATCAAAGTTGTTTCTCTCTTTTTTTTTCTTTTTTTTTTATATATTTTATTCTTATGTAAGTAAAATTGCAGCTTCAGGAATGAGAGTGGGTTAGAATGAGTTTAGAATGAGGGTATTTTGGGAATAATAGAAAAAGATAAGGGACATGCTGGTCCAACAAAATTTAATAAAAATCTGTACAAATATTTATAGAGTCTTGCTAGGTGTACAACACAAAATACCTACAACGTATAAAACAACGTACAATGCGGAAATCAAGCAACAAGAATGAAAAACGCGCGTTTCGTATACCCACTCTCACGGATGCGCGCGTGTACAGTACGCGCGTAAGCGAACACATTTCAACACATAAAATGAACACATTTGATTATCAGAAATGAACACTTTATTCATTATAATGAACATATCTAAGTAAAAAAAGTGAACACATTTATTTATAAAATATCTTAAACTCATTAATTTTATTAGTTTGTATTGTATTATGTATTCAATTAGAGTATATGCATGTGTTCATTTTATATTGTATTATGTGTTCAGTTACAATATGAGCATGTGTTCACTTTAGTTTGTATGATATGTGTCCACTTAATTTATATGTATGTGTTCGGTTATGGTATATGTATGTGTTCACTTTACATTGTATTATGTGTTTAGTTACAGTATAAATATGTATTCAGTTGCAATATATTTATGTCTTCACTTTACATTGTATTTATTATATGTTCAATTACAACTTGCGTTCACTTTGTATTGTATTATATATTCAGTTACAACATGTGTTCACTTTGCATTGTACTACGTGTTTACTTACAGTATATCTTTGTGTTCACATTTATATCCTTAAGTTTATGAATCTCATATTTTTAGTGTTCATTGGTTAGTGTAAAATGTATTTACTGATGAAAAATTTTGTAAGAGGGATGATGTTGAAATTGACTAAAATTATAAAAATAGTTAATTTTATGAATAAAAAAAAGAAAATAATAAAAAACTAAAAATATGTTTTCTTAATTTTATTATAGAATAAAAAAAATTAACTGATGCTAATAAAGAGAATATTATTGATTTTGTGATAATAATGAAGAAGAAAAAAATTTGATGACAAAAAAAAGTTGTAATGTGTTAATTGAGATTTGAGAGTGAAAAGGAAAAAAAAAATCAAATGGCAGAAGGAAGGAAGGAAGGAAGGAAGGAAGGAAGGAAGGAAGGAAGGAAGGAAGGAAGGAAGGAAGGAAAGAATACAAGAAGCGCGTACATGTGCGGAATGCTTAGTTAATTATACATACGATGTAAATACGTTGTTGTATTTTGTGTTGTACAACTAGAATTTTCCATATTTATATATTTGTGTCTTTCATTTAAATTTATACAAAAAATACACAAAAAATTATGTATGTGTATGCGTATTTTTGTCCATGTATTTTAATCAAACACTCTACTTTCAATTTATGTACGCATATGTCTGTTTTGTATGAGTAATCAAACGCAGCTTTACAGTAAATATATTTGTTTACTTTAAATTGTATTATGTATTCAATACAGTATATAAATGTGTTTACTTTGTATTGTACAATGTGTAACTTTACCTAAAAACATTGTAAAACACATATATAAAAATATAAAATTGTAAAGTGAATACGTATATATGAATGTGTTCATTTATTGTGTATAAATGTGTTCATTTGCATGGTATGAACGTGCTCTTTATTTAATGTTATTGTATAAAATGATTAAAATAAAATCAAATATTTGATGCGAAATAGCAGCGCGTGAGTGAAATTTGTGTACTTGTCGTATAAATATGCGAGATATACGTTGTATATACCTAACTGCGTCATACCTAACTGCAGCGTTTTTTAAAACGTCCGCAAAGTGTTTTGTGAGGGTTGAAAACCCCCCACAAAACGTTAAAAAAACCCCCACAAATCATCTTATTTTTTGTAGTGTATATGTTGGTGTATGCCCTAGAGGGCCAATCATAATTGCATTTTTATTATGATGTTATGAAATTTTATATTATATATTTATATATATATAAGACATTTCATTCATTAATTGTTTATTTATTTTAATGAACATTATGAAGTCCTTAGAATGAAATTATTTAAATATTAAATATTAGGTACATGACCTAATAGTGAGAATCCGTTCTTAAATGTCCCTAGTCGAGTATTACTGAACCAACAGGGCAACACTAATGCATTGAGGCTAGTATGCGTATGGACTGATAACCTTTTTCTCACATGTTATGGATATGTGATATCAAGTCTACACATAGGTATTATAATTGTAGTATACTGGATTGACCCGCCATGAGAACATCACATGGATCGTAACGTGAATGTCATAGATGATTCTCATAGTGATGATGGTACATGTGATCCTTCGACTTGAAGTTATTGCAATCTGCTACATGAGAAACTGTATGTTTTAATACCGTCAAACGTTATCCGTAATAGAATAATTATAAAGTCGGTTATTGGATATATCGCGAATCATGTATGCAGATGTGAGTAACGTAAATACGATTTGTCCCTCTCACATTACGAGAGATATATCTGTGGGCCCCTTGATGAGTAGGACTGAGTAAATGCATGGTCGTGCTGAAATGAATTAATGTGTGACATTAATCTCATTTAATTTTATCAGTCTACTCGGTAATCAAGAAACTAACGATTTAACTGTACAAGATGACTAATTCCATGCTTGTGCTAAATTTAGATATTTGGACAAAGAGATTGAATTGTACAATAACATCGATCACGTAAAGGTTATGTTAAACCGTTGACTTTCTTATAACTTGGGTAACAGTGATGTGTTGCTAGATACCACTCATTGTTTATATTATTAAATAATATTACCAACGTTATGAGAACCTATAGGGCCACACACTAAAGCAATTTCAAATTGATGCTTAATAAGATTAAATTAGTGTGACTAATTTAATTGCATTGGGCTTATGTCACATGGGCCCAATAAGGCACAAATTAGGTTTTCTATGAGATGAGAGTGGAGTGTTGGCTATAAATAGCAACACATATGAGCCTAGTCTCACACAAGAATTTTGAATTCACACACTCTCACTCAGAGAAAGCTAATCCTTGTTTTCTCTGAAATTCACTACTAGAATAGAGAGTCTCAAAGGAGCATCAAGGTGGACGTGTGACGGCCACAACTGCTGTGTGGACTTCTAAAGGTCGCCCCTGCTACTACGTCGGAAGGATTGACATAGTTCATTTCGTGTAGCTGTCACGCTTCAATAGGTATATCAAATATGATCTATGATATTTCACAAGGGTGGGAGGGAATTGCGTGTAAAAATTTTGTTTTCTGTTGTTTCTATATGCATGATTTCCCAACAGTATATGTGTAATGCTTTGTACAAATATATTTTCTGCTTTTCTAATAGTGCTGGTTACGTAATGAATAATTTTCAAACGGAATTCAATTATAAATTTTAAGTATGTTATTTCCAAGGGCAATAAAGCTCGAACCATATATTAAAGCACAACGAAGATGACAACTATTGTAACACCCCGCTTTTCAATTACGTCTTAATTAATGGTAATTAATGATAATTAACCTTGAATAAGGCTTAATTGGTTTATGTGTATATTGTATGCAAGGTGTACTATGTGCATTGTTGATATATGTGAATAATGTGAGCTATGCATGTTCTATGTGCTACGAGCATGTATACCGAATGTATGACTTAAATATGTTTGATTTATGAAATGTACATGTGACAAGGAGGTATGGATGATTTTAAAGAACGAAAATGGTTTCAATGTTTTGAGGAGCTCATGCATGCATCATAGTGAATTGGATAAGTTAGTGTTAAATTGAATGTATTAGTGATGAATTAGGATGTTATGGATTAGAATGATATGTCCCCAAGTATGTTTGAGGTGTAAGTAAGGTTTGGATCATGTTTGGAGGAGTAGGGGTGAGTTAGGATGCAAGTTGGGACACTTAGAAGAAAAATCTACGTTTCTGCCACCAGGACGGGCGCTAGCGCGCATCGTGCACGCACTAGCGCGTGGCCGGTTGCTAGCGGCCATGTATCAGGCGCTAGCGACCATGTCGTAGCAGAACAACAAGTTCTGCAATTTTTGCATTTTAGCTCTGATCCCTTATCTTTTTAATATTGCAACCCAGCCCCTCCGTCCCAAATAACCCTATAACACTCAGAAACTCTCACTCTCTCAAATCACTCGACCTTAACCCCCAAATTCTCTCAAAACCTCTCAACCCCAAATCACTCAAATTCTCAATCCTACCACAAATATTCACCCAATTAGAAATTAAATTATATATTCTTGTTCTCCTCCTCATTTTCTACAATTCTAACCGATTGGAATCCTCATATGACCCTCTATCATCACCATCATCCATAGGAGCATTTTTGTAGATTGTAGAAAAACTTGGAGAAAAAGAGAGAATTAGAGCTTGGATTGGAGGTCTACAAGAGGTAGGAGTTTAGAATAAATTATATGTATATGTATATGTATATGTTTATGATATGTTGAAATTTCGTGCTAGAAATGATATTTGGATGATATGCATTTGGTTATGTTTTCTGGATTCTATGTGCAGGAAGTGCACACGCGCTAGCGGCCATCTGGTACGCGCTAGCGCCTGTGTTTTTTGCGCTAGCGGCCAGTGCGCAGGAAATTCCAGAATTTTGCTTTTAGCGAAAATTGATGTTTGTAATCCTGAAAAATGATTTTTGAAAATGTTAAATACATTTTATGAGTATATGAATGTTAGTAGGAATTAGGTTTTCATAAAAGGAGGTATCATGACTCATTAAAGATGAATTATGTTATTTCGTAAATTATGTAATCAATGAATTTTAATGGGTTTTGTTGGAATTTAAGGAATGGATTTATGAAATATTGGTGATGTATATGAGCTGTAATGCATGTTTATATGTTAATATGTGAATATGAATTATGATGTTTATGATCCCAAATGGGATTGATGTTATGATGTATGATCCACAAAAGTTTGGATTTAGTTAATGAGAAATAATAAGTTTAAAAGACACCGTCGCCTTACGCCGGCGGATGAGGAGCTTGTTCGGGGGATGGCAACTCTGCTTGCGGCCTCATTCCAATGGGGGGCGGCTACCCCTCTTCCCCTAATGATAGGATGAGCTCATGCCTGGGGACCTGGTAGGTAGGAGGGGATGAAAGAGGGGACAGTGCCAAAAGATTTACAATGTTACAGATAAAGAGAAATAAAGAATGAGAACAATGATGATGATAATGTTATGTTATGTATGTGTGTGATTAGGTGCACTTAGTATACACCACAGGGATATGATTATGCATGTAAGGTATGTGATGTTGCATGTAATTATACATATGTATAAAATGAGCAAGACGCACCTAGGTTAAGACGCTTCGGGAACTATTATTATTTGTGAACTAATACCTGAATTGAACAATGACATGTTACACATTTTCTTAATACACCCGAGGTGACTTCCCTTACTGAGTGACTTTTAGTTGCTCACCCTATCGTGGATAAACATTTTAGGTAATCATGCAAGCTTGGACATGGAGACGTCAGGTGGATGTGAAGACGGATGCGCTTAGAGCCTCCGCTGTTTATTCTCGTTTTTCTCTCTATTTATGTATGCCTTGTTGAGACCGGACCTATGTTAGCCAGAGCTATTTACCTTGATGTATTATTATTATTGTGAGAGATTTATTTGCATTATATTGAGATTGCATGTAATGTAACACGTAATTAATATGCATGATTGTACTATATCGCTTATATGTATGACGCATGCCCTTAGTTTCCGCTTATTATACTTTCGAAACAAATTCCCACGTATTTTCAATATAATATATTTTCAAAAAGTTATCTTATGCTAGGATATTCAAAGGGTGACACTCGATAATTAGTCCAAAATGACTATAGCATGGAGGGTTAATTATATGGGTTTTACAACTATAACAATAAGTGTTAAGTGAGATTGATTATATTGATTAAACTATGTTATTGTACTCTATTATTAATTATATTATGATTTAGGTCATTAACTCTTAAATTTTCTTTGAAAATCTTTCTTACAGTCTTTTTTTTCTCTCTTTATCCCTAATTATCGTGGTATCTCACATCTGGTCCATCCTTTTGATTGGATGTTATTCTGGTCATTTTCCATAGAGTAAACCCCTAAACTGGTCTTTGACAATTTCAGCGTCAGACAAGGTAGTCCTTGACAATCAGAAATACCCTAACTGGTCCCTGACAATGTCAAACATCGGACATCATAAGGTCCCTGGACGGAAAAGTTAACGGTGTTAATGACAATTTAATTTTTAGACAAATTGGTCCCTAACAATTTTATTTTTAGAAAAATCAGTCCCTAATTATTTTTTAAATTCTTTTATCTTTCATCACTTTTATTGACATATTCAACTCTAAACATGCTTAAATCAAATCTATATATCTTTTATTTGAAAAATGTCACTCTTTAATGCAATTATTTTAGTATATCTATAAAAAAAATTGTTGATAAAGTAATAATTTTTTATTAATAATTTTAGATATCACACTTCTTAATTTACTTGTTTAAAAAAAAAAGTAATTTTTCATTCTTTTTATAGAAAATATTAAAACACTTACAAGATAATATATTTATTTTATTCTAAATTTTATATAACTTAAAATAGTTAGTTTTATATTTAATATCAATTATTAGTATATGTTTTAATGTGCATAATATAAAATATGAAGATTTAAACAAGTAAAATTTAATAAATGACGTTTTAGAAATAATAAAATAGATGCATTTAGAGTGGTAATAATCAAACGGGAGATATATAAAGTTGATTTAAGAGTGCTTAAAAATACATATTATAATAAAGAAGATAAATGAAAAAAAATTAAATTATGGACTAATTTTTCCAACAATAAAATTGTCAGGGACTAATTTGTCCAAAAATGAAATTGTCATTAACACTGTTAACGTTTTCCGTCCAGGGACCTTATGATGATGTCCGACGTTTGACATTGTCAGGGACCAGTTAGGGTATTTCCGATTGTCACTAAAATTGTCAATGACAGTTTGGGGATTTACTCTTTTCCATATGATGATCATATAATCTAAGACGAGATTTCATCATCTTATCAAGCATCAAGACTACTCCAAGTCTCTCTTATCAGGGTCAGAGCTGCATTATTTCTTTAGGAGGGGCCAAAATTACTTGAGTTCTTTGTAATTTTAATATTAATATAACTCATTTTGTTAAATATTAATTTTTATTAAATGATTAAATTACGTCAAATATGAAAATATTAAAACTAAATTGATATTAAATTAAAAAATTAGAACTAAAATAATTATTCACTTATATTTTACTATCAAAATAAAAAAAAAATAGGAACTTATATATAACATGTTGACTTTTATAGTATATATATATAGTTTAACTATGATGCACTGATAGTGTAAAAAATTTTACATTGTCAATCAATCACATCGATTGATTTGTATAGCTTTTTAGTTAGTTGGTGGTTGAGTTAAAGACTTTTGTTGATATGTCAATATATGATTGGATATATACGTAATATTACTTTACGCTCACAATAGATTAAATTAAATTTATATAAATAACTAATTAAATATAAATTGATAAATTATATCAATAAAATTTCCAAAGGGGGCAAAATAAAATAAATAAGATTAGTTTTATAAAGGCAAAAATATCATTTTGGTCCTGTAACTTTTACCCAATTTTGATTTTGGTCCGGTATCTTTTATTTTTTTTTATTTTGGTCCTGTAACTTTGCAAACGTCAACTATTTTGGTCCTCTGTCTAAACTCCGTTAGTGAGGTGCTGATGTGGCACTAACGGTGCTGACGTGGATGCCACGTGGTGCTGACATGGATGCCACATGGTGCTGACATGGACGCCACGTGGCGCTGACATGGAAACAAGACCAAATTCACCTTGTTGAAAAAAGAAACAGGACCAAATTCAAAACCGGATAAAAATTATAGGACCAAATTCAACTAACTAAAAAAGTTACATGACCAAATTCAACTAACTAAAAAAGAAATAGGACCAAAATGAGTTTACTAAAAAATAAAATAGGACCTACATAAAATTTGATGTAACAAATAATCTTTCTAATCTAGACAATATATAATGTTATTCAAATGTGCTTTTAATTTGTTTGAAACACATAATTTGCTTAATTGCTATAATAATACTAATATATAACATGACTAATAAGTTCAACAAAAGTTATCTAAGATTCGATCACATATGAAAATTAACTAGTGTGCACATAAACATTAACTAATTACATTCAAAAAAGTATTAATAAGTTCATATATAACAACAAGTGTGCAAACTAAAACCATATTGGAAGTACTTGTATTTAACTTTTTTTTATCTCATATTGGGGTACTCGTATTATATTTGCACACTATTTAGCTTTATTTTGCACTCTTGTTGCTATCATGTATGAACTTATTAGTAACTTTTTGGATGTATTTAGTTGATATTCATACTTCATGTGTACAATATTCAATTTTTTATTTTTTATTTTTCGATGTAGTCAAATCTTACGTAACATTTTGTGAACTTATTAGTCACATTATGAATAGATATTGTTATAGCAATTAAGTAAATTATTTGTTTCAAGCAAATTAAAAACACGTTTGAGTAACATTATATATTATCTAGATTAGACAAGTTATTTGTTACATCAATTTTACGCATGTCCTCTTTCATTTTTTTTATTAAGCTCATTTTGGTCCCTTTTCTTTTTTAGTTTTTTTTATTTTGGTCCTGTAACTTTTATCCAATTTTGAATTTGGTCCTGTTTCTTTTTCTAGGAAGGTGAATTTGGTCCTGTTTCCATGTTAGCGCCACGTGGCGTCCATGTCAGCACCACGTGGCGTTCATGTCAACGCCACGTGGCATCCACGTCAGCACCATTAGTGCCATATCAGCATCTCACCAACAGAGTTTAGACGGAGGACCAAAATAGTTGATGTTTGCAAAGTTACAAGACCAAAATCAAAAAAATAAAAGATACCGGACCAAAATCAAAATCGAGTAAAAGTTACAGGACTAAAATGATATTTTTGCCTTTTAAAAATAAATAAAAAAATTCAGGGGGGGGCCATCACCCCCTTCTCATGAACGAGGCTCCGCCTCAACCTCTTATACTTTCATTTTTTTATCTTGTCTCTTATCGTGTGGCCGCTCATCCACCGAAACATATATTTTTCTCCGCTATGCTAACTTTGTGTCCGTATAACATAGTAGGGTCTGATGGTCGTGCAAACAAATTGTACCTTTAAGTTTTAAACGTATATTTTAAATTTTTTTTAGTGATCGGAGAATTAACAAGTGGGATATAGTGGCAAAAGACATACTTTTTTTATATATTTTATTTTTATTTATTGATTTTTTGTTTGAGTCATTTGTTAAATTTGACAATATTATAGAAATTTTCGATACACTCTCTAATTTTTTTAATAAGTATATTGTGGGTATGTGATAATTGAGTTATATATTAAATGAAATTCAATAAAACATACGACCAAAAAAAATTAGGAGGTATTAAAATACATAATTTTTCAGGGCATTTATTCGATAGCTAATATTCTTGTTGGGTATTGGTACCCAATTATGTGTTTAACCTATTATTACATGTTAAAGTAAATATAATTCAGTACCAACAGAGCACGATGATCGTTGTCGCAGCCTTCCTGGGCGCACCTTATTCTTGATCGCAACTTCTCTTCCCCTCTCCCTCGCACAGTGCGCTCTCTCTAGTGGCAGATTATGGATTGAGCTTTTTTTTTTCATAAACTGATAAAGTTAGAGAATATCAATATAAATTAAATTAACTTTTGAAGATTACTTGTCTAGCAGGTTACCAATTATCTAAATTCAAAAAGTTTAAATTAATTTATCTATAAATCAATCACTACTTAACAAATACATCAGTTGCGTATCGATATCCTATATTTTTCATGGGTACGAAATAAAGATCCAATTTTTTACTTTAACAAATAAAATTAAGACAAAACACTCAAATTAGTCCATGTAAAACTTCTTATCGGACAAAGTAGTCCATTCAGAATAAAAAATTCAAAATACATCCCTCCCAAATTAAAATATCGGACAAATTGGTCCTCAAAGAAAAAATTAGACAAGTCCCTCAAGATTTGTAAAAATGGTCAAATTGATCCCTATAAAATGAGGATTGATTTGTCCAAAATCTTTAATTGGTAGGGACTAATTTGACCATTTTCATGAATATTGAGGGACTAATTTGTTTTATTTTTCTTGGAGGACCAATTTGTCCGTCATTTTAATTTAGGAGAGATGTATTTTGAATTTTTTATTTTGAAAGAACTATTTTGTCCAATAAAAAATTTTGTTGGGACTAGTTTTGGTGTTCTGCCTGAAATTAAAAACTTCAGGAAAGTCGTGGTAGCTAGCTTTGCACCTGCATATATGTAACTGAGGACAGATGTTGTAGCTAGCTGATTAAAAGTTCAAATTTTTGACAATTTATAAATTGTACGAAGAAGATCAGAGTATATGTGTAAAGGGTGCCACATCCACTCTTGGTAAAGAAAGAGAGAAGAAAAGAGAAGATTAAAATCAGAATTGAGTAAATGTTACTTATTGTTTCATGGGCGTTACAAATTAAAATAAGATATAGTACAAGATATTGTTGTTGGTTTAACATATTATAACTCCCTATAATAGAATATGCAAAATTAATGCTAATTAGTCGGACATCCTTTCAATATGAATTGTGATTAAAGAAAAGATTAATTATTCCAAATGTTCATATAGTTTCATCGATTTTCAATTAGATTTCTACACTTTAAAAGTTTACAATTAAATTCCTAAAATTTTAACCAATTTTTAATTGGGTTTCTAACACTATATTTTGTCATTTGGCCATGCAACACATGAACTTGCTAATCATGCCTAAGTCGCAATTAACTTGTTAATGTATCACTTAGGAAAAACCATATTTTTTTAAAGGGAGAATGAAGCAAGACATAGAGAACGAAGCGATACATAATCATATCAAAGAGCCATAAAGAAATCATACATTCAAGTATTTAGAAAGATAATATCTTTCCACAATCTCACTTGCAGCTAGAACTGTAGTGGATGTCCAAGCAAAATAAAGGTACAATAATATAAAGAAAGTCATAAATTGATATAAGTATCAATACAATCATCCAACAAAAGAAATGAGGTAATAACAAAAGACAAGTAAAAATAAACTAGAAAAGAGATGTCGTAGGTTCACGTGCAGTTCCACAAGCTGAGTGTCCGTCAAGTCCCATCGTCAGATGTTGACATCTCTTCGTCTTTGATGAGGTCCTCCTTGTAGCGAACGATCACCTCCAATCGTGCAATAACTTATCGAAAGTGGGGCAAAGAAAGAGCAACTATATAAGAGATGACTCTGCATCGGTTGGATCGAAAGACGAGAAAATAACAACTGAGTCTTGAGCATCGTCCTCGGACTCCTTGAACTGTAGATGAGAATATCACCATGCTTGTGGTCGGCATGTTCCCCATAACAACGTCATCACATGAGGTTGGCGGAAGCTGCTCCATCTTCATCTAGAATTGAGGCATAGAGAGAGAGATGATGAGATACGAATATCTCAGCGAGTTGTTCACTATTAGAAACACGGAGTTTTCCGACGGGCTTTTCCGACGACTTTTTTCCCGTCGGAATATTCCGAGGGGTTTCCGGTAGCATCTTCCGCTGACCACAAAGCGACATCAAATTGAAGAAAATCCGTCGGAAAGCCCTCGCAATATAGCGCGAGAATGCGCGCCATCATTCCCGCCATAATATACCGATGGAATTCCGAGGGCTTGAACAACCGCCGTCGCAAGACCCTCGGAAGTAATAACACCTTTCGGCGGACTTCCGAGGGCAGACGACAGGGTTAGGGTTAAGGTGTAGGGTTTCTCTAAACCGTCGAAAGACCCCCGAAAAATCATATATTGTTCCGGCGGAGTTCCGAGGGTTCTCGACAGGGGTAGGGTTAGGTTATGGGGTTTCTGGGGACCGTCGGAAGACCCTCGGAAGTAATATGTTTCAACGGACTTCCGAGGGTTCTCGACATGGTTAGGGTTAGGTTATGGGGTCTCTGGGCACCGTCGGAAGACCCTCGGAAGTAATAATATGTTTCGGCGGACTTCCGAGGGTTCTCGACAGGGTTAGGGTTAGGTTATGGGGTCTCTGGGCACCGTCGGAAGACCCTCGGAAGTAATAATATGTTTCGGCGGACTTCCGAGGGTTCTCGACAGGGTTAGGGTTAGGTATAGGGTTTCGGTTAACCGTCGGAAGACCCCCGGAAAATCATATACTATTCCGGCGGAGTTCCGAGGGTTCTCGACAGGGTTAGGGTTAGGTTATGGGGTCTACATGCCTCCACTAGCTGTGCATAACTGCCAAAATGAAGATGGTTCATTGTTTTCTGCATCTCCTGTGTCAACCCATTCCTATACTTCATACATTTCCACGACTCCATGGGGTTTCCTTGAAACATTTCTGAAAACTTGATAAGATGTTCGAACTGTGCAGTATACTCAGGAATAGTCATTCGCCCTTGGGTCAGATTTAGGAATTCTCGTTCCTTAGCTTCCCTCACTGATCTGGGAAAATATTTCTCATAGAAGTGCTCCTTAAATCTGTTCCAAGGAATAGGAATCCCTGCAGCCTCCATGCGGGCCTTTTCTCCTCTCCACCAGTCTCCGGCATCTCTTTCTAACATAAAGGTGGCAAAAATGGTACGCTGTAGATCCGAACATTGCACCACTGTGAAAATCTTCTCCATTTTCTCCATCCATTCCCCTGCTATTGCCGGATCAGCAGAACCTGTGAAAACTGGGGGATTTACTCCCCGAAATTCCGCAAAGCGAGCATTCCCCCTATCTACTTCTGGCTGTGGTATAGGAGGTGTCTGACGTCCCATAAACTCTGCCAATTGCTGAACCGCTCTTGCCATTCCTGCCAGAGCCTCGTTGGTCACGTTCCCGCTGTCACTACTACTTCCTGTCGCCCCCGTCGTGCGTCTCTTAGGTGCCATTTGTACCTGTACACACCAACACAATCACTGAGGTGATCAATCTCAATAATCACATTAGGCGTACACAGCCACTAATGCAGCAAACAAACAAGTCATGCTTTACGATAACCAAGCTACAAGCATAACACTACCGTACTATGCAACAAAAGCATAGATGGACATAACCCCAAGCCTTAAGGTTCGACCTGCTCTGATACCAAAATGTAACACCCTAATAATTACCTCTTTATGCTTAAGTCATATCGAGTTAATTATTGGCATTTATCATCCTGTTTCAGAACTCATGTTTGAAAATAAAGATACGCGGAAAATAGGGCCAAAGTTTTTTCAAGATAAAATACGCAGATTTTAAAATCGTGGCTTGTGCGTGTTGAGGTATAATCTTTCACATCTATCTGAGAACCTGAATAAAACAACCATTCATAGTATAATAACACACAAAAGTGGTCCAATACGTACATATAGTTTCACATACACGAATGTTACACACATAAGTGTGAGCATAGACTAGATATTACAATAGTAGAATATTAAAGTTTCTAAGAAAATCATAAGCTTGTACAATCCCTTATGATTCCCTTATAAACTCAGCTAAGTGTCAGACAATACATAACATAACAATACAAAGAGTAACATAGGAACAAGACTCCAATGCATAAATCTTCAGAATGTCCGAGTCTTCGTCTTCCCGTAGTTTCGGTTCGCTCACCTAGTGGAGGTACCTGTATCCCGATCTGAATCTAAAACAAATAGTGGTGGAATTGGGGTGAGCTCCACGGACTCAATAGGGGGATCACTCCGGTTTATTATGAAATAAGTGAGACATGCAATTTCCGTATTACTGGTGTTTTCGCAAGCATAGCTTTAATCCTGAATGTCTTAACCTATATGCATCTTATTTAATGCATAAATGATGCATCAATTACATGCTCAAAATAATTTATGCAAACATAATTTAAGATGCAATAACATAAACTCACTCATTTGTCATGTGTCATGATCTCTTTACTTTAAATGGCACCACCCTCTTTTCTATCTAACCTCCGCATCTCCGACCCCAAGGCTATGAGCTCATACCTCTCTAGTCTATACTAGGATACTGGTGGGGAAGAGGGGTTTATTCACTTTCACTCACAAATTGGTGATGGACACCGAGGGTGTGCCAACCCTCCCTTGCCAACCCAATTTTTCGAAGAAAGCTACTTATGAATCTCATTTCTCATTTCACATGACAATCTCATATTATTCTTTACGTACTTAGCATGCACATAAAAATGTATATACATATTCTTTTCAAACATCTAATTTCAAACTTGAAACATATACTTTAATTCAATAATACACTATCATAATCACAAGCTCATTTTAGAATTAACATCATAACATAATCATCATCAACTTTAACAATCTAATCAATTGCAGAATTTTGAGGTAGATTCAACATGTTTTACCAATTAAATCACTATAATTATAAAATAGTGAATCTGACCATAATATTTTTATGAGATGAACTAAACTGATCATTCTAACATCTCAAACAAACGAAATTCAAAAATAAATTATACATTGAGAGAAATAAATCTCGAAATAACACACACCGTAAAGAATTCAGCACTGCACGTCTAAATTGAAACTTATATTCACAGATTTTTCTGTACTAATCTAGAATGAATTTAGTTCTGAAAATTTTTATCCAACATTCTACATGTCTTAGCTTTCAAAAATATTTTATTTCATTAAATTTCATTCAGCACATTTTTAATTATGAATTTTTAAACACTGACTGTCCTGTCTAGGAGCCTGATTCTATAGGTCAACTTTAAAAATTCATAACTTCCAAAATATAAAGTCAAATTAAGTGATTTCTTTTGGAAACCCTTCATAATTGAGTTAAATTACATATAAAATTAAAATGAACAGAAAATACCATCTGTGTAAAAAGAATCGAATTATTTAGTAACAGCTATCTATACGAGTTCTCTCTTAAAGTTTTGGGTAATATAATCTCCTTATAACTTTAAATCATCAAAACCAACTTAATCCTCATTCTTAATCACTTAAACACTCACATAAGCATACCAATCAGACAATAATCATAACATAAAATTATAATTTCATAAAATCTTCAATTTAGGGTTCAAAATCCTCAAGAACACCCAAATTTCATGCAAAAAAAAATCTAAACCCCTACCTCAAATTGCTTCAAGATTGAACAAAACTTCAACAAATTCTTCAACTCTCTCTCAATCTCGGGTAGCCTCTTTGAAGGGGTTAATGGATGAGTTTCTTGAGTGTTTTGGGGTTGCAACTTGTGGGAAATGAGCCTATGGTGATAGTATATAGTATGGGTGGTGAGTTTTGGTGATTAAAGTGGTGATTTGGGTTGATTTTGATGAAGAAATGGGGGAGGGAGAGAGAGCTATGGGTTAGGGTTAGAAATTAGGGATTTTGGAGAGTGTTTGAGTGTTATGAGGGGTGGTGAGTGTTATAAGAGTGATGGGGGACTATTTTGCAATTTTAGAAAGTCTAGGGACCAAATTGCAACATTGAGGGAGGGACCTATATGCAATTTTACAAAACTTATGAAATTTCCCCAAAATCATTTCTTTTACTCCTAATCCTCTTCTTACTAATCCCTCAAACATAAATATTTTTCACTCTCACCCAAAATACATTTTCACATCTTAAGGCATAAATATTTTATGATTACTTTTAAATCACCCGATATGCTCAAAATCACTTTCATTAAATCCTAAAAATGCTCTAATGTTTCTAAATCATAATTAAACTATTTAACACTTTAAAATCATTTTCTTCATACATCCTTAACACATAAAACTTTATTTTCATTTCATAAAACTTATAATACATAAAACATGCATGGTTCACATCAATCACATAGGTCAAACAATGCACATAGTACACCTTGCATACAATATACACATAAACCAATTAGGCCCTAATCAAGGTTAATTATCATTAATTACCCTTAATTAAGACGTAATTGAAAAGCGGGGTGTTATACATACAATACACATATAAATCAATTATATCCTAACTAAGCCTAATTATTGCTAACTACCCTTAATTAAGATATAATTGAAATTTAGGGTCTTACACCTCCTCCAGAAAGATGCGGAGTTCTGCTTTGGTGAGGAATGCAAGATTGCATTTGATAGCTTGAAGAGGAGCCTCACCTCCGCTCCGGTGGTGCAACCCCCCAATTGGGAGCTTCCGTTCGAGATCATGTGTGATGCTTCCAACTATGCGGTGGGCGCCACATTGGCACAACGGGAGGGTAAGATACCACTTGTAATTTCTTATGCTTCACGAGCTTTGGATGCGGCTCAGTCCAATTACACTGTCACGGAAAAAGAGTAGCTTGCCATCGTCTTTGCTTTGGAAAAATTTCGTTCTTACTTACTTGGCTCGCACGTGATAGTGTATACAGACCATTCCGCACTCAAGTTTTTGTTGAAAAAGCCGGATGCAAAGCCCCGCCTAATTAGGTGGATGCTTTTGCTTCAAGAGTTTAATTTGGAAATTCGGGATCGAAGCGGCAATCAAAACTTGGTTGCCGATCACTTGAGTCGAATAGAGCATCTTAAGGATGACTCATTTCCTCTCAATGATCGCTTCCCCGACGAGAAGCTTTTGAGCATCACTGTCACTTCTCCTTGGTTTGCGGACATCGCAAACTATTTGGCCGCCAAGGTGACCCCCACACACTTTTCAAAAGCCCAAGTGGCCAAACTCAAGTGTGATTCCAAGCAATATGTGTGGGATGATCCTTATTTATGGAAATTTTGCGGGGACCAAGTAGTGAGGCGATGAGTGTCAAACCATGAAATGGAGTCCGTTCTCAAGTTTTGTCACTCTCAAGCATATGGTGGCCACTTCGGACCGCAACGCACCTCTCGAAAGATTTTAGAGTGCGGTCTCTATTGGCCATCACTCTTTAAAGACTCATTTGAATTTTGTAAAAAGTGTGAGAGTTGTCAAAGGACGGGGAAAATATCCAGGAAGAACGAAATGCCCCAACAACCTGTGTTGTTTTGTGAAATTTTTGATGTGTGGGGAATCGACTTCATGGGTCCTTTTCCCGTTTCCTCTGGTTTTGCATATATATTGTTGGCTGTTGATTACGTGTCGAAGTGGGTTGAGGCAATCCCCACTCGCACGAATGACTCTTCTGTGGTTTGTGCTTTTGTGCGGTCAAATATTTTTTGTCGTTTCGGCACCCCAAGAGCCATCATTAGCGACCAAGGCACTCATTTTTGTAACCGTAGCTTTGAGGAGTTGCTCCGTAAGTATGGGGTTTCACATAGGGTGTCCACACCCTACCATCCCCAAACTAACGGGCAAGCCGAGGTGTCCAACCGGGAAATTAAATCTATTTTGGAAAAGGTAGTTGGACCTTCTAGAAAGGATTGGAGTGCTAGGTTGCATGATGCTTTATGGGCGTATCGGACCGCCTACAAAACTCCGATAGGGATGAGCCCCTTTCGGATTGTTTTTGGCAAGGCGTGTCATTTGCCGGTTGAGTTGGAGCACCGCGCTTATTGGGCGGTGAAACAATGCAACATGGATCTTGGGGCCACCGGAATGGAAAGAAAGTTGAAATTGCAGGAATTGGAGGAACTGAGGCTTGAAGTGTACGAAAGTGCGCGGATTTACAAGGAGAAAACAAAAGCGTTCCACGATCGGAACATCTTGAGGAAGGAATTCAAGGCGGGGAACAAAGTCCTCTTGTACAACTCGAGGTTGAAATGGATGGCGGGAAAGCTCAAGTCTAGATGGGATGGACCATTCACCGTAGTCTCCGTATTCCCGCATGGTGCGGTTGAATTGGAGAATGAACAAAATCAGAAATTTAAGGTGAATGGGCACCGTTTGAAGTTATTCGAACAACAAGAACATATTTCCGGAGCCTCCGTTGATGTCTACCTCCAAGAGCCGGTCTACCCGCCATAAGAGGTTCACCCGTCCAACTTAAGGACGTTAAACAAAAGTGCTTGGTGGGAGACAACCCACCGGTAAGTTTTCTTTTTCCAGCACTTTCATTAACATTTTCATAGGTTAGGAGGCATGTTTTGGTAGTTTAGGCACCTTTAAACTTAGTTTTCCAATTTTCTGCAACATTTTTGCTGCATAATTCTGTTTCTGCACAATTAGGTCGCCAGCGACCACTCTAACCGTCGCTAGCGACCATGCACATGTCGCCGGCGACCAGTTCTACCGCCGCCTAGCGACCGCCTTGCATCTTGTGCGATTCTGCCAAAATTCTGGAATGGATGCTCGTCGCCAGCGACCTACACACCGGTCGCCGGCGACCATACTTCGGTGGCTGGCGACCAACAGATTCATCGTCGAGCAACCAACACCTCGAGTGCAAGATTCTGTCTAAATTCTGAGATGGAACCCTGTCGCTAGCGACCACTTACCCTGTCGCCGGCGACCATGTTACGAACGCCAGCGACCAAATTCACCGTCGCCCGGCGACCAAGCAAAAATTTGGTTGATTCTGTCCAAATCTCTGGATTGCCCTTCGTCGCTGTCGACCTAAGTTTCCGTCGCCAGCGACGGGAGAACACGTCGCCGGCGACCACCCTTTCTTTGCTTGGCGACCAATGTTCAAGTGTACCTCAATCTGTTTGAATCTGTATCCCTGATCCGTCGCCAGTGACTGTCTTCTCTGTCGCCGGCGACGTTGGTTTCCGTAGCTGGCGACGCCACCATATGTCGCCGGCAACTATTAAAAAAAAAATATTCAGAAAAAATTTTCAAATTGCTGAAACGCACAAAACGATCCCGTTTTGGTTTCAGCCCATTTTAATTTCCCTCTTCTATTCTTCCCCCTCATCTTCTATTTACTCTTAACCATTCCTCTCTTCCTACTCTTCAACAACACACAAACACACACCACACAACAAAACCCTAGCGCCACCACTGCCCTCCGCCACCCACCACCGCCACTCCCGTTTCCTTTCTTTTTCGCTCTCTCTTTCTCTCACTCGCAACCACCACCACTCGCATTTTCTCTCTCTCTGTTCTGTTCACGCGCCGCCCTGCCTCGGTACCTCCGTCGCTGCCGCCACTCCCGTTTCCTTTCTTTTTCGCTCTCTCTTTCTCTCACTCGCAACCACCACCACTCGCATTTTCTCTCTCTCTGTTCTGTTCGCGCGCCGCCCTGCCTCCGTCGCGGCGCCCTACCTCTGCCACCTCTGCGTCGGCCACTCTGTTCGCGTCGCCGGCTGAGCAACCCCCTGTGGTTGCGAACTGTCTCGCGCCTCTTCTGTGTTCTGCCTCAGTTTCTCCGCCGCGCGCCGCCCTGCTCAGGCCGCCGCGGAGCCGCTCCCACCACCGTCTCCATTTAATCTTCTTCAACCTCCTTCTAATTAACATAGCATTGTAAGTTCCTCATTTTGTTTTAGGTTTTGTTTTGTTCTTCAATAAACTGCCTACAATTTTCTTTCATTTCGTTTTAATTGCATATTTGTTTAATGAGCATTGCATTTCATAATAGTATTCTAATTAGGTTTTGGTTCTGTTAATTAGTTGTATTTAGTTGCATTTAGCCTCACTGTTGCCTTATTTGTTTAGGTTTAGGCCATTAAGCATTTAGTAATTGATTAGGAAATAATTTTGTTGCATTTCACTGGTTGGTGCATCTAGTTTTAGGTTATCTGGTTAATTCCATTTTTGTTAATCTCATATAGCATTTAGATTGTGAGTTCGTTCTTGTTGTTAATAATTATTGTCATCTCTCTGTTTGGTTTAGATTATTTTGCACATTCTAGATATCATTGTGTAGTTGCATCTAGGTTCATGCATTTATCTACATTGCATTGTGGTTGTGTGTTGTTGTGGTATGTGTGGGACAACTCGAACTAGTGTGTTTGTTATCCGTGCTGATGTTTTGCTGCTTCTATTGGTATTCTGTGTCTTACTTTATTTTGCAGATGGCTCCTAAATCCTCAAAACGAAAACAACCGGCTCCACCGGCATATACTGACGAGGAGCTGGCCGGGCCGGCTCAAGACCGCCACAGATTCTGCTGTCTGGAATCTGAGCTCACCTACGGGAACCAAATGCTTCAGAGGACGGTGACTGTTGAATCCGTCCTTCATTATAGGAATTCTCCGGATGGTGTTCTAGACACTTTGGTGGCTTCCATTGAGAGCCGCCAATGGGGGTTCATGCTCGAGCCGCTAGCCATTCCGAATTGCACTATAGTTCGGGAGTTCTACGCGAATCTCATCTCCGAAGAAGCGACTCTAGTCCAAGTGCGGGGGTGCCAAATTTCGGTTTCCCCCGAAGCCATAGCCACCTTCTTACGGGTGCCGTTCATTTGCTCGGATGATTTTCATCGCTTGTCAGTGACTCCCTCGGATGCTTTCAAAGACGAGGTCAAGGATACAATCACGTACCCCGGTGCGGAATGGGTATACTCAAGGGATCCAAACCCCGTCAAGCTGAGGATACCCTCCACTCTCCTGACTATTGAGGCGAGAGCTTGGTTCCGCTTGGTGTGCTCCTTCATCTTCCCCACGGGACACTTCTCTGACGTTCCCCTCGCTCGGATGATCCTTGTTTATTGCCTCATCAAGGGCAAAAGTGTGTGCTTGGGGACCCTCATTCACCGGACTATGCATGAGGCGCATAGGAGAACCAAAAAGAACGCCCTCCCATTTGCTTGTCTCATCACCCGGATGTGTCAAGCCGCCGCAGTGGGAGAGCTTCCTACTGACGATAGAGCAGCGAGAATAGACAAAGTCGGGCCATCCACCTTGAACAAATCGGATGCTCGACTCAATCCCAACTTCGACCCACTTGCTCGCACCGCCGCCAAGAGGAAGAAGAAGAATCTGGATCCGATAGACGCACCGGACATTGGTGCTAGTGCCCATCCAGCCACACCACCACCACCACCGACGGCCTCCGAGGATATTCTCCTCGCCATGGAAGCTATGGAGGGCCGACTCCGAGAGGAAGGACAGACAGCTCGGGCGGCTCTCAAGAAGGAGCTTAAGGCCCACGTCACCCAAACGGTGGCCAAGTCCGAAAAGAAAATCATGAAGAAGTTGTCTCAAATATTCTCTTGCTTGGGTGGCGCCCAGAGCAAAGCGGCGACAAAGGGGAAAGGCAAGCAGCCGGTTTAGGAGTCGGAGGAGGAGGACTCAGATTGACCACCACACCCACCACTGTTTGTATTTATTTTCATTTTCTTTTATCTTATATTTATGTGTTGTTTATATTGTTTTCTTTGCATTATGTTCTATATGTTAGTTTGTGTAAATATGACGTAGTTGTTAGAAAGCATGCTTGATGTTTTGTTTGGTTTCCTTAAAGTTTATTTCGATGATTTGGTTGAAAGTTTGTGAATTGCATGATTGAAAAAACAAAGAGAATGCATAACATAATCTTTTAGTTTGTGAATGATTGGTTGACTTGAATTGAGATTGTGGCGTACCCTAGTGAGCTTTTGGGCTTCATTTGGGTGGCACCATTACATGTCACCCATTTTTTTTCTTGTGTGTGCTTCCCATTTTGTGCATACTAGAATTTGCTCGCATTCTTGTCTGAAACTTTGGATTGGTACATGCATTTGTGGATATGATTGAGGCATCCTTTTTGTTTAGCTACTCACCCACATAGCCACCCTTTACATACCTCCATTGCTAGCCCCGTTGAGCCTTTACTCCCTTTTCTTTGATCTAACCTTGCACATTCGCCTAAATAAAGCGTAAAAACAATGTCACATCCTTGACTTGGGCTTAGGAGAGCAAATGTATTTTGTTTTGATATGTCATTGTGGAATCGGGATTGTGGTTTAAGTGTGGGGGAAACATGTGGGCATGTTTTTGGTTTAAGTGTGGGGGTATTGGGAGTTAGTTTTTGTTTTTTTTTTTTTGTTTTGTTCATTTATCTTTACTTTGTAAATAAACATGAAATTATCCTTGTTTGGAACCATAAAAAAAAAAAAACAGAAACAACAAATAAATAAATAAATAAGTAAATAAGTGAAGAGAGCAAGATAATGAAAATTAAATATCTTTGGTTTTTGCTCTCTATTAGTGTTGCTTGTTTTGATGCATTATTTTCTTTTGAGTCTTTGGTTCAAATAAAAAGGGGGTCGTTTGGAAAAATTGCGTTAACTTTTGCTTGGTTCGGGTAGTGGATTTCATCTTTGGGTTGGGTAGAGTAATTTGCTCTCTGGCGCCTAAGTTTTAGCTCTGCTAGCTTTGAAATTTCCCTACCCTAAACCTGGCCTCATTACAACCCCCTAAGTCCTCTTGATCCTTGATGTGTGTTATCTTTCTTGTGGAGGAATAAGAATTCTTGCAAGCCTATGGTTATGCACGTCTGCCGGCGGCGAGTGTGAAGCGACATAGCCCCATACACGTTGGTGAGATGTGTGATAATACACCTACCCTTGAGTGGCCACTTGACTGATTTTTGTCGAATGATTTGATTCACTATGTGCATATTGACAAGTTGATTCTCTTTCTCTTTCTCTTGCAATTCATTAGCTTGAAACCGAACATTGTGTTTTATCTCTTAGATTTGGTCACCTTTCAATTCATCAGGCATGTTTGTTATTGGGGTAGATTTTTCTTTAGTTTTGTGATTCGTAGGATTATGATGTTTTGCATGAGGACATGCAAGTTGCTAAGTGTGGGGGTATTTGATAGGATGCGAAATTCTGTGCATTCTTTATCCTTATATGTGCATCTTGTATTCCTTAGTAGACTTATTAGCATTTGTTTGCCTTATTTGTGATTCATGTGGTGTTTTGGTGGTTGAAGCGAAAAACCGGAGTTTTAAAGCGGATTCTAAGGTAGTACTTGGTCTTGTTATCTTTTAATGCACTCTTGGTTAGTGTTTTTGGATTTCAGGAACCTAGGTCGGGTCTACTTTGAGTCTCAGGAGCAAAGGAGCGAAGGAGCGGATGCACAGATGAGCCGGAGAAACTGCGCAAGATTTTCTGCCCAGGAAGTGGTCGCCAGCGACCAAGCAACCAGTCATTCTGGTCGATGGCGACCAATGCTCGAAGGAGACAGAATTATGGGCCTCTCTGTTTGTGGTCGCTGGCGATCCAGCGACCAGTCATTCTGGTCGCCAGCGACCACTATGCGGCTGACAACTTTTAATATTTTGTAATTTTTGCTTTTTGGTCCCTATCTTTAATTTCTTAATTTGGGACTTTTAATGTAAGGAAGGGGCACTTTTAGGATATTCACTCATTCACCATTAGGTCATCTTTCTCCTTTTAGCTTTCTAGAGAGAGAAGCTCCAACTTCTCTCTAGGTTTTTATTTTCTTTTCTACACATTTGATGATCTTGGATACATTTGTTCTCTTGCATTTTAATTGATATTTAAATTTCAGTTCTTACTCTTGCCATCAATTTCTCTTCTTATTTCATTTTCTAATTTCTTCATGTGTGAGTAGTTCTTTTGGTGCTTGGTGTTGAGATAGTGTTAGAACCTATTTTCCCTTGAAGCTTGCTATTTATTTCTTTGGGTTGCTCCCTATTTTCTTGGTTGAATGCTATTAAAATTTGTATGTGTGGATTAATGCTTGCAAGTTTTGGTTGCACTCTTGGACACAAATTGATTTCTTGATTGGGGAATTAATTTGTGTTCTTGGGGTTTTGGGTTTTTGGTATGGATTAATATCTTATGCCTATGACTAGGAGAGTTGGGCTTATTCTTGATTGGGAATTGGATTTGCATGTGTCTAGGTTAATTTAGCTTAATTGGTTTGGATTAGAATCTATTAAGTTATTTATTTTCCATGCATGTGTAGATTGCACCCCATGTGTTTGATAAAATGCTTATGTGAGTTTATGATAGGGAAAATGTGGTTTTACACACTACTCAACACCAAGACCTCTTTTATTTTGTTAATATCTTACATTACATAGTTACACAATATCTTACATAATCCTCAAACTTTATTTACATATACTATACATATCAAGATCAAATATTTAAGTCTCCTTTGAGAAACGACTTGGGTTAGCTAACTATACTCTATAGTTAATTAATTCAATATCTCTTTTGCTCTTTAAACTCTAAATTGATTTGTGAGTTAGAGGAACTAACGACGCCTCTAGCTTCACTATCACACCACCACCGATCTTCTACTTGACGGCTGGATCTAGGCTAATCAAGAGTTTCGTTCAACATCTATTAATAAGCAAATAATAATAAATATAAATTATAATGATCATAGCCCATCACCACTTTTCTCATCATCACTTCTCATAATCACTTCTCATAATCATTTCTCTTAAACATTTCTCGTAATCATTTATACATCAAGAATATCATCATCATTGTAATAACATCATCATCATCATAATAACATCATCATAGTAATAATACCATCATCATTCACACTAACTCATCACATCTGTATCATATTTCGATTTATAGTAACTAAATCATCACATATCAGAATCATCAATCAACAAATTCAACAAACATAACCACTGTTCATCATATCCACATAATAACATGGCACATAGTTTAAGTTCATCATTATCATAACACAAGTGATATCGAATCTTTATCATATCACATAAATTAATAAATTACAACAACATATTTATCATCAAAATAGATACTTAACAAATATCAACAACATCATCACAATCACAATCATTGCATCATCATCACATCTCATAATACGACACATACTTCAAATTATGGCACAAGGACTATTTAGCAAAGTCAATATTATTTATGAATGACATGCAACATAACACTTTAGTCTAGAAGCAAATATCATATAATCTCAGAATCGTATTTTATCATATAGATAAATGCTCAAAAGTTTATTAATTTCATACACGTAAAAGTCCAATATTCTTAAGAAAATATTTTATTAAGGGAATAATTAGTGGTAATACTAAAATGTCAGTAGGTATATTTATTTTCATTTTCTAGAAAGCTTAAAATAATTCAAACCATTTAAATCAAAAATCAAAAGCTCCAAATTTATTTCCTGTCACTGGCAGCTAGAGCGTGTGAGACAGTCGCTAGCGGCTGCTTTGCTTCGTGACGCGCGCTAGTGGGCGTTCATGAGTAAGATGAGTTTCCAAGTGTTCAAATGCTCTATTTTGATCAAAAAACCATTTTTTAAACGGACGGTTTGAAATTCCGACGTGTTCAAGTTTATGGAATTTTAGAGAAAATATATAGATCTATTCATGCAAGATATAAAAAGAGATGCATGCAAAAAGAGGTATCTTGAAGCAAAAGAAATAGGGGATTCTGCAACTGGCTGCTAGCGGCTGAACAACAGCCGCTAGCGCGTGCATGAATGCTAGCGCATGCATGTTTGCCGCTAGCACCCGATTCTGCAGAAAACTCATTTTCTGCATAATCATGTTCATCACCCTAAAACTCATTTTAATTGGTTTTTCAAGCTTCTTAACCATAAAAAAATCATAAGTATGAATATATGAAATGTGTCAGAAGTTAAGTTAATTTATTTTATTAATCCAAACATTAAAAATGATGCATGCAAAGTACTTATGTTCATGCATGTGGTCAAAATCATATTTTTACATGATGCATGTTAAAGATTCTTGTGTAGGAGTTACCAAATCACAAATACAGTATATAAAATATGCAAAATGATATTTGAACACAGCATGCTCAAATTTATTAATTAGAACTTTAGTTGGTTCTTTAAAGTGCTTGCATGGTGCCTTTAGGTTCCAAAAACGATATTTTTGTACATGAATGATCAAGATTTGAAATGGATGGATTTTAATCACGAAAATACAGTAGGTTATGCATGCAATATGATATGCTCAGAATTAAAGATTAAAAGGTTAGTTAGTGAAACAACTCAATTGGTAATGGTGGTTTCTAAGCTTTTATGGGTGTGGAGTGACTTGCTTTACTTCTGATGCTTCTAGGACAAGTTGCTAACTTTGAGATGAGTCTCTAGAAGCTCAAGATAATGAAGGAGTCATGGTGGAGTTCAGGGATGAAGAGAATAGTGCTTAAGGAGATAGTATGTTAGAATGAGTGTTTGAGAGGTTTAGTGCTCTTTATTGGGGCTGATTCTTACAAAATGAGTTATGAGGCTTGGGAGGAAGCTTAAAAGGGAATGGGGCTCGAAATAGGGAGTGTAAGAAGCAATATTTTAGGTCTGAAATGCTCCCAAGTTTCAAGAGGAATGTTGTAAGGAGGATGGGCTTAATTGGAGGTGTCATAAAGTGAGTGTAATGCAAATGAGTGGATTTGTGAGGGCTTCTTGGGGTAGCAACGTGGATGGCTAGATGAGGGGGAGAGAGGCTGATGTTTTTAGTGTTAGTGGAGTGCAAGGAGATGCTTCCATTCATTGGTGGATGATGGAGAAGAGGAAGGATGAAATTAGTTGATTAATGGAGTAAATGTGTGTGTTTGATGTTGAATTTGATTGAAAATGAATATGTATGTATATGTGCAAGTGTGTCACGGTTTTGAGAGGTAAAAAGGAAGAGGAGAATCAATATTTCAAGTCTTAGAAGATTCAATAATACATCTAAGCTTAGGTGCACATTTACATAAAGAATAAGGGTGACAAATGACATATTTTGCATGAGATGGTAGAGTTGTGATTTGGTGATAGTTTGGAGGGAAATTCTTAATATGTTTTAGTGAATGGGATGCACACAACTTGGTCTAGGATTTGATATATTTTATTATTGATTGATTACAAAAACAATGGTGCAAGATACTCGTTTTAAATTAGACCTGTAATGCATAGAGACGCACCACCTAAGTAATCGCGTATGCATGCCCGTATCTTATGCTTGTAGTGCATGAGGATAAAATCTTATTTTTAATTATGTGTATATATATATATATATATGTGCATAACTACCTCAGTAAATCAACCAAGTCAAAAAGAACAAAAGCTTCATCAACGACACGCGTCCACACAAACACAAGCCTTAACTAACTCAATCGATAGATCATCACCTTCATGAAATAAAATACGATGCTAGTCATTCTAAAACACATAGCTACTAGGAGATGGATGTTAAAATTTCACCCCCCTAAAAAGAAATTTCGTCCCCGAAATTGGTACCTGCAAACGAATGAGGATGTTTAACGCGCATCTTTGATTCCAACTCCCTTGTACGATTACCGAGTGAACCTTCTCCCCAAGCGACTCCCATAAACGGTATCTCTTGGTGACGAGTCGACTTCACTTTAATATCAACGATCTTAATTGTAGGCAGTTCAAAGGTCGAATTGTCCCTTAACTTCATTTAAATTTTATTTCTATTTTTTTTCTTTTATGTTTCTATTTTTCTAAAATGAATATAATAAATTTAAATAAAAAAACAAAAGAAAGATGAAATTAATTAAATACAAAAAAAATTAAAAAATATGAAATAAAATGAAATGATCAAATTAAAATATAAATACCATATAATTAAATTTTAGTAATATTTTTTCTTTTATCTTTAACCATAATTCTAAAATGTTGTTAAATGATTTTTTATAGAATAAAGTGTCAGATACCTAATTAAAAATTGTTTAACAGTGTAGGGACCCAATTACAAAACTTTGAAGTATAGTGACCAAATTGAAAAATCGATAAAACTATAGGAACCTCTAGAGTAATTAAACCTTAAAGAAAAAAATCATGTATGTGAACTTTACATTTCGAAAGGATATTAGTCACTACTTTTAATGATGAATGTCATTATTAGAAATTCTCGGAATATCAATGCATGGGAAGATTATCCATCAATAATAAACCTTATCGACAGTCTTATTGATGCATAGGCGCCCTCGACGTTCATGTGGTCGAAAAAACATTATCGACGAATGATCTTGCATTACCTGTCAATAATACTTTTGACGGATGCAAACATCGATAACGAGATTAAAATATAATTTTTTTTACGGATGCATCCCTCGATTATTATTTAAATAATTAATTTAAATTATTATTTTAATATCAATTTTTCGACGGATGGCATCCGTCAATAAAATTTTGTCTTTAAAATTTTTTTTAAGAAATTAAAATTATCAACAAATGAGACTCGTCGTCAAAGATAAATTATTTATTTTAAAAAATAAAAATTGTTAATTTAATTTTTTTATAAAATTTTTCATTCAAAATTAAATTTAATAATTTTAAAATACAAAAAAAAATACAGAATACAAAATTAACAAAGTTAAAATTGAGTACAAAAATACAAAATCAAACGAAAATCATAAGTAATTCATCTGGTCATCATCACTGTCACCATCACCATCGTCATCATCATCATCTCCTAGTGCAATAGGCTAAGCATAAGAATGCGGGGTAGGGGGAGGCTGATTAAGAGGAGGATAAGTTGGAGGAGGTTGAGACGGATATGGCGGATAATGACTCAACTAGTATGGAGCTGGAGGATAAGTTAGGGGAGGTTGAGACGAATACGGATAAGGACTAGACCGGCATGGGGTCGAAGGATAAGGGGGATGCTAATAGGGTGTTGGAGGATAAGGCAACTGAGAAGAAGGTTGTGTTCCGGCGACACTACCCTTTGATGCTCCAACAGCAAACATGGAGTAGAAAGGTGACATCCTCTCATTAACTACCCTATTAAAGTCGTCTGCAATCCTCTACTGTTGCTGGGTTTGCTGCACCTCCATTTACCTTTGCAACTGCTGCACCTGGGTTTGCAGCTCCAAATTCATCTAGAAGACCCGATCACAAACCTCAGCATCACTGCTAGATCTCGAACCTTTGGCAGCTCCTGTGGCATATGCGGATGAAGAAGACTGGCCCTTGTAAAATGAACTGCGACTGTATATGCGGCCCTTGTAAGGTCCACCAATAGTCTCGTCCCACACCGCTTGCTCATCAACGGGTGGGACGGAATCACCGGCCTCCTTGGCCTGTGTCTATTGTATCTGAGCCTCCTCCATGTGGCGCGTGAAATCAACCTACAATGAGAAGATAACATTAATCACAATCAACACATATAGGTATTCAATAACTTAGAATAACACATTGAATACATTTATAAGAACACAAACTAAATTACTTACGTATGTCATCGCCCACCGCTCGTCCACCCACGTTGCCTCGTCCCCATTTCTCGTGTGAGCCTCACTGAAAAGATCTTCCTGAGTGGGTGGCCCCCTTAGTCCTCAATTTTTGTTCATGTGAATTAATTCAATTGATGAAACAACAGTTAAGTCATGTAAGTAACATAATAGATATAAAAAAAATAAAAATAACTACAATCATTACATACCAGTCGTCTCTAGTGGACTCTACAGTGCAGGATCCACTACAATGAAGGTAGCCACCCCTTAATGAAACCCTACTAGCTTTGGTCTTCTCTAACTTGGCCTTAAACCTCGGAGACTCCTAGTACTCACGCAAGACATGCAAGTGGGTATCTGAGAGCCAGCTGATTGTCCTATCCTGCCCCTAGCCTCCTTGTTGCCCGATGGTAGAAGGCTGAGTACAGTGCATCCTCAGGGCGGGTGTTGAAGTGAGACTACATTATATCAAATAACTAAATTAGTTACTAATCACAACATAAACATATAATAACTATAAATCGAACAATAATATAAGTGTGTTAAAGTATCTTCAACTCCTGAAACCATTGACACTTCTCTTCATCAGTGAGCTTTGTGAAGTACTCAATGGGTCTATGATACATCTTCTATATCGTGGTCATGATCTGCTACAAGCCTTTATTTGAAGGCACTAAGTTTCATTTTTATAGAATTAATTGTCATTTAGGGAGAATTATAAATAAAATTAACTTAAATATATTTATATTTAAATTACACTTACCCTAAACCAATACCATCCAACATGATGCGAGGGCGGTGACCTGTGGCGGAACCAGTATTGCCTGCTGAAGCGCCCTAGATAGGCCCATTATCATTGTCTCGTACGTCCTGTGGGGACACAGTGGCGGTGTACCATCAGAAGACCATGGTGTAGGAGACTCAGGCTTCCAGTCAGGGTCCTCCTTCGACGCAGGCCTCCGGTCGCGAAAAGGGAGGTCCAATATCTCAACCCTCCGGCTCTGATAACCGGAACGCGGAGGAGCACATTTCTACTTACGACCTCATCTTCTATCATCAGCTATATCTAATCACAATAATAGCATTTTTAATTTTTAAAAGGCTTTAACAAAGTAATATAAATTTAATGGTTCACTATAACTAAATCTCTTAATAAAAAACAAAAACCATTTATTCAGAAAGTTGGGGATTATCATCACTATCATAATCTGCATCATCATTATCGATTTCATCTTCTTCCCAACCTGTATCGTCGTCATCACCCCGCGACTTTTTATGTTTTGGCAGGAGATGCTAATAATGTCGTCTTCACCAGTATCATCACATAAA
Organism: Aeschynomene evenia; assembly: GCA_013621005.1. Classification (NCBI taxonomy): domain Eukaryota; kingdom Viridiplantae; phylum Streptophyta; class Magnoliopsida; order Fabales; family Fabaceae; genus Aeschynomene; species Aeschynomene evenia. Next base: position 14,708,787 of record CM024270.1, read on the forward strand.
CTAGGAGGTATTCTTGTATCAACTACAACCCTTGCAGCACCTGAAACTTCAACTTGGTAAGCAATACCAGGAAAATATTCACTTTCAACTCTACCCCTAGGTTTAGTTGTGAAAACAACTAACCACTTTGATTTATTCTTTCCCGGATACCTTGTGTAGTACACTTGTCGAGCATTCTTTGCAATGATGAAAGAATAATATGCATCAAGTTGTCTTGTATGATTCACCTCAATTATGTCATAATCCTCGTGTTTACGTGTTCCATCAGGATGTCTTGGACCGTACTAGTCATAATTAAACAATACAACATTTTTTGGAGTTGGGTCCTCACCGACATATTCCAACTCCATGATCTGTCTAAGTACCCCGTACTAGTTACTTATTTTCCCCATTTCTGACATTCCCTCTAACGCATAATCCACTATTGTATGTGGTCTTGCCTTGAACTCATTCAAGAGTGTGAAATTTATAATCGTTCACATGAAATATTGGCCAAGATATTGCTACACCCCAAACTAAGCTTTTGAGGTGATGATTTGTTATGTTATTAGCATGATCAAGGACCTAGGTGTACGTTGAGGAACAAACCATCATCAAAGAATATAATATGTTTTGAAGGTTGAATTATATCATAATTAATCACAAATTGGTAATTGAAGGATTATACGTACATAAGAATTGAACCACTGAGGAAATTATTGAAGTGTATGATGCTCATTGGTTTGTTCAAAATAGTTGTTGACATTAATTGAAAATAGAAGTTATTAGAACTTAAATCATTAATATTCACGAATTGCAATACAAGGCAAAAAGATTTGTGGATCAAGTTTTAGATTCTAGCTTTTGAAAGAAGAGTGAGGACATTTTAAGCATACTGCATCATTTGTTCGTGTCTTGCGAATTCTTAATAATGAAGATGAATCGGCCATGGGTTTTCCCTATCAAGATATATATAAAGTGTAACGCCCTAATTTTTAATTAGGTCTTAATTAAGAATAATTGAGGATAATTAACCTTAATTGAGATTTAATTAACTTGATATATGTGTACTTGATGAATGGATTGATATGTTGCTTGAGCCCATTTTTAGCGTTTGTGTGTGCTTGGGTGAATTGAATGCATTATTCATGATTTTGATGTTGTGGATGTTTGAATTGAGGTGTGGATGGTTGATCTATGATTCATAAGCATTGAGGATGTGAGTACCACGAGTCTAGGATGAGTTTATATATGATGATGTGTAAGAGTAGTGCATTTAGGGGGGTAATGGGAAATTATTAGTGTATGATCTTGCATAAATCATTTCAGTTTCTTTTATTTTTATAGGGTGAAGTACCAAAAAGGAACATGAAAGATTGGTCACTAACAAATCCAACCACCAAAGATGTTTTTGAGAAAATAACCCATAAAAGATTGTTTAAGTGCGACAAAATGCACCAACCTTGAGATCGAGTCAAAGGACATTTTATCACATGACTGAAGCATTTTGTCACACTTAAACAATCTTTCATGTGTTATTTTGTCAAAAACATCTTTAGTGGTTGGATTTGTCAGAGACAAAATCTTTCATGTTCCTTTTTGGTACTTCACCCTTTTTATTTTTAGACAAAACACCCAAATTCGTCCATACAAAATTTATCATTGGCCAAAGTAGTCCTTCCAGAAATAGAAATTCAAATTACATCCCTCCCAAATTAAAACAACGGAAAAATTAGTCCTCCAAGAAAAAATCAAACAAATTAGTCCATCAAGATTCATGAAAATGGTCAAATTGGTCCCTATAATGGAAGTATTAATTTGTCCAACATCTTCAATTGGTAGGGACTAGTTTGACCATTTCCATGAATCTTGAGGGATTGTTTTGTCTAATTTTTTCTTGGAGAATCAATTTGTCTGATGTTTTAATTTTCAAGGGATGTGTTTTGAATTTTTGTTTCTAGAGGGACTACTTCGGCCAATAATAAATTTTGCAGGGATGAATTTGGGTGTTTTGTCTTATTTTTATTTTATATAATATTTAATTTTATTTTAATTTCTAATTATTTTCATTTTGTTCTTTTTTATTTATTTTAATTTACTTTGCATAATATATATAAATAAAAACTTAATTAAAATAAAAATAAATATAAGGCAAATCAATTGAATAAAAAAATTTAAGTAAAAATATAACTTAAAAATAAAATAAAAGTACAAAAATAATAAAATACAAATGATATATATATATATATAATTTAGTAATATATTATTTTGTCTTTAATCACATTTCTAAAATGTGATTAACTGAATTTTTAACAAATATTAGTGTTAGAGATCCAATTAGAAAAAAGTTAAATTATAGGGACTCAAATATAAATTTTTAAATTGTATGGATTAAATTAAAATTAGTAAAACTATATACAATACGATTAAATCAAAAACCTAATGATACAGATGAATATTATACATCTTTTTATTCTGCATATATAGTATGCACACACACAAATGATATTGCAGACAAAAAGATTCAAACATCATGAATTGGAGTTCTTAGTGAGAATGCAAGTTACGTTGACCTCTGTGTGTTCGATCTCATCATTAACTGGCTATAACTTCGATCTCGTGTGGTAATGCAACTTTGAATTTCAACAAAATTGAAACAACAAAAAGAACAATCAAGCGATCGAAAAGTATTAGCTTCAGAATCTCCTATTGACATTCAAAACAGCGTGTACTTTTATTACTATGTCTCTATGGTGGTAGTATTTGTTTACATGTACAGAAGAATACAATACACAAAGACAAATACAAAAAATATAGATACAAAAAAGCTTGTGTATTTTGTATTGTGTTTTTTTTTTATGTACAAGACACAATATTTTATATATTGTATATTGTGTGTATTATGTTTGATAATCACAAATAATACAAAAGATTGTATGAAAATTCAATTATGTCCCTAATAATAAAATTTAAAAATAAAACCCCACCTAACCCCCTTCTCTCTCCTTCCCTTCTCTAACTTTCACCCCCTGGCCTTCCCCTTTCTCTCACAGCTTCAGAAATGTCCACTATCACTACCATCTCTCTCTCATTCCCTTCTTTCTCACCTACTTTAGTCATTCCCTTCTTTTGATCTATCACCACCACGAAGCCATAGGGGTTTCTGGAAGCAACAACAACAACGTCGTCGGTCTTCAAGCTGTAGTCGTGGTCCTCGATCTTCAAGTAGCAGCGGCGACAATGTTCGACCACCAGCTGCGGCGACAATCAACCAGCATCAGCAGTGGCAGCGTTCGAGTAACAGTAGCGGAGGGCCTTGGAGCAGCAGTGGTGGAGGACTTGGAGCAACACATCAGTGACCAGCAGCAATGGTGGCCTTTGAGAAGCGGCGATGGCGACCTTGAAGCACTAGCGACAGCAGCCTTCCGAGTAGCAGTAGCGACAGACTTTGGAGCATTAGTAGCAATGGTAGAAGGAAGCCAATGAAGAGAAGAGGAGAGAGAAATATATAAGAAGTTGTTCAGAGTTCTGAACAAATTTGGAATAATAAAAAAATAAGCAGGGACATTCTTGTCTAAAATTTTTTTTTACAGTTTCTGTATTTAGTTTGTGTATTTCTGTCCACTCTTTTAAAGAAGACAAAAATACAAGTTTTTTTTGTACAAATACACAAATTTTATGTATTTTTTGTATCTGTATATAGAAAATAAACAATCCATCCATTTTATGTATCTGTACTTGTATTTCTATATCTGTACCTAAAACAAACACTACCTATATGACATCAATGCAAAATGACTTTGTTTAGCTACCGCTCTATATATTTATTGCTAATTAATTGGTAACTAATCCCTCACTAATTATGAAATAATTTTCTTGTTGGATTATCTTATGAGATAATATTGTGAATATCTGTATCTTAAACAGATTTAGAAAAGATTGGATAAGATTTGATTTGATCTTATCTCTTCTTTATTAGGATTTGATTTGATTTTATCTCTTCCTTAGTTTGGCTATAAATAGCCCTATGAATCCTAATGGAAGAGCACACTTTGGAGACTATCAATAATATTGTTTTATCTCCTCCTCTATTTTCTCTATGTTATTATTATTAGTTTCACAACACGTTATCAGCATGAAAAGCTCTCAAGGTAATTTTTTTTTTCTTCAATTATGTCAGTATTTAAATTATGTCAAATCTCCCTTCTCTTGAATTTTTTGCCTTTAAAATTTCGGGAAAGAACTACATGACTTGGGTTCTCGATGTCAGAATCCATCTGAAATCATTGTGTCTCGAAGACACCATTGTCCAAGGAAATGTTGCATCCCAGAAGGATTGCGCTAAAGAATTAATTTTCCTTCGTTGTCATCTCCATGAGGCTTTAAAATATGAATACCTTACTCTGGAAGATCCTGTAGATCTCTGGAATAGCCTGGAAGAAAAATATGATCACCAAAAATCGGTAATTCTTCCAAAGGCTCATTAATTTGATTGAAGGCTCTGGAAGAGTTATAATTTTGTTACCAGAAGGAACAAAATTCATTATTGATGATGCATTACTATCTACTAAATCACAAAGAAACTTATTGAGTTTCAAAGATATTCGCCGAAATGGATATCATGTTGAGACAGTAAATGAGGGGAATAATGATTACATTCATATCACAAGTTGTGATTCCAACAAGAAAGTTGTACTAGAAAAATTACCTTCGTTTTCATCTGGTCTTTATTACACGAAAATTAGTGTAATTGAATCACATGATATTGTAAACCAGAAGTTTACTAGCTCAAATGACTTTATCATTTGGCATGATCGATTGGGACACCCAAGAGAAATAATGATGTGAATGATCATTGAAAACTCGTATGGACATTCATTGAAGAACCAGCAATTTTTTCAATGTAATGAGTTTTCTTTTGTTTCATGTTCTCAATTAAATATATATTTATATATTATATGGCCTTCACCAACAAATATTGGATTTGAACCTCTTGTATTCCCAGAAGGAATTCAATATGATATATGTGGATTAATTAATCCAATATATGGACCTTTCAAATACTTATGATAGATATGTATCTATAAAATGGTCACATATGTGCTCATTATTATCTCGTGACCTGAAGTTCGTGATATACTTGCGCAAGTTGTTAAGAGCACTAATTTTGATAAACAATCAAAAAGATGATACGGTGAATTTATTTCTCAAGCTTTTGATGCTTGTTGGCCAATGTTGTATAGATTGAACATCCAGTTATGCATGTTCATAGAAAGAAATGATTAGCATAATAAACTAACGAAAAACCTCCAGTTAATTGCTAGACCACTTATTTATGAGAACAATTCTTCACATTCTAATTTGGAGCAAATTATTTTACAAATGCTTATTTGTAAAATATAAATTTTCAGTATTTCTCTCTCCCATTAATTGTTTTGGTTTGCAGCCAAACAACTCTCATTTAAAATGTTGGAAGTAACTCTCCTTTTACAGTCAAGTATTTTGGAATACAAATAGGGGATTTCTTTAAAGCTCAAATTGTTGATTGCCAATTTTATGAAGAAATGTTCCAAACATTAGGGGGAGAATGACAACTGGAATAAAGTGCAATTCATCACTCTTACTTTATTTAGATCCTCATAAAAAGACAATATGAACCAGAAGTTCATAATTTTATTACAAAGAGTAGTAAATGCATTGTGAGATGCATTTTTATGATGAAATAGAATGACTAAAATATATATACCAACTTAATGAGATACCCTTATTCGAAATTGATGCACATTGTTAGGCAATTGGCTAGTGAATAGATTACACGCCAGAAGCGTGATATGCCAGTCGGTTCCAAAATGAAAACTTTCGAAATAAGGGGCAAATAGACAAAAACATTGTTATGGAGGCAAAGGGTACTCTTCCTGTTGAAGAGGATAGAGACGTGCTAAGGACATATATTGTGGTCCAAAATTTGACATGATTGAAACGTTAGAAGACGTTAAGGTACCTGAAAATTGTCAAGATATTGAAAATGATGAGATCTCAATAAACCATGTCTACATAAGAAACTATGGAACCGACAAGTAAGTGTTGTCGCGACAATATATTTGCAAATAGTGTAGCGCTACACTTATGCAAGAAAATGAGGATCTTGAGTCAAGAATCAATAACAAATATATCGATATATAAATGATTGGCCAATTTAGAAATAAGCCATGTAGGCTAAACTTGACTCATTTGTTAATTGAAGTTGTAATCCAAACACCTGGAAGGTGTGAAACTCATGGGATATAGATGGGTATGTTTGCGAAAGCAAAAATGAGAAAAATGAATTTGTACACTATAAGGCTCAATTTGGAGTACAATGTTTTTTCACAAAAGACCTAATATAGATAATGGTGAAACATATCCCCTATAATTGATGCAATCAGTGAAAGATCTAGAAAATTTTAATAGTGGGGGCAAAAATATTGCATAGTTAATATATATAAATATAAGATAATTTTTTTTGAATTTTTTATAATGTGGGGGCAAATTTAATAATACAATGGGGGCAAAATATATACATTTATATATACTTTAATACAAAAATTAAAAATTGAGTGGGGGCATAAGCCCCCATAACCCAATGCATAAATCCGTCCCTTGATGCAATAATGTTACGATATTTGACTAGCTTATCTACATATAATAAGCTAAATATGCATCTAATTGATGTTGTCAAAGCATATTTATATGGTTCATTAGACAATGATGTTTATATGAAAGTCCTTGAAGAATTAAAGATATTCTTATTATCTAATGAACATTTTTTTGAAATTTATTCAATCAAACTGTGAAGATCTATTTATGGTCTAAAGCAATCTGGGCACATACGGTACAACCGTTTTAGTGAGTATTTGATTGAGAATGGATTTCAGGATGATGCTATTTGTCCATGTGTAAATGGATTCATCATATTTGTGTATGTTGATGATTTAAATATCATTGAAATTCATGAAGAGATTCCTATAGTCATAATAGTCATAAAAATTTTAAAAGATGAATTTGAGTTGAAAGATCTTTGAAAGACTAAATTTTGTCTCGGCCTACAGTTCGAGCATTTGACTAATGAAATTTCAGTTCGTCAATCAACTTACATTGAGAAAATCTTGAAGAGGTTTTATATTGATAAACCACATTCATTAAGTACCCCAATGGTGGTAAGGTCGTTGGATACGATGTAAAAAGATATTCATCCCTTCCTCAAGAAAATGAGGAATGAAGAAGTCTAGTTGGTCCTGAAGTACCACATCTTACTGTTATTGGAGCACTCATATACCTTACTAATTATACACAACTAGATATAACATTTGTTGTAAATGTATTAGCAAGACATAGTCCTCCCCAATTTATTTGATATTCTTCTATCGACATATCTCAATCTTGTGTATTAATTTCTTGAAGGTAGAAGTATATCAAGTGATGTCTTTAAGAGGGATAGAAATTATCGTACTCTATTTTTCCTTGATTAAGGGTTTTATCCCACTGGGTTTTTCCTTGACAAGGTTTTTAATGAGACAATCCAAAGTCTTACATTATGAAGATATTGTACTATTTTTTCTTTACTAAGATTTTTTCCCAATAGGTTCTTTTTAGTAAGGTTTTAACGAGGCATATTCCAACAACAACAGACATTCAAGGGGGAGTGTTATGAGATAATATTGTGAATATCTGTATCTTAAACAGATTTAGAAAAGATTGGATATGATTTGATTTGATCTTATCTATTCCTTAACTATAAATAACCCTATGAATCCTAATAGAAGAACAAACTTTGGAGACTACCAATAATATTATTTTATCTCCTTCTCTATTTTCTCTCTGTTATTATTATTAGTTTCACTACATATTCAACGTTTTCTTATAATGTATAGTATGGGTCTTGGAAAATTTTGTAAGTAGGAGCAAGATACATTTCTACTAATTTGACGTATGTACACATACTTTGATTAATAATGATGATGATCGTATAACATAAATACATTTAATTAGTATCCAACGGTGCTATACATGATATGGAATATGTACTATAGGTACGTGTGTTATACATATAACATACATTCCATATTATGTATAGTACATATTGGATACTAGTTTGACGTATTTCTGTTACGTTGTACCACTAGTATTATTGTATATATATATTATGTTTCAAGTGCAAACAATATTCTCTCATCTAGAGATACTACGTACTACAAGAGTAATTAACTGAAAAAAAAAACATTGCAAAAAATATAATAAATAATTATTAATCATTAAAAAATTTTATAAATTACTTTTTAACTATTAACCATCATTAAAAATACTAATAATTTTTTAAAAAAATATTTTCAATAGTCATTAAATATTAATATTATTTTTATTAACATATATATTTAGTGTTTAAATTATTGAAAATGTTTTTTTTTCCGGTAGTGGATGGGATAATAATTCACCATGTACTTGACCATCATTAATTTAATGAATTCACCTGAAAATTAAATTTGTCAAAACTTTGCCCCTATTCTCAGGTCAGAAGATGGATATTTAATTTTCTTCCACTGTGACTCGAAAAATCTTTGAGCAATTTGATTTTCTTTGACTTTACTCTTCCTATGAGGGTATTTTCCATAAATATCTATAGGTCTCGATTTTATGATAAAAAATATTTCAGGTCGTTGTTGATTTTATATATTGTTTGATAATTGCTTACTTACAAGGTCAGATATCCTATATAGGTGATGAAGAGTTGCAATGGATGACATCAAAATTTAATAAGCTTAGCTGTTTTTTAGTAGCTAGGAATCATTTTAAGAATATAATACTGATAAAAGTAAAAATTAAGATGATTTTCAATAGATTTTATGTATTAAAAACTTAAAAAAAAAAACTGTAATTAATTTTTTTAATTTATGAAATTAGTGTCGCCAAGCCAGCTTAAATTAAAATATACCCCAAAAAAAAAACTCTTATTTGTGCATAAGACATAATTAATTCAACATTGAATTTTATGCCACCACCGCTTCATGTTTGACCAAATCCTATAATTTTTTTATTTAAATATATATTTTTATTTGATGTGTCTAAAACTCCTCTGATTTAAAATTTATGCATATATATTGACTAATCTTTGAATTGAATGTTATTCAAATTATATATATCCTCCTATTATTGTGAACAAATTTTTTTGAATGAGGAGATATTCGTAGATATATCATCACCATACCATTGATTGTTGCTTAAACTATTTGTGATAACTCTACTATCTTTTTTTTTACAATTATTTAAATCTACAACAATGTTAAATGGACAATGAAAAATCAGCGCATACAGCCAATGGGCCTATTTTGGCTTTGGTTTTGACCCAAATAATCATTGAGATTGTAATGGGCTGAGTAATTATGACCCAAAATCTCATTTATTGGCTGGTTTGGCTGGTTTTGTATTGTTCATTTAGCATCACCCTAAATCTATACTATTATCTTAAAAAATCATAAATTACGACTTTAGATAAACTTTATATGCTGGTCTTCATCTTGAAAGAGAGATTTATTAACTACCTTTTCAAATTTTAAGTTGAAAACAAAATTATGAGACTTGATTTTGATAAACTTTATATGGTCTTCATCTTGAAAGAGAGATTTATTATCACGTACATTTGACGTATAGTAAATAGTAATACATACTACATACGTATATGTATGCATCATCAAGCTATAAATTGTAATATATAATTAATCCTTGAGATTTTGATGAGATGTCAACTAGGTGATATAATAATATCTCCCTACGACCTTGGTTATTGTAATTGCCGTCATTCAAGAACTAGAAAAGAGCATTAATCTAAGAAGATTTATGGATGTCCACTATTAAGTTTTTATGTGATTCACCCTAATATATATAGCTTAAGTATATAAGAAATGAAAAATACTATATATACACCACTTGAATCAGCCACCATCAGCCATCATAAAAAAATTCATCTAAACAAATAAAAAAACTCAATCGAATAAATAAAAAAAATTCAAAGAAATAACTTAATGATAATTAAAAATTCACTAAATAATCAAATAAATTCATTATAAGTATAATGAGAATGAAAAAATAGCACAAAAATACATTATTTTCCCCTAAAAATAGCATTTTTATCATTAAATTATTATTAAAATAACACACATTGATACTAAAAATGGACAAAATACATTATTTTTGTCAATTTGTAGTTGTTATTAAATTAATTTCTTTATTATTTGATTGAGTTTTTTTGGTTATTTGATTGAGTTTTTTATTTATTTTGATTAAGTTTTTTTATGGTGTGGTGTATATATATATATAGCCTTACCAATAAGAAATGTGATCTAATAACATGGTATTAGACTTTAGGAATATAACGAATGTATTAGATATAAAATTGTTTAAGTGATTTGACCTCATAATAACGTGAGTTTTTACGAGCACTGTAAAATAAATTTACATGGTCAACACACTTTATTTTATTGGTTATCAAATAGTAGGAGAAAATAAATTATCATTAATGTAATGGTTTATGATTGATCGACAATGTATATCAAAATTTAACACAATAAGATTTTATGACTTACTTTATATATTAAAATCTTTCACTATTCATACATAACTTTTAACACAATTAATTGAATTGCAATTTTTTCTTAAATCATCTTACATCATATAAAAGAATTTTGAAAATTATCTTACTTTTTCAAGAAGATTCATAATAAAATAATAATTTGTTCTAGACCTTCATATAAAATATATGTGTGTGTTCAACTAATTTGTACTGAAAAATTTAAACAACTTGATTATCAAAAATAGTCCTAGCTAGATCATAAATGCACAGTTGACAGTTCGATCACAAAGTGGTGCCACGAAATTGAAACGAACATCTGCATCATCAGAATTGACATTTTCTGCGTACTCATTTCAAAGCTAATTTCTACACTTTGGATCCAGAGAGCATTTATTTTATTAACAATAATATTTGTCGTACAATATAAATACGTTCAACATGTATTCAACATGTGTTATACATGATATGAGATATGAGACATGTGTTATATGTATGTGTACTATATAAATAACACACATTCCATATTATGAATAGTATACGTTATATATTTAGTAGACGTATTTCTATTGTACAACTAGCATTATTGATGAGTTTATTAATAATTTTAATCTTTGAAAAAAATTAATACATTCACTGTCAATTTTTGTTTTTGAAAGATTCGAGTTGTGCGGCTGTGCGTGTTAATTAAAATTCAAGAAGAATTTGTCTAAATGATTTTTTTTTTGGCGCGGAGTCTTAATGATTTATTCAACGTATGTCCCACGAAAAAAATACCACAAAATAAAATTGCAAAATTTATTTTCTTTCCAATTGTCTTTTTTTTATTAGTAATATTTGTTGTATAATAGAAATACATCTAATTAGTATTCAATATGTGCTATATATATACTATACGTAATGTGTGTCATATGTAAGTGTGTTATACATATAGCACACATTACATATGGTACATAGTACATGTTGAATATTAGTTGAATGTATTTCGGTTGTACAATAAGTACTATTGAACATAATATTATTATTACCAAGGAAAATCTTTGTGCATAAAAAAAACTAATAGCTAAAATAGTCAATTGTGCACAAAATATAATATATAATATGCACAACATATATTAAATATTATGCACAACATATATGACATATTGTGCATAATATATATCACATGTTGCAACATTATATTTCTTAACAATATATGATATTGTTGTGCATAATATATTATATATTAATATTATACACATTACATAATATTTATTGTGCATAATATATTAATTGTTTTGACTATTTATTTACAATAATGCTTGACGTACAACATAAATAAGTCAAATTTGCATCCAATGTGTGCTATCCATGTTACAGGATGTGTGCTAATAGCACACATTGAATGCAAGTTGGACGTATTTCTGTTGTACGTTAAACATTACTGATTTATTTATTATCAATAGTAGCACACATCCAGCTGTAACATGGATAGCACACGTTGGATGTAAATTGAACGTATTTATGTTGTACGCAAATATTACTGAATTATTTATTATCAATGTTGTTACAACGGTTTATGTTTACGCGCGTTCATGCAAATAATCGGTGCATTTGACTAAAGGCGGAACGTATTTATCCACTTATTACTCGTTCATACTGAATAAGAAACACAAAATAAATAAACTTACTCGTTCATACTTCAAATAAGCCAAAATGTTAATTCGTCGTCAAAACCAATTCATACGTGATAGTTGACTACTATCGCACTCTATAATAAGTATTTTTTATAAAGAGCATTATAGGTGTATAATAAATTTTTAGCGGAAATAACTAATATGCAACCATATATTATATAATATACACACCACTAATATGCACACCATATATCACTTGTTATAAACAATATATATAAAATATTGTAAAGAAAGATGATTTTATAAGATATGATATATGTTATGTCTATGCACAATATATAATATATGGTACGTATAACATGTAATATATAGTGTGCACATTATTATATATATAATGCTTATTTAGATGTCATTATACAAATAAAATAAGATTTTTTTTATTAAAAAAAGATCTTATTAATTTTTTTAATATGTTTGGGTGATATTTTTTTAGTAAAAGTAAAATTACTAGAAAAAGTAGGAAAAAAATCTTTTTTAAAAGTTGTAATTTTTATCTTCTGAAAAAAGACATTTTTATAACATAGAAAAAATATTTATGATTAAATAAATATCTTTTTATATTACATTCAAACATGAATTAATTTTATATCCAAACGCTAAATTACTTCGACTTTTTCAAAAGATCTTATTTAAGAAAATCAATTAAAAAAATATATTTTTTCTAGAAGGTCATCAAACAAGTTCGTAATATATGATATGATGTGCACAACATTTTGGTTGTTTTAACTGATTATTTATTGTACACCAATAATTTCCCTCTTTTAATTTGGTGATTCTATGTGTACAACGAAATATACTATACAACGAAACATTCATCGTATATTGGAAGAAATGGGCTGAAGCCCAATTCCGGATGAAAAATAAGAATTTTTTATACGGTCACTTGCGCATGAACACCATACAAATATATGAACACATTTCAATTTATTGAACACATATTTTGATTTTGAATGAACATATTTGCTTTATGGGAGTGAACACATTTATTTGATTAAATGAACACACACTTAAGTATGGAAAATGTATTTAAAAAATATCTCAAGTTTAGGAACCTTATATATCATCTTTGATGTTGTGAAGATTGTGGACTTGAACAAATCAAATTGAAACTGATAAATGTGGAGTGTATAAGTGCTGGTAACGATATGTTCACAATAAATAATGTGTTCTTTTTAACAAATACATGTGTTGATAAATACTAAAAAATGTGTTTATTTATAAATAATAATTTGTTTACTGATGAATAAATAATATATTTACTTATAAATAAATTGTATTTTCATCTATATCTAAATAATGTGTTCACCCACAAATAGTAATGTGTTCACCCATAAATAATAATGTGTTCAATGATAAACAATAATGTATTCACTAACAATAATGCTATATATACACCACTTGAATCAGCCACCATCAGCCACCACTGTCATCAGTAAAAAAAAAAACCCAGGTAAAATAAATAAAAAACTCAATCAAATAAATAAAAAAACTCAATTAAATAATAAAAAATTATTTAATAATAGCTAAAAAGTGACTAAATAATACATTTTGTCCATTTTTAGTGTTAATGTGTAATATTTTAGTGACAATTTGGTGAAAAATGTGTTACCTTTAGGAAAAAATAATGTATTTTGTGTTATTTTTCCATTCACATCATAGTTATAGTGAATTTATTTAATTATTTAGTGAATTTTTAAATGTCTTTAAGTTGTTTTCAATATTGTTTGTTTGAGTTTTTTTTACTTATTTGATTGAGTTTTTTTACTCGTGATGGTGGTAGCTGATGTTGGCTGATAAATTGGTATACACGTAGCATTACCGATTCACTAATAAATAATAATGTGTTCACTGATAAATAAAACATATATTCACTGATAAAGAGTGTTTATGTTGCACTCCTTAAAGAAGAACATAGCACCAACACTCAGAAACAGAGCAATGATAGAAATTAGTAGAATCACAGGTAGTATATGCAGGAATATAAAATAAGAAGAAGAAGAATTTAATGATCTAGTATATTGATGGATGAGCTATACAACGAATTCCTTTTTCGAGTAAGGGTAGACTCCACTACTATTCCATTGAAATCTCACTTGATTATATTATTCCTCCTCTTTTATTCCTACTAATGCAAGTTGTTAGTGTAAAAACCCTATTTTAGTTTTGAAGATAACAAAACTAATGATTATTTTGTATCTAGAAAGATTATGTAATATGTAAAAGATTTGTATATGTGTAAATTTGTATGAGTTTATGCTGTAAGAAGTTCAGAAGATAAGATTCTAGCTTCAGAAGCTAGTATCTGGTTTCAGAAGCTTGAAATCTGAGTTCAGAAGGTTAGATGCTGGGTTCAGAAGTTTAAATCTAGTTTCAGAAGTATAAAAATACTTCAGAAGCATGAGAATATATTTCAGAAGATGTAAGGTTGACTTCAAAAGCATAACAGCAGACTTCAGAAGATTCAGAAAACACTTCAGACTCTTCACAACAGACTTTAGAAGCTTGAAAATAGTTTCAGAAGATAGATTGTAATTACATATATAGGTTTCAAAATTGTTATAAATGCTCATGTAATCTAGCTTAGTGAAATTAGTCTAGATTAACTTGTTGTATTAGGATTAGGACTTATGAAAATTGTAATTGGAAGGCTCAAGTTCAGAATTGAAGATCTGTGGACATTAGAAGCTTCGATTGAGGACATCAGAAGCTTAACTTGCTGTGAAAGGAGTAATTCAATAATCTGAGGATTTTAAAAGGATAAGTTAGTTACTCTAACTAACTTAGCATTGCTGGCATATCTTTGTACACATCAAAAAGTCTATATAAAGAAATCAAATGCTGGGAAGAAAATGTGGTGAAAAAAAGAGAGAAGAATAAAGGAAAAAAATAGAGAGGAAGAAAAAATTCTCTGAAATATTCTTGAAGAAAAAATGATGATCTGAAAAAGAAAAAGAGCTCAAAGAAAAAAAAATGTGCAAGAATGCAAAAAATACATTTGAGAAAGTGAGAGAAAAATCTGAGAAAAAAAAGAGAGAATCACAATAATATTGGAAGATCAAAGTTAAAGATCGATTGCTCAAATTGGAGGTTGTGATCACATTATATTCTGTGAGAAACAGAACCAAAAACACTCATCTATCATCTATTGATTTAAGGCAAGTTTATAAGAAAGTCCTCAAGGGTATATTGGGGCAGGAAAGTCTTCAAGAGGGGACATCTTGGAGTAAGGAACGTCCTCAAGGGTATATTGGGGCAGGAAAGTCTTCAAGAGGGGACATCTTGGAGCAAGGAAAGTCCTCAAGGGTATATTGGGGCAGGAAAGTCTTCAAGAGGGGACATCTTGGAGCAATTAGAAAAGTCCTCAAGGGTATATTGGGGCAGGAAAGACTTTGAGAGGGTATATCTCAGAGCAAAAGTCTTCGCAAGGGGATATTGTGAAGCAATCTATAAGTTGAGGCTTATAGCGAACCTGAGAAGGTTGCAAAACATATCTGTGTGGAACCTGAGAAGGTTGTGAAAGATATCATATTGTAAACTTTACAAGAATTCAATAGTGGAACTCAATCGTGGATGAATGAAGAACTGGATGTAGGCATCTTTATGGCCGAATGAGTATAAAAATTGGTTTTGTCTCTTAAACATTTAATGTCTTAGTATTTACATTTACTAATTGTGTGATTAATTGTTTGAATGATCTAATTGAGATTACATAAGACAGATTCATAAAAAGAACAAAATTGTAATAATTTCTTGAAATTCGAGAAATCAAAGAATCTGATATATACTGTGAAATTGGTTAAATCAATTCATTGGGTAATGAAGTTAGATGTTTAAACAACTTAGTTTTACATTGAATTGATCAAAGAAAGCATATTAGATTGTATTTTCGAAGAAAGATAGAAGTTACTTTGTTTTGGATGCTGAAATAAAATCCTGCAGCTTTATAATATGATCTTGATAAATCTGATATTGATTTGCTTGATCTGATTGTTTTGGAAATTTTAATCAATTGAAATTGATATTGTCTGATCATAAGAAAGTGGTTCTTGACATCAGAAGATTGAATGTTGAGAAGCTAAATGATAAGAAATGTTTGATATATGTTGTCTAAATGTTTGTGATTGTATAATCCGCTGCTTAAATAACTCTGAAACATATAGTTAAATCACAAATTATATATTGAGAATTATTGTTAAATATTTTGCATTTTACTAACCCTTTTTAACAAGTTTAAAGACTTGATTAATTTGGACATTGTGCATAATATTTTAGACAGCATTCTTTAAGTGGTTGGGAAAAAGTTTGATACCCAATTCACCCCCTTGGGTTCACGGGCTATAGCTTTGGGGGTATTTTAATGTCTTAATACCTCACCAACAATTGGCACCAGAGCCCAGGTTGAGCTCTTAGAAGATTCTGTAAAAGGAATAGAGTACAAGATCCTAAAGGAAAGCTATGACAAATCAAGCTAATTTCCAAATTGCTGAAGGACAATCAATCAATAGGTCACCTCTTTTCAAGGGAAAAGCATATTCTTACCAGAGGGACAAGATGCAACTTTTTATTGAATACAATAGCCTTGATCTTTGGGATAGAATCATTAATGGTGATCAAATTCCTCATACCACAACTACATTTGCTGATGGATCTGTAGAAATCAAAGTTATTCCAAGGGAAGATTGGACCAAAGAGAAAAAAGAACAAATTCAGTTAAACTCTAAAGCAAAATACTTATTAATTTATTCATTAGCTAAATCTGAATATGACAAAATAATAAGTTGTAGCTCTGCTAAAGAGATTTGGGATAGACTATCACTTTTACATGATGTTACTGACGAGGTAAAAGAAACCAAAATTGATATATTCAAGTCAAAATATGAGCAATTCAAAATGGAAGAAGAAGAGAGCATTGATAGCATGATTACTAGATTTCTAAGAATCATTAATCAACTTAAAGATCGTGGTCACAATATGTCAAATGATGATTTGGTAAGAAAAGTTTTAAGGAGTCTACCCTCAAAATGGCTACCAAAAGTCACTGCAATTATAGAAGTTAAGGATTTGAAGATTCTTGGATTGGATGCATTGATTGACTCACTAAAAGTACATGAAATTGGACTGCAAAATCTAGCTAGTACTACATCTTTCAAGAATGATATGGCTCTGAAAGTTTCTAAAAGAAGAAGGAAGAAAAAAGCTCTTGTGTTTAGAGAAGAATCAAACTCAGAATCAGAATGTAATACATCTGAAGATGAATCTCATTCATTGTGTAAAGAAGATATGGCTCTGCTCATCAAAGGGATTAGAAGGATGTTCAAGAAAGGCAAAAGCAACAAAAGAAGTTCAAATTTCTTCAGAAAAGATAAAGGAAGATCTGATCAAGTTATTTTCTATAATTACAATGAGAAAGGTTACATAAAACCTGAATGTCCAAAGGTTAAAGAAAATATATCAAAACTCAAAGGCAAGAAGAAAGCTTGTTCTGTACCTTTGCTCCGGTATGAACTATCGCCGGTCTCTGACTCCTCGCACAACTCCTCTCCAAGGCATGGGGGGTGTTTTCCTTGAAAGGACTCCAAATCTTTTGCCAGTAATCACTCAATATGGGAACTCAACTAAAAGCGTATCAGATATACTGAGAAGGCACCCTATTTATAGAGGGGGATTCGAGCCGTTTCCATGCCGCCTACTCCGAGCGACTCGGGATAACGTCTTCCCCGCTTTCCGCAGCGTGTTGGGGCAATCCGCGTAGCGCCGATCGTGGCTCCGGATTTCTCGGTGTCACTATCTGCTCACATCTACATTTCCGCCCAAAGCGGGGGTGGAGCTTATCCGACCTCGGGTCGGGTCGGGTCGTGGGGTCCGTACCCGGGTTCGGCTCTTGATCCAACTTGTTTGGGCTTCTGAATTGACACTAGGCCTTGAGCCAATAATGGGTCTCGATCTGGACTCGCCCATCGTGGGGACCAAGGTCCGACCTTGGCCTTTGAGGGAGTCCCTTTGTTGTCAACTTGGGCCACTCTTTTGGGCCGTAATTGGGGTACCCAATTGGGCCCTCGGATTTGGGCCATAAACCGAGGTGGGAACAACTATAAACTTTAAAATATGAGATTTTTCTATTTTTTTGAAATACACTATAAAAAATACTATAGACTTTAAATTGTGAAATTACATAATTTTTTTTACATATAGTAGACATTATAGCCTATATACTTTAAAATGTCATATTTCTCCATTTTTTTAGATACTCTATAAAACAAATATTACAGACTTTAAATTATAAAATTACATTATTTTTTACATATAGTAAAATTCGAAAGATATATACTTCAACATGTGAGATTTCTCTATATTTTTAGATAAACTATAAAACAAAGACTATAGACTTTAAATTATGAAATTACATGATTTTTTACATATACTAGAATTTGAAGGCTATATACTTCAAAATATGAGATCTCTATTTTTTTTAGATATACTATTAAACAAAGACTATAGACTTCAAATTGTGAAATTATAAGATTTTTTACGTATATAGAAATTGAATTCTACATACTTTAAAACATGAGATTTCTCTATTTTTTAGGTACACAATAAAACAAAGACTATAGACTTTAAATTATGAAATTACATGATTATTTTACATATATTAGAAATTGAAGGCTATATACTTTAAAATGTGAGATTTCTCTATTTTTTTGTAGATGCACTATAAAGATAAGACTATATACTTTAAATTATGAAATTACATGTTTTTTTTACGTATAATAAAAATTGAAGCCTATATACTTTAAAATGCGAGATTTCTCTATTGTTTTAGATACACTATAAAAAAAATACAATAGATTTTAAATTATGAAATTACATGATTTTTTTTACATATAATATAAATTGAAGGCTATATATTTTAAAATATGAGACTAGTCTTATACCTGTGCGATGTATGGATTATATCAAATTTAATGTTTAAAATATTAAACATTTAATGAAATAATATTTTTTATAAAAAAGAGCTAAATGAAAACATGTTATTCCTAAAATTTATTTTGTAAATATAACAATAAAAATACATAATAAAATTATTATTATATTATTGGATGCAAATAAAATTAAAATAGAATCTTGGAGAAGTGTCTAAGAACTACTTAATTATCATATAATATAAATATGTAGTTTTTAAATTGCTTTTGTAAATAGATTATGTGTATTGAACTATCATATATCAAACATATGGAATGTCTATTGTCTCGCCCTTTTAGCTATATTGTCATACATTATTTAATAAATTTCTATCTAATTATCCTAAAATATGATTTTTTTTTTCCTTCTATTTGATTATAACTAAAATTGTTTTTCATTATTACTAAATTTGTTAAATAAATCTAAGTTTTTAAAAATACTTAATCTCTAATCAATCACTAAAAATCACAAAAGATCCACAAATTATGAAGGACTAAAAATCGCTAAAATCACAGAAAACATTAAAAAAAATTACTAATTATCATTGAATCTGATTTATATTCATAATATACAATCACAAATTTATATTTATAAAATTCAATCACGTAATTAGTTTTCATCTTTTTCGATATCGAATTCATTTTCATAATACTTACAATTATTCTCTTTCAATAATCAACAAAAAATAATCACAATTTACCTATTATTAATCACTAAAAACTACTGAAATCATAGTCTTTAAATTGTGAGATTTCACTATTTTACAAATTGTAGAATTTGAAGGTTATATACTTCAAATGTGAGATTTCACTATTTTTTTATTATACTACAAAAAAAAATAGATTTTAAATTGTGAAATTACATGATTTTTTTACATATATAGAAATTGAAGGTATATACTTTTAAATGTGAGATTTTACTATTTTTTAAGATATACTAAAAAAGGACTATAGTATTAAATTATAAAATTACTTAACCCTTTTATATATAATAAATTTTGAAGACTATATATTTTACAATATGAGATTTCTTTATTTGTTCAAATATACTATAAACTATAAAAAAAATACTATAGAATTTTAATTATAAAATTACTTGTAATAATTTTAGGAATTCTGGGTATATAATAGTATAGATATGATCATTATTTTGATATAGTTTACACACTGATGCTGGATTAGTAGATAGGTACTGTGTGTAACCCGTGTTTTCGTGAGATTCCTATGCGGGTTTTGAAGATCTTCCCTTTTCGGATTCATGGCGGCAACCCAACCACCGCAGGGTCCGGATCGTACCATCGATATGTGAACGACGCTATTTTTCCGTCACTATATCATAGCAAATTGATCTTCACCTTCCTTAAGCTTCTCTCGTGATGAAGTCAATGGTTTGATTGATAAAGTTGTATAATAATTGTTTAATAATTCAGTATGTAAGACCTTTCTTTTTAGGTTGAGTTTGGTGGTTTGATTTCTGATAATTTATCTTTTCTCTGTCTATTGTTAGATCTTGGATATGGGTAATGTAAAAGTTGTTAGTTTTGATCTGGGAAATTCTAATTTTTTCTAATCTGGGGTTGTTAACCCTGACTGAATAAACTTATTAGTCTTAGTCAAGTGCCTGGGCCAAAATTTCTTAGTTTGTCAATTGCCATACTCGATAAATGTGATAATTGAGCTACTATGTAGTTTGTTTATTTGCATGCTTATTAAGCCCCGCGGAGAGTACAAGCGATAAATTATTATTGCCCTCTTAGTCAAGCATTCCCGTCTTTCCGATTCGACCATAACGGTCTGAAAACTTTTGTTCCAAAACTTCTTGTCTCTGCATTAAGGTTGACTTATGACGTGGCCTTATCCAAATCCATTTCTATATATGATAATTATTGTTGTAGTGTATATATGAATGATATTTTTTAAATATATATAAAATGATTTCTAAAAGAATGATTATATTAGATCTAAAATAATATTAAAGCATTTAATATAACCATTTAAGTATAAAATGAGTTTATTGAGTCGTCATAACGATAACAATGATAACTTTTTAAAGTTATTAGATAACTATACCATATTCTAATGTCAACAATGAGTGAGAGAGAGAATGAATAAATTATTTATGTTCTTCTAAGCTAAAATTTTATTAGTATAGTAATTATTTCACACTATTTGATTATTAAGAAGTGTTACTACATGTCAATACCAATTGGTTGAGTAGCTTAAAAGGGTCTTCAGATCAAATTATTTTAAATTTTTATTTATATATTATGACAAGTAAATTAAAATAAATAATTATGAATAAAATTAAATATAATATAAAATATTTTAAATGAAAAGTTGATGTTATTAATTTATATCATCTTAATTATATTAATTTTTTTTGTTTAAAATTGATATAATAACTAACAAAAATAATATAAGTAATTGTTAGAAATTATATATTTTAAATAAAGATTTATAATAACTACATTAAACAACTAGAGAAATTTTTTCTTTCCTATTCACGATTGTCTCTTACATGCATAAGGATAGGTTGGGCAATTCATTTTTATTCTCTTCCCTAACCAACCTAACCCTCTTCTACTAGTTGACCCCACCATCTCAATCTATAAAAACATTAATTGTGTGTCACAATATCAACCCTTCATCTCATGTCTATAGCTTATAGACAAAGAAGGATGTCTGCAAGGGAGAATGCACCTTTTCATAAATTTTCTAAGTGCTTTCTAAGTAAACACTTGAACATATATTATATAGCATCAATCAAAATTTGTATTCTCTTCATTAGACTTGTTATCATTAAAATTCTTTAGTTTATGAGTAATTTTTTCAAATTACTTCTTTGAGGGGTTATGGAACTTGCATAAAATGGATCCATTATCAATCTTATTAATCATTAATTTATAATAAATTTTGAAAGGAAAATTAAGTAATTTTTAACTTATTAATGTCTATTTATTTTAATCAAATAAAAAACTCTACTAATTTTATTACTTCTATTCATATTTTTTCCTTTATGCATTATTAAGAAAAAGATAACAATTATCCCAAATGAGATGCTCATGTCAAATAATAAATTTCACATGTGACGGCAGATTAAAATTCACAAGTCACAAAGTTTTATGTTTTTCATTCTACCCACGATTAAACCACAAATAAAATTTGAACATAATTAAAATAAGTGTTTAATTGCTATATACGGATAGTGTTAACTTTTCTTTTACACCACGTCAACATAAATTAGTAAAGTATTACAACCATTACTTGAAAAACAATTTGTTGGCTATGTAGAAAAACTGAAATTTATCTGTATCAAAGTACATCACATCATATATATACATCACATTATATACACATGTGTATAACATCAACTTTGGTTACATTGGTTTGATTTAGGACGACGCTTGGTAAGTTTTGTTAAGATGTATGCAGCGGCAACTTTAGCACCTAGGCTAGAGTGACCACGAGACAAGCAGATTGCACCACCAATAAGCAGCAAACTACTGGCTAACAACTTTCTTGACGAAGGTGACCTTGAGATCAACTGCTGTTGAGATTCATCATCAACTTGATCATGGCTGGTATTTGCTGGAGATCTATTGCTATTGCTAGTGATTGCATCCAAGCAAGCAGGTACCTACGCCACCATCACATCAACCATTGCATTAGAAAATACAGTAAAAGTAAACCATAATAAATAACTCATAAAACTTATTTGATTGTATGATAAGTACATAGAAAGATTATATGTAAAACAATCTGCTTATATTATTACATTTGATCAATTCTAAAAATAATCAACTTGTGCTTCCAAGTTCCAACCAATTTTATCTACAGCTCCTATACATCCCACAAAATGCTGAAAACAACTTTTATTAGAAAATAAGTTGTTTTAGTAATTAATTGAGCTTTTTCAAACATGCCCCAAGCAGTAAGATAATCCCTATAACAAATAACCTATGATCGGTACCCCAAAAGGATGGGAATAATATCAACAGTGCCACTATCCAAAAACTTGATTTAAATCCACAAGAAACATGCTTCATCAATCGAAATCATCCGACAAATATGTGCTTGATTTGTAAAACCTCTATTTCTTTTTTCCTGCCCATTGTTGACTTCTACCATTAAATCATCACGAGGAATATATAGAATCATAAAGTTGGTTGAAAGGTCAATGGTACATAATAGGACTATTTCATTTTAAGGTGTAAAACAAACCTGCCTCAAGCAACATTCCAGTAATTTTAAATTACACTATCAGTACTGACCTTCTTCATTAAATTGACTGAAGTGGCTACCGAACTTGATAGATGAGAGCTTATAACAGAGTATCTTCTAAGAGCACTATCCATCTTGCATACATAGGTCCATATGCCCTTGGAAAATGCCAGCTTTGCCATCTCCGCATTCAAACCAGCATCTTCTTGATGAAGCATTGTGATCTCACATGCATTTCTACCAGGTACTGTAATTATGTCAGACAATCAATTTATATGCTTAAAAATTATACATTGCTGACAAACAAAGAACATTAAAAGGGAGCACAAGTACATGGGTGGTGCAATGAAAGTTTTTTCATGGTATCAAACTCCAAAAAGTATGTGGAGATAAAACCAGGTCATAATATATTATTGTTTAATTTACAAATCTTATGAAAGATAACTTGTTAAGTGGTTTCATAATTCAAAAACTCGATGAGTTCCATAAATGACAACATTTAAAGAGGAAAAACTCAATGTGGATATCTTTTGGTAAAGCCTGGAACCTCTACCTTCTCTTATTCGCCAACCAGATCTAAAAAACTCAACACGCACATATTTCCTCTGCCGCGGTGCCAAAGGATGCTCACATTCCTAACAATGATCATTAATAGAAAAAGAATGAAAATAATATTCATTGCAAGGAGAGGTAAAAGGCATTAATCATTCAAACACCACAAAAACAGAAATCTAACTTTTCTTAATAATTCTTCTAATGCATCCCTCAGATACACCAAATAGAAATCCAAAAATGAACACAATCACTTCTTCTGCAAATCAATGTATTTTCTGTTAACATTTAATAAGCTAGCACATTAATTTCAATTGCACATTTTTATATGACAATAAGTTTCAAGATAAAAATTCATCCACCGCCTAAATATACATACATACATACCCCAGATATTTCAGTACTTGACATACATACCCCAGATTAATAGATCTCCAAATAAACAGGAAACAAGGAAGCATACCAATTGACAGTTACTAGCGGATAGTATGACATACAAGCTCCAATGTTTGCTATGTTGTGATTTATAATTTCTTAACCAAGAAATTTTCAACGATATTGCTACTATTCCTACATGATTCTTCCGGCCACATAATAGGACTTATATAGATCAGTTGAAGAAAGAGGCACATAGATACAGTTGCAACAACATTCATATATGAATGCAAACACTAAAACATGGTGGGTAAACATATGCATAAAAGCTAGTCAGTAGTAAAAATACATTTATTTGCATCATTATAGCAAGACCACAAATAGGAGTATTACCTTCATAAAACAGTAGAAAGTTTTATCCCTCCCCTCCCACAACTTCCAAGATAGCAAATATTCTCTAGGTCTCAGTAGAGGGAACTTTTTAACTGTACGACCAACTTCAACACCCTCAAATTCGTATGTCTGCAGTTGATTATGCTCAACCACAGTCTTATCCCACTGCTTTCTGTAATCGTTGTCCATATAGAAGTTTCTTAGCATCTCAGTCGAAACATCATTGAATAAAGTCACGCTCAGGTATCTAACAGGACCATTCTGCAACATCAACAGATAAACAACTATATTGTTCAAAGGTTTGCCATCATATGCATATAAAAGTTTCAAATTAGAAGATTATCATATATATATATATATATGATCACATGCTAAAAGAACTACCCATGAAAAAGATGTAACACCCTGACAATATTTAACTATATATGTTAATTAACAGACAAAATGACTTAATTATATATGAAAGAGGCAATCAACTAAAAATTGTTATTTTTACTTGAGTTGTACATGATAAGATTCTAGTGAACTACGAAAAAAATATGCTACGTAGAAGATAAGTTCTCCAGAGGATGGTTTGACTCTACATTTGTCGGTTTTTGTGCCTGTCTACAAATTGTGCAAGTGAGAGAAAATGGGGAAACAAATGGAAATGTTTAACTCATCATATAACAATTGAAAGTTCAAAACTTCAGATCAACAGGCACGTAACACTTAAGAAGCAGAATGTTATCAAAATTACAATAAAAAAAAACCAAGTCAATATTCCAAGGCTAGGCATTGATCAATACAAGTGTTTGCAATCCAGTAGAATTAAGCATAAAATTAGTGACCTTAGGCTTGCAGCATTTCGCCTTGTAGCATAGATTATGGTTTCGTTTTTCTATAACATCTTCCCATTTATCACTCTCATCAAGTTTCTCATCAAAAAACTCCATTAGAAACTTCAAATCTGCATCCGTCACAAATTTAGACGTCCTACAAGGATAATAAAAAAAGTCCACAATATCAAACCAACTAATTTGGCGACCGATTTAATGCTCAAAGTGACAACAAAGACACAAATCCGAATATGATCCAAGGTATTAATCCGTAATATGTGTGCTACAACTGAAACATTTAGTAGATTTATTTTTTGTGATAGAATCCAAGCACTGAAGTTTTATCCATGAGAAAAGGAAAATATTAGCACTTAAAAAACAAATCATACATTCCTATTGTAGAGTATTATGGCTTAGCTGCTTAAATTTAATATAGGAAATGTTTGCTTCTAAAATTAACCTTCCATGTGCAAATGTTTTCAGAATTCAGAACCATTCCCTTCACCAGCCTCTTAATAGGTGTTAATCAAAATACCAAGCCATTTTCAGTGTTGAAACATTTCATTTTCAGCGGTTAGTTTAGTACTAAAATATCCTCTTAGTTGGTGTGCCAAAACATTGCAAGAGGATATATAGTGTTAGATTATCATGGTTAGCTTGTCATGTTTTTTGGTCGAAGCAAATAGGCAACATTTTTTGTGGCAGTGAAAGATGACATGGAATTAGCAATTTAATGTCTCCTATTGCAATAGAAAAATACAAGAGAAGATTTTGCAAATATAAATACATATGTTGCTGGTTGCTTGAATTCGCCGAGACCGCGAGTAGGAAAGACATAAACAGCGGAGAATTTCCTTTAACAAAATGGGGGAGAGGAAGGAGGGAGACAAGTCATGGGATTAAAGCTAGTTAGGTCAAAGAGTAGAGTGGAGTGGAGAAGATCGAAATCACCTCGAGCTGGAATTAATAGAAGAGGAAGAAGAATCGGAGACCAAAACGGAAGAGGATGAAGACAGGGCGGAGAAAAATCTCCTACGCTGCAGCGCCACCCAAAGCAAACAAGATGTAACAAGAAACGCAATAACAGCCACGATGTAGATGTAGAGGTTGAGGCTGGGGCCTCCATAGATCGTCATCGTCATCTTCACGCTCTTTTCTCCCTCGCCCACTCAATTCTTTATTAGGGATAGGGCGTCTCATTTCTTCTTCATTTCCACAAAATCGTCTTGCTTCTACTAAAGAGCCTAAGTCAGTAACCTGAAATTAGAAGAAAAAAATTACAAATTTCGCTAACAACAGTAAAGTCATGAACACATCCAGAGTTTAGAATAACAACAAAAACATCCTCCAACCTCAAACAGGAACAAATACAGCAGTAGAAACATGACAAGTCCACCAATTCAACCAAAAGAAAACAACTACTTTCCATCAGTCAAAATTGTCTTCTCTCATCATATACATGTATTAAAACTTCATCTTTTTCATAATCAATCGACTCCAATTTACCCTCAAACACCTTCCTATTGGTCACTATTCACAACACCAATATCACAACAAATAAGGTGAAAAGTTACACACATGTTCCTATGAACCAAAATAAATATTCAAACAGCCAAGACTTAACCAATATCAGAAAACTAAAATAAAAAACAACAATACATCCAACAAAGGTACTCCTCAATATATTCATTTGGCATGGTTCAAGACAACTCAAAATCAAGCACAACAACATCATCAAACTCATGTATATATTCATATTTATAAGATAAAAAAAATAATAAGATATATTCAACATATATTTATATTTCTTATGCATTTAAAAGAGGTGTTTACTCACATGAAGACATGAAATTTGTCTTTAAAATGAAGGAACCAATTAGAAGTGAGATAAATAGATAGTACACCATATACCTACTCACTTGGGGAACATTATAGAGAGTCTCTCTTTCTTCTTCATCCAACCCAACTAACCTATCATTCCCCTTCTCCAACCAAACATCTCTCTTCTCTCTTCCATCTCTAATCCCAAAAAAAAATCGAAGTGAAAACAGAATAATAGCAGTACTAAAGTTGACAATCGATCTTACTGACTCAATCCTCTTAGGAAGCTTAACTCACTAATTCTTCACACAAATCGTCAATGTGATAAAAAAAATATAGCAAATTCTCACCAAGTCATAAAATCCTCCTTACACATCCTAACTCAAATGTGCCCTTTGGGAAGAAACAGAACATTATCCAAGTTGGACCTAAGTGATGTGTTGTTTCCAAGCTTTGCATCCTTTGAAGACCCAAACTTGGAAGACTTGATCCAAGTAAAAACTCCCGCATCTCAACTCTTTCCAACAAAAGGATGAGTTTTAGTTCAATACACATCTCCTAAATTTACAAAATAAAAAAAGAAAAACGTGAAAATCGTCCATAGATGCTAATGATTGTTGCTCACTATAAATATTAGTTTCTAGATAGGAACACACGAAAGAAAAAACGCTAAGTTAATTTTAAAATCACAGTTCAATAGGCTTCTTTGTGCAGTACATATGAATCCTAATGTAATTTGATGATACTCTATGATACCGTATGGCTGTATCTAACATACCCAGAAAGCAAAGTTCTCAGATTTTTTTTATCAGAGGTGGAAAAAGTAGAGAAGAGGGAAGAGAGAGGTTTGGCTGGAAAGAGGATCGGTGGGTTGGAGGAGAAAGAAAGAGGGACTATCTATGGTGTGCCCTAAATGAATAGATCTATGGTGTATTGTATGCACATTTCTATTTTAATTGGTTCCTTCATTTTAAAGACAAATGTCATGTCTTCATGTGAGTAAACACCTTTAAAAGAATATAAATAGTATAAAAATAAAATAAATAAATCATATCGTGTTATATACTTTTAAAAAAATTATAGCAATATATACTTAAAGAACTGTTAAAGTATTGTTATTATGGTATTAATGAAAAGTTATAAATAAAATTTAATAAAAGTAGCAGCTATACTTAGTTTATGATGAAGAGCTAATAGAACTAAAGATGTCTCAGCATAGCATAGCTGCATAGGATAGAACCTGCATCCTTTAAAATGATAAAAAGTTCAAAATATTGTTATTACCATTTTTTCTATAACAATTCGATGATAATAACACCTATTTAATGTTTATAATATCTTATGAGATTTGAGGGGGGGCAAGGCCCCTGCTGCTCCCCTATTGATTCGTCTCTGGTCACTGCAATTTTCAATCACCTTGTTCTGATTTCAGTCTGTAATATCAAAACAAAGCTTAGTCTCATCCCAAGTCCCATTGGTCTCAAACTTGTATTCATGAATCCTTATAAGCCAATAAGGGCAAACCACATTCACAAAAACCGGCAAACTAAGCAGCAGCACAAAAAGCAAGCGATGCAGCATGAACACTAAACTTAATGTGATGGCCATCAAGCTGATGGAAAAACATAGGTGTAGCCGGAACGAATATTTTTTAATGTAGTAAGTAACAAGTAGAGCAAAAAGGAAGACATGCAATGAGAATAACATGATGGCAAACACATGAAGTCTCAACGGAAGGCGAGAAGCAATAATAAGTAGCAAACAAATGAGTTCTCAACCAAAATGAACATAAGTTCCAACATCAAAAAAACATATTAGTAGATGGAGTAATCACATATACTTCATCTATAAATTACATGATCAATATCTTCATCATTCTAGTCTATAATAAAATAGGGGAAAGAAAATCATGAAACTTAACACATTTGATAACTACATAACTTCTTAAAGAAAGAAAGAAAACAAAGTGTGTGTGTGTGCGCGCACTATGCAGCATCAAAATTCACAAACCTTATAGTAAAAAGCCGTATTTAAAGGGCAGCATCAAGTTGGGCACACACTTTATGTGCTTGCTCCCACTTCCGATCAAAGTCTTGGCAAAGAAAAGGACGAATTTCTTTATTTTTAACTTCCAGCACTAAATTGCTCCTTCTCAGCATACTTTCAAAACTAACACTCAAACATTTTAACATTTTAATGCAACTATTATAGAAGTAAAGTTGCTAACCTTAGTTTTGCAGTGGGGAAGCGAAGCAAGATACAAAGATGGAGTGTGCAGCAGATTAGGGCACGCAGCGAAGCAGAAGAAGAACTGGGGGCGGAGCACCCTACAACAAATAAAAACTAATGATCTATCAAGGAGCAACAATAGTTCAAATTACACAAATGCCAGAATGTGGCACATCACTTGAACACAAAAATAAACAAGAGAAATACAAAATCATAATGCAGACAAGAAAACCTAAAGTACTGATACAAAATCATAATGCAGGCAAGGAAACCTGAAGTACTGATAGAAAATTTGTCATTCCACAGGTCTGAATACATTTATATATATATATAGCCATATGAGCTTATTTATGCTGTTTTTCTTTTCTATTTTCCAAAATACATTCCAAAACCAAAATAGTGAAACAAAATCAAAGATAGAAAAAAATCAACTAAACAGTAAACAAACTATAAACAGAACAGGGCAGAATTTGCAATGACAAATTACAAATAAATCCAACAAAACAAAAATAAAAAATAGCAAACCAATCAATAAACCATGATAAAAAATAGGAAAATTAACATGATTAAAATAGAAAACAGAAATTATAAAAAAAATTAAAAATAAAAACAGAAATTAAAAATAAAAATAGAATTTAAAAAATAAAAAAAGAAATTAATAAAAGGAAAACATCAAGCTTCTCCTTACCTGTGCTGTGCAAGACCTCAGGCGCGCAGCGATCGGGACGCGGCAGGCAACGGCGAGCGAGAAGCGGCGGCAACGAGCTGGAGGCGGCGAGGGAGGGAGGCGGCTGCTGTGCTTCTGAGGAGAGAAAGGCGCGGAGAGACCGAGGCAATGTGCAGCAGCAGCAGAGAGAGATCGAGAGATTTCCAAGAGAGACCGAGGCGGCGACGGCGACGGCGAGCGTGTCGAACTTGCTCTGGCCGCTGACTGGTGAGGTCAGAGAGAGAGAGAACTGATTGGGGATTGGGGATTAGGGTTGAGAGTGGGGAATGAGTGAACCGAGTAGAAATTAATCTATATGTAACAACAACAAAAAAAAAGAAATTATGTGGTGGTGTAAAACCAGCAAATACATCCAATTAAAAAAAAAAGGGGGGCCCACTATTTGAATGATTCGAAGGAATAGTGAGCTAAAATCCATTGAGGATTGGCAGAGATCTCTTTTGTAATTTACTAATTTATACGTTTATATATGATAAATCAGTAATGCTATGGTAGCCTTTGGATGGTGAGATATAGGTAGACTAGACATTGTGATATAGATAATTGTGTATAGGGACATGACACTATGTTGTGTACTGTTTTGTGTTTGAATTCATAAGAGAGAACATTGTGTTATGTAGTGTTTTGTGTTTAGATATATGAGACAAGACATTGAGTTATAAGACAATTACAATTTTATTCCTATAATATATTATTATTAATATTGTTATCATTGATTAATACTATTAGTATATTAAAATTATTAATTATTAATTATTATTATTATCAATAATCATAATAATATTATTATTAATCATTAAAATTAAAATTAATTATAATTAATATTTTCATTATAAATAATATTAAATATAATTAATATTGTTATTTTTATATTATTATTAATATTTATATTAATTTTAATTAATATTGTGATTATTTATAATTATTTTAATAATAACTATTATTGCAATTATTATTATTTTAAATTTTATTACAATTATTATTATTCTTATTATTAATAATAAGAATAATTATAATAATTATTTATTATTATTATGATAATTTATTATTATAGTAAATAATAAAAAAATAATATAAATAATGATAATTATAATAATAATAAATTAATAATAATATCTATTATAAATAATAATTATTATTATTTATAATTATTATTATAAATTATTATTATTATTTTAAAATAGATTATTACTATTATTATATAAATAATTATTATTATTATATAAAAATAATAAAATAATATAAATAACATAAATATATATAATAATTATAAAATATATAAAATAATAGAAATTATTATTATTATATAAAAATTATTATTATTTTAACTATTATTTTAATATTTATTGTTGAAAATATTATTATAAGTATAAATATTGTATTAATTATTATTTGGAGTAATTTTACTAAAAACATGGGGTATTTTTGTGATTTTACCACAGTGTCAAATTAGACACCGTGTCCACCGATTTGTTTACCACCTCCCAGATAGGACACACTGTCCTAAGATATAGATAGACACGGTGTCTCTCTATCTTGTGTCCGTGTACCATTATATTGCAATTCGTCACAATCCAAACGGTGGACGTGTACTACCGTGTCCATCAATCTGTATCAAACAGACACTATCCAAACGCACTCTATATGTACACTACTATAATCTGTCACCATCAGCTACCACAAAAAACTCAATCAAAATAAGTAAAACACTCAATCAAATAAAAAAAAAAATTCAATCAAATTATAAAGAAAATAATTTAGTAACAACTACAAATTGACAAAATAATGTATTTTGTATTATTTATTCATTCTCATCATAATTATAATGAATTTATTTGATTATTTAGTGAATTGTTAATTATTATTAAGTTATTTTTTTCAGTTTTTTATTTATTCGATTGGGTTTTTTTATTTGTTTATTTGAGTTTTTTTCTGTGACTAATGGTGGCTGATTAGAGAGTGTACCTCTAGCATTTTTCATGATAAATATTTTTTTTATATTTATACATTTATATCCACTTGTCTTTTGGTTTTAGTATTCTGATTTTTCATACCTGGAAATTTGGAGGCTTATGCAATATAGAATGCCAAGTCCTCTCCCCTGCACCTGTCTTGAGATGCTGCAACATTCTTCTCATAATTTTTTTAATCATTCATCTAATTAATATACAATAAAAATGAAAAGGAGTAAAAGCAAACACAAAGATGATAATTAATTGAAGTTTAAAATGATTTCTTTGTTGAGTCCTCATATAAGTACTACTTTATAGAGTATTGCTAGAGGCACAATAAAAAATCAGACAAAACAGCCAACAAATAGGAATTTTGACCACAATCACTCAGTACATTAAAAATATACTCATGATTAAAATGTTATTTGAGCCATAAAATGTTAAAAGACTTTGGTGACTGTTTTGACTGAAAAAGTATTAATCCCCACGCATTTGTTATATAGTATCCCATGTAATTATTATTTTATTTTTAACTAGATAAGATATATTTGACTCTCAACTTGACAATATATAGCAACAAAACAAATAAATACCATGAAACTCCAATATTACATTGTATTTATATGCAATAGAAAATATTAGACCAGAATTTAATCTATTTTTTTTGTAAAAAAAAACAGTCTTTAAAAAATGATATTCTAATATCGACTTTTGTCACAGTGACGATAGATGTCACGAAAAAAATATTGTTGTGAAAATTTCATGAGCAATCATCAAATGATAGTACTTTAATATCGTAAAAACTTAAAGTTCAAAAATATAAGTAAAATTAGTAAGAAATTATCTTAACTAAAAGTTTAAATTACT
The DNA here is from genome assembly GCA_013621005.1 of Aeschynomene evenia. Taxonomy (NCBI): domain Eukaryota; kingdom Viridiplantae; phylum Streptophyta; class Magnoliopsida; order Fabales; family Fabaceae; genus Aeschynomene; species Aeschynomene evenia. The sequence goes on from CM024270.1 coordinate 14,741,956, forward strand.
GAAATCTATTAGGGTATGTTTGAATGTTTAAATTATGAGAAATGAAATGAATTTGATAGAAATGAAATAAATTTGATGGAAATAACATGAATTCTTTCCAAATTCAATTAAAATTTGTAAGATTTAAATATATAAAGGAATGGAATTCTTTAGAATTCCAAATGAAATCATTTCTCATTTTCATTCATTTCAAATAATATAATTCATTCTCAAATCAAATCATTTTCCATAATTTAAGCTTCCAAACACATCCTTAATAGTTTTATTTATATTTGTTGGTGTATGCCCTAGAGGGCCAATCATAGTTGCATTTTATTATGATATTGTGACATTTTATTTCATATATTTATATATATATATATGAGGTATTGTTTTCATTAATTGTTTATTTATTTTAATAAACATTATGATGTCCTTAGAATGGAATAAAGATTAGGTACATAACATAATAGTGAGACTCCATTCTTAAATGTCCCTAGTCAAGTATTACTGTAAACAAGAGGACAACAATAATACGTTGAGACTAGTATGTGTATGGACTGATAACCTTTTCTCACAGGTTATGGATATGTGATATCAAGTCTGCGCATAGGTATATATGGTAATATATACTGGACTGACCCACCTTGAGAACACTACATGAATAGTAATGTGAATGTCATAAGTGATTCTTATAGTGATGATGGTACATGTAGTCCTTTGACTTGAAGTTACTACGATCCGCTGCATGAGGAGTTATGTGTTTTGATACCGTCAAACGTTATCCGTAACAGGTAATTATAAAGGCGGTCATTAGGCATATCACGAGTCATGTGGGCGGTGCGAGTAACGTAGATAGAATTTGTCCCTCTCACATTACGAGAGATATATCTGTGGGCCCTTGATGAGTAGGACTGAGTAAATGCATGACCGTGCTGAAATGAATTAATGTGTGACATTAATCTCATTTAATTTTATCAGTCTACTCGATAATCAATAAATTAATGATTTAACGATACAAGATGACTAATTTCATGCTTGTGTTAAATCTAGATATTTGGACAAAGGGATTGAATTGTACAATAACATCGATCACATAAAGGTTATGTCAAACCGTTGACTTTCTTATAACTTGGGTAACAGTGATGTGTTGCTAGATATCGCTCACTGTTTATATTATTAAATAATATTTAATAATATTGCCAACGTTATGAGAACCTATAGGGTCACACACTAAAGCAGTTTTAAATTGATGCTTAATTAGATTAAATTAGTGTGACTAATTTAATTGCATTGGGCTTGCATCAGATAGGCCCAATAAGGCACAAACTAGGTTTAAGTTTTCTATGAGATGAGAGTGCAGTGTTGGCTATAAATAGCAACACATATGAGCCTAGCCTCACACACACATGAATTTTGAATTCACACCCTCTCACTCAGAGAAAGCTAATCCTTGTTTTCTCTGAAATTCACTACTAGCATAGAGAGTCTCAGAGGATCATCAAGGTGGACGTGTGACGACCACAGCTGCTGTGTGGACTTCTAAAGGCCGCCGCTGCTACTGCGTCGGAAGGATTGACATAACTCATTTCGTGTAGCTGTCACGCTTCAACAGGTAAATCAAATATGATTTATATGGTATTTCACAAGGGTCTATGGGAGGGAATTGCATGTAAAATTTTTGTTTTTCGCTGCTTCTATATGCATGATTTCCCAACAGTGGTATCAGAGCCACTTGTGAAAACGTATTTCTGTTTGATGACATTACCTGTGATTTATATGATAAATACGGTTTTGTTATGTTTTTGTTTTTGTTTTTGTTTATGGGATAAACATGGTTTTGATTTTTCTGTATGAATATCTTTTGTTCATTTGATTATATGATAATCTCGAAATATACATGTTATGTGATAACATGGATTTTGTTTCTTTGTGAATATGGATTCATAAAAGCATGTTTCTATTGATAGTGTTATGAGATAACTCTGTAACTCGTTTTATATATTGATGTGTTTCTGTCAAAATTCGATTTTGATATATGTGGTTTAAGAAACACTCTTGTATAAACTTGATTTTCATAAACATGTGAGACACATAGATTCAAGAGTTGAATTCATATGTGTTCAATCATTATTTTCAAAAAATTTTGAATTCTTGATGATGAATTAGAATTTTTTTTGAAATCAATATGATTATTTTGAATTTCAAAAAATCTTGTATCCATTAAAATTGTGTGATGAAGTGCATGTCATGATTTTGCTACATCTCGCGTCCCTATCCGTTACCATAACTCGGAATATTAGATGATTCCAAGTTCAGCAACGTTTCCGAACGTTGCAGTATATTCGCTTCAACAGCGCTCCAAGTTACGTGATTTTTGGAAGTTACGTGGTCAAGGATTTCCCTCACGGTCAGCGCCCATTCCGCTACGTTGGCCCATGTTTTTAGAGAGCTTAATTGGAAGTTCCGTGAAGTTACGTACTTCTGATCAAATCTCACTCCTTGCACGTATATATATTCACTCATGTGTTTCTTATATATGCATGTAATGGCTAATACATTATCGCCAATATTTCGAGTCTTCCGTGAAGCTTGTGCTCTATATATATACATGTTATGAATGTATATATAGCTGATATATATATTTCAAATTTTGAAATATTTTAATTAATGAGATTAATTAAAAACAGAACACCTATATATATATATGAAGTATCTATATTTCAAATTTTGAAATATTTTAATTAATGAGATTAATTAAAAACAGAACACCTATATATATGGAGTATCTATATTTCAAATTTTGAAATCTTTTTAATTAATAAGATTAGTTAAAATGGAACACCTATATATATGGAGTATCTATATTTCAAATTTTGAAATCCTTTTAATTAATAAGATTGATTAAAATGGAACACCTATGTATATGGAGTATCTATATTTCAAATTTTGAAATCCTTTTAATTAATAAGATTGATTAAAACGGAACACCTATATATATGGAGTATCTATATTTCAAATTTTGAAATATTTTAATTAATGAGATTAATTAAAAACAGAACACCTATGTATATGGTGTATCTATATTTCAAATTTTGAAATATTTTAATTAATGAGATTAATTAAAAACAGAACACCTATATATATGGAGTATCTATATTTAAAACGGAACGCCTATATATATGGTATATTTGTATTTCAAATTTGAGATCTTTTAATTAATATGTAATTAATTAAAACCATGTGCTATCTGTTCCGAGTGCGTGTTTGTGATTGATTAAAATGATATAAAGTATTTCTTTATCATGTCATGGGATGCATGTATCTCTGTTCATATATGCTTTATTTATTTTATTCTATTATTACATGTATGTTGAATTTGCATGTTTTATATATATGTATGAGATACATGTATGGATTTTATATGTTAAATAGTTTAACATTATATGGTGAGATCTATTTATAAAAACCCCTTATTACAAAATATTAAGTCATGATAGCCTTCCAATGCCTGACACTCGTCAAGACTGTTATCGATGTAGTGTGGGTCTGCCAAAGCAGGGCACTCTTATCTATAGCAGTAAGGTGCGATAGGACAAGCAAGTAATGTCCAACTGCCAACCATTGGGTTTGACTTAACTAAGTGAGATTCAATAAGATTGAGAGGCTTAGAGGTAATGAAAAATTGGGCTTTAATTCATAAGATGAATTAGAATAAGATGTTATTCACCCAACTATCCAAGAGTTGTATAAGATATAATTGGAAAAAGTTTCCTACCTAAATAGTCGAAACTTTAAGCGATCAACCAAAGTTGACTTAAAGCTAGATGAAATATGGATCTTGGCCTACTATAAAATATTCCAAAGGAAAATTTTACGAATCAATGTAGAGGGTCATTGGTTTGAATAAAATAGTGGGAGAAATATTTAATTAAAGTCCTAATTAAATATTATATGTCATGATACTCACTTTGCATATTTTATTTCTGTGGTTTATATGGCATCACACGCATCAAATAACCTGTCATTGCGATTTATCCTTGAGAAGGATAAGTAGTCTGGAACAAATTTTCTAGATTGGTATAGAAACTTGAGGATTGTCCTCAAGCATGAAAATAATTTTATGTCCTCAAAGGATCTATTTCTAAGGAGACACCAGCTGCAAGTACTTCTAGGGCTGATAAAGATGCTTATAAGAAGCATCAAGATAAAGTCTTAGATGTTTTGTTGTCTTATGCTTGCTACCTTGACCCCTGAGTTGTAGAAACATCATGAGAGTCATGAAAGCATGAAGGCGTATGATATGATCATACACCTCAAGCAACTCTATCAAAGGGCAAAGACAAGGTCATCTTGATGGTTCAAGATGGAAAGAGCAAAAGAAGCAAAGCAGCAAGTCCAAGGGCAAGGGCAAGGCAAAGGGCAAGGGCAATGAGATTTCCAAGCTGAAAGCCTTGAAGCCTAAGGGCGATGTGTCTAAAGAGGATACCTACTTCCATTCCAGTGAGACCAGACATTGGAAGAGGAACTGTGCAAAATACCTAGAAGAATGAAAGAATAACAAAGGAAGTGAGACTTCTAGTTCATGTATGATTGTTATAGAGGTCAATTTATCTACTTCTGCATCATGAGTATTATATACTCGATGTAGTTCTCACATTTAGCACTTGTTTATTTGTGCAAATGAGATTAGATCATTGACTAAGGGTAAAAGTCGACCTACAAGTTGGAAATTGAGTAAGAGTTGCTGCATTAACTGTAGGGACTTATGATTTGACTTTGCCCATTGGGCTCATTTTTCAGTTAGAGAACTGTTATAATGTATCTGTCATTAGAAGAACATCGTTTCTAATTCAAGTTTGGATAAACTTGGTTTTAGTTTGATAATTAAGAACAAATGTTGTTCAATTTATTATGATGATGTCTTTTATGGTAGTGCACCTATGATTAATGACTTCACGTTATTGATCTTGAAACGCCTATCTATAACATTAATACTAAGAGGTTCAAATCAAACGAATTGAATCCTTCTTACCTTTGGCATTGTCGTTTAGGCCATATAAATAAGAAGCGCATTTCAAAACTCCATAAAGATGGATTATTGGACTCATTTGATTATGAATCATATGAGACATGTGAATCTTGTTTATTGGGAAAAATGACTAAGGCTCCATTCACTCAAAAGAGTGAAAGGGTCACTGAGCTTTTGGGCCTTATACATACAGATGTGTGCGGACCCATTAGTACCTCGGCCAGAGGTGGTTTTCAATACTTCATCACATTCACTGATGACTTCAGTAGATATGGATATGTGTATCTCATGAGACACAAATCGGAATCCTTTGAAAAGTTCAAAGAATTCAAGAATGAAGTAGAAAATAAACTTGGCAAGAGTATTAAAAACCTTCGATAAGATCGAGGAGGTGAATACTTGAGTCAAGAGTTTGATGACTATCTACGAGAGTGTGGTATATTATCCCAACTCAATCCTCCTAGAACGCCACAATGGAATGGTGTTTCTGAAAGAAGAAATCGAACATTGTTAGACATGGTTCGATCAATGATGAGTCATGAAAACCTTCCAAATTCTTTCTGGGGACATGCTGTGTTGACAACAGCACTTACACTTAACCGTGTTCCAACGAAGACGGTAGAAAAGACACCATATGAGATGTGGACTGGTAGACGACCCAGTATGTCTTTTATGAAGATTTGGGGTTGTGAAGCTTATGTGAAACGTCAAGTCTCTAATAAGCTTGAACCTAAATCTGAAAAGTGCTTCTTTGTGGGATATCCTAAATAAACCAAGGGATACTATTTCTACAACCAATCTGACAACAAAGTGTTTGTTGCGCGAACTGGTGTATTCCTTGAGAAGGAATTCATTGGAGCCAGTGGGAGCAAAGTAGAAATTGAAGAAATACTTCAACCACAAGAAGAAACTTTACCAGAGGTGGAACAAGAGCAGAGTACACAAGTTGTTGTAGTACAAGAGCCTGCTCAAGTAACACAAGAACCACGTAGGTCAGACAGAACACATCACCCACCTGAGAGATATGGATTTCTCATGACTCAACAGGGTGATGTGCTGCTCATAGATCAAGATGAACCTGTCACCTATCAGGAGGCCATTACTGGGCCTGAATCTGAAAAGTGGCTAGAAGCCATGAAATCTGAAATGGATTCTATGTACACTAACGAGGTATGGACCTTGGTTGATCAACCTGAAGGGGTAAAACCCATAGGTTGCAAGTGAGTTTTCAAAAAGAAAACTGACATGGATGGTAATGTGATTACTTTTAAAGCAAGACTGGTTGCAAAAGGTTTCAAGCAAACTCATGGTATAGACTATGATGAAACTTTTTCACCTGTCGCAATGCTTAAGTCCATTCGAATTTTACTTGCTATTGCTGCATACTATTATTATGAGATATGGCAGATGGATGTCAAAACTGCTTTCCTTAATGGAAATCTCCTTGAGGATGTGTACATGACACAACCCGAAGGGTTTGACATCGGAGACGATGCTGTAAAAGTATGCAAGTTACAGCGATCAATCTATGGATTGAAGCAAGCTTCTAGGAGTTGGAATCATCATTTTGACGAGACTGTGAGACAGTTTGGATTCGTTAAGAACGAAGATGAACTTTGTGTTTACAAGAAGGTTAGTGGGAGCACAGTTGCATTTCTGGTCTTATATGTGGATGACATACTACTCATTGGAAATGATGTCCTGACATTACAGTCTATTAAGACTTGGCTTGGGAACTGTTTTTCAATGAAGGAATTAGGCGAAGCAACTTATATATTGGGTGTAAAGATCTATAGATATAGATCAAACAGATTGCTTGGCCTAAGTCAAAGTACATACATAAACAAAGTGTTAAGACGCTTTAAGGTGCATGATTCAAAGAAAGGGTTCTTGCCTATGTCACATGGTGTGACACTCTCAAAGGCTCAATGTCCCCTTTCTCAAGCCGATAGAGATTGGATGACTTAGATTCCATATGCATCTGCAATTGGATCTATCATGTATGCTATGTTATGTACACGGCCAGATGTCTCGTATGCTTTGAGCATGACGAGCAGATACCAGTCAGATCCCGGTGATGGTCACTGGACAGTCATCAAGAATATCTTTAAGTACTTGAGAAGAACTAAGGATTGATTCTTGATATATGGAGGTGAGGAAGAACTATTTGTAAAGGGTTACACTGATGCTAGTTTCCAAACCGACAAAATCAAGTTATGTGTTTTGTCTTAATGACGGAACTGTGAGCTGGAAGAGTTCCGAGCAAGAGACAGTTGTCGATTTTACTATAGAGACCGAGTATGTTGTTGGCAGTAATGCAGCAAAAGAGATTGTTTGGATCAGAATGTTCATTTCTAAACTTGGTACGGTTCCGTGCATTGAGGACCCAATAGCTCTCTATTGTGACAACAATGGAGCCATTGCACAGGCTAAGGAACCTAGATCTCACCAGCAATCCAAACACATACTCAGGTGTTATCATCTTATTCGAGAGATTATCGATAGAGGAGATGTAAAGATATGCAGAGTGTCAACTGATGATAACATCACTGACCCACTGACCAAGCAACTTCCTCAGCGGAAGCATGATGGGCATACTAGATCATTAGGCATTAGGGATATGCCAGATTGGCTCTAGTGCAAGTGGGAGACTGTTGGTGTATGCCCTAGAGGGCCAATCATAGTTGCATTTTATTATGATATTGTGACATTTTATTTCATATATTTATATATATATATGAGACATTGTTTTCATTAATTGTTTATTTATTTTTTAATAAACATTATGATGTCCTTAGAATGGAATAAAGATTAGGTACATAACATAATAGTGAGACTCCATTCTTAAATGTCCCTAGTCAAGTATTACTGTAAACAAGAGGACAACAATAATACGTTGAGACTAGTATGTGTATGGACTGATAACCTTTTCTCACAGGTTATGGATATGTGATATCAAGTCTGCACATAGGTATATATGGTGATATATACTGGACTGACCCACCTTGAGAACACTACATGGATAGTAATGTGAATGTCATAAGTGATTCTCATAGTGATGATGGTACATGTAGTCCTTTGACTTGAAGTTACTGCGATCCGCTGCATGAGGAGTTATGTGTTTTGATACCGTCAAACGTTATCCGTAACAGGGTAATTATAAAGGCGGTCATTAGGCATATCACGAGTCATGTGGGCGGTGCGAGTAACGTAGATAGAATTTGTCCCTCTCACATTATGAGAGATATATCTGTGGGGCCCATGATGAGTAGGACTGGGTAAATGCATGGCCGTGCTGAAATGAATTAATGTGTGACATTAATCTCATTTAATTTTATCAGTCTACTCGGTAATCAAGAAATTAATGATTTAACAATACAAGATGACTAATTCCATGCTTGTGTTAAATCTAGATATTTGGACAAAGGGATTGAATTGTACAATAACATCGATCACATAAAGGTTATGTCAAACCGTTGACTTTCTTATAACTTGGGTAACAGTGATGTGTTGCTAGATACCGCTCACTGTTTATGTTATTAAATAATATTTAATAATATTGCCAACGTTATGAGAACCTATAGGGTCACACACTAAAGCAGTTTTAAATTGATGCTTAATTAGATTAAATTAGTGTGACTAATTTAATTGCATTGGGCTTGCATCAGATAGGTCCAATAAGGCACAAACTAGGTTTAAGTTTTCTATGAGATGAGAGTGGAGTGTTGACTATAAATAGCAACACATATGAGCCTAGCCTCACACACACATGAATTTTGAATTCACACCCTCTCACTCAGAGAAAGCTAATCCTTGTTTTCTCTTAAATTCACTACTAGCATAGAGGGTCTCAGAGGAGCATCAAGGTGGACGTGTGACGACCACAGCTGCTGTGTGGACTTCTAAAGGCCGCCGCTGCTACTGCGTCGGAAGGATTGACATAACTCATTTCGTGTAGCTGCCACGCTTCAACAGGTAAATCAAATATGACTATGGTATTTCACAAGGGTCTATGGGAGGGAATTGCATGTAAAATTTTTGTTTTCCGCTGCTTCTATATGCATGATTTCCCAACAATATTGAACCACAAAACATTTTGAAGAGTACGTAAAACATATTTAATTATTGAAAAAAACTAACATATTATGAGTATGGCTAAATAGAGCGATGGTAATACATTTCCAAGAGATTTATAAAGAGGGATGCTAAATATACAATAAAAAATCAGTCAAATTAATCAATAAATAAGATTTTAGATCATAATTACTCAGCACATTACAATTTTAATGATTATTTGGGCCCAAACCAAAATCAAAATGGACCCGATGACTACATTAGCTAGTTTCTCATTGTACATCTAGTATTATTGATTTATAAATTATAGTACCGATCACTGATGTAAAAAACTGGCTGTTTTTTATCTATATTGCATTCATAATTTTAAAATGCCATGATATGATATAATGGGCAAAAGCACTTTGATATGGCCTCTGAAACATCGCCTAGGGAGGTGTTTGAATTTATTTTTTTCAAAAAAAAATTTAGAACCAAAAACCACCTTAGGCGGTTTTACACTAAAAAACGCCCTAGGCGGTGTTTCGTTCTCAATAATAATCCTCATCAGTCGTCTCTTCCTCATGATCTCCTTCTTCTTCTTTTACAATTTTACTTAAACCACCATTTCTTCTCTTCTGTTCTTCATTTTCAGTTCAGTGCATATTTTTTTTTAAGAAAAAATATGGAAGCAAATATAAAGATTTATTTTAATGGAGATATTATCACAAATGTTAATGAAAGTGTAAGTTTTATATGTGAGAATTCATTAGCTTTTTCTATTCCATATAATATGTCGTTTGCAGATCTAGATAATGGTCTCTGTAGGTGTGTGGATCCTAACACATCAAAGATAGTGGAAAAAATAACATATAGATGTCCAGTAGGAATTTTTGGTGGATTCACACATTATGTGTCTAGTGTTATTAGCAATGATGACACTCTTCAACAAATGTTTCAAATATACCAACATCATAGGATGAACATTCCTGTTGCAGAGTTGTATGTTCATTTTAAAAATATTATTTCAACCTCAAATATTGAGGTTGAAATTGAATATGAAGAAAACAGTGAAGATGGTGATAATGATTCAGAAGAGGAATATGAAAGCAGTGATGATGGTATAGAAGACAGTAATACAATTGAAGCAGATGAAGGTTATGAACATGTTTCTAACACGAATCATCCATTCCAACCAACATCATACTTGCAGAATTATAATGAGATGTCACATCCAATCATAGAATTTCCAGAATATGCAAACACAAGTAAATCCTTTCTTTTTATTGGTTTTATTATTACTATTATTATTATTATTATATTAAAAAATAGCAAGTAAGTAATGTGTTTCCTGTTTTTTTTTATTAGTATTATTATGTTATTATTATAATAATATTGTTATGATATTATTAGTAAGTAACGTGTTTCCTGTTAGTATTAGTATATTATTATTATTAGTGATGATTAATGTTTCCTGTTAGTGATGATTAGTGTTTCATGTTAGTATTATTATATTAATATTATTATTATTTCTAACACAAAGTATTAAACAGTAGGAAATGAGTTAAAATTTATTAATAAATAGGATTATTATTTATTATTAGTAGTATTATAATATTATTAGTAGGATCTTATTGTAATATTTTTTATGGTATTATTATAATATTATTAGTAGTATTATAATAATAATATTATTAGGATATTATTAGTAAGTAACGTGTTTTGTGTTTTGTGTTAGTATTATTATATTATTATATTATTATTATTATTATTAAACAGTAGGAAATGAGTTAAAATTTATTAAAGTATTATTATTATTCGTATTATAATATTATTAGTAGGATCTTTATTGTAATATTATTGATAATATTGTTAGTAGTATAATAATAATATTATTATAATATTATTGGTAGTATTATTATAATATTATTTTTTTATTATTATACCATTACAGAATAGTAGTATTATAATTAGTATTTTATTGTTATTAAGGTTCTGTTTAGAGTATTTAAGATTTAATAATTTAAAATTTTTTAGGTGTTCATCATCCAAACGGTGAATTTTGTTTGGGAATGCAATTCAACAGTAGAGAAGCAATAGTACGAGCTATTAAGGAGTACAATTTATCAAAAGGATTGGATTATAAAGTTTATGAGTCAGAATCAACAACCTTTTATGCTAAGTGCACACACTATGGTGCAGATTGTGAGTGGCTTGTTGGGGCAAGTTTTAGAAGGAATAAATACTTCTGGGAAATAAGGAGATACAATGGGCCACACACTTGTATTGGAACAAGAATATCACAAGATCACAGGAAGTTAGATTCGGACACAATTGCAGAGTCTATAAAGCATATGGTAGAGTCTGACCCATCCTTCAAGGTGAAATCTGTTATTGCAGAGGTAAAAAAACAATACGGATACTCAATCTTATCGAAAAGCATGGATCGCAAAGTGCAAGGCAATCGAGAAAATATATGGTCAGTGGGAAGCATCTTATGAAGCATTACCCAAATTGTGTAAGGCAATGGTAGCTGTCGATCGAGGATCTGTGGTTCATTTTGATACTATTGAAGGCTATGGTGAAGACAGTTTGGTTCATCCTAGTATCTGAATTTTGCGTAGAGTGTTTTGGAGTTTTGGTCCATTAATCCGAGCGTTCAGACACAGCAAACCACTTGTGCAAGTTGATGGCACACATTTGTATGGGAAGTACAAAGGAGTTCTAATGATGGCTGTTGCACAAGACGGAAATCAGAATGTATTACCTATTGCTTTTGCTATAGTTGAGGGTGAGACGGCAGATGCATGGAGTTACTTCCTAGACAACTTACGGAGGTACATTGTAACTCAAGATGGAGTTGCTATTATTTCGGATCGGCACGAGTCAATATTATCAGCCATAAGAAGGAGCAATGGCGAGTGGGAGCCTCCAAGAGCATTCCACATGTACTGCGTTCAGCACATCGCCGCCAACTTTATGCGCAGATTCAAGAAGCCTTATTTGCATAAGCTTGTTGTTACCATGGGTAAATTAAAATTTCTCGTGCTTGTAAATTTTTTTATAGTTCATTGACAACTTGAAATAATCATATAAAGTATTCTGCAGGGTACTCAAGAACTGAACATGAATTTAATATTCATTATGGACGAATGCGGGAGCATGGAGAGATATACACGACTTGGCTAGATAACATCCCTCGAGAAAAATGGGTGTTAGCATTTGACGGTGGACGTCGTTGGGGTCATATGACAACAAACTTGGTCGAAATGCATGAACTCTGTGTTAAAGGGGGCTCGCAGTCTTCCTATTACTGCATTGGTGAGGGCAATGTATTTTCGGCTAGCTACATTGTTTGCAAGGAAAGGGAGGGAGGCATATGCAAGGAGAAGTGCAAGACATGTTTTCTCTGAGTCTTTGATGACACAACTACAGAAAAATGAAGATATTTCTAGAAGTCTCATTGTCAATGAGATGGATAGGGAATATCAAACTTTCCATGTTCAACAGATTGGACGAGGAGAACAATTTCGAGTTGATCTAAGACAAAGGTATTGTGATTGTGGTAACTTTCAAATATATTGATATCCATGTTGTCATGTGATGGCTTGTTGCAATAAGATGAATGTTGTTTGGGAGCCATATGTCGATGCTGTTTATAAAATTGAAGAAGTTTGTCGTGTTTACAAGTGGGAGTAGGGAGTTATAGGTCACGAAAGTACTTGGCCGGAATATAGAGGCCAAAGACTATGTCCAAATCTTCAATTAAGGCGCAATATAAAGGGTCGGCCAAAGTCAACTCGTTACTTGAATGAGATGGATATGCGTGAGATGAGGGGAACTCGTCGATGTGGTCTTTGCCGAGGCGAAGGGCACAGTCGCAGTCGATGTCCAAATGCGCCTAGACCGAGTTCTTAGTTATCTTTGTGACTTTCCATGTTTGATATACAATTGTAATTCAACGATTGGATCGACAAAAAAAATATTCTATCAAAAGTTATTGAAGGTGTAAGTTTACTAAATCTTACACCGGTGTCAAAGTATCTCTCCTATATATATATAATAGTCACTTGTGTTTAATATGCATCATCAAATCTTGTAATATTAGAGTCTTGTGTTTATATATGTAAATTTGGCATCAATGGTCATTATTTTGGTATCATGATATCATTATTTGGCATTAAAATATGGATGTCCACATGGGACACTCATTTGGAGAGTCAATATATCATTTTCCTATAGGGGCACTTAGAGAAGGGTAATGCTATATATATGGACTCTCTAAATGAGTGTCCCATGTGGACATCCAAAAAAAAATTTGGCATCAAGGGTCATTATTTTGGCATCATTATATCATTATTTAGCATTAAAATATAGATGTCCACATGGGACACTCATTTAGAGAGTCAATATATCATTTTCCTATATGGGTTGTTTATATATATTTGATACAATAACATTATCTTTACATTTAGGAATAGATTTGTAATTAGGACATTTTGGTTCATTTTGTTAGATGTGATTATAAGTCTTATTTATTCTACTTATTCATTACACTTAATAATAATAAAGTGAATATTTTAATAGGTCACTCAATTTTCAAAGTATAATATTTAGTTCTTAAATTTAACACTGATAAATAAAATTAATTAACATAGATAAACGGAAGTTACATAAATAAAAATAGTTAACATTGATAAAAAAAAAGGTACAATATTTATGTACGACGATGTTGAAAAGGCGAAGGAGAGTATCTACTTGGCGCATGAATATTTGCCCTTAGAGGCCCAGTAGGATCCCCTCTTCGCATTGTCATCAATGCTTCAGGTGAGACTTCATTTTCTGGACCCCCCTCTTGTAAATCAGTCATATCAGGCCGATATCCCTCATCAAATTCCGGTGCAACAACATTCAAGTCAAATTCACGCTGTCGTGATGATTCCGCAATATCAAATCCGCTCAAGTCAAAGTCAGCAGTAATACCACGTAATAAACCACTATCCTCAACCGGACCAGGAGACCTATCCATCATAATGTTACTACATCCTTCTCCAGCATGTTGGACCGATGGGGGGGTTTGTATCATTTCCATCCAGTTAAATGGTGATGGTAATTCCCTGAGATACAATTAGGTGCATTAAACCTATAAAAGAAATTAGGTGCATTAAAAGAATATTTTAAATATTTAAACTTTTAAAAATGTTAATAAATTTAACAAGAATATATATAGAGATAATATTACCTATTTGATGAGTCCTAATAAATATTGGCACTTGACTGGGGAAATATTTCTTGATGTGGTTGAGCCTCCACCGGAGCAAATTGTTGATGTGGCTGAACTTTCACCGGAGCAAATTGTTGATGTGGCTGAACCTCCATCGGAGCAAATTGTTGTTGATCTACATAAATCGGTGCATGTTGAGGTTGTTGCTTGAGGTATAACCAGTTTCCTGCAAATTCATGATACCATTGAATATAATCAAGAGCTGGAATGTAATCAACAATGGGAAACCCCTCTACTATATTCTCATTCCGCCTCATCCACATCGTTATCCACCCTCCATGAACATCTCTCCAATTAATTGTGCCTCTTCTACCTCGTAGGTCTAGGTTGTGGGATTGGCCTAAACAACGAGGTTGTCCAGTTCGGATCTGAGCTAAGCCGAACTGCCGCATAACTCTATATGTTGCATGCCAACATACCCCTTCAAAGCATATCAGTGGGCAGATAGTCAACCACTCATTTCGCTCATTTAGTATATCTTGAGGAATGTCCATGATAATCGTTTGATCGTTATGTGGCTGCCACACGAATTGTATTAATAAAAAAATTTAAATAAGCAAAATATATAATTTAATGTATTAAATATTTAAATCTTTAACAATTAATAATAATGATAGAATATTGATCATTAACAATAATACTAATAATAATAGAATAATACTAATAATACTAATTGGCCACGTAACTACCAATATTATCTAATAATAATAAGAAGAATAATACTTAACAGTTAATAATAATATTAATTATAATGAAATAATACTAATAATACTGCTAGGAACCGTATAACTATAATATCTAATAATAAAAAAATGCATTAACAAATATTAATAATAATACTAATATAAAAATAATACTACTACTAGTAATAATACTAATACAATAATAATAATAGAATAATAATAATAATCATATACCTCCCCATGTTGCATACAATCTAATGTTGCCCTCACATTTATCAGATCTCTAAATTGATAGTTACGTGGATATGACTTACTCAACCATCTGCATAAAATAATATTTAATACTACTAACATAAAATTAATATTAAATTAAATTTCACTTTATTTAAAAAAATATTATCGATGAGCAATGGGAAATCCACGCAATGTGCGGGGTAAAGGAGCTATCATTGGGATGCATTGTCATACCCACAATTGTAACAATGTAACACAACCAGAAATTTCTTCTAGATTTATCCGAGATGCACTATCAAGTCCACGATATAGAATGCCAAGGCATGCAGAACCCCAACTATATCTTGCAATCTGATTCAAATCTCGAAGCAACTCAAGATATTTTACATGCACTAACCCGCTACTTTTACCTGGCAATATGCTCATTCCCAGCAAAAGCAGAATGTACGCACAGACATAATGTTCCTTCTCCTCGTCCGAATTTAACTGGTTCGAATTTAAAATTTGTCTTAGCCAATTAAGGGATATTTCACCAAATTTTATATCTGCCCCTCGGGGAACACGACCAAGTAGATCTTCAAAAGAACGTAAAATCACGTTACGATCGACATTTGTTACTCCCGTGACTGGTAATCCGGGAATGGGAAGTCCCATTAAAATAGCAGTGTCTTCAAGCGTCACAGTACATTCTCCGATTGGAAAATGAAATGTGTGAGTCTTGGGTCTCCACCGTTCAACGATGGCACTGATCATCACCCAATTTATGTCCAAATTGCAAACTTGTGATGCACGAAAAAGACCTGTATGCATTATGTGATTCAACACTGCCTGGTCTAGTGCCCACATGGCAGTATGACGGGGTTTTAATACCCGTAATGTTTCCTATAAAATTTATAATTCAAATATTAGAAATATAAATAAATAATTTATTAAATTAATAAAAAAATACTTACATTATTTGCACGAATATCTTCTGAAATATGTAAAGAAGGATCTATTGTTGAATCAATTGTCATATTTTCTTCACGAATAACTAGCTTAACAAAAGAATATGGAAAAATAAGAAAATAAAATAAAGAAGATGAAGAAGTAAGAATTATGTTGCTGCCAAAGGAGAAGGAAGGAGTGTTTTACTTGTTAAGTGTCTTACTCTTCAACCCCGCGAAGTGAATTATATAGGGAGTAGGCTGCTGCAACTAATGCCACATGTAGGCCATGCAAGCCTAGTCAAAGGCCGTATTTCAGAAGTACAGAGCTGGGCAGAGCTGTGCAGAAAGGACAATGCTGGCGCCTTGTTGTTGGCCAGTCAAAGACCGCCTAAGGCGGTTTTTCAGGAGCACAGGGAAGCACAGAATCTCGACTGCCGTGTGATGCGACTATACCAAGCGGTCAAACACCGCCTTAGGCGGTTTTTCAGGTTGCACAGAATCGTGTAGACCTCGACTGCTGTGGGACGTGACTTGACCAAGCACTCAAAAACCGCCTTAGGCGTTTTTAACTTTTTTTCAATATCTACGTAAATACGTCCAAAATTCAATATAATTGCTGTTACTTTATTTCATTTCCAATAAAGAAATTAAATACCTCTAAAAAAACTATCCAAGGGTTTGACTTTTAGTAATCTTTACTTCTATAAGGATATAATAAGTAATGCATGCAGCGAATTTAATTTGAATGACAAGTGTTTCTGTAGTGATGAAACACGTGATTCAAAGCCAACATTCACGCCCACGTTAATGACAAACTCTATCACATTGCAAATATGGTGCATTCTCAAGCACAGACAACATATTTTGTCTATAGCAGACATACAAGGTTTGAACGGTTTGGATTGTAACATGTAAGCTTTTGGTTGTACTGTAGTTGTTATTTGGTCAGCTTTGTAAAAGTAGTCAAATCTAGAGTTGATTTCTGATTTTGGTTAAAAGCAAATGAATGACAAAGTAATCGTGAGATAATATTTGAAATGACTAAAATGCCACTTTAGGATTGAGATTTTATATTGAAATTACGGATTGTGGTTACAGGAAAAGGGGTGGCTTTGTGAACAATGATATGGATAGGAGGTGAATCTATTGGTGGATTATGGTAAAAAACTAGGGTAGAGAAAATCTGAATTATATAGTGATATATAGAGAGAATTTGATATTTTAACCTATGAACTCTAACTTTTAACTGTGTTTGTTCCTTTTCTAAATCTGAATTTTTTTTCTAGACTGTTTCATGCCTTGATATCATCGGGCTTTTGTAGATGATTGAATTTTGAACAAAACCCAATTCGAATCATTGATTTTGGTTGAGAAATGAGTGAGTAATCAAAGAAAAATCGCGAATAAAACCATACCCTTTTCGATTGAATTCTGTAATTTTATGGAGGTTAGTGGTTTAGATTAATTCCATAAAGTTGTTGTAGATCTTGCCACGATTCCAATGCCACAAAAATCATTGAATTCGAATTTTGGATGAGGGAGATATTGAAAAGAGAAGTAACCGGGTCAGAAGAAATATAAGAACCGACCCGACCACCTCCTCCAACCCGCCAGAGGAAGGAGATGATGAACAGTG
This sequence comes from Aeschynomene evenia, assembly GCA_013621005.1. Lineage (NCBI taxonomy): Eukaryota > Viridiplantae > Streptophyta > Magnoliopsida > Fabales > Fabaceae > Aeschynomene > Aeschynomene evenia. The sequence goes on from CM024270.1 coordinate 14,759,786, forward strand.
AATCACGCGCGACGCCAACTCTCATCATTAGGCGCGTGCAGCGCGTGAAGATAGTAAGAAGCTCCAATTTTTTTGAGAAATGATTCTTGTACACTGCAAATCAGCCACCAATGTATTTTATACAAAATACGTATATATTAGCGTATAAATTCAAAAGTAGGATTATTTTTACCCATTCGCTTGTTCATTTTAATTTTCTCCACCCACTCGCTTGTTCATTTTATGCTCCTTCAAGAACCTCATAACCATCAAGAGGGTCACATGACACTTCGTGTGCCTTCTCATCCCCGAAACTAATGCTTCTGCTTCCATGGTGGTGAAAGAAAAAACAGAGTATGTGAGAAATAATGGCTTTTATATATGATGAAATTTCTATTTTCTTGATTGCATTAATAAATTAACAAAATAACTAATTCTTGACTTTTCAACTCTCTTGCATATAAATAAGAGAAACAAACACACGAAAGATAGAATAACTCTGTAATTTCCCACGCACACAGAAGGCTCTGTCTTCGTTGCATTATAGTTAAAAATATGTTGAGATTGTGGTCTTTATTATGTTGGATTGTGGTCTTTATTATGTTGGATTGTGATATTTATTTATGTTGGATTGTTGTCTTTATTTATGTTGGATTATGGTCTTTATTTATGTTGGGTTGTGGTCTTTATTTATGTTGGATTGTAGTATTTATTTATGTTTGATTGTGGTCTTTATTATATTGGATTGTGGTCTTTATTTATGTTGGATTGTTGTCTTTATTATGTTGGAGGATCAAACAAAGCATGTCACAACATAAAAGTATATATTAAATCTGAATTTTTTTTGTGTCCATATTCACCCTCTAGGATGTTGGATTGTGGTATTTATTTATGTTGGATTGTGGTATTTATTTATGTTGGATTGTGGTCTTTATTATGTTGGATTGTGTTCTTTATTTATGTTGGATTGTGGTCTTTATTTATGTTGGATTGTAGTATTTATTTATGTTGGATTGTGGTCTTTATTTATGTTTGATTGTGGTCTTTATTATGTTGGATTGTGGTCTCTTTATTTATGTTGGATTGTGGTCTTTATTATGTTGGAGGATCAAATAGAGCATGAGACAATATGAAAGCGTATATTAAATCTGATTTTTTTGTGTGTCCATATTCACTCTCTTGGATGTTGGATTGTGGTCTTTATTTATGTTGGATTGTGATCTTTATTAAGTTGGATTGTGGTGTTCCGAAGTTCAAATCTACACCACCACCTTCTCTGCCACTTTCACCACCACGAGACTTATAATGAATGAATAAGGATGGTTCTGAGAACATGTGTGTATGTAATGAAATGAAAAATGATCTTTATTTATGTTGGATTGTGGTCTTTATTTATGTTGGATTATGATATTTATTTATGTTGGATTGTGGTCTTTATTTGTGTTGGATTGTGGTCTTTATTTGTGTTGGATTGTGGTCTTTATTTATGTTGGATTGTGGTCTTTATTTATGTTGGATTGTGGTCTTTATTATGTTGGATTGTGGTCTTTATTTATGTTGAATTGTAGTATTTATTTAGTCACTCCTAAAATTATGTTGAATTATTCAGGCGCGTGAGTTTCACTCTTTTAAGTGTGCAAGTAGATGTTTTAAAGTTAAATTATACAAAATACGTATTTTAGTCACATGACTGATTGGTGGCTGATTTGGAGTGTACGCGTAGCATATCTCAATTTTTTTTCTATTTTTTATGTATTTGACTCTCTTTGATGTTTTAAAATTTTTGATAATTTTTAATTATTTTTTGGGCACTAGAAAGTAACGTTTGTGCATAAAATTTTACTTTAATGGCTTGAAAGTTAAAAAAATTGTTTTAATTTATGTGACAATGTTTTCGTGAGTACCCACTCATTGTTATTGACTAAGTGTAATATATTTCTTTAAAAAAAATTGTGTGGGTATTTTGATAAAATATTGCTATTTTTATTTATTAATATTGTTGAATATTTTTAATTCATTGTTAAGACTTTGTCTTTGTGGGACAGATCGCTGAAGATATCGTTGTTCTTATTTAGGAGTTATGTGACGAGTCGTCCCACACGATCGACTCGTAATCCAAAAATCACTTACGTGTTGTATAGTTTTTTTTTGTTGTTGATGTGTTGTATAGTTACAGTCGGAGTCTAATGATATGATTGAAATGATTTAATGGGTAGAGTATATATGAGCTAAAATTGAGGGAAAATATTATTATACTTAATTGATTTCCTAAAGTTTAGATTATCATTGATAATGATGGATTAATTAGACAATGATTGATGAATCTCTCTTCTCTCTTATATTGTAAAATACAGTTAATGGCCTCCATATCATGCCATGTGTCACTGTATTATTTATGTACTATTTTTTAAATAATTTTATAAATAATAGTTTATAATAAATAATAATTTCAATCAATCGCTGAATTAGTGCTAGGATTTATATTATTGATTTATGTTTATAAATAATTTCCGGAGAATCATAATTTCAATCAATAATAATTTATTACAGTTTTTATTATTGTAATAAATTATTTCCGCTGGAATCATAATTTCAATCAATAATGATTGTACTATAGTAATGCAAATCAATAATTTAAGTATTATAGTAACGCAAACCAATGATTTAGTTTAGAGTATTCCACGCAATAATTAGTAACGCAAATCAATAATTTGTATTGTATAGCCAATTGAATTTTCTCTATTAGTATTAGAAATGCAAATCAATAATTAGTAATGCAAATCAATGATCTCTTTTAATCATATAATCAATTTAATAGTATTCCACGCAATTTATTTTAACTTTCAATCATATATATAATCAATTTCATAGGATTAGTATTAGGATTAGTATTCCACGCAATTTCAATCATATTTAAAATTAGAAACAATTTTATATCTTATTCCACGCAATTTATTAGTATTTATTAGTATTGGTATTAGAAATGCAAATCAATAATGTTGTTTAGTACTATATATATATATATATATATATATATATATATATATATATATATATATATATATATTCTAAATGTTCTATTAGGTTATCACCAAACTATTCCTCATTCACTAGAATTATATTAGAACATTGAACTGACAATGGCGACGGACTATTCTCTCATCAAGGATATCAATGCAGGAATCACAAGGCAAAATTGGAAAATAAAAGTTAGAGTAATCATGTATTGGAGACTTCCAAACTTAAAAAATGTGTCTGATAAGTCATCGATCGAGATGATTTTACTAGATGAGCATGTAATAATGTTTCAACATCATTTTCCAATATATTCTAATTGTTTTATATTATTGTTTCATATTATATTTTCGTTTGTTTTAATAGGGGGATAGAATACATTGCTCCATAAAGAGTTTTTATGTATATCTTTTTGAAAACACACTTAAAAAAGGGAGGACATATGTTATTTCAAATGTATCTGTTGCTCTTAATGCCCCATCTTATAAGACTACAATGCATGAGTTACACTTATGTTCATGAAATTGAGGAAAAATCAATAAAAATGAATGTTTTCACGTTGGTGCCATTCAATCAACTATTGGAAGAAACTCGGGAAGATGATTATTGTGTTGGTACATATATGTCTATTTTACAATAGTAGACATGATGTTACTAATTTTAATATATAAAGAATCTCTCTTCTCTCTTAGTATTGTAAAATAGAGTTAATGCCTCATAGAGTATGAAACATGTCACTTCTAAATTCCTCTCTATTTACTTTATTGTTGTACATTAATTCATGCTCTAATCAAGGCTAATCTCTCTTTTAAAAATGCATCTGATGAGTCATCGATCGAAATGATTTTATTAGATGAGCAGGTAATAATGTTTCTATATCATTTTGCACTATTTCTCACGGGAAATGAAAAATATAAATAATGAACATATCATTTTACTGGATTTTTTTATTGTTGAAAAAAAATAATTATGAATACTTAGTAATTAAAATATAATTAGATGTTTTTAATATTTTTTTACTTATGAATAATTATGAACGTGGATAAGTAAATTTTTAATATTTTTATGATTGTTGGATGTAAATAATTATGAATAATTAGTAATTCATTATTAGTGATTGATATTTTCTATGATTTCAGTAATTTTAGTGATTGATAATCCGTAAATTATGAACATTTTTATTAGTTGATGATTGAAAAAGAATAAATATGAATATTATGAACACGAATTCAAGATTGAAAAAAAAAATTACATGATTGATTAAAATTTGATGATGTTTAGTGATTGATAAAAAGGTGTGGCAATAATCACTTCCTATATTTTGTATATGTTGATTCAATATATATGATTTGTTTATTAAAATAATTTAAACAACAATGCTACATGTACACTATTTTTCAGTAACTTTCAGCCACCAACAACTTTTTAAGGTGGAGCCCACAAAAATATTAGTGACAAATCATATGCATTTATTATGGGTGGCTGATGGTGGCAGTATTTTGGTGTACAAGAAGCATTATTATAATTTAAAAATTACATATTTATTTTACGTGATAAATAGTTCTTAGACACTTCATTAAGATTCTTTTTCAATTTTATATACATTTACTGATATAAGAATAATTTCATTTATGTATTTTTTTATATTTGTAAAGTAAATTTTATAAATAATATATTTTCATTTATTTTATTTTTATAAAAATATTTCTATTTCATTAATTATTTAATATTTCAAACATAAAATTTGGTATCATCCCGTGCATCGCACGGGTTAAAAGACTAGTTATATTTATGAGTAGGTTGATTTTATGTCATTTTCAAATGATTTGATTAAATATTATAATAAATTTATTTTAAAATTCATAAAAAAATCATGAATACACAAATTATTATAACTTAAGAATAAGGGAAAGAAAAGAAAAAAAACTCGAACGAAATCCATAAATATTGAATCATTATTTTAGCAAAAAAAATAAATCTAACATATATATATATATATATATATATGTATACACAGTTAAAATTTAAGTATTCGAAAAATATAGAAATTTTTTTTATAACAAAACGAAAAATACAATCTTACAAAAAAATACTTTCAAAGAAAAAATATAATTCATTCTACTTACCAATATACAAAATTTTTTCGTTTCAAATACAAACTAAAAAATAAATGGTAATATAAAATAAAAAATATAAAAAATGAGTGAAATGAAAAAAAATTGAAATTTGGCAACACATGATTGGATGACTGTAAAAAAATGGTACACTGTCAGTGGATGAAAATTAAATCCTTTAATTATAGTAAAAGTTTCAGAAAATCTTTTAAATAAATTAAATTTCTTTAAAAACAACTTATTTTATTTTAATTTTATTGAAAAAGGTAATTTAATATTAATTTAATTTAAATTTTAATTATAATTTTTTTTCAAATATAATTATCTATATAGAAAAATTTATAAAATGACTCGACAACAAAATAAAAAATGCAACTTGACAATCAATAAAATAAACATAAATAAATAAAAAATATTGATTAAAAAAATATTAAGTCATTAATATTGATAAAGAAAATATTAATTAACATAAATAATTAGAATAAACTTTGCGGCGGTTTATATAACTGTCGCTAAGTTTAACTAATTCCACGACACGGAGGACCAACTGTTGCAACGTTCAACTCATTTCGCGGCGGGTGACATAAACCGCCGATAAGTTGATGACATATTGCGGCGGTTCAAACAAAAGTGCCGCAAATCAGGTTCTTTTAGCGGCAGTTAAGAAACTGCCACCTAAACCGCTGCGCTTTTGTTTATTAGCAGCGATTATAGGCTGAGTTTGGTAAAGCTGTGGCTTTTGAAAAGCTGCTGATCTTCTTAGGCTCTCAAAAAGCTGCTCTTAGAGAGCCATAATAGTACCGTTTGGTAAAATTATACAAAAATTGCTCTCAATAAGCAGAAGTCATCATTATAATGTTTGGTAAAATAGTGTAAATTGACTCCCAAGATATTAAATGACCATAATAGACATAATATTAAAAGATATTGTGTAAATGAGGGTCATTTATGTATTTTCATTTTCAGAGAGTCAAAGGTGGCTCTGAAAAGCTATTCTGGATGACTCCCAAGAGCACCACCTGCTCTCAAAAGCCAGGAGCAAAAGCAGTCCAACTTTTTGATTTACCAAACGCAAAATAGGTGCTCCAGCTTTTTGAGAGTAGGAGCACCCCAACGAAAAGCTTTACCAAACTCAGCCTTAGTGTCGCAATTCAGCACTTTTGGCGTAGTGTCAAGTAACCCATTAAAAGAATAATTTGGGAACTTACCCTTCTGTTTAAAAAATAAAAATACAAATCGTTTTTCCTTCCTTCCTTAACCTCACCCATTTCATGTTGGTTTAAATAAAGTGCGTGTTTGAACTAGCATATGTAAATTGGAACTTGGATGAAATTGATTTTGGGTAAAAGTGTGTTACTGTTAACGTGATTTTTATTTAGATATTTTTATCTTAAAAGTGATTTTGATAAAAGAAATATTGTTTGGATATCAAAACCAAAACTACTTTTGAATATGTAATTACTAAAAATGATTTGAATTTAATATTTTACTATAAGGAAGCGTTTATTATGAGGTAATCTGGATGTAGTACCTGTAATCTTACAATTAAATTACCTAGTAATCTAGATTAATTCGTTTGGTTTGACAAAGATATTGGTAATCAAAATGGTAATGTGGATTACCCCATGTCAGGTGGCTATTTGGATTACCATTCGTAGGTAATATTATAATTTATTTTATCACACAATTACCCCTCTAACAAATTACACTGCTATTACCTAATTTTATATTCTTCTAATTTTTTTAGTTATTGTATTTAATTTTCTATGTTGAAACTCTTGCAAGAATATTCCTTGTTGGATTTTTTTAAGTTATTGCATTATATTTGTTTTTTCTATGTTGCACTCTTTACAAGAATAATATAATTATTTTATTAAATTTTTATTTTTATTAAATAATTATATTGATACCAAAACTGAAAGTATTGATATTAAATTTAAAATATAAAGACTAAAGTAATTATTCACTCAATAATTTACTATTAAAATAAAAGAAAATTAGGAATTCATATAATATGTTATGTATTATAGTATATAAATAATTAATTAAATATATAATTGTTAAAAATTTACTAAATAAAAACGTTTAGAGAGTGAAACTAAAAATTAGAGGACATTACAATCATATGTGTATTTTAGAAGGTATTTTAATAATATATGTAATATAATTATATTTGATTAATTTATTTTATAATTATTTAGAGGATATTATAGTAATATTCATATATTACCTTGTAATTTTTTAAATATACCAAACAAGACAATGTGGATGACCAGTAATATTACTTGTATATACCAAACAAAGTAATATGGATTACCGCAGTAATTTAATTAGAGATAATCTATCTACAAGGTAATCTAGATTACCGATAATTTTTCACGGTAATGTGCCAAACGCCCCCTAAATATTATGTTTTTATTTTAAATTTATTTTAAATTTAGTTTAAATATATTAATAAACTACATTTATATTATTATAAAGAAATATATATTATATAAATTAATATTAATATATAAATATTACAAATTAATAAAATATTACAAATTAAAATTATTATTATAAAAAATATAAATATTTGAGTTTAAAGTTTTAATTTCTTTCTCAAAACTGATAATTTTTTTTAATATATATAAATAACTTTTAATTAGTTCTAATTGAAGGTAGTGAAACGTGAGAAGGGGGTTGAATCACGTTCCAACTATAAATCCTGTTTCTGAAAATTACTTAAAAATAAAGATCAAGTATAAACTTGTCTTGCACAGCGGAAACAATTGTTAGTAAATAAACAGAAACTTAGCCTATAGACAAGGCTTTTGTAGATCTTGAAAGTATATTTACTTTCAAGGTCTTCTAAATGATAAAAGTTGAAACTTTAACCTTTAACACTTAGACAAATGATGATGATGTATGCGCTATATGTATATATATGTGTATGCTATGATAAATTGTAAAAACAATAATAATAAAAGAGTAGGGAAGAGAGAAAGCACACACAGAAATTTTATACTGGTTCGGCAACGTGCCTACTCCAGTCCCCAGGATACACCTGAGAGTTCACTATCACCACCAACACTAGGTGGAATTTCCTGCCTCTGCAACACCACAAAGGACTTCAACCTGCACCTTCACCAAGGTGACTAACTGCCTTTGAAAACCACAAAGGACTTCACTTGCACCACAACTAGGTGACTAACTGCCTCTGGCAACTCCAAAGGACTTCAATCTTTGCCTTCAACACCGAAGGACTTTCTACCCTTGCCTTAGACCCTCTAAGGACTTCTTGCCTTACAAAAATAAGGACTTTGTATAAAAGATGTGGTTTTTACCAATCAAGAACTTAGATGCAACTAAGTTTGAACCTTGATTGATTTTTCTCTCAAAAAATAACTAGCAAAGCTAGGATAAACAACAAAAGCTCACTCTTTTAAGAATTACAACTTTTTCCCAAATAAAAATAAGAACTTGAGGTTTAGAGGTTGAAGATGAAGAGAAAATAAGGATTCAATTCGACAGCGTTTTGGCACTTGTAAGCTTGGGTAGTCTCTTGAATTCTTGGGCATTGAGGTCTTCTATTTATAGAGAAAAGAGAGCCTCAATTTCGAAAATCATAGGCTTGATCTCCACCCTTGATTTGAATTTGTAATCTCTTGATCCAATAGTGAGAATTCCTTGATATGATTTGAAATTTGATCTTCCAAAAATAGAAAAATCAAATAAGAGGAAGTTTCATCTTGGCCATTGATTCAAATAATTCTCTTTAATCCAAAGGTTATTATTTGATCATAAATATGGAAACTTTGTAACCAAGAATTGGAAAAGAGGAAACTTCATCTTGGCCCTTGAATTTGAATTTGTGCCTTGATCTTGTGGTGTGCATTGCTTCAACATTTTTTCACACAACCTTGCTAAATCAAGCAAGTTGTATGCACCACTTTTGGAGAGAGAAAGGCTAGAGTTTTTAGCTTTTCTTGCTCCACAAGTGTGCCTCCATGTTGGTACGAATTAAGATTTCACAATTTCTCATTTTTTGAAAATCCTAAAATACCAAACATGGTCTTCCAGGGAATCTTCTATAGGTAGATTCTTGAATCTTGAATATTCTTGAATCTTCAATCTTGAGGCTTGAGATTCTTCTGGAATCTTGAAATTCTTCGGGATCTTGATAGAATCTTCGGGAATCTTTGCAGAATCTTCGGGAATCTTCTAGACTTGAAATTCTTGACAGAATCTTCTGAAATCTTCTAACTTCGTATAGAATCTTTAACAGAATCTTCTGGTCCCGCATGGAATCTTTTGGGAATCTTGTAGATTCATATAGAATCTTTAGGAGGCTCACAGAATCTTTTTAAAGTGTCCATAAAAAATATTATGTTACTTAAATGCAAAATATATTCTAGAATAAATTCTAGATAATTATTTTTAAATCTTTTGCATTTAATTCTCCATACAAGATCTTTCTAGATTTCACCTATATATATATAATTTCGAATTCTTGAAAGATAATATGTAAAATAGAGATTTGATTTTTATTCTCTATTTTAATTTAATTTTCGAAATATATATATATATATAATAATAATAATTTTTGAATTTATTAGGAGAGAGAATGTAAAATAGAGATTTGATTTTGATTCCCTATTTTAATTCTTATATTTCGAAAATATATATATTATATATATTAAGATACATGAATGATTAAACAGAGATTTTCTATTTAAATCCATTCACTTTCCATGAATAGATTTTTGGGAAATCATGGAGTCTTCCAACCAAACTTTCCTTAATTAGAAAAGCTTTGACTTGGTCTTCAAAAATTAGAATTGCTGGTCTTCCAAGTCTTGTATGTTGCGCCACTTTTGATGGTCCATGGTGGTCAAGATGTGTCTTTTTATTTTATCAAATAAATTAAATCCTAAAACACACTTAACAAACCATTAGTCCAATCAAATTAAAATTTTATTTTAATTAGGAATTTTATCATTCAAAACCTTCAATGATGAGGTAAAGGGTTCTTGGAGCTAACACTAATAACAAATTATAATTTATTTAAAAATACAAAATAAATAAATACATAAAATTAAAAAATATAAAAACTCCAAACAAATATGCAATTATGTATAAGATTATTAGTGCAACAAAGAAATTTATTTGTGAGGATAGATTTAACTTTACACATCAAAAATAATTTTAAATGTAGAAAGTTCTATCTAGAAGCAACAAATAGTTGCTTCCATCTCAACCATGATTTTGGGTAAAATCATGTTGAGGTTGGGGTGCTAAAAAAATACCCAAACATAATTTCACAGAATTATATGAATTTAAAAGTGGGTTGAGTTATGCAAACATGAAACCAAACACACCCTAAATAATTGGGTTAAAGGTATCTATAAGAATAAGATGATTTAATTATGTACAGATCCTAGTTCTCTCGCCCGGGTCAATTAAATTGATTAATTTGACTAAATAATATTATAAAAGCGACTTACATTTAAACAAAGATTACTTGTAATTTTGGATGGCAAAAAACAGAGAGAACGAACATAAAAAAAATTAAAGGAATGAAAATTAATTTTGTTGTTGTCGTGTCTCTTTCTGATGAAATCTCAGAGTAAATCATCTCTCTAAAAAGTATTGAACTGAAAATCATAGTGAAGGACAATAAATTTAAATCACATAAATCGTCAATATAAAACAATTTTCTAATCGTTCATAATAATTGCATGGTGAAAGACATGTGATTGTATTGATTTACTTAATCAAATCCATTTTAAAATTGCACACATCTCATAATTTGTAAATATTAGTGCTTTTAAAACATTTGTAAATATATGTTCGTGGATGGAAATTCATAACCAAACGAATTTATTCTTTTGAAGGTGTTGGCCGCCTTTATTAAAAGGGTCGCAAAGATGATAAAAAAAGAGAGAAATATACAAATGGGAGACAAAACTCAATCCAACCAACCTAACCCAAAATTATTAAACTGAAAACTAAAGGAAGAGGATTACAATCTAGCCTAGTCAACTAAGCAAAGTGCAGTGTAAGTAAGGATGAAGAAACTAAAACTACAATTCAGATGACGCATGCACTATATATATATATATATATATAGGAAGCATATATTTATTATTATTGCTATTATTATACATGAAATGAAACCCACTCCACTCTTTTATGTAGAAACCCCCTGGACTTAAATGACATCGTATATCTGCAAAGCAACGCCACCTTGCCCAGAAAATGAATTAGATTTAGAAACCATACCATCCATGCATGATCCACTCTTGGCTTCCTATCCTAACTGGTTTGAGGAGTTGAAGAGGCAGACACTGAAATAACTTCATCAGCTTTGACTACATTCCCGATCCCATCAGAGGCTGTATTCCCTCCTCTATCAGCAACAGAAACAACTTCCTTGTTACTCTCATCTAGGCGAACAACTTGAGCAAAGCTCTTTGACATCTGTTTCACAAAATCACCACCACTAATGTTGGGAGAACTCCTATGCTCGCTTTCTCCTACTAATCCAACACCCATCATGCTGCTTTGCTGCCTCGCCTTTCTTTCCTGCATAGCCTTCTGCCTATCTTCATAGAAATCAAAATCATCTAGGATGGACACATCAGTTTCATAGTTTTTAAAAATTGTCAACATTTCAATCCCCTGTTGAAGCTTCACCTGAAATGTTTTAAATTCAGAAAGTGAGCAAAAATAAATCAGCTGTAATTAATCATGCATCTTTTTATAGAGATATAGGTTGGGATATTAAAGTGACCTAACGAGTGTGTCAACCCTTAAAAAACATATCAGTTACATGAACATCAATTAATTTAAAAGGGAGATCAGGCAAACAAATTTTAAACCAAAGATGACCAAATGTTACAAGATTGCACTACTATTGTACCCCAAAAAAATGATAAGGATTGCACAACTATCATCTCAAACATAAAAGCTCAAAAGACATATAATAAATAGTTTTCCAACTGTCTTCAAGTCAAAATTTGAGAAGGTTTCTCAAGACAATAAGCAACTTAGCTTAAATTGTGAGGAGTCTTAGGATTGGTACACAAATTCTTCCATTTCTATTTCTCATTTACTGATTCTCCCGTAAAACTTGAGTAAAATAGTAAACTGAAAAAGCATCATTAATAAATTCATATACAGTAAAATATCCACACATTCCTACCTCCTGTGTATCTCGACTGTTGGTCACAGGCTTGTTATCGTTATTTTCAAGAACAATGTGACGGAACTGACTGTTCGGTATATCTCTAATAATGTGCCACTTTACAGGAAACTGCCCACTCCATTTATCTTGCTGCCAAAAGTCCACATTCTTGTCAAAATTGACAGGTCCAACCATTTCAGCTACACCACAGAATTGAGCACTAGCATTTACCTGGATGAAGTAGTAAGATGTAACATATGCAATTGCCATGGCAGTAATGTGCTTACAGAACACAAAAGCAACACACCAGTGAAAGTGAAAAACAATAGAAACTAACTCTAGTACTTCAATATGGCATTTAAACAAATCATAAACCTCTAGACATATCAAATGCCCTGCCCAATAAAATCATAACTAAAGCATTACAATCCCATAAATATAAGATCAAGCATCATATGACTGGTTTATTCTTCATCGACACATTTAAACAGTCAGCACAAAATGATAGAATGAACAATACCAATGAGCATAAAAAAAATAAGCAAGCAGATGAATTCAATTTAGTCTTAATATCCTAGAGTATGGCCCATCCAACAAGCAATTAGTATGAATACTAAAAGCTATTCTAAACCAAGAATTGTTGCAATGACACAGGATGTAAGATATGCATTTTAGTTACTATACAATGAATATGGTAGTGGAATATAAGCTTTCAAATTCATTTTAGTAACTACTTGATGTATATAATAGTGGAATATTTGTGCTTAAAAAAGATACAATTATCAGATGATTACCGAAAAGAAGAGAAATATAGGACAGGGATCTGGCTTCTCCTTTGCTTGGCGATATGCTGCATCTAACTTTCTGTTTCCATTTGGTGTACTGGCCCACACCCCATATTTGATACTCTTGTGAACATTATCTTCACTATAAGATTTGATGACAAAAAATTTGGCATCCTTGTAATCCGTTGGAAAATCTGGCCGGTTGAGTGATTCATTTTGGAACTTAGCAGTAGATGTATTATTTTTACTATTATCAACAGAATTATTTTCAACTGCAATTTGATTTTTCAGCTTTGACGCCCTAGGTCCCCGATTTTGTTCACTAAGAATATCAAGTGTACCATTACAGTTGCAAAGTGAAGCAGTTGCTCTGCCTTGCCTTCTGCTATTTTCAAGAGAAAGGAAGCTCCTATCATTTGTACTCATACTGGAAATGCTAGAGCTTCCAAAGCCGGGACCCTGGTTAGGCAGATAACCTCTACCATAGGAGTTTGAACCAGATCCAAAACCATATAATGAGCGTTGTTGATGAGAACCCTGCACAGAATAAGATGTCACCCTAATCTATCACTATTTAATCATGTTGTTCTCAAGAAAGTTATAAAGTTTCACATTGTTTTAGACTTGCCATTTGTAGATGACTAGAAAAACTAATTCATTTAATAGAGCAATCAAGAAATTTCTTGATTACATAGTAATATCACACTTCGGTCATTGGACTTAACATGCAATACAATAATCAAAACTCAGAATCCACATTTACAAATCAATTTAATCAAAACCACCAAATTTTTCTTTCCTTTAGTATAAATACAAGCGCTGCCAATCAAGCTTCTTTCTAACAGAAAAAATTTAGACTACAATAGATGGAAATGGTGCAATGAATATGTGTATAAACAGGCAATGTTGGCAAATTAAGTAACCATATATTTTACTTCAGAAGTTAGTGATTAGAAAATGGAATAGTTGACAAGATTATCAACAAGTACTAGAACAAACCATTCCAACATTCTGCCCAAATGATCCAATTGGTTGTGGAGAAACAGATGGTGATAGAGGCATCAAAGACCTATGCCTTTCTGAGGATTTTGAGGAATCAGACCAGATTCCACCAGATCTTGGTCCATCAAATCCTTGTTGGGAATCATGAAAGCCAAAGGAGCCAGGTGCTAGAGGAAAACTGCCTCTGCCAAAAGATCCCACTGATGAATAGCCTGGTCTTGGTCCAAAGAACATATTATCAACCTGTTGGTCAATGCCTACAAGGTTGGTGAGATCTGGCTGTGAAACTGGAGTTGGTGAATTCAGATATGGTAAGCTAGGAGGAACTAGCTGATGGTAATAAGGTGGTCCGGTGTATGGAAATTGCTGAGGGGAGTATAATTGTGCATCTCCACCTACAGAAGGCAAAGGTGTAGTAACTGGGGAATATGGTCCATACGGCATTTGCGGATTGAAGCCATATCCAGAATGAAAAATAAGAGATGGATTTTCATTGTAGACACCCTGATATCAAAAGTTATATACATATTACGCTAAGCATCACAAACAGAGGCTGTAGATAGATAAGAAAGATATGCCAAATTCTTACAGGAGATCCAATTTCTAATCCCTCAGAATTGACATATGAAGGATATTCATCCCATTCGCCGTTGGCATTGTCAAAACCTGTAGTCAGAATAAAAAATTAGAAAATAGAGAAACTGAACACAACCATTGCATTTAATGAGACAAAGCACAGTTCAAAGAGAAGAGCACCAAGAGACAATAGTGACCTTAACTCAATTTTCTCTTTGAAAATATCTCTGATGACTATACAAAGCCTCTTCTTAAATAACAACCAAATTCAAAAAGTAAAAAAGATGACATGTTATTTCTTAACAACTCAGAATTTTATTAGTTAAGAACTAGACGTGCATAAAAATGTGCAACCATTTTCTTAGTAGACCACATTGTTGCCACAGTAGTAGACATCTACATGTAGATGAAGAGCCACAGATTGTTATTCTTACTTCTGCCATGAGACTGCATGAATATGGAGAACAATGGAAGCACTATGTAGGGTAAGGTAGGTAACCTAGACATTAGAACCTTGAGAATATATCCAGGTTTAGAAAGGATAATTAGTTCAGGGAAGGGTTTAATGATTGTTATGAGTACCAATTAGGCAATTAGTATTATGTGTTTTGACAGTGAGAGTACAGTTTTAGTAATTTATTTCAAAATAAAAGGACACCAACACATGAGGGCGAGGAAGGTAGCAATAGCGATGCCCATACATTTGAAAATTTTAAGCAATGTATAGCTAACTTAACAATATAGTAAGAATTCATTGACAGAATAAACAAGAATTGTAGAAATGATGAAATAAAGATTAACCTCTGTAGTAGAAAGCCTGAGCCTGGGGGGCATACACATTAGGAGGGTACAGAGGACGATCTCCACCAGAACCGAAAGATCCTGACTGAGTTGTAGACTCCCTTAAATGACCTATAGTTGTTGTACCCTGAGAGGAGTTAGAAGATATTGACCTCTCAGGTATTGATGAATGAAGCTGGGGAAAAAAAGCAGAAAAGGGATATTTTTTAAAAATATATCTTCAGTGTCATCAAACAAAAGATAACAAGAAAAAATTAAGACAATAAATACGATAGGTATTTACCACTACCTGATCCTTCATGTTATCTTGTTCAGATGCTATCTCTTCTGCGTACAAGACAGTATGCTCAATGTGTTAGTATAGTTAGAGAAACACAGGCAGGACAAGTTATTGACCAACTAAAGCAAAATTGGGGAAAAAATTGAAAAACTAACTACATGCACACAAACCAACACAGACAAGCCTATGCACATATGATAAATAATGAGCATGAATATACTTGAAAATAGAAGCAAGTGAGTGAATAATCTCACCGCAATGCTTCAGCAGGATGAAAACATAAAAAGAAGTTTTGAAACAAAAGTTTTCAGACCGTTATGGTCGAATCGAAAAGACGGGAATGCTTGACTGAGAGGGCAATAATAATTCATCTATTGTACTCTCCGCGGGGCTTAATAAGCATGCAAACAAACAAACTACATAGTAGCTCAATTTTCACAGTTATCGAGTATGGCAATTGGCAAACTGAGAAATTTTGGCACAAACACTTGACTAAGACTAATAAGTTTATTCAATCAGGGATAACAACGCCAGATTAGAAAAACATTAGAAATTCCCATATCAAAACCAACAACTTTTACATTACCCATATCCAAGATCTAACAATAGATAGAGAAAAGATAAATTGTCGGAAATCGAACCACCAAACTCAACCTAATAAGAAAGGTCTTACATACTGAATTACTAAACAATTATTATACAACTTTATCAATCAAACCATTGACTTCATCACGAGAGAAGCTTAAGGAAGGTGAAGATCAATTTGCTATGATATAGTGACGGAAAAATAGCGTCGTTCACATACCGATGGTACGATCCGGACCCTGAGGTGGTTGGTTTGCCGCCATGAATCCGAAGAGGGAAGATCTTCAAAACCCGCAAAGGAATCTCACGAAAACACGGGTTACACACAGTATCTATCTATTAATCCAGCATCAGTGTGTAAACTATATCAAAATAACGATCATATCTATACTATTATATACCCAGAATTCCTAAAATTATTACAAGTAATTTTATAATTAAAATTCTATAGTACTTTTTTTATAGTTTATAGTATATTTGAACAAATAAAGAAATCTCATATTGTAAAATATATAGTCTTCAAAATTATTTATGCTGTTTTTTTTTCTATTTTCCAAAACCAAAATAGTGAAACAAAATCAAATCAAAGATAGAAAAAAATCAACTAAACAGTAAACAAACTATAAACAGAACAGGGCAGAATTTGCAATGACAAATTACAAATAAATCCAACAAAACAAAAATAATAAATAGCAAACCATTCAATAAACCATGATAAAAAATAGGAAAATTAACATGATTAAAATAGAAAACAGAAATTATAAAACAAAAATTAAAAATAAAAACAGAAATTAAAAATAAAAATAGAATTTAAAAAACAAAAAAGAAATTAATAAAAAAAATCAAAAGAAAAAATAAAAGGAAAACATCGAGCTTCTCCTTACCTGTGCTGTGCAAGACCTCAGGCGCGCAGCGATCGAGACGCGGCAGCCAACGGCGAGCGAGAAACGGCGGCAACGAGCTGGAGGCGGCGACGGAGGGACGCGGCTGCTGGGCTTCTGAGGAGAGAAAGGCGCGGAGAGATCGAGGCAATGTGCAGCAGCAGCAGAGAGAGATCGAGAGATTTCCAATAGAGACCGAAACCGAGAGAGACCGAGGCGGCGGCGGCGACGGCGAGCGTGTCGAACTTGCTCTGGCCGCTGACTGGTGAGGTCCGAGAGAGAGAGAGAGAGAGAACTGATTGGGGATTGGGGATTAGGGTTGAGAGTGGGGAATGAGTAAACTGAGTAGAAATTAATCTATGTAAAGTATATTATGTTATTTTATTACCTAAAAAATGGTACAAGAATGTACAAAATAAATAGAATTTTTAATGTTGCTGCTTATATCTTAGATGTAAGGTTATCTACAAGTTTTTGAGAAAGGTATTTAGCAAAGTGAAACAATAATTTTGAGTAATATAACTTAATTTTGTAACAATTATATTTTTAATTTAGAATTTAATTTAGATGCAGTATTTAACACTAGCGTCCAATCCAAATGCTCTATTTGTACCACTTTTAATGTAGTGGGAGAGAGAATACACAATCATGGCTGACGTGGCAACACATGATTGGATGACTGTGTAAAAAATGGTACATTGTCAGTGGATGAAAATTAAATCCTTTAATTTATAGTAAAAGTTTCAGAAAATCTTTTAAATAAATTAAATTTCTTTAAAAATAACTTATTTTATTTTAATTTTATTGAAAAAGGTAATTTAAAAATTAATTTAATTTAAATTTTAAATATAATTTTTTTTTACAAATATAATTATCTATATAGAAAAATTTATAAAATGACTCGACAACAAAATAAAAATGCAACTTGACAATCAATTAAATAAACATAAATAAATAGAAAATATTGATTAAAAAAATATTAAGTCGTTAATACTGATAAAGAAAATATTAATTAACATAAGTAATTAGAATAAACTTTGCGGCGGTTTATATAACTGCCACTAAGTTTAACTAATTCCACGACACGGAGGTCCAACCGTTGCGATGTTCAACTCATTTCGCGGCGGGTGACATAAACCGCCGCTAAGTTGGTGACATATTGCGGCGGCTCAAACAAAAGTACCACCTAAACCGTCGCGCTTTTGTTTATTTGCCGCAAAATCATGTCACTCCATGTTTTACCATCTCTTTGTTGGTGTACGTTCTTATTGACTTCATTGTAAATGAAGTCCACAACATAATGACCAGCACATGGAGCCCAGGTGCTTTATCTTTCTTTCTCTTTCTCTTTTGGGTTTTGGGGTTGGGGTTTTGGGCTTCTTCTTCTTCTTGGGGATTGTGGAATTTGAGTTTTTCGGTTTTGGATTTTGACTTTTTCATGACTCAGGGTTCAGGGCTCAAGGTTCAGGGTTCTGACTTTTTCATGGTTCAGGGTTCAAGGTTCAGGGTTTAGGGTTTATGATGAGTTAAACATCTCCATTTGTTTCCCCATTTTCTCTCACTTGCACAATTTGTAGACAGGCACAAAAACCGACAAATATAGAGTCAAACTATCCTCTTGAGAACTTATCTTCTATGCAGCATTTTTGTTTGGAGTTCACTAGAATTTTATCATGTACAACTCAAGTAAAAATAACAATTTTTAGTTAATTGCCTCTTTCATATATAATTAAGTCATTTTGTCTGTTAATTAACATATATAATTAAATATTGTCAGGGTGTTACATCTTTTTCATGGGTAGTCCTTTTAGCACGTGATCATATATATATATATATGATAATCTTCTAATTTGAAACTTTTATATGCATATGATGGCAAACCTTTGAACAATATCTATATAGTTGTTTATTTGTTGATGTTGCAGAATGGTCCTGTGAGATACCTGAGCTTGACTTTATTAAATGA
Organism: Aeschynomene evenia; assembly: GCA_013621005.1. Classification (NCBI taxonomy): domain Eukaryota; kingdom Viridiplantae; phylum Streptophyta; class Magnoliopsida; order Fabales; family Fabaceae; genus Aeschynomene; species Aeschynomene evenia. Next base: position 14,778,938 of record CM024270.1, read on the forward strand.
TGTTTCGACTGAGATGCTAAGAAACTTCTATATGGACAACGATTACAGAAAGTAGTGGGATAAGACTGTGGTTGAGCATAATCAACTGAAGGCATACGAATTTGAGGGTGTTGAATTTGGTCGTACAGTTAAAAAGTTCCCTCTACTGAGACCTATAGAATATTTGCTATCTTAGAAGTTGTGGGAGGGGTGAGATAAAACTTTTTACTGTTCTAAGAAGGTAATACTCCCATTTGTGGTCTTGCTATAATGATGCAAATAAATGTATTTATACTACTGACTAGCTTTTATGCATATGTTTACCCACTATGTTTTAGTGTTTGCATTCATATATGAATGTTGTTGCAACTGTATCTATGTGCCTCTTTCTTCAACTGATCTTTATAAGTCCTATTATGTGGCCGGAAGAATCATGTAGGAATAGTAGCAATATCGTTGAAAATTTCTTGGTTAAGAAATTATAAATCACAACATAGAAGACATTGGAGCTTGCTTGTCATACTATCCGCTAGTAACTGTCAATTTGTATGCTTCCTTGTTTTCTGTTTATTTTGAGATCTATTATTCTGGGGTATGTATGCCAAGTACTGAAATATTTGCTGATCAAATCATTCTTATATTTGTTCATTGCCTCCCACTTTATATCTTTAAGATGTTGTATGTATATTTAGGCATCAGATGAATTTTTATCTTGAAACTTATTGTCATATAAAAATGCAATTGAAATTAATGTGCTAGCTTATTAAATGTTAACAGAAAATACATTGATTTGCAGAAGAAGTGATTGTGTTCATTTTTGAATTTCTATTCGGTGTATCTGAGGGATGCATTAGACGAATTATTAAGAAAATCTAGATTTCTCTTTTTGTGGTGTTTGAATGATTAATGTCTTTTACCTCTCCTCTTGGCAATGAATATTATTTTCATTCATTTTCTATTAATGATCATTGTTGGGAATGTGAGCATCCTTTGACACCGCGACAGAGGAAATATGTGTGTGTTGAGTTTTTTAGATCTGGCTGGCGAATAAGAGAAGGTAGGTTCCAGGCTTTACCAAAAGATATCCACATTAAGTTTTTCCTCTTTAAATGTTATCATTTATGGAACTCACCGAGTTTTTGAATTTTGAAACCACTTAACAAGTTATCTTTCATAAGATTTATAAATTAAACAATAATATATTATGACCTGTTTTTATCTTCACATATTTGTTTGGAGCTTGATACCATGAAAAAACATTCATTGCACCACCCATGTACTTGTGCTCCCTTTTAATGTTCTTTGTTTGTCAGCAATGAATAATTTTTAAGCATATAAATTGATTGTTTGACATAATTACAGTACCCGGTAAAAATGCATGTGAGATCACAATGCTTCATCAAGAAGATGCTGGTTTGAATGCGGAGATGGCAAAGCTGACATTTTCCAAGGGCATATGGACCTATGTATGCAAGATGGATAATGCTCTCAGAAGATACTCTGTTATAAGCTCTCATCTATCCAGTTCAATAGCCACTTCTGTCAATTTAATGAAGAAGGTCAGTACTGTTAGTGTAATTTAAAATTACTGGAATGTTGCTTGAGGCAGGTTTGTTTTACACCTTAAAATGAAATAGTCCTATTATGTACCATTGACCTTTCAACCAACTTTATGATTCTATATATTCCTCCTGATGATTTAATGGTAGAAGTCAACAATGGGCAGGAAAAAAGAAATAGAGGTTTTACAAATCAAGCACATATTTGTCGGATGATTTCGATTGATGAAGCATGTTTCTTGTGGATTTAAATCAAGTTTTTGGATAGTGGCACTGTTGATATTATTCCCATCCTTTTGGGGTACCGATCATAGGTTATTTGTTATAGGGATTATCTTACTGCTTGGGGCATGTTTGGAAAAGCTCAATTAATTACTAAAACAACTTATTTTCTAATAAAAGTTGTTTTCAGCATTTTGTGGCATGTATAGGAGCTGTAGATAAAATTGGTTGGAACTTGGAAGCACGAGTTGATTATTTTTAGAATTGATCAAATGTAATAATATAAGCAGATTATTTTACATATAATCTTTCTATGTACTTGTCATACAATCAAATAAGTTTTATGAGTTATTTATTATGGTTTACTTTTACTATATTTTCTAATGCAATGATTGATGTGATGGTATATGAATAGTATCAAGTATAATCCTGTGGCGTAGATACCTGTTTGCTTGGATGCAATCACTAGCAATAGCAATAGATCTCCAGCAAATACCAGCCATGATCAAGTTGATGATGAATCTCAATAGCAGTTGATCTCAAAGTCACCTTCGTCAAGAAAGTTGCTAGCCAGTATTTTGCTGCTTATTGGTGGTGCAATCTGCTTGTCTCGTGGTCACTCTAGCCTAGGTGCTAAAGTTGCCACTGCATACATCTTAACGTGAAATATCGATAATTTAAATAGTAATAATCTATTTTCAAAGTAATATAACTTAAAAGTAATTTTAAGTGGTAATGTGTCAAATACTACTCAAGAACATTGACATACATGGGCCCCACAACATATCGTGTGTACCAAACACAAACAAAAATCGACAGTAAACGACTGAAAAAAAAATGAATGCACTAAAGTAATCCCGATAAAATAACCTATAACTTTTAATTGGTTTAATTGTTCATATAGTTCCATCGATTTTTCAAATTGGTTTTTATACTTAAAAAATTGATGAAATTATAGGGACTTTCGAAATAATTAAACCTTTTTAATTTTAACCAAAGTAAAAACTCATAATTCGATAAACAGGGAATGGATTTTGCCTGACCATGTGGCTATTTTTTATCCTCCTTTTAATATTTGTCCTGATATTCCAAATACCCTTAGGGGCGTTTGTTACGAGGTAATGTGGATAGATTACCGATAATCTTGCAATTAAATTACCCGATAATCTAGATTCATTCGTTTGTTTTGACAAACATATTGGTAATGTGGATTACCTACCTCCAAAGTGGTAATGTGGATTACCCCCATATCATGTGGCAGTCTAGATTACCACCCCAAGGTAATCTTCTAATTTATTTTATTACACGAATACCCTCTAACAAATTAGATTACTATTTCTAATTTTATAATTTTCTAACACATAACACCCACTGCGCTGCTGCTATTACTACTGCTTGGTCGTTGCGCCTTTCCCTTGACCACCACGCCTTCTCTTCAGTAGCTGCTCGCTGCCGCCTTGCTGCTGCTGCGCGTTGCCACCCTGCTATTGCTGTATTTTAATAAATTTTTACTTTTAGTAAATAATTATAATTATTTTAATGGATTCTTATTTTTAGTAAATAATTATATTAATGTCAAAAATAAAAATATTGATATTAAATTCAAAATATAATTATATTTGATTAATTCATTTTATGTGTATTTTAGAAGGTATTTTAATTTTAATAATATATGTAATATAAATATATTTGATTAATTCATTTTATAATTATTTAGAGGGTACTATAGTAATATATATAGATTACCTGATAATCTTTTTGATATACCAAACAATACAATGTGGATTACCGCTAATCTTATTTGTGTGTACCAAACAAGGTAATGTGGATTACCGATAATTTAATTGAAAGTAATCTATCTACAAAGTAATCTAGATTACCGGTAATCTTGTACGATAATATGCCAAACACCCCTTAATTAAATTATTATCTTCTACTATTATTCTCATCTTTCATTCTTTTAAATATATATTTAATATAAAAATTATTAATAAGTTTACTAAGCAATTAACTACTTCTAATGTTTCAATTTCAATTTTAAAATAGAATAATCACACGTTTCTATTCTTCAAGTATTTTGATATCTTGGACAAAAAGAAACTAATATTCCTTTTAGATGAGTATTAATCACAAGAGGATACAATAACTTGTAAATAATAACAACATGATTAGAATTTAGAAATCTTAAAGGAAACAATGACTAAAAAGAATAGTATAATCATTGTATACATGAAAAGCATGTATCAAATTAATTATGGCATTTTCATTTATGTACGTCTGTGTATAAATTTTGCTCCAAAAGAGTATGGGAGATGGAACAGAGTAAAATGGCACAAGTGAAATGATGTTCCTCTCAAGTCTCATCTCACCTCTCCCTGCAGTAGCAGCAATATGCATGAGAACAAGAAACTAACATTGATAATAATAATATCCAACTAAAAAGAAAAGAAAATGAACCCTCTAAAATAGCCACAATACACCAGGAGAATGTTGTCCGAGACCAACACTTGAATTATTCTAGCAGCCTGCAAGAAAGTCCTTGTGCCTTTTTATTACAAAGCAGTAACTGATAGATGGGAACTTGGAACTGCCAGAAGAAAGACAGACACCTCTATACAAATACTTACTGTATGGAGACAGACCCACTGTAGCAATGGCACAAGGAATATCATGACCATGACATTGTTTTTCTGACTAGAAATGATTGATTTATACATAGTAAAGAAATCTCAACCATGCACCCACCCACCACCAAATGTTATAAATGCCAGTCCCAGCATGTACCACTGAATACATACCTCAGCTCAGCGCTTGGTACATGAACCAATCAAATCAAATCAAGCTTTTTCGCCAAACCACCAGAGGTGTCCTTTAAGCATTTGTCACTCTTTGGTAACCCACCTACGGCCTCTAACCTGGTAGCCCCCGTAGGTTTGATCACTACTGCTCTCTCCTCCACTCTCTGCACTCGTATATCCAGATTTTCGACGGTGCTTCTTCCCCCTTGATATCCCACCATCGCTAATACTACCATTCAAGAGGGGGTCATCTATTCCTCGAATCACCCTCTTTGCAGGTGATGAGGCCATGCAACTATCATCCTTTGTTCTTCTTCTATCTTTGTCGGGCTTTTTAACATTTTGGGAGATTTTGTGTAATTTCTCATTGAACCTAGTGATTCCCTTTTCAACAGGCTCCACAGCTTGATGGACTGTGAACTTCACATCTTTCACAATCTAAATATTACAAAGAAAGGTAAATCAGATAAAATACCAATGGGGCAATATGTATATCTTATAATGCTAAGAACTTGGTTGGTATGCATTGGTAGTATTAAAAGGTTTTAAATTGACATCTATAGAGTTGGTACCATTAAATTTAATTAATTGTTACATCTAATAAGTTTGACAACTCATACATCATTTACATGATAGTATGATTCTTTTACAAAGTCACATACAATGCATATCAATTAAAGTATTAAACCCAACTACTGGATGAAAACTAACTCAGAACAGTTTTCAATCTTCTATTATCCAAAAGTTCATAACAAGTCCTTATTTTATTGGCATGTTTAGAAAATAAATGAATAGAAGGTATGCAATTAAAAAATGCAATTAAATAATTATAATGAAATTATTTTAGCTAATTGTATCCCCTTCCTTTATACATCTTCTTAATTTTACTAAAAACCTTATCACCGTAGTACTGGGCATTCCTCCTATTTCTACAATTAGCTTCTTAAAAAGATTAATAAGCCTATAAGGATTATATATGGTGACACTACAATTCCCATGCCCTGTTAATTGTGGACTCCAATTAAAAAACTGAAAATGGGCACACAAGCTAAGAATTGATCCTACAAGCAGGTTTAAGTAACTATAATACTACCAGATTTCGTTTCACTTGATAAATATGCACTTTACTTTGACATTTTGAGAACATGAAAACTAAGAATTTCTAAACAATGCTATCACCTCCTGAGCTAAGCAGAAAGCTTGATCTGATTTCTGTGTATTAAATTAGAAAGAAGACAGTTTTTTTTTTTTTTTTGGGGGGGGGGGGGGGACTTATGAGTAAAAATCAATTAGTTCCTTCATGAAAAGTTTGTAGAGACCTTGGAGGATTTAGGATTTCAGAGAATAACAGAATAATATAAATCCCAAGCTTCTGCTAGGAGTAGATTTTACGATTGCTGATTAGCACAAGGCCAGAATTTTAATTTATCTTTTGGCTAGAAAAATGCCCAGAAAATAACTCACTTTTTGTATTAACACACTTAAGGAAACTTACATATCCACCACCACCAATAAAAACATCTCGGACGCTCTCCCTGATTGTCATCCCACTCTTGGCATCAACTTCAGGCGTAGGAAGACGCAGTTTTGTAGGTCGCTCACTGTCCCTGATCTCATCAGGATCGAGAGGACAGTCAGCAGAGTAATCTCCAAGAACTGCAACACTTCCAGGAAGGCAGTCTCCCATTAGCTCATAAGGCTTTGCGGGAAACACATACAGGTGGACTACAGAAGCAATGCCCATCTGTGCTGGATGAATACAAAGTGCCGTTAAACTTTATTATTCCCTACATCTGGAACATTCATAAAAATTTTACACATGAAGATAAAAAGGGTTGGGCGTGTGTACTAATGTGTCCAAAAAGGTTCAAGTAAAAGTTCAAGAAACAATGCATAGAAACCCAAGAGCTTGAGTATTAACAAAATGTATATGCCAAATTATACAGAGCATTAGAAAATCGTAAAACATGGCCCACCGAACTTTCTGCACTATTCACTTTAAATCGTCTGATCCATTATTAAGATAAATCAAATGATCTACTATTCAATCAAATCACACAAGTATTTATAAGCAGGGGCTTGCAGAAAATAAATAAACCTATTTCCATGAAAAGCAATCATATGTTGTATTGATGCTTGGTGATACTATATGTTAGAAAACTGATTACTTAGGGGGGAAATACAAACATAATGATGACAAGAACATGGAGATATTATATAGAACAATTAAAAACAAACTGATATAACCAATTAGAGAAACTCGTGCCCAAAATGCACAATTTACTTCCTACCACAAAGATCAAGAGAGGATTCATTTGGCAGATCATGTTTACCAACCAAGACACTGCACCCTCAACAGGGGTGGGAAGTGAGGGGCCTGATTAAGTCTTGGTCAGATAAAAAGTTTCCTCACATCAAACAGTCAATCAAAAGACATAACAGATAGACAGGACATCAAATAAAAATGCAGTTACTGTTAACAAAGTATTTGCCCATGCAGAGAGACAAGATTAACTCCAGTGAAGGACATCTACCTCAATGCAAATGATGAAATCTTGAACACTTGACTTGAACTGCAAACCTTGTGCTATGGGACTTTTGAACAAACCAAAGGTGTATAGAAGAGCAATTGCCACACCTTGCCACCAAGTGAGAAACACGATTGATTTAAATGTCAAAAATTTAGCCAATGGTTTTATACGTGCCAATTCGACCTTTGTAACAGTGTAAAATTGAACAAGGCAGTACAATGCCCACGACTGACTGAAATTCAAAACCACAGCAATATAAGGATACCTACAAATGAAGCAAACAACTCTTACAGTCAGATATAACTTCAAAGTTTCTTTACCTGTTGTTACTACAAGAGCATCATAACACAGACTTCAACAAGAAGATTTCAAACAAAAAATTCTAACATGATATCATATGAATATGATAAGTTTATTTTTTTAATTCTTATAATAAAAAAATCATTAGAAATGAATAAAGTAGTGCAAAAGTGGATAACAGGTGTGTTAGTAACATGTTCTTACATATAAGAGCAGAAGTCATACAAAAAAGCAGCCAAGGTACTTGGTATAAGATGGCCACAAATAATTGCTTAGATGTTGCAATCATTAATAACTTCAGCTATATAAGAAGGTGAATGGAGGGAATGGTTCACAAGAATTTACCTTAAAGTTGTCTATACTTGCCCGGACAAAGAAATAAGTTATATGTTCAATGGAAATAAAAATCACTTGAAAGGAATTCAAATTTTCTTACCCACATCCCACTTTAAATTCTCCTTCACAGTATACTCCGAAGGCTTCAAGTATCACTGCCGTAATAGCAGTCAAAGACTTTATTATCATCTGTAAGGGATTGGAGACATTTAATAGAGAGGAGATGATTTAGGTGAAAAAGGATGAAATGTTAGATGACTAAAGTGAGGTGGGGAAGCATACATATTGAACAATACCAAATTTCACAATTTGGTAAAATCCTCGACCGAGTTTCCATGGTTTAAAGAAGTAGTTCATTGGAAAGGGATGCTTGACAGTTCCCTTGTCAGAAGAATGGAGAAGAAGAGGAGTTTTAAGAGTACCACGACCTTCTCTTTCCATAAATTCAATGGTCCTGTCCTCACCACCTAGACAAGCAACAAGGTATCTTCCAAAGCAATACATAGCAAAGGATTCATAACAATCCCTTAGAATTTCACAATCAACACTTATTGATGGGTTGACCAATGATACAAACTGGTATGGTAAGAAGAAAGAGTGAGAACTGGAAATGCAATGAAATAATATATGGTTATGCAACATAAGTGTACTTACTGATTCAATTGAATAGCAGGGAACCATTAAGATTACTCCAATCAAAAACTTTTGCTCCTCGGGATTCTTGTACGCGGAAAGATGCTCAAATAAAAGATACATGGAGAGAGTGAGAGTGAGTAGAAGAAAGGCAGCAGCTATTATAGTTGCCCATGGGGGAGGCGAGTATACCAATAGGATGATGATGTTGTTCATTGATGTTTGAGAATGAGGACTTGAAATATAGCTTGCATAATTCAATTACATTACATTACAAATAGCAAAGGCACCTGTTGAAAAATTTAAGGAAAGGTTACAGAGAAACATCCATAACACAACATATATATATATAGCCACATGAGCTTATTTATGCTGGTTTTTTTTTTTTTTCTATTTTCCAAAATACATTCCAAAACCAAAATAGTGAAACAAAATCAAAGATAGAAAAAAATCAACTAAACAGTAAACAAACTATAAACAGAACAGGGCAGAATTTGCAATGACAAATTACAAATAAATCCAACAAAAAAAAAAAAAAGCAAACCAATCAATAAACCATGATAAAAAATAGGAAAATTAACATGATTAAAAAACGAAACAGAAATTATAAAACAAAAACAAATATTAAAAATAAAAACAGAAATTAAAAATAAAAATAGAATTTAAAAAATAAAAAAAGATTAATAAAAATAATCAAAAGAAAAAATAAAAGGAAAACATCGAGCTTCTCCTTACCTGTGCTGTGCAAGACCTCAGGCGCGTAGCGATCGGGACGCGGCAGGCAACGGCGAGCGAGAAGCGGCGGCAACGAGCTGGAGGCGGCGACGGAGGGAGGCGGCTGCTGTGCTTCTGAGGAGAGAAAGGCGCGGAGAGACCGAGGCAATGTGCAGCAGCAGCAGAGAGAGATCGAGAGATTTCCAAGAGAGACCGAGGCGGCGACGGCGACGGCGACGGCGAGCGTGTCGAACTTGCTCTGGCCGCTGACTGGTGAGGTCCGAGAGAGAGAGAGAGAACTGATTGGGGATTAGGGTTGAGAGTGGGGAATGAGTAAACTGAGTAGAAATTAATCTATGTAAAGTATATTATGCTATTTTATTACCTAAAAAATGGTATAAGAATGTACAAAATAAATAGAATTTCTTATGTTGTTGTTTATATCTTAGATGAGATATGCTACGTGTACACTCCAAATCAGCCTCCAATCAGTCACTGTGACTAAAATACGTATTTTGTATAATTTAACTTTAAAACATCTACTTTCACATTTGAAAAGAGTGAAACTCACGCGCCCTGAATAATCCAACATAATTTTAGAAGTGAATATGAACTCTAAATAAAAATAAGATTCAATCCAACATAATAAAGACCATCATCCAACATAAATAAAGACCACAATCTAACATAAATAAAGACCACAATCCAACATAATAAAGACCACAATCCAACATAATAAAGACCACAATCCAACATAAACAAAGACCACAATCCAACATAAATAAATACCACAATCCAACATAATTAAAGACCACAATCCAACATAAATAAAGACCACAATCCAACATAAATACCACAATCTAACATAAATAAAGACCACAATCCAACATAATAAAGATCACAATTCAACATAAATAAAGACCACAATCCAACATAATAAATATCACAATCCAACATAAATAAAGACCACAATCCAACATAAATAAATACCACAATCTAACATAAATAAAGACCACAATCCAACATAATTAAAGACCACAATTCAACATAATAAAGAACACAATCCAACATAAATGAATACCACAATCAACATAAAAGATCACAATTCAACATAATAAAGACCACAATCCAACATAAATAAAGATCACAATTCAACATAATAAAGACCACAATCCAACATAAATAAAGATCACAATCCAATATAATAAAGACCACAATCCAACATAATAAAGATCACAATTCAACATAATAAGGACCACAATCCAACATAAATAAATAAATTTGTTACAGGACTTATAACTTTTAGTTTTCCTTTGTTTTAATCATAAAAAATTGTTGCTGGCAAGAAAAGGTCATTCCACAATTTTTCAGCAAGACATTGTTGATGTACTAGATAAACAACTTCTTAAAGGTATGAGTGTCCTTCTCATTGAGGAAGAGCAATTGAAATGCGAAGAACGTGTATGTGCATTCATAGTGGTTCTTACTACAATGAGTCAGACATAGTAAATCATTTTGTATTGAATTTATTACTACAATCCAACATAAATAAATATCACAATCTAACATAAATAAAAACCACAATCCAACATAATAAATACCACAATCCAACATAAATAAAGATCACAATTCAACATAAATAAAGACCACAATCCAACATAAATAAACACCACAATCCAACCTAATAAAGATCACAATCCAACATAAATAAATATCACAATCCAACATAATAAAGACCACAATTCAACATAAATAAAGACCACAATCCAACATAATAAAGACCACAATCCAACATAATAAAGACCACAATCCAACATAATCTCAACTATAATCCAACATAATTACCTCCCATGATACACTCAACAACTCTCAGGTTATTACAACATTTACTATTATTAAGAAGCTTTCATTGACTCTTCTGGAAGATCATCTTCGTCATAGTATATGTTCTCTGTCATCTGCAATATTTGAAGTATGTTATCCTCAGCCACACTTGCAACACCCCAATTTTTACATGGATTTCAAGAGAAGAAAAAAAAAAAGATGAAGAAGAAAATCTAAATTCGTGTTGTCTAGAAAATAAAAAAATAAATAAAAGAAGCAGAAGAAGAAGAGGAGGAAGCGTACCTGGAACGAGAGAGTGAGTCAAAATAATCCAACATTTAAGTTTATACACTCATTTATATGTATTTTGTATAAAATACGTGAGTGGCTGATTAGTGGCTGATTTGGAGAGTACATTAATCATTACTCATCTTAGATATAAGGTTATGTATAAGTTTTTGAGAAAGGTATTTAGCAAAGTGAAACAATAATTTTGAGTAATATAACTTAACTTTGTAACAATTATAATTTTAATTTAGTGTTTAATTTAGATGCACCGACAGTGTAAAAGTATTTAACATTGGCGTCCAATCAAAATGCTCTATTTGTACGACTTTTCAGGTAGTGGGAGAGATAATACACACAATCATGGTTGCCGTGGAAACACAAGATTGGATGACTGTGTAAAAAAATGGTACACTATCAGTGGATGAAAATTAAATCCTTTAATTTATAGTAAAGGTTTCAGAAAATCTTTTAAATAAATTAAATTTCTTTAAAAACAAATTTTATTTTAATTTTTTTGAAAAAGGTAATTTAAAAATTAATTTAATTTAAATTTTAAATATAATTTTTTTTACAAATATAATTATCTATATAGAAAAATTTATAAAATGACTCGACAACAAAATAAAAATGCAACTTGAAAATCAATAAAATAAACATAAATAAATAGAAAATATTGATTAAAAAATATTAAGTCGTTAATATTGATAAAGAAAATATTAATTAACATAAATAATTAGAATAAACTTTGCGGCGGTTTATATAGCTGCCACTAAGTTTAACTAATTCCACGACACGGAGGACCAACCGTTACGACGTTCAACTCATTTCGTGGCGGGTGACATAAACCGCCGCTAAGTTGGTGACATATTGCCGAGGTTCAAACAAAAGTGCCGCAAATTAGGTTCTTTTAGCGGCAGTTAAGAAACTGCCACCTAAACCGCCGCGCTTTTGTTTATTAGCGACGGTTAATCATAACCGCCGCAAACTTAGTGTCGCAATTCAGCAGTTTTGGCGTAGTGTCAAGTAACCCATTAAAATAATAATTTGGGAACTTACCCTTCTTTATAAAAAATAAAATAAAAATACAAATCGTTTTTTCCTTCCTTCCTTAACCTCACCCATTTCATGTAGGTTTAATTAAAGTGCGTGTTTGAACTAGCCGTATGTAAATTGGAACTTGTATGTAAATTGGAACTTGGATGAAATTGATTTTGAGTAAAAGTGTATTATGTTAACGTGATATATATTTAGATATTTTTATCTTAAAAGTGATTTCGATAAAAGAAATATTGTTTGGATATCAAAATCCAAAACTACTTTTGAATATGTAATTACTAAAAATGATATGAATTTAATATTTTACTATAAGGAGGCGTTTGTTATGAGGTAATCTGGATGTAGTACATATAATCTTGCAATTAAATTACCTAGTAATCTAGATTAATTTGTTTGATTTGACAAATATATTGGTAATCAAAATGGTAATGTGGATTATTCCATGTCAGGTGGCTATTTGGATTACCATCATGTGGCTATACGAATATAAAAAAATTTAAAGGAATGAAAATTAGTTTTGTTGTTGTCGTATCTCTTTCTAATGAAATCTCAGAGTAAACCATCACTCTCTAAAAAGTATTTAACTGAAAATCATACTGAAGGACAATAAATTTAAATCACATCGTCAATATAAAACAATTTTCTAATCGTTCATAATAATTGCATGGTGAAGGACAGGTGATTGTATCGATTTACTTAATCAAATCCATTTCAAAATTGCACACATCTCATAATTTGTAAATATTAGTGCTTTTGAAACATTTGTAAATATATGTTCGTGGATGGAAATTCGTAACCAAACGAATTTATTCTTTTGAAGGTGCTGGCTGCCTTTATTAAAAGGGTCGCAAAGATAATTAAAAAAAGAGAGAAATATACAAATGGGAGACAAAACTCAAACCAACCAACCTAACCCAAAATTATTAAATAGAAAACGAAAGGAAGGGGATTACAATCTAGCCTAGTCAACTGAGCAAAGTGCAGTGTAAGTAAGGATGAAGAAACTAAAACTACAATTCAGATGACGCATGCACTATATATATATATAGGAAGCATATATTTATTATTATTGATATTATTATACATGAAATGAAACCGACCCCACTCTTTTACGTAGAAACCCCCTGGACTTAAATGACATCGTATATCTGCAAAGCAACGCCACCTTGCCCAGAAAATGAATTAGATTTAGAAATCATACCATCCATGCATGATCCACTCTTGGCTTCCTATCCTAACTGATTTGAGGAGTTGAAGAGGCAGACACTGAAATAACTCCATCAGCTTTGACTACATTCTCAATCCCATCAGAGGCTGTATTACCTCCTCTATCAGCAACAAAAACAACTTCCTTGTTACTCTCATCTAGGCGAACAACTTGAGCAAAGCTCTTTGACATTTGTTTCACAAAATCACCACCACTAATGTTGGGAGAACTCCTATGCTCGCTTTCTCCTACTAATCCAACACCCATCATGCTGCTTTGCTGCCTCGCCTTTCTTTCCTGCATAGCCTTCTGCCTATCTTCATAGAAATCAAAATCATCTAGGATGGACACATCAGTTTCATAGTTTTTAAAAATTGTCAACATTTCAATCCCCTGTTGAAGCTTCACCTGAAATGTTTTAAATTCAGAAAGTGAGCAAAAACAAATCGGCTGTAATTAATCATGCAACTTTTTATAGAGATATAGGTTAGGATATTAAAGTGACCTGACAAGTTTGTCAACCCTCAAAAAACATTTCAGTTACATGAACATCAATTAATTTAAAAGGGAGATCAGGCAAACAAATGTTAAACCAAAGATGTGTAAGCTCCAGAACCCTTCTGAGAGAACTAGGCATAATTCTCTTAGAGTAATGGAAGTTTTAATGATAACAAGGTAAGCCATAAGTATAAAAATTTTACTTAAGGTTTTGCTAATATGTGCGCTAAGTGTCTCAGAAAGCTTTGAATTACTGCAATACCATGAGCAAAGACCAACACAAGACATCAAGTAACCTCGAGATCAATTGATAAAATCATAGCGCCAAAGATATCAGAAAGGATGTCTCAGAAGCGCAGAAGGTGAAAACATGTTTCTGAGGAAAGAACACTGTCGCCTTAGAAGGGTCTCAGAAGACCTTGCGACTAGTGGTTCTCAGAAGGGTCTTCCCTCAGAAGGTTAGCCTCAGAAGTCCGTACAACTCTTAGAAGGTTGGACTCAGAAGCAACCAAGTGTCTGGACTCAAGGGAACGCAAGCAGTCTCAGAAAGCTCGCTACAACCAGCCAAGGAAGTGGGAACACGCGCACTGTGCAGTTCTGAAAAGTTCCTCATTTTGCGCTGACTGTAGCAGGGAGCCGTTCTGAAAAGGACACAGCCACATAAGCAAAGTGAAAGCTTCTAATTTCGCGGCTCTTTGATGCCTATATATATATGAGTTCAATTCCAGAGCAATGTGACGAAAATCTTGCGCTTAAAACTCTTGATTAAACGTGCAAAAACTCTGTTAAATTGAAAATCATTTTTGCGAAAACTTAGAACTTTCTCAGAAAGACAATTTTTACGAAATTGTTTTTCTAACTTTGCAAAATCTTCTAGTTCTGAATTGGTGTAAATTCTTACATTTGTAAGTTAATTCTAGAAGTCTACTAAGTGTAAAACTAGGTTTGTAACTTAGTCTTGGTAGTTGTTTTCGATCAAAACAAATCTTCGAAAAACGCTAAGTCCTTCTTTGTGTGAAGGCAGTTTTAAGTCCTCTAGTGTTTGAGGCAAAGTTCAAAGTCCTTAATTGTTTAAGGCAAAGAAGTCCTCTAGTGTGAGGCAAGGAAGTCCTTAAGTGTTTAAGGCAAAGAAGTCCTCTAGTGTGAGGCAAGGAAGTCCTCTAGTGTGAGGCAAAGAAATCCACTTCGGGTTGTGAAGTGGTGGAAGTCCTTTACTTGGTAAAGGCAGTGTTGTCTGGGAAGGCACATTAAGAAGAATATCTAAGAACTCTCAACTGAAGGTTGAGGACTGGAGTAGGTTGGTTATAACCGAACCAGTATAAAATCTCTTGTGTTAAGCTTTTCTCCCTAACTCCTTACGTGTCCAAATCTTTGAGAAAAACTCTATTACAACTTTAATTAAGAGGTCTCGTGAAAACTTCATTGATTAAAATCAGAAAGCGTTTAAGAAACTCTAACTCAAAGTTATTTTCTTAGAACTGCTCAGAAAGGAACTTTCTCAGAAAGACTAAGTTCTCAGAAACTTAATCTTCTCAGAAAGCAATTTCCGCTGCGAACTTTAAAATCTATCTTCTGAGTAAAAACAACTTTCTAAGTAAAAGTTTTAAGAAGTAATTTTTAAAACTTGCACGATTCAACCCCCCCCTTCTCGTGCACACATACACTTTCAAGATGACCAAACGTTACAAGATTGCACTACTATTGTACCCCAAAAAAATGATAAGGATTGCACAACTATCATCTCAAACATAAAAGCTCAAAAGACATATAATAAATAATTTTTCAACTGTCTTCAAGTCAAAATTTGAGAAGGTTTCTCAAGATAATAAGCAACTTTGCTTAAATTTGAAGGAGTCTTAGGATTGGTACAGAAATTCTTCCATCTCTATTTCTCATTTATGATTCTCCCGTAAAACTTGAGTAAAATAGTAAACTGAAAAAGCATCATTAATAAATTCATATATACAGTAAAATATCCACACATTCCTACCTCCTGTGTATCTCGACTGTTGGTCACAGGCTTGTTATCGTTATTTTCAAGAACAATGTGACGGAACTGACTGTTCGGTATATCTTTAATAATGTGCCACTTTACAGGAAGCTGCCCACTCCACTTATCTTGCTGCCAGAAGTCCACATTCTTGTCAAAATTGACAGGTCCAACCATTTCAGCTACACCACAGAATTGAGCACTAACATTTACCTGGATGAAGTAGTAAGATGTAACATATGTAATTGCCATGGTAGTAATGTGCTTACAGAAAACAAAAGCAACACACCAGTGAAAGTGAAAAACAATAGAAACTAACTCAAGTACTTCAATATGGCATTTAAACAAATCATAAACCTCTAGACATATCAAATGCCCTGCCCAATAAAATCATAACTAAAGCATTACAGTCCCATAAATATAAGATCAAGCATCACATGACTGGTTTATTCTTCATCGACACATTTAAACAGTCAGCACAAAATGATAGAATGAACAATAACAATGAGCATAAAAAAATAAGCAAGCAGATGAATTCAATTTAGTCTTAATATCTCCTAGAGTATGGCCCATCCAACAAGCAATTAGTATGAATACTAAAAGCTATTCTAAACCAAGAATTGTTGCAATGACACAAGATGTAAGATATGCATTTTAGTTACTATACAATGAATATGGTAGTGGAATATAAGCTTTCAAATTCATTTTAGTAACTACATGATGTATATAATAGTGGAATATTTGTGCTTAAAAAAGATACAATTATCAGATGATTACCGAAAAGAAGAGAAATATAGGACAGAGATCTAGATTCTCTTTTACTTGGCGATATGCTGCATCTAACTTTCTGTTTCCATTTGGTGTACTTGCCCACACCCCATATTTGATACTCTTGTGAACATTATCTTCACTATAAGATTTGATGACAAAAAATTTGGCATCCTTGTAATCCGTTGGAAAATCTGGCCGGTTGAGTGATTCATTTTGGAACTTAGCAGTAGATGCATTATTTTTACTATTATCAACAGAATTATTTTCAACTGCAATTTGATTTTTCAGCTTTGACGCCCTAGGTCCTCGGTTTTGTTCACTAAGAATATCAAGTGTATCATTACAGTTGCAAAGTGAAGCAGTTGTTCTGCCTTGCCTTCTGCTATTTTCAACAGAAAGGAAGCTCCTATCATTTGTACTCATACTAGAAATGCCAGAGCTTCCAAAGCCAGGACCCTGGTTAGGAAGATAACCTCTACCATAGGAGTTTGAACCAGATCCAAAACCATATAATGAGAGTTGTTGATGAGAAGCCTGCATAAAATAAGAAGTCACCCTAATCTATCATGATCACTATATAATCGTGCGGTTCTCAAGAAAGTTATAAAGTTTCACATTGTTTTAGACTTGCCATTTGTAGATGACTAGAAAAACTAATTCATTTCATAGAGCAATCAAGAAATTTCTTGATTACATAGTAATATCACACTTTGGTCATTGGACTTAACATGCAATACAATAATCAGAACTCAGAATCCACATTTACAAATCAATTTAATCAAAACCACCAAAATTTTCTTTCCTTTAGTATAAATACAAGCGCGGCCAATCAAGCTTCTTTCTAACAGAAAAAATTTAGACTACAATAGATGGAAATGGTGCAATGTTGAATATGTGTATAAACAGGCAATGTTGGAAAATTAAGTAACCATATATTTTACTTCAGAAGTTAGTGATTAGAAAATGGAATAGTTGACAAGATTATCAACAAGTACTAGAACAAACCATTCCAACATTCTGCCCAAATGATCCAATTGGTTGTGGAGAAACAGATGGTGATAGAGGCATCAAAGACCTATGCCTTTCTGAAGATTTGGAGGAATCAGACCAGATTCCACAAGATCTTGGTCCATCAAATCCTTGTTGGGAATCTTGAAAGCCAAAGGAGCCCGGTGCTAGAGGAAAACTGCCTCTGCCAAAAGATCCCACTGATGGATAGCCTGGTCTTGGTCCAAAGAACATATTATCAACCTGTTGGTCAATGCCTACAAGGTTGGTGAGATCTGGCTGTGAAACTGGAGTTTGTGAATTCAAATATGGTAAGCTAGGAGAAACTAGCTGATGGTAATAAGGTGGCCCGGTGTATGGAAATTGCTGAGGGGAGTATAATTGTGCATCTCCACCTACAGAAGGCAAAGGTGTGGTAACTGGGGAATATGGTCCATAAGGCATTTGCGGATTGAAACCATATCCAGAATGAAAAATAAGAGATTGATTTTCATTGTAGACACCTGATATCAAAAGTTAAAAAAGTTATATACATATTACGCTAAGCATCACAAAAAGAGGCTGTAGATAAATAAGAAAGATATGCCAAATTCTTACAGGAGACCGAATTTCTAATCCCTCATAATTGACATATGAAGGATATTCATCGCATTCGCCGCTGGCATTTTCAAAACCTGTGGTCAGAATAAAAAATTAGAAAATAGAGAAACTGAACACAACCATTGCATTTAATGAGACAAAGCACCGTTCAAAGAGAAGAGCACCAAGAGACAATAGTGACCTTAACTGTCAATTTTCTCTTTGAAAATATCTCTGATGACTATACAAAGCCTCTTCTTAAATAACAACCAAATTCAAAAAGTAAAAAAGATGACATGTTATTTCTTAACAACTTAGAATTTTATTAATTAAGAACGAGACGTGTATAAAAATGTGCAACCATTTTCTTAGTAGACCACATTGTTGCCATAGTAGTAGACATCTACATGTAGATGAAGTGCCACCGATTGTTATTCTTACTTGTGCCATGAGACTGTATGAATATGGAGAACAATGGAAGCACTATGTAGGGTAAGGTAGGTAACCTAGACATTAGAACCTTGAGAATATATCCAGGTTTAGAAAGGATAATTAGTTCAGGGAAGGGTTTAATGATTTTTACGAGTACCAATTAGACGATTAGTATTATGTGTTTTGACAGTGAGAGTACAGTTTTAGTAATTTATTTCAAAATAAAAGGACACCAACTCATGAGGGTGAGAAAGGTAGCAATAGCGATGCCCATACATTTGAAAATTTTAAGCAATGTATAGCTAACTTAACAATACAATAAGAATTCATTGACAGAATAAACAAGAATTGTAGAAATGATGAAATAAAGATTAACCTCTGTAGTAGAAAGCCTGAGCTTGGGGGGCATACACATTAGGAGGGTACATAGGACGATCTCCTCCAGAACCGAAAGATCCTGATTGAGTTGTAGACTCCCTTAAATGACCTATAGTTGTTGTACCCTGAGAGGAGTTAGAAGATATTGACCTCTCAGGTATTGATGAATGAAGCTGGGGAAAAAAAAGCAGAAATGGGATATTTTTTAAAAATATATCTTAAGTGTCATCAAACAAAAGATAACAAGAAAAAAAATTAAGACAGTAAACATGATAGATATTTACCACTACCTGATCCTTCATGTTATCTTGTTCAGATGTTATCTCATCTACGTACAAGATAGTATGCTCAATGTGTTAGTATAGTCAGAGAAACACAGGCAGGACAAGTTATTGACCAACCAAAGCAAAATTGGGGAAAAATAATGAGCATGAATATACTTGAAAATAGAAGGCTATGCACACATGATAAATAATGAGCATGAATATACTTGAAAATAGAAGCAAGTGAGTGAATAAGCTCACTGCAATGCTTCAACTGGAGTGAAACATAAAAAGAAGTTTTGGAACAAAAGTTTTCAGACCGTTATGGTCGAATCGGAAAGACAGGAATGCTTGACTGAGAGGCCAATAATAATTCATCTCTTGTACTCTCCGCGGGGCTTAATAAGCAAGCCAATAAACAAACTACATAGTAGCTCAATTTTCACAGTTATCGAGTATGGCAATTGACAAACTGAGAAATTTTGGCCCAGACACTTGACTAAGACTAATAAGTTTATTCAATTAGGGATAACAACGCCGGATTAGAAAAACATTAGAAACTCCCATATCAAAACCAACAACTTTTACATTACCCAGATCCAAAATCTAACAATAGACAGAGAAAAGATAAATTGTCGGAAATCAAACCACCAAACTCAACCTTATAAGAAAAGTCTTACATACTGAATTATTAAACAATTATTATACAACTTTCTCAATCAAACCATTGACTTCATCACGAGAGAAGCTTGAGGGAGGTGAAGATCAATTTGCTATAATATTGTGACGAAAAATAGCGTCGTTCACATACCGATTGTACGATCCGGACCCTGCGGTGGTTGGGTTGTCGCCATGAATCCGAAGAGGAAAGATCTTCAAAACCCGCATAGGAATCTCACGAAAACACATGTTACAAACAGTACCTATCGATTCATCCAGCATCAGTGTGTAAACTATATATAATAATACACATAATAAATAAATCATTGTTATGTACAGTAGTAATTCCAATATTTGCTAAGTAAAGCCTTATTAAGAAAATAAAAATGTTGAATGAAAATTAAAATAAAACTTTAATTGTATTGGATACTAAAAAGACTTCATTTCAATAAAAAGTTTTATAAGGTTATTTAATCATATGTCAGAAAAAAAGCAAAATTAATTTTTACATTTATTATTTAAAAAAGCATACTATAGAAATAAAATGACTTCGTAATGGTATAATTAAGCTAGCACATCAAAATTAAACCCTTTAATTTTCTTACAAAAATATTTTAACCATAAAATATGTGTCCAGACTATCGTGTTACAAATAACAGAATGAACAATTATTGTTAGTATTTTCTTATCCGCTATTCGGTGTAAAAAGCCTATTGTATAAGTTTATCCATTATCCTC
The DNA here is from genome assembly GCA_013621005.1 of Aeschynomene evenia. Classification (NCBI taxonomy): domain Eukaryota; kingdom Viridiplantae; phylum Streptophyta; class Magnoliopsida; order Fabales; family Fabaceae; genus Aeschynomene; species Aeschynomene evenia. The sequence continues at coordinate 14,799,702 of CM024270.1, forward strand.
TTATATGTTAAGATAATGAATAACTTAGGCTCTATTGGGTGCATCACATAAAATCGTAACAATACTAAATGTAAATAATATAACAGAAAATATTAATGTAAATGTATCAATATATATTTATAAGTTAATCACTCAAAGCTCCACTATAGCACAACTGATTCTCTTATGCGTCTGCCAAAAAATAAATTTCAATTCCTCAACCCTTAATTTTGTGGATTCCTGATTTTATTTCATTTTCTTTGTAAAATTCATTGCGTCCATCTTTTTCTGCAATTTTTTGATTAAGCAATGACAAAAGAGGAAATAAGTGAAATAAAGAAGAAGATTCGAATTGTCTATTGTGTTCATCCAGTAAAATCAATTTTATTTCTGGCCCAAGAAAACTTTGCTTAATGGGTTGAATAAGGATGCTCCACAGACTTGAAAAATTATGATCCAAGAAAAACATGAGTCTTAAATATCATTTTGGTCCACTAGCTTTATACAAATTTTGATTTTAGTCCACTATCTTTAGATTTGTCACATTTAGTCCACTAGCTTTAAAAAAATTTCGATTTTAGTCCATTGTGCTGACGTGGACTTAACGATGCTGACATGGCAGTTGACTTTACTAACATGGTTGTTGACTTTGTTGACATGAACATTGACTTAGCTGACATGGCCATCGACTTTGCTGACGTGTTGGTTGACTTTGCTTACATGTCTATTGACTTTTGCTGACGTGTCGGTTGACTTACCAGTTGACTAATAGTGTACCAAAAGTGCTCACAATTTGAAAGCTATTGGACTAAAATGATATTTAAGCCTTTGTTTTAATTTTGATTAAAATAAGTTCATATTTTGTTTAGTGTTTATTTTTAGATAACTAGTGACGTAGTGGCACATGTTGATGTGAGTAAGGTTTGTTTTTATCTTCAATAATGAGCTTGCATAATACTCAAATAATATTTTTAATGTTTAGTAGTGTATTAGTGGTCAAGTGGTCGAGTCGTTTGTTCAATAATGAGTTTTAAGTTTAAAATAATGTTAGTGGAGGCTTTTGTCTAGGTTGAAATATGGGTAGTGGAGTCATTCGAGCCTATAAATAGGGGATGTAATGTACTTCACAAAACAGGTCAATTTTTATTCAAAATTTGATAGTTTCAATCTCTTTGTTCTTCACTTAATACATTTTAGACTTATCAAAGGCAAATTTATTTTCCTTTGTGGCATCTAGGCTTATCTCCTTAAGGGTGGCACCTATTTATCTTGTTATTGTTCTTTGTTTCATTTTAATTCTTGTTATATAATTTTGTGGTATGCATACTATATCTATATTCATAATTTTCTGAATCCTCGTTACTGCTTCATCCTCGAGTTAGCTTATGAATTATTGTTCTTGCCTCTGAATTATTAATCTTGCTTCTGAACTATTCATTTTGCTTCTGAACTAAGATCAAAAGCTTCTGAACGCATATTGTTGCTTCTGAATTATTGTTCTTGCTTTTGAACTATTAATCCTGCTTCTGAACTATGATTAAAAGATTTTGAGTGCATATTGTTGCTTCTGAATTATTGCTCTTGCTTCTGAAATATTAATCTTGCTTTTGAATTATTCATTTTGCTTCTGAATTAAGATTAAAGCTTCTAAACTCATATTGTTGCTTCTGAGTTATTGTTCTTGCTTCTGAACTACTAATATTGCTTCTGAACTAATGATCATGGCTTCTAAACTCACATTCTTGCTTCTAAGTTATTGATCTTGCTTCTGAACTACTAATATTGCTTCTAAACTAATGATCATAGCTTCTAAACCCATATTTCTTGCCTCTGAATTCTTAATCATGCTTTTGAACTAAAGAAATAGTTTCTGGACTAATATCCTTTGATTCTGAACTCATATTCTTGTTTCTGAACTAATGTTCAAAGCTTCTGAAATATTATTCCTAGGATCTGAACCCTCATTCTTAGCTTATGAACTATTAATCTTAGCTTCTGAATTGTTATACTTAACTTATGAACCATTGCTCTTAGCTTTTGAATTATTATTCTTAGTTTCTGAACTATCATTCTTAGCTTCTGAACCTTGAATTCTGAACCCATTTCTGAACTAATTTATGAAAGTGTTTCTGAGCTAAATACTGAGCCATCATTTCTGAACTAGCTTTTGATGTTAGCCTCTGAACCCCTTCCTGATCCATATCACTGTTTCTAGTGTCTATACTACTTCTATATTATTATTTTCTTAACCTGTTCTAGCTTTTGTTTGTATTTCCTTTAAGTTTTCTTGTATAAATAATTCCTATATAGATCCTACAAATACAACCTCCAATCGGATTCCTATCATGCTGGGAACAAAATCTAGTTTAGGAATTTCTTCAAACACAGGTATGCAACTTCAAAGTTGCCTCATCTGGCATAGGTTGATAGAATGGTGTTCCAAGAGAAAGTGCAAAGTGTAAACTCCAGAACCCTTTTGAGAGAAATGTTTATATTTCTCCTCGGATTACAAAAGTTTTAATGATAACAAAGTAAGTCATAAGTATAAAAATTTTACTTAAGTGTTGACTAATATGTGTGCTTAAGTGTCGCAGAAAGATTTAAATTCATTGCATTCCTTGAGCAAGAACAAGACAAAAACGAGTAACCTCAAGATCAAATGATAAATCAACGCGTTAAAGATCTCAGAAAGGGTATCTAAGAAACGCAGAAGGTGAAAGTGTGTTTCTGACGAAAGAACACTGTCGTCTCAGAAAGGTCTCAGAAGACCTTCATGACCAGTGACTCTCAGAAGGGTCTTCCCTCAGAAGGTTCGCCTCAGAAGTCCGTACATCACTCAGAAAGTGGGACTCAGAAGCAACCAAATGTTTACACTCAAAGGATTCGCAACCAATCTCAGAAAGCTCGCTATGACAAGCTAGACATGTGGGAACTTGTGCACTGTACACGTCTGAAAAGTTCCTCATTTCGCGCTGACTGTAGCAGGGAGCCGTTCTGAGAACGACACAGCCACATCAGCAAAGTGAAAGCTCTTTTTCGCGGCATTATAAATGCCTATAAATATGAATTCAATTGCAGAAGTTTGTGACGAAATTCTTGCGCTAAAAACTCTTAATTAAACTCGCAAAAACTCCGCTGAATTGAAATCATCTTTGCGAAAACTTGAACTTTCTCAGAAAGGCAACTTAACTTAAGTTGTTCTTCACTTTGCGAAAAATCTTCTAGTTTTGTATTGGTGTAAATTCTTACATTTGTAAGTTAATCCTAGAAGTCTACTAAGAGAGAAATTAAGTTTGTATCTTAATCTTAGTAGTGATTTTTGAAAGAAAACTCATTCGAAAAAACATTAAGTCCTTCGCTGTTTGAAGGTAGTTTTAAGTCCTCGAGTGTTTGAGGCAAAGTTAAAGTCCTTAATTCTTAAGGCAAGTTAAGTCCTCTGTGTTGAGGCAAGTGAAAGTCCTTAAGTGTTAAGGCAAGGAAGTCCTCGTGTTGAGGCAAGGAAATCCACTTCGGGTTGTGAAGTGGTGGAAGTCCTTTACGTGGTAAAGACATTATTGTCTGAGAAGGCACGATAAGAAGAATATCTAAGGAAACTCTCAACTGAAGGTTGAAGACTAGAGTAGGTTAGTTAAAACCGAACCAGTATAAAAATCTCTTGTGTTTAGCTTTTCTCTCTACTCTTTAATTTACGTAAAACTTTGAGAAAAACTACAAACATATTTCTGACTAAGATGTCACTGTGTAAAACTTACAAAGTAAACTTCAGAAAGTGTTTAAGAGAAATTAATTGAAAACAGATTCTTAAAACTCTCAGAAAGTAACTTTCTCAGAAAGGTCAAAGTTCTCAGAAACTTAACCTTCTCAGAAAGCTTATTCTGCTGCTAACTCTAAAACCTACTTTATGAGTAAAACAGTTTTCTAAGAAAAGTTTTTAAGAACATAATTTTTAACAAGCACGATTCAACCCCTCTTCTTGTGCACATATTCACCTTCACAAAGTACATTACTGCATCTACGTGTATATTCTTTTCATACTCCAACATTTCCATGGAATAAAAGAAGGAAGTAAGAATAGTTAAATATATTGAAAAGAGAAAAATAATGTGTAAGTTGAAATAGTGAGCACAGAATGTGGTAGAATGTGTATATGTATGTGGGTAAATGAATTTTTTTTACAAAAATCATCGATATGGGTCGGGTAAGTGAGTAGTAACTACATTTTTTTATTGTGTATGTTGAGAAATTGTGTGAGGTTAGGGGATAAACATGTGCTTATGTTAAGAAATTGACACATTTATGGTATAAGGGGACAATTTTTTTTTGTGGTGTGTGAGTAACATTCCAAATGAGTGTAGACACAAAAATAATAGTTACTTTTTGTATTTATTTTATATAGTAGTATAGATATTTCACCTGTATATTAGTATTTTAAATCTATTTTCAATTCAAAAATAAAAAATCAAACTCTATAACACTCTTTTCCTTTGTCAAAATACACATTTGACAAATACACTCTAAGGATGTGTTTATTTCGTACAATGTACAATACAGTAATACAGGTACAATACAATGCAAGAACACTAAATTTAATATATTGTGTTTCTTGTTTGTTTTAATTTATACAAAACTAATTTATACTTGTATTTTTTTGTATTGTATCATGTTAAATATAATGTACAATTCAACAATTTTAATTAAAAGTCTTAAATACCCCTGTAATGTCTAACCCTAACACCTTACTTTTCCTCTCTATCCAACCCCAACCTTCTTCTTCACTCCTCTACATCTTCACGGTTGTGCCACAGCTCTCCACTGTGCTGTTGTTTCGCCCTCAATCGCACCTCCACCACGTTGTGCCTTCGCCCTCCATAGTGTCACATACCTACTCCTCTTTTGCGCCATCACATTCACTATGGTTCTTCTATTTTCGCGTCACTCCTCTGGCATTCACCGGGAACAACACTCTGTCATTCAGTTTCTTCCTCGACGACGCTTCCATCGAGTATGCTCCTCTAGATCAAAATAGTTATCAAAATCGCAAGTTAACTCGTAAACTCGTACGAGTTTAAACATAAAATCGAGTTAAATCGGATTTAAACTTGTTTCTGGGTAAACTTGGGTAGACTCGAATAAACTCGCTTAAAATCACGAGTTTACTCACGAGTTTATGAGTTTACATCTGTAATCAAATAACACCAAAATGCATACGTAAAAATATCATAACTTGAACTACATATATCAGGTTTATGTATTTTCAGTGGCATTGGAAAGTTAGAGAAAAAATCTAAAACTTTTATGAAGACACTAAAAACTAATTCAAATTTTTAGAATATTGGAAACTAAATATAAGAAGACGAGGCAAAAACATGAGTTTATTTTACTATTTTCTAATTTATTAAGACTAAAACTTTTCATAATTCATATACCCGTACTGATGACTCTAATAAATGCACATAAATTTACTTAGATTAAATTCAACCAAAATTAATTCATTTTTTTGTAATAAATTTAATTACAACTAAAACATAAATGAAATTTATGATGTCACAATAATGATACAAAATACATATCATGATAATTCTTCTCAATTTTTTTACATAAACATCTTGAACCTCAATCACATACTCATATAATTAATTTACTAATATATATTTGACGTTTCAACTACACTTTCTAAATTCTAGAACATGTAACACATATATTATCACAAGATATTTACATTCATAGAATGAAGAACATGACAGCGATGAAGACGACAACAATGAAGATACGAGGATTTGATTTTTAAGAGTGATTTTACTTTAATATATTTGAACAAGACTAGTTGTAGTTTGTTATACTTATTTTTAAAATTTTTATTTATTGTGTATTATTTTTAAAATTTTAAATATTTTTTATTATTTGCTAAACTCGTACGAGTTTACGAGTCGAGTTCACAGAGCCTCTACGAGTTTACTTAAACTCACAATTTTGATAACCATATTATTGACACCTTCAACACCTATAATCCTCTTGATTGAAGCATGGTGGTTTGGCTCGATTTCCTCTAGCACGGCAAGGCAGGGCCGAAGCATGGCAACGCGATATGGTGGTTCTCCTCTGGGTCTTGCTAGCAGTCCTTCTAGTTCTTCCTCTAAGTTTTTGAGAGTGATAAATGAAGTGGAAGAAATGAGAGATGATGAATAGAGTGAGGGTATGTGTTAAAATTTTAAAAAATTATAAGAGATATGTTTCGAATAAATTTAATTCATTAATAAACTTATATCTATACCTATATTTTGCATCTCATTTTCACTGAGTGAGTGCATAAAATACAACTAAAATGTGTACAAAAAATAGTGTATATTGTCTATGTTTCTCTTTTAACAAACATGTGATTTTTTTTATCTCTAAATTTTGTTTATTGTATACCTCAAATAAACATTGTCTAAGAATTTTATAAACTTGACTCAACCACCTAACCAATTGAACTTGTATTTGAATCAGCAATATATAGCCAATTTAAATCATGCATTATATAGATATTATATATATATATATATATATATATATATATAAATTCAAATAATATTAGTGTAACTTTAAGCAAAATTATATTATTTATAATTTTGTATAAAATAATTTTTAATTGATTTAACTATTGAATTATAAGAATTAATTGTAAAGATTATTCGTATCAAAATTTATAAAAATTAAATATATATTTTATGAATCTGTCATGATCGAGCAATAATTCTTGAAAATTTGGTAACTCAACTTGTTTGATTAGCCGGACAGAGTCGTGCATATTTTTCTAAAAAGAATTTATTTGAATTATTTTTTATAAAAATTGTTGACTTCATCTATAAAATTTCAACTTTCTTCGAAAATAATAATTGATTTTGCCCGGTCATCATTCAATTAACTAGCTGGACTTTTAAGTAAGAGTTATTACATAATGGCCTCTGTGTTTTTTTCTTTTACAACAAAACATTATTAACTCCCAATTGCTGCACACTTTTTAAGTGAAACTAATAATAATGGAAGTCATCAGCAAAAACTTTTGGCTTCCAATTCTTCTATTGTTTGATGCGAGACAAAAAATAGTAGAAATTAAAACAACTAGTCTTGTACCATGCACGGGGATTATATCAAATTTTACGTTTAAGATATTAAATAATTAATGGAAAAAATATTTGTATAAAATGAAGTTAAATGAAAATATGTTATTCATAAATTTATTTTGTAAATATAACAATAAAAATACATAATGAAATTATTATTATATTAGTGGATGTGAATAAAATTATTCAATCACATAATTAGTTTTCATCTTTTTCAATATCAAATTTGTATTCATAAAATATTTATAATTATTCTCTTTCAACAATCAACAAAAAATAATCATAATTTACAGATTATCAATCACTAAAAACTACCGAAATCATAGAAAATATTTCAAAACTAATAATTATCAATCATTAATAATTACTAATTATTCATATCTATTCTTGTCCAACAATCAATAAAAATATTAAAAATTACTAATTCATGTTCATAATTATTCCTAATTAACAAAAAATATTAAAAATATGTAATATCAATCACTAAAATTCTCTAAAAATATTCACTAATTATCAATCACTAAAAATCATTAAATTATAGGTAAAATATTCAAATACCACTAATTATCAAACATTAATAATTACTAATAATTCGTAATTATTCTCTTTTAAAAAAACATGTTCATTATTTATGTTTTACATTTCCCGTGAGACAGTTAATCAATCATGTCAAATATTAAATTATGAAGAATAGAAAATGAGGAGAAGAATGAAATAATAAAAAAATATAGAAGAAAGATGAAGAATAGAAAATGAAAGAAGAAGAATTAACAATAAATTAAAAATAGAAAAAAAAAATAAAGGATGACTAAGAAGGTAGATAAAAAAAATGGAATAAGAAAGAGAAAAAAAAAAGCAAGAAATAGAGATGGCAAAATAAGAGGGGTTTTTTTTACGTAAATAGGTACTTTAAAATAGTTAAATATGTATATAGGTAGTTGTAGAATTAGTTACGTGAATAGGTAGAACATTTTTCTGTATAAAAGTCGATTTGAATCGACTATAGATTGCAAATTTGCAAATTTTTTTGTGCTATAGTCGATTCAGAATCGACTATAGCACAAAAAAATTTGAAAATTTGCAAGTATATGTGCATGTATGTATGTCCATGTATATATGCATGTCCATACATTTTTTTACAACATTGTCCATATAATTGCAACTAGTTGTAGAATTAATGTTTCTTTACTACTAAATTTATAATTTAACATTAATTGTTTTATAATAAAATTATAAAGAGTTTAATTATGATGCACTGACAGTGTAAAAAATTTTACACTGTTAGCCAATTAGGGGTGTAATCGGATCGGTTTAGATCAGATTTGAAGGAAAAATGAATCCGATCCGATCAATTTAAGTTCGGTCCGGATTGGATCGGATGGGTCACTTTTTCATGAGCAAATTCGAACCGACGGATCCGATTAAAATTCGGTTGGTTCGGTTCGGATCATTGGATGCCCGATTAAACAAAAAAATCTAAAAAAATTGCCTAAAAATACAAAAAAATTCTGAAAAAATTGTAAAAAATACAAAAAAAAAAATACCGAAAAAATTGCCAAAATATAAAAATTCCAAAAAAGTCATTATTTAGGAATTAGAATTCCTAAAACGTCATTATTTAGGTGTCACGACCCAAATCGGATCGTGACCGGCACATGGGACACCGAGCCCCATGTCAGCCTTAACCTGTAATTCATACAATAATCCAACACACTAGCATACATAATATCCAAATATATATATATATATATATATATATATATATATATATATATATATATATATATATATATATATATATATATATATATAACCTGGTCATAACATTCTACTTAATCCATAAACCATCATACACAATCCATACGTCCAAATATATATATAAAACATCATACATACTCTCAAGGAAGTCTAATAACGATAACACAACAATAGTAAGTCTTACATAGACTTATACAACATCCATCCACTATCCTAGTCCAAGGAAATTCTGTTTGTAACATTAGGAGCATACACTAGAAAGGAAATACATAAGGCCTCTACACATGAGGCTCACCAAATCTAAGAACTCGGAGGAACGGATGAACTCGTCCCTTGATCTGCACCTTGATCTGAAAACATATTGTATGAATAGGTGAGTCATACGCTCAGTGAATAAACAGGTTATAAGCAGTGTATGCAGATATATCATGAATCAACAAGCATAAAGATACACCAACACAGCAGATATATAATTCAAACATTCTTATACAGTCTCTTTATCTTGGTAGCTTTTAATCTATGAACACCTGGAGCGCTGCCCCGACTCATGTTCATAGGCAGTATGGATGTCCCGCGAGCTATGCCCCTCCTCAGACACCATACTGCGAAACCTCGCGAGCTATGCCCCTCCTCAGGTTTCCATTTACGACCCCGCGAGCTATGCCCCTCCTCAGGTCGTTTTACCATCTCTTAATTCATTCAAATATTTTATCTTATATAGCACTGTTAGTTGCACACATCATTCACAATCACAGTCTAAGTAGCTCATCAATTCATCATCACATCATCAACATCATAGCATAAATCCCATGACCTTATAAACATTCAGGTAATAAGTTTGGAGTAGTGGTGAACGAATGGATTTGAGTAATTAACTTTAAAATATGAAAATTTTGAGTTAAAGTCTTGAAAATAGAGTTTTTGTACTGATGTAATCGATTACAGACCTCTGTAATCGATTACCAGCTTCAAATTTCGTTCCGAAGAAAATTTTTTTACGAAAATTGGCTGTTTGTAATCGATTACCAACCCGTGGTAATCGATTACAGGCTGGGTCAGAGACGAAATTCTGTAGAAAACATCGCGAAAATCATCCCCAAATCCACATTTTCACCACAACTCATCCAAATCAAACACAACCAACATGCAATATCAATTATATATCAACCAATCTCAGTCCCTATCAACTATCATAGCAAGATATTCACAGATTCAATCAAAATCATACATAAACTACAAATAACCCATTACTCACAAATTACTCCCAAGAGCTCCAAGACTCCACCCGGAGCTAGGATGAGTTCCCCGGAGCTTCCCTAGCTGGTTGAGACCCTAGAGAACACATCACAAACCTCAATCTCTCAACAAAATCAAAAACCCCAATTAGGAACCCTAAACCCCCAAATCCGAAAATTAGAGAAAATAGACCTCAATGGAGAAAAAGAAATACTCTACAATTACCCTCAATATACTAGATGAGCAATGTTAACTTGATCTTTGATGATTAATGGGGTTTGGGTTTGGATTGAAGAAGGAAGAAAGGGTGAGGGAGAAGAAGAAGAGAGAAGATGAGAGGGAGAGAGAAAGAACGTGAATGGGGAAGGAAAAAGGGAAGAAGGGAAAGAAAAAGAGAGGGGAGGTGGGGCCCACGTGGTCCTATCTCCCCGGGTGTACCGTGATCTCTTACTCAAACTAACTCAGACTACCCCAGGTATTACAATCTTCCCCCCTTAAAGAATTCGGACCCCGAATTCAAACACAAAAGGGAAAAGAGATTACCTGAAACATGAAAGAGGTGCATATACTTATCCCGCATGGCTTCCTCGGGCTCCCATGTAGCCTCCGGACCTGAGTGGTTCCGCCAAACCACTTTCACTGTAGCAACTTCCTTAGTTCGGAGCTTCCTCACCTGACGGTCCACAATCGCCACGGGTTCCTCCTCAAAAGCTAAGTTCTCATCCAGAGGCAACACTTGATGCTCAAGCACATGAGAGGGGTCAGATAGGTACTTCCTTAACATGGACACATGAAAGACGGGGTGTATAGCAGATAACTCAGGGGGGAGTGCCAGATGATAGGCTACGGCTCCAATCCGATCCAGGATCTCAAAAGGTCCGATATAACATGGACTCAACTTGCCTTTCTTCCCGAACCTCATAACTCCCTTCATCGGAGAAATGCGGAGAAACACATGATCACCAACCGAGAACTCCAAGTCTCGTCTCCGGTTGTTGGCATAGGCCTTCTGCCTACTCTGGGCCGCTTGCAACCTTTCTCGGATCAACTTCACCTTCTCCATGGCGTCTTGAACCAAGTCGGGTCCCAACAGAGCCGCTTCACCACTCTCAAACTACCCAATGGGGGAACGACATCTCCTACCATACAGAGCCTCAAACGGTGTCATTCCAATACTGGCCTGATAACTGTTATTATAAGAGAATTCGACCAATGGAAGGTATGGATCCCAACCATCGCCGAAATCCATCACACAAGCTCGGAGCATGTCCTCCAAAATCTGAATGGTCCTCTCTGACTGCCCATCGGTCTGAGGGTGGAATGCCGTACTGAAATTATGACGAGTCCCTAAAGCTTCCTGAAAGGATCGCCAAAAACGGGAGGTGAACTGAGTACCTCGGTCCGAGATGATGGAGACAGGAACACCATGGAGTCGCACAATCACCTCCAAGAACAACTGAGCATAGCGAGGCGCTCCGTAAGCCGTCTTAACCGGAATGAAGTGGGCCGACTTGGTCAGTCGATCCACAATCACCCATATGGAGTCAAAGCCTCAGAAACTGCGGGGTAATCCCGTCACAAAATCCATGGTGATCATCTCCCACTTCCACGTGGGTATCTCTAACGGTTGCAACAGCCCTGCGGGTCTTTGATGCTCTGCTTTCACTTGCTGACACACCAAGCACCGGGAAACAAAGTCAGCTACATCCCGCTTCAAACCATCGCACCAAAACAACTGTTTCAAATTCTGATACATCTTCGTACTGCCTGGATGGATGAAATACTTGGAGTTGTGAGCTTCCTCTAGAATGAGCCTCCTCAGATTACCCACATCGGGTACGCACAACCGCTGTCCACACCGTAAAACACCCTCTGAGTCTAGAGATAGCTCCACGTTCTTCCCTTCACTGACCTCTGACACAAGCTTAGCAAGCCTTGGATCATCACGCTGAACGGATCTAATCTGGTCCACCAAAGAGGATTGAGCCCGCACATGAGCTAAGAGTACTCCAGACCTCCCTAACTCGAAGTGCATACCCTCCGACTCCAACCTATGGATCTCCTCAACCAAAGGTCTCTTCACAACCGCAATGTGGGCCAGATTACCCATAGACTTCCTGCTCAAAGCATCAACGACTACATTGGCCTTCCTAGGGTGGTACAAGATGGTACAATCATAATCCTTCAGCAACTCCATCCACCGCCTCTGTCTCAGATTGAGGTCTTTCTGCTGAAAGATGTACTTCAAGCTCTTGTGGTCGGTGTAGATCTCACACGTCTCTCCGTAGAGGTAGTGTCTCCAGATCTTGAGAGCAAACACCACCGCCGCCATCTCCAAATCATGAGTGGGGTAGTTCTGCTCGTGATTCTTCAACTTCCTTGAGGCATAAGCTATCACCCTACCATTCTGCATCAAAACACAACCTAGCCCAATTCGGGAAGCTTCACAATACACAGAGTAGCCTCCTGAACCGGTAGGCAAGGCCAAAACGGGGGCGGTAGTCAGAGCCTCTTTCAGCTTTTGAAAACTTGACTCACAAGCTTCCGACCACAGAAAAGGTGCGTGCTTCTGAGTTAACTGGGTGAGAGGCGCTGCTACCCGAGAGAAATCCTTGACAAATCTCTGGTAGTAGCCCGCAAGACCCAAGAAACTACGGATCTTCGTCACTGTTGTAGGTCTAGGACACTTATGAACTGCTTCTACCTTCTTTGGATCCACCATGATACCATCTTTGGACACTAAATGCCCCAGAAAGGTTACTTGATCCATCCAAAACTCGCACTTAGAGAACTTGGCATAAAGATTGTGGTCCATCAGAGTCTGCAGCACAACTCTGAGATGATATTCATGCTCCTCAGCACCCTTAGCGTATACCAAGATGTCATCGATGAAGACTATGACGAAGCGATCCAAGAATGGTTTGAACACTCGGTTCATGAGATCCATAAAAGCTGCAGGGGCGTTGGTCAACCCAAAAGACATCACAAGAAATTCGAAATGCCCATATCGAGTACGGAAAGCCGTCTTCGGAATATCTCCTTCCTTAATTCTCAACTGATGGTAACCCGATCTCAGATCAATCTTAGAAAAACAACAAGCACCCTGAAGCTGATCAAACAGATCATCAATCCTCGGAAGAGGGTACTTGTTTCGGACCGTCAACTTGTTGAGCTGTCTGTAGTCCACGCAAAGCCTCATGGATCCATCCTTCTTCTTGACAAAAAGAACCGGAGCACCCCAAGGTGATGTGCTCGGTCGGATGAACCCTTTGTCCAAAAGATCCTTCAGCTGATCCTTCAACTCATTTAACTCCTTCGGAGCCATACAGTAAGGAGGAATGGAAACTGGTTGAGCATCAGGAGCTAGGTCAATCCCGAACTCTATCTCCCGATCAGGTGGCATACCTGGCAACTCCTCCGGAAACACATCTGGGTACTCACATACCACTGGAACTTGGACCAACACCTATAATACTAGCCTCCATGTTCATCACTGACGCCAGGAAAACCTTGACACCCGTGGTCATCAACTTCATGGCACTCATAGCTGAGATCAAAGAAGCAGGGGTCATGCAATGATCCCCTTAGAACTCGAAGGTTTGAACCGTCGGGAAGGACAAACTTCACCAACTTGGCATAGCAATCCACCGAGGCATGACAGGAAGCCAACCAATCCATGCTCAAGATGACATCAAAGTCCACCATATCCAGGATCACCAAGTCGGCCAAAGTGTCCATACCGCCCACCGAAACCACACACGACTTGCACACAAGATGAACCATACGAGGTTCTCCGACCGGAGTACTAACCCAAAAAGGATCCTCCAAAGACACAGGTTGCTCGCCAAAACGGGAAGCAAAGAACGGGGACACATAAGAATGTGTGGAGCCCGGATCAAACAGCACATAAGCCTCAGAAGAACAAACTTTTGTTATACCTGCCACAACAGCATTGGATGCCTGAGCATCCTGACGGGTCAAAGCAAAGACTCTAGGCTGAGCTCTTCCTCCACCTCCCTGACCACGGCCTCTGTTTCCTCTAGTCGGTCCTCTACCCCCATGCCCAGAAGATCCACCCGGAGACATAGCTGAGAAAGATGGAGTGGGCAAAACCGGTGCCTGAGGCCTAGAAGTTCCACCAGAAAAGTGGGGACAGTCCTTGATAAAGTGGCCTGTCCGACCACAACCATAACAGGTGTGAGGAACAACACGGCAGGGTCCTTGATGATACATTTCACAACTCTTGCAATGAGGGGCACGAGAATCTGGCCAATGCGCACTAGACTGCGAACCACTGCTAGACTGGGACCTCGCCGACACATCTCTAGGAGCGGATCCTGATGAGTTGGAACCACCCCCAAGTATGAACCTCTGATACTGGTAGCCATGAGATCCACCAGAACTGGATCCTCCAGAGAACTGCCCTGTAGTCTTCTTCTTCTTGTCAAACCCCCTACTAGGCTTATCTTCCTCTAGGGAACCTTCAATCCCCACTGCAGTATCCATGACTTGAGAAAAATTCTTCCGCCCAATCTCATTATGCAAGATGGATCGCATCGGATCCCTGAGCCCCTTCACAAACCTTCTCACCTTCCGGTCCTCCGGAGTGATCTCATGAGGTGCATATCGGCATAATCGAGTAAACTGCGTAGCGTACTCAACTACGGACATGCCCTGTGTCTGCTTCAGCTTAAGGAATTGATCAGCCAACAGCTCCCTTCGCTTCTCTGAAAAGAATCTTGCCCTGAAGGCGTCTGTGAACTCTTCCCATACCGGTGGTGGTCTCCTCATGTTTGCCCTTTCAATCCTTAAGGTCTCATACCAGTGGGCAGTAGTGCCCTGTAGAGTGTAGGTAACAAGGTCTACGACCCTCACATCATGACATTGGAGAGCACGCAGGGCCCTCGTAGCCCTATCAAGAAACTCCTTAGGGTCTTCATCCATAGAATCTCCAGAAAAGGTTGGCGGATTAAGCCTCAGATACGCCTCTAGCGACACCTCTGTAGGTCCAAAGACTTGCGGCCTTCTTCTTGGTGGCTCATACTCAGGGTTAGGGGGAACTTATGCTCTTTCCTGATTTTGATTGTTCTGATTATTCTGATTCGCCATCATCTGCATCAGAGTGTTCAGAGTCTGACGAATATCCCGGATTTCCGCATCGCGGTCATAATCCGTATTGCCCCTTGGGGTCCCACAGCCTCTTGCTCGGGAGGAGGGTTCCTGTTGAGACGAGGTCTACCTCGGTGTTTTTCTTAGGAGGCATGGTCAGAACAAGATAGCTACACAAACAAACAAGCGTTCAGAAAAACAGCAGAAGAGGTGACCCTGAACAATAAGGGATCACCACACAGAAACATCAAGACAAAACCATAAGACATCCTATAAAAGCTTTCACTAGAGTC